>CM077156.1:96654798-97254798 GCA_039583875.1 Platanthera guangdongensis | reverse complement strand
ATGGTTTTGGATTTCATCTAAACACTACTCTTATGCAATCTTATTTCATTTTGTTTTAACTTAGCTTTATTTTCCTTCTTTTGTAATGTGTGTGTGTGTGTATGAGATTAGTTTTCTTGTTTTTATGTTATGTTATTTTTACATTGTTTTGTGTTGGGTATTGTATCCACAATGTACCTGATTTGAAGAAGCCCCTGGACAAGCTAAGGTCAATAGACTATGTATTTGATAAAATCTTTCTAGTTGTGCTTGCAGTTTTTCCACGCTAAGTGCACACCAATGTCAGGGTGCAGTAGGTCAATATACACGGGTCTACACGACGTAATCCCTCGTTGAGCAGATCAGTGTGTTGGCCTACGTGTATTCTCTCTATTGGAGTGCACTTATTTTCAAGCACAGGGCTGTAAATATGCAGGAGCAGACAAGGAGCAAGGATGGGTCAAGGAGCAGCTCATGGGTGGAAAGACGAAAATTCGTCTAAGTGTAAATCGACGAGAATCACCAAGTGATTCTCGCCGATTCGGCGAGAATCACAAGGGATTCTCGCAGATTCGGCGAGAATCAGTGGTTGATTCTCGTCGAACTAGTTCCAGTCACTTCTAAGCGAGCACCTCTACTTCTAAGTAAGAATCGACGAGAATCACTTAGTGATTCTCGCCGATTCGGCGAGAATCACTAGTGATTCTCGTCGAATCGACGAGAATCATCTTAGATTCACGCCGTCTCGACCTAGCCTAAAGCAGTGCGTGCAACCAAGGCAAATTCGACGAGAATCATCTTTGATTCTCGCCGACTTGTCGAGAATCACCTTTGATTCTCGACGACTCGGCGAGAATCACTTTCGATTCTCACCGAATTTGACTTGGCGTTTTTCTGGAACTTCCTGAACCGGATTTCTGCTGCTGTTAAATTTCTGGACCGGGATTTAGGGATATCTATTGTGGGTCCCACAAACGGTCATATTGGAGTTAACTACAGTATTTATATACGGGTATTTTGAACGGAATACGCAGACTGAAAGAAGCCGAGCAAGAGCAAACCTTAAAATCGCGAAATAGCTCCGCCGCATCCGTCGCCGCTCGCGCTCGCCCGTCGCCACTGCTGATCGCTCTTCTTCCCGATCTCCGGCGACAGAATCCTAGCAAAGCTTGAGTCTCACGTGTCTATCCAGAGATCTCTTGTCTCTCTATTTGTTGATCGGGAAAAACTTCCCCATCCGAATCGATCGAGACGACCGATCCTCGTGTGACCGTTGGTAGACCTAGCTAGCTTCGCTACGAAGTTTGGATCTCCAAGTTCAGCAGCCGCTCATCATCGTTGCCACCGATCCCGAAGCTAGCCGCCGCTCGTGTTGCCGCCGCCGGTTCCGGGGAGATCCTCTCCAAGAGAGACCAAGGTTGTAAACTCTTCGTTGACTTCACGAACACGTCGTCGAACGAAGAGGAACACCGTAGTCTCCATAAGAAGTTTGTATCTCGTATACATTCTATATTTACTTTTGTTGTAAAGGAACTTTTGTTCCATGTTGTAAGGGTTGGGTGCAACCCGTTTTGTCGGAGTGTTGACTCTCACGTGTGGAAGGGTTCCTTCCGTTAGTGCAGGGATTGGATTTCAATCCCGTTGGAGAAGTGACCGAGTCGTCCCTTGTTGGGAGATAGGTCGAAGGGGGAAAGTGGATGTACCCAAGTCGGGAAACCACTATAAATTGCCTGTGTATTCTGTGTGTTGTGCTTTTTATCTTTATTGTGCAGGTACATTCGTAAATTCCGCAAAAGCGCTACTCGTCACCTATTCCCCCCCCCCCCCCATAGATGCACATAGCTGACACTAGGTGGACTTTCAAGTGGTATCAGAGCCAGGTTTCTCATCAAAAAGGTTAACACCTTGAGTTGAATCCTGCCACTAGTGTCAAGAAGAAGGCAAACATCTACTATGGACGGGCTCAAGTTCTCCGGCAAGATCCCAGTATGCACCAGGCTAAACTTTCCTATCTGGAAGGAAAGAATCAGGTTCTACATGGAAGCAGTGGATCCCCGACTCTTCATGATTGTGCTGGAGGGACCTTATGTCCCCACTAAGGCCTCCACCATTGATCCTACCAAGAAAGTGCCGAAGACACTTTCTGAAATTGACAAGGACGAGATGGTACTAGTGGGCCTTGACATGAAGGCAAGGAACATCCTGGTCACCGCAGTTGATGACTCTATGATGCAAAACTTCAGCAACTGCAGGACAGCACAGGAGATCTGGCAGTGCCTGATCATCCTAATCGAGGGCACGGATGAAGTGAGGGATGATCGGAGATCCCTCCTGAATCAGAAGTATGAGGCCTTCAGACAAGGGCCTAAGGAAGAGATCGGATTCACCTACGAGAACTTCCTAAAGATTGTCAACGCCCTCAAGGGCTACGGAAGAGTGTTCACTAATGGTGAACTCAATGACAAATTCCTTAGGTCCCTTACTAAGGAATGGGACACAAAGATCTGCGCCATCAGAGAATTTGGCAGACTAGCAGAAACTGATCCTCAAATTCTGTTTGGGAAGCTGATGTCATATGAGCTTCAGCTGAACACCAGAAAAGCAGAGGAAGAAGTAGAAAAGGCTGCTGCAAAAGAAAAGACTGTGGCTCTAAAAGCCAGTTACTCCAGAAAAGGGAAGGGTGCGGTGTCATACCGTGCCAGGAATAAGGAAGAAGAGGAGGACTCCGAGCCATGCTCCTCCAGCTCAGAGCTGACGGAGGAGGATTTCTCCCTCATCACCCGAGAGTTCAAGAAGTTCCTCAAGATGAGGAATCAAAGAAAGAAAGACAGCTCCTCCTCCAGGCATCAGAAGAAAAATTATTCTTCTGACAGGTATGCATCTAAACCTAACAAACATCGTTCTTCTGATATTATTTGCTTTGGATGCAATAAGCCAGGACACGTCGTGGCCGACTGCTATCAAAGCAAAAGAGAAAAGGGAAAAGGTGAGGAGCTCAAATCCTCCAGAGATAAGAAGAAGGAGCAGAGCTACATCGCCAGAAGGCCAAAGACACTAAGTGAGTCTGATTCCTCAGACTCTAGTGATGATGAGGAAGCCTACTTCGGGCTGGTGGGTCGCTCGGACTCAGAAGGAGAATGCCCCCCATTCACTGGGAAGGTAAACGCTCACACCCCTCTCTCCGACTCCGACTCTGATCCTGAGTCTCAGGATGATGAACCTGAGGATGGCCCTTCGGCCCGTGAAGCTGAGCTCCTCGAGAAGTATGAGCTTCTGCTCAACACTTTCGACGAGTGCCGCAAGAGACTGAAGGCTGAAAAGAAGGAAGTAAAATTCCTTAAGGGTGAGTGTGTATCCCTAGGGGAAGAGGTCACTAGCTTGATTTCTCTCCGACAGGAGCACCTTGACCTAACTTCAAAGCATTCAGAGTCTTTGAAGCTCCTTGATCTTAAGCAGGAGGAAGTCAACAAGTTGGAAGAACTACTTGCGGCAGAAAGGAAGATCGTCAAGAGCTTCTCTATGCCAAAAACAGTTCTTCCAGTCGTTGACACCTTCTCTGCTCAGGCCAAAGGAGCTGGATTGGGGCATATAGGGGCATCTGGTTCTTCATCTAGGCGAAACAAGAACCAGAGGAATAATAAGGCCGCCAAGAAGGCCTCTGCCGCTGAAAAGGGTAAGGCTCCTCTTAGTCCTGTTGCGTTCAGAAAGCCTGGCTTTCCTTGCAGCCAACATGACTTTGAGTCAACTTTTGGGAATCATTTCCGGCCCTCGGTTGCAAAGCCAAAGAGCCGGTATGACAGTTGGAACTTTCCCCAGAACTTCGGTGAGAGTGCCTTCAAGGCACCTTATGAGGAAATCCACATGGGAAATTATGGTCCGTTCTCTAGCGGCCATAATGGAAAGCAGGCACCAAAAGCCAAGCCTGTTATACAGAAGGTGACGAAGTCATGTGACTGCCATCACCATGAGGCCTCCACCTCCAGATCCAAGGCCCCAGCCGCACCCACCGTTCCCAGGGTAAGGCAGGTGCCTAGGAAGAGGTACAACAGATTCGACTGTTGGTGCTGTGGCAAAGTTGGTCACTTTGCCGTGGATTGTTGGTTTAATCCAAGGCATTACGAGACTCCCCATGTTAACATTGCGAGGCCGACCACTCGTAGGGTTAACCAATCGAGGGGGAGTGTGCTAACCCGGAATCTAGGACCCAAGTTCGATTGGGTTCCTAAGGCAAATTAATTTTGTTTTGCAGGAATGTCCAAAGGCCACCAAAATGCCGATCTGGTATTTGGACAGTGGATTCTCCCGGCATATGACTGGGACAAGAAGCCTGCTGCGTGATTACACTCCAGTCGAGAATGGACCCAAAGTCATCTTTGGAGGGTCAGATCGAGGAGTCACCAGAGGTTACGGTATGATTTCTAACGGTATAATCACTATCACCGACGTGGCTTATGTTGAAGGGTTAAACCATAACCTGATCAGTGTAAGTCAGTTATGTGACAAAGGTTATGACGTTAAGTTCTGCAAAGATAAATGTCTGATAATTTCACGTACCTCTTCTGAGACGGTATTATCAGGTATTAGGAGCAAAAATATCTTCTGCTTAGATTTTCTCAGTTTAGACTCTTCTACCCCCGTATGCCTTGTGGCAACAGGCAGTGCATCTCTTTGTGAACAATGGCACAAGAGATTGGCACATATTAAATTCAAGACAATTAGTATGCTATTTTCTAAGAACTTAGTAAGGGATGCTCCCAGTATCAAGTGCATCAAAGATAGCCCCTATCCTGCATGCCAGATGGGCAAACAGACTCGGGCTACCTTTAAAAGCATTGCAGACAAAGACTCTTCCCGATGTCTTTACCTGTTACATATGGACTTGTTTGGCCCAATGCAAGTTCATAGCTTGGGAGGCAAGTCATATACGCTAGTGATAGTTGATGATCATTCTCGGTTTACTTGGGTGTTCTTTTTGAAACGAAAGTCAGATACGTTTGACATCTTCACTAATTTTGTCAAGCAGGTTCAGAACGAATTTAACTGCTCCGTAGTCAAAATCAGAAGTGACCATGGAACAGAATTCGAATCTGGTGTTATGATAGAATTTTGTGAAGAACAAGGTATCTTTCATGAGTTTTCCTCCCCGCGCACTCCTCAGCAAAATGGAGTTGTGGAGAGGAGAAATAGAACTCTCATTGAAGCATGCACGACAATGTTGAAAGACGCTTCTCTCCCGGAATACTTCTGGGCAGAGGCTGTCAATACAGCTTGTCATGCACAAAACCGAGCATTGATCAACAAGCATCATCGTAAGACGCCCTACGAGCTACTGAAAGGCAGGAAACCAACCATGTCCTACTTGAGGAATTTTGGGTGCAGATGCTATGTACTGAATAATGGGAAGTACCCACGTACTAAATTCGGTGAAAAATGCTTCGAAGGCATATTCATGGGCTATAGTTCCCATAGTCGGGCATATAGGGTCTTCAATAAGAAAACCCTAGTGGTAGAAGAATCAATAAATGTTGTATTTGATGAAGGAAGTTTGCTTAACAGCAATTCTTCCAGTAGCATTCTTGAAGATGCAGGTACTCGACTTGAATAGCTGAGTCTGGATGAGACCGCTAAAGATGACGCTCCTAAGTACGTCAAAGTCTCCACCTCCACGTCATCTAAAAATGTTGAAGATCAAGATGGAACAAATCTCTTGGAAGAAAGAGAAGCCCAAGAAGTAGTTGAGGCTCCAGATGCCAGACTTCTAGAGCTCCGGCACATGAGAGATCATCCTAGAGATCAGATCATCGGGGATCCCCGTATTGGTGTCAGAACTCGAAGAGGTACAATTAACGAAGTATTGCATCTTAGCTTCCTGTCACAGGTTGAGCCAAAGAAGTTCGACGAGGCAAACAAGGATGCGGCATGGATTCTGGCCATGCAAGAGGAACTACATCAATTCGAACGTTGCAACGTTTGGACGCTAGTTCCCAAACCATACAAGCAGAATGTGATTGGCACCAAGTGGATCTTCAGAAATAAGCTGGATGAACATGGTGTCATCATAAAGAACAAAGCAAGGCTGGTGGCTCAAGGTTACAGACAGGAGGAGGGGATTGACTTCGACCAGACCTTCGCTCCAGTAGCAAGGCTCGAGGCAATCAGATTGTTCCTGGCGTATGCTTCACACAAAGGATTCACATTCTATCAAATGGATGTGAAATCAGCATTCTTGAACGGAGACCTGAAAGAGGAAGTATACGTCGCTCAACCCCCAGGTTTTGTCAATCCTACTTATCCTAATCATGTTTATTTTCTTAATAAAGCATTATATGGGTTGAAACAAGCTCCACGAGCTTGGTATGAGACTTTATCTAGTTTTCTTCTTGAGAACAAGTTCTCTAGAGGTAAAATAGATAAAACATTGTTTCTCAGGGAAGTCAAAGGCAAGATCTTGCTGGTGCAAATCTATGTCGATGACATAATATTCGGCTCAACGGACAACAATCTTTGCAAAAAGTTTTCTAAACTTATGCAAGGAAAGTTTGAAATGAGCAGTATGGGAGAGCTCAAGTATTTCTTAGGACTTCAAGTGAAACAGTCTGAGGATGGAATCTTCATCTCTCAGACGAAGTTCACAAATGAACTCCTTAAGAAATTCGGTATGGAGAGTGCAACCTCTATGAGGACTCCAATGGGATCCACCATGTCTCTGGATAAGGATGAGAAAGGTAAACCTTTCGATGAAACCAAATACAGAAGCATCATTGGATCCCTGCTCTACCTTACTGCCAGTAGACCAGATATTATGTTCTCTACATGTGTCTGTGCCCAATATCAGGTGAACACTAAGGAATCTCACTATGTCGCTGCAAAGCGAATTCTAAGATACCTTAAAGGTACTCCTAATCTTGTCTTGTGGTACCCGAGAAATAATGATGTAGAGCTAATAGGCTTTTCAGATGCTGATTTTGTAGGGAGCAGGGATGACAGGAAAAGCACCTCCGGGACGTGTCAATTCCTCGGCAGGAGGCTTATCTCATGGAACAGCAAGAAACAGAATTGTGTGGCAACCTCCACAGCAGAGTCTGAGTACATCTCGGCTGGAAGCTGTTGCGCACAACTTCTTTAGATCAGAAACCAGTTAGCCGACTACGACCTTCAGTTCAAGGAAGTACCCATGTATTGCGACTCCTCCAGTGCAATTGCCATTGCCAACAATCCGATGTCGCACAGCAGAACGAAGCATATTGAAGTGCGCTACCACTTCATTCGGGATCACGTGGAGAACAAGGATATCTCTCTCTGTTATGTCCCCACGGACAAGCAGATTGCTGATATATTCACAAAGCCCTTAGACGAGGCCAAGTTCAATCTTTTCAAGACTGAATTGGAGATGCTCAATTATGAGGAATGAAGACTACAGAAGCTCCAGGCTCGTGCACGATCTGAGGGGGAGCAAGGCACTCAAGTGTGCGCACAGACGCAAGAACTGAGGGGGAGCAAAGGGTCCCATGCTACCGACCCCGATTTGTAGAAGCTGAAAAGGGGGAGATTACCCTCTCGGCTACGGCTAAGGTGGCTCCAAGCTTGCTCCCAAGAAATTGGTATTGGTAAGGGATAACTCACTCACCTCCATTTTAAGGTTATGGTTTTCATTCCCATTTGCTCTATTCACCTTATCTTGTAGGGTTTAGGCTTCTTCAAATAGGGGGAGATTGTTGGGTATTGTATCCACAATGTACCTGATTTGAAGAAGCCCCTGGACAAGCTAAGGTCAATAGACTATGTATTTGATAAAATCTTTCTAGTTGTGCTTGCAGTTTTTCCACGCTAAGTGCACACCAATGTCAGGGTGCAGTAGGTTAATATACACGGGTCTGCACGACGTAATCCCTCGTTGAGCAGATTAGTGTGTTGGCCTACGTGTATTCTCTCTATTGGAGTGCACTTATTTTCAAGCACAGGGCTGTAAATATGCAGGAGCAGACAAGGAGCAAGGATGGGTCAAGGAGCAGCTCATGGGTGGAAAGACGAAAATTCGTCTAAGTGTAAATCGACGAGAATCACCAAGTGATTCTCGCCGATTCGGCGAGAATCACAAGGGATTCTCGCCGATTCGGCGAGAATCAGTGGTTGATTCTCGTCGAACTAGTTCCAGCCACTTCTAAGCGATCACCTCTGCTTCTAAGTAAGAATCGACGAGAATCACTTAGTGATTCTCGCCGATTCGGCGAGAATCACTAGTGATTCTCGTCGAATCGACGAGAATCATCTTTGATTCTCGCCATCTCGACCTAGCCTAAAGCAGTGCGTGCAACCAAGGCAAATTCGACGAGAATCATCTTTGATTCTCGCCGACTCGTCGAGAATCACCTTTGATTCTCGACGACTCGGCGAGAATCACTTTCGATTCTCACCGAATTTGACTTGGCGTTTTTCTGGAACTTCCTGAACCGGATTTCTGCTGCTGTTAAATTTCTGGACCGGGATTTAGGGATATCTATTGTGGGTCCCACAAACGGTCATATTGGAGTTAACTACAGTATTTATATACGGGTATTTTGAACGGAATACGCAGACTGAAAGAAGCCGAGCAAGAGCAAACCCTAAAATCGCGAAATAGCTCCGCCGCATCCGTCGCCGCTCGCGCTCGCCCGTCGCCGCTGCTGATCGCTCTTCTTCCCGATCTCCGGCGACAGAAGCCTAGCAAAGCTTGAGTCTCACGTGTCTATCCAGAGATCTCTTGTCTCTCGATTTGTTGATCGGGAAAAACTTCCCCATCCGAATCGATCGAGACGACCGATCCTCGTGTGACCGTTGGTAGACCTAGCTAGCATCGCTACGAAGTTTGGATCTCCAAGTTCAGCAGCCGCTCATCATCGTTGCCGCCGATCCCGAAGCTAGCCGCCGTTCGTGTTGCCGCCGCCGGTTCCGGGGAGATCCTCTCCAAGAGAGACCAAGGTTGTAAACTCTTCGTTGACTTCACGAACACGTCGTCGAACGAAGAGGAACACCGTAGTCTCCATAAGAAGTTTGTATCTCGTATACATTCTATATTTACTTTTGTTGTAAAGGAACTTTTGTTCCGTGTTGTAAGGGTTGGGTGCAACCCATTCTGTGGGAGTGTTGACTCTCACGTGTGGAAGGGTTCCTTCCGTTAGTGCAGGGATTGAATTTCAATCCCGTTGGAGAAGTGACCGAGTCGTCCCTTGTTGGGAGATAGGTCGAAGGGGGAAAGTGGATGTACCCAAGTCGGGGAACCACTATAAATTGCCTGTGTATTCTGTGTGCTGTGCTTTTTATCTTTATTGTGCAGGTACATTCGTAAATTCCGCAAAAGCGCTACTCGTCACCTATTCCCCCCCCCATAGATGCACATAGCTGACACTAGGTGGACTTTCATTTTGGTTTAACTTAGATTTCTATAGTTTCTAATTCATCCCTATAGATCCGTAAAAACGTTTTCAAAGTGTTTTTCCCTTTTTTTACTTAGCTTTTATTTCGTAAAACTTTTTCGTTTTTTTTTCGTTTTATTTTCACTTTTTAATCAGTTTTACGGAGTTATAGGAATGATAATATAGCCGTTTTTATTTTTCATGCACTTTGATTTTCATTTAAAACTTTTGTCTGTTTATTTTTTTCGTCTTCTTTTTACGCATTTCTACCGCATTTTAGCGGTAGAAATGTATTCGTTTTAATTTTTCGGTCACTTTCATTTTGCGTTTATTTGCAAAAACTTTCTTCCCGTTTAATTTTTATTTTCCCTTTTTATGCATTTCTACCGCATTTTAGCGGTAGAAATGCAGTTGTTTTAATTTTTCGTTAACTTAGTTTTTTGCAATTTTTCATGTATGCGCATTTATTTCCTCCTACTCGTTAAAGAGTTAAATGGCGTTTGCTTATTTTACTTTTTGTAGAGTGCGTGAGTTTGTAATTTTCTTTATTTCCGCCTACTCATTCGAGTTAAATGGCAGGTCTTTATTTTCCCTACTCGTTTGAGTAGGATTTGCGTGTGTGTGTTTTCATTTATGTCGAGAGAGAGTGTGCGTGCGTTGCATTTATTTTGTCCTACTCGGTTGAGTAGGACCCGTATTTATTTTCTCCTACTCATTTGAGTAGGACTTGCGTGTGTGCGTTTTACTGCTTTCATTTCTCCCGCCCACGCAGTTGCGCCGGGACTCGCAATTTACAGCTTTCTTCAGTCCTACTCGTTTGGGTAGGACTTGCATTTTCCTGCTTTCATTTACTGCTTTCTTTCTCGCTTTATTTACTGCTTTTCCCGCAAGCCGTCCCCATTCCGATGAGTGGCTAAGCATTCTTAGCCCTCGGTATCGAAGAGCATTGGGACAGATAAAATAGCTTAAAATAATTAAAGGTCTAATTTTTCTAATTAATTAAAAGTACTTAAGGTTTGCCCGGGGTTAACGACGCGTAGGACCACATATCGATGTGTGGGCCCTATTTCCGTTTTCCATACGCTCGCCGAGAGGCCGTGCGTATGGACAGATCACCCCTTGGCAAAGAGAGTTCTGCACTAACCCTCGAGAGAGGAGGCGCGCCAACTCTACCGGATTGGGTTCCCCACCCAATAGCGGGGTTCTTAGCGTAATGCGGGCGTTAAGAGGAATCCTTCGTCGGACGAGAGCCCGGTCGAATAGTCTTAGCGTTCAGGTGAGCGATAGCCCTATAGCTAGGTGAGCTCATTTTAGTGGAACCTCCACGGCCAAGTCTCTGCCTTAATTAATTAGAAATTTAGGAGCTCTTTTTATTTAAAGTCTATTTTAGTTCAATTGTTTTTTCGGTGCCATCGAGCTAAGCTCTTCATCGGCACCACCTTCATGCTTTCATTTTCTTTCTGCCATTTTCTGTATTTTTATAATTATATAAAATATCCCGACAAGATAATTATCGGTAAAATAATAGTCCCCTCCAGGGAAGAGTAGAAATAATCGAACCGGCCGCGAGAACAATACGACCTCGATATTCCACCCGGAATATCCTGTACTACTCACGATAGGTGCACTTGCCTCCTTTCGTTAAAACTCGATCCAACCCGTTTTATATCCAAATAAATAAATACGCACGCCCCATTTTCCAAATAAAATCACTTCCGCCTTTTTCTCAAATAAAACCGCCGGGGCGCCGCGTGACCGTAAATAATTTTGGAGTTTTAACCATCACTGTGTCAGCCAAAATTGGGCATGCGACCATGTGACATGCCCATGTCACTGGCCATGTGCCCAATTTTGGCTGACACGGCCTGTGACACGCCCGTGTCACATGCCGTGTACCTTAAGTGTCACACAACCGACTTATCCAGAAGAGTACACGGTGTAATACCCCAATCCCAGGATTGGGAAACAGTTGGGTGACATAGCCTGGGACACGAGGGTGTCCCAGGGCGTATCCTGCTCGGGAGAGCAGTCAGCGAGTGTTCGACGAAAAATCCATTTTGTGAAAAATGAGGGCACACGCCCTTTGACACAGGTGTGTCAGAGGTCGTGTCCTCCTCTGCTCGACGAACTTCATTCGACAAAGTTAAGCTGGAAGCATGTCTGCTATCATGTATGGGCACACAGCCTGTGACACAGGTGTGTCATAAGCCGTGAACTTTGCTGGACATGCCCAGGGAATTTGAGGTCTGGTGAATACAGGCAGGACACAGTCGTGTCTTGGGGTACACGGACTATGATACGGGCGTTTCACTGGCCGTGTCACGATCGGGTTGATTTGGTTTTGTGCAGCCTGAAGTACACGACCACAGACATGAGTGTGTCTGAAGGCATGTCAGGTGACACAGCCCGTGACACAGGCATGTCACATGGCCGTGTACTGGACTGGATGAGTCAGTTGGGTGCCGCTTAAGTTACACGGCCTGTGACATGGGCATGTCACAGGCCATGTGAAAGAACTAGTGCCTAATTACCTAGAGGGGGGGTGAATAGGTGACCTTTATCTTTTTAACTTTAAAGGCAGAAATATGCAATTCTACAATTATCACAACACAGTAACCATACAATTAAACATACACAGAGTGCACACATGATTTATAGTGGTTCCCCAAGGTCTGGGTACATCCACTTTCCCCCTTTGCCTATCTAGTAGTGTACTAGATTCGGCCTAACTTCTCCACATCTTCTCAAATCCTCAGATCTTACAACTCAGAACCCCAATTAGGTTCCTACAACTCAGAGTGTCCCCACTCCTATAACTCAGGCACAAAGCCTTACCACTCAGTCTTCACCAAGACCTACACTCAGGCTAAACAGCCCTACCTCAGCCTTCAATCAAGGCCTACACTCAGAGAATAGAATCTCCTACACTCAGGCACAATAGCCCTACCTCAGCCTTTATAAAATAGGCTTACAGCTCAGATCCCTTAGGATCCTACAGAAAATAAAGTTTACAAAGTGTTTAACCATAACTCTGAAAGAGAGAGATGAGTTGACTGGCTTCTTGATGAGTTCTTGGAATAACTAGGCAGAGTTCAACCACCCTTGGCTTTCTTCAAAGCTTCTTGAATTAGAACACAGTAGGGTTGAGTCTCCGCTGAAGATGATCTTCTATCAACTTCTGTCTTGAGAATCAGATCTCAATCTGAAACTTACTTTTCAGCCTGGTTCAACAGCTGTTCTTCTTAGAAGGAGCTCTCTCTCTCTCTCTCCAACTTCTTAGATCTTCTCTTGAAGGTCTTCTTCTTTGTTGTGTTGTTTTTTTTAATTCATTGATCACTCATTCTGTCGAAGGAGAAAGGTCTTTAAATAGTCTTCCTCCAAGGTAACCGGCTGATCCGGTTTCTGACAACCTTCTGACTGCTCTGACAGTTGCAGTTGACCGGTTGAAATGGCATCTGTCAAGTCATCCAGTCACTTCTTGAAATCTCTGTCACTGTCTGAAACTGTCAAGACAGATAATCATTATGTGTCGACACAAATAGACTAAGTGTCGACACAAGTAGACTAAGTGTAGACACTAGCCTTGATGGTGTCGACACAACCCCTTATGTTGTTGTAACAGATTCTCGACACTACTTCTTTAGAATGTGTCGACACAGATTCTGTGTGTCGACACAAGCCTTCTGTAGAATGTGTCGACACTAATTGAGTGTGTCGATACAAGTACTTCTTCTTCAATACTTAGTTGATTTCTGTTGTGTGTCGATACAACCCCTTTGTGTCGACACATCTTCTTGTGTTGAGACTTGCTGAGTGTCGACACATCTCCTTTGTGTCGACACATGCCTTCATGAGTTGAAATTTTGCTGAATGTCGACACATCTCCTTTATGTCGACACATGCCTTCATGTGTTGAAACTTTGCTGAGTGTCGACAC
This sequence comes from Platanthera guangdongensis, assembly GCA_039583875.1. Lineage (NCBI taxonomy): Eukaryota > Viridiplantae > Streptophyta > Magnoliopsida > Asparagales > Orchidaceae > Platanthera > Platanthera guangdongensis. The sequence goes on along the minus strand of CM077156.1, from coordinate 97,241,490 downwards.
ATCTCCTTTGTGTCGACACATGTACTTTAACTTTGTTGAAGTTCGCTGAGCGTCGACATAGCCTCCTGGTGTCGACACTTTTGATGTCGACAAAGTTTCTCTGGGTGTCGACACTGCTTCTAAGTGTCGACACTGATTATGTAGACAATTCTTCACTGTGTGTCGACACTGCCTGTATGTGTCGACACTTTTCTTCTGGTGTCGACTCTGCCTTCGTGGTGTCGACACAATTACTCCAAGTGTCGACACAGCTTCTCTAGGTGTCGACACAAGCCTTATTAAGTGTCGACACTTTACCTCTAGGTGTCGACACATAGACTTAGAAACTTTTCCTGCAATCCTGCAGTTACTTAACCTGCACAAATAAACTCAAAGAACATCAAATACACCTTGATGTATATCATTGAGTAGGGTGAGGCTTTTTCAAATCAGGTACATATATTCCAATGTACCCAACACCATGTCAGGAAAAATTTAGCCTTTTGTGGCAAAATCATGGCAAATTCTCAGTATGATGTAAAACAATATTAAATGACGGGGTAAATACTAAACATGTATAAACAGAACATGTATAAACAATTATCTCAGAATAATAATGTAATAGATTGAACATATGACATTATTCTTACAACTTCAAACATTTTCATTAATCAAAATTTTACATAGAGTTTAATACAAATGATTACAAATTGTAAACTTAAGAAAAATTCTATCTTATGGCTGCTCTGGTTCCTTGATTACAATGCCCTTTCCAGATTGAATCTTTGCTTGAACAGGAGCTTCATTGTCATCAGCAGGCTTCTTCCCTTTAAGATCTTTCTTTTTCTGTTCTTCAGCCCTTATCTTCTGTCTCTCAAAATAGTGATAAGGCTTAGGGAAATACTTGCTAGGCTCCTGTGCATTAGGAGGTAGCTTTCCTAATTTAGCCTTCCTTCTGTATTGTACTATGGCCTCTTGCCTAGCCTCATGTTTCTTCCATTCCTGGTCAGAATACCATTTGCCTCTCTCTAGGAAATTATCCTTAGCAGCCTTCCAAGAGTTAATATGATATTCCTAGAGGTTGGGCTCCATTGCTCAAAGTCTGGCCTTAATTCGGCTTGCTCTCTGAACCTTTTCTTAGACAATTGGGCCTCTTGTTCTTTTAGAACTGCCTCTAGCACAGGCTGTACAACTTTCTCAAGAATAATATTCTGATTACCCTTAGGAGGACTATACATAGATTGTACCTCCTGATGTATCATATCAAAATCTACAGGAGGATATATCACTTGAGCCACTTCAGCTTGCTCTCCTCCAAAATAAGCAGGATTTATGCCAGACTCTGCAACATTATCATCATCACATAAACGTGGATATCCAAGGGTGGATCTGAGGGAGTTTGAAATCCACTTTGCATGATCAGAGTCGGCTTTGACTAACACCCTCTCCCCCTTTATGACTTCTCTCTCGATATGATCCCTAAGATCATCCTTCTGGAATCTGATTTGAGCATTTAAATAGTTAACTCCATCTTTATAAAAAGGTTTTAACCTTTGTAGCCTGTCAGTAATAATCTTTTGAGAATTTGAAATGGCAGTGTGAACTGCATGTAGGCTCTCTTGGAGTTGCTTATCAAACTCAGCCTTGGCAGTAGCACTTGCTGCAATCTGGGCAGTAGCTAGATTTTTCATTGTAGTTATTATCTCATTATGAGATTCAGTTAAATTGTCATTCATTCTAATTTGGTTTTCCAGGACATATCCTTGTTTCACGGCCAAGTCATCAATCTATTTCTTTATATTCTCTTGATGAGTAGCCAGATAGACCACTGCATTCCCTCCTTTATGGAAACAATCAGTCATTTCCTTCTTATGTTGATTCACTTCAAATCTTATGGATTTTATGTCTTGAGCTAAATAAAATTGTAGCTCCTTATGGTGCTCATCCATATAGGTTTCCATAGCCCTTCTTTGCTCATCAAGTTTTATTTGTAATGCCACCAACAGAGAACTATAGTCAGTAGTTGGGGCAGGCTGTGGAATAGTTGTCTGCAGTCCCTTCTTGTAGTTCTGGCTTCTTCTTTTGAAAACCTGGAACTTCCTTTTCTTGGCTCTAGCAGCCTCTTCATCCTCTGAAGCAGAAGTACTGACACTGTCTACCCTGTCCTTAGGACTAGGAGGTAACTCCTTCTCAGTCCTTTGTATTTCCTCAGCACCCTTTGGCTTCACAGTCTCTTTTCTTGCAGTTTCCTCTACATGCTCCACATGCTCCCCATCAAATTCTACCTGCTCCCCCTCAACAGCTACTTTCTCTCCCTCTAAGTCAGTTTGTAAAAGATCAGGGAACAGCTCCTCTAGTGTATATTCTTGTTGAGGTTGTACAGGAGAATCTCTTATCTCTGGAGCAACTGATTCTACTTTATCAGCAACTGATGTGTCCTCCATGACAATATCTTGTGGTTGACTATGTAACTGTGTTTGCTGATCAACATCAAGTAATGATTCAGTCAAAACTTCATCCTCAATAGTGAAATCTAATTGGTTAACTTCAGTGATTACCTCTAGAATTGTTTGGCTAGCTCTTTCACTCTCTAACTGGGTTGGCTCATCCATATGTAGAGGCTCCCCCTGGAGTGAATCCAGGTGAATTGGGCTAGCTGAGGGTAGCTCCCCTGCCTCTGAGCATCTTCTTGTCTTGCTGGTGACTGTCCGGCATTGCCATCCTCTCCATCATCTGAACTAAACACCACTTACTCCTCTAAGCTACTTGAGGATTCTTGTGCAACAATGGTTGTCTTCTTCTTCTTCTTCTGAGGTGTTTCCTTTTCTGGAGTTGGCAGTTCTTTTGTCAATACTCTATCCCACCTTGAGAAAATTCTTACATCCATTCTCCTCATGTGGTTTATCTTTGAACCTGCAGCTTGGTTCATCACTTCAGGAATACTTCCAGATAAGTATAGACTCAGAATTCTACCCAGATTGGGTTTCTTTAGACTCTCTTTTATCTTATCAAACATGACCGCAGACCAATCAGTATTAAGTTTGAAAATTATCCTTGTCGTCAAACTGAACATGTGAGCTAAAATTTTATCATGCCCACCAGGCTTGCTCAGTATTACCTTGCCAACTATCTCAGATAAAAACTTTCCCTGCATGTTCATGCCTTTCATGTTGAAAACTGATCCTATTTTCAGGCTTGAATCAAGTCCACACCATGCCAGTGCCTCCCTTATATTTGAAGCAGATACATCTTCCTCTTCTTTAGTTCTAGGGAGATGTAGAACTTTTATTAGAGTCTTATGGGAGACCTTCACATTTGCCCCCATGAACTTTGGACTTAATCTTGAGTCCAGATTCATCAAGAGTAGCTGCACTCAAGAATTCAAGGACCTCCTTCTTCCAAATCTTGATTGGTTCTGATACAAGATACTCTAATCCAGTCTCGGCAATTAGGGTTACCACACCTTGGATTTCTGGTTCCGTGTTATCAAAGGCGTGTCGCACGAGCTCATATCCTTCATTAATGTTCTCTTCTAGCTTGGGCGCCATTAGGGTTTGAATAAATTTTGAATTTAGAGAAGAGAGATCTCGACACACAAGTTTGGTCTCGAAACTATGGTGAGCGTGTCGACAAACAATGGCGAAGACCTATTTATACCTTTCTAAAATTGAAGGTGAAAAGTCGCGTCAAAATACTTGAAATGTGTCGACACTGTTGAAAAGTGTCGACACTTACTTCTAATGTCTCGACAACTATGTGTCGACACAAGTATAGTCGACAGAATATATGTGTCGACACTTATGTATCTCAGCTCGACACTTAGTCGAGACTCTACTTGACTAATTCTGTGTAAATCCTAAGTGTCGACACCACCCTGGATGTGTCAACACCTACACTGCATGTGTCGACACTAATTCTCTGAAGTGTCGACACAGACTTCCTAGATGTGTCGACACCATTTCTCTGAAATGTCGACACCACTTCTATGTGTCGACACAGACAACTCTGTGTGTCGACACTATTTTACTTAGTCAATTTTTGTAAACTATTCTAAGTTTATCATACCTAATTCAATTTTAAACTTATTGAATTTGGTTTCATCTAATGGCTTAGTAAACATATCAGCTAACTGATTATCTGTCTTAACATACTCTAGGGAAATGTCTTCTTTTTCCACATGTTCTCTTAGAAAATGGTATTTAATTTCTATTTGCTTAGTCCTACTATGGGAGACAGGATTATTTGCAATAGAAATGGCACTAGTAGAATCACAAAATAAAGGTGTCCTACTTACTTGAATAGTATAATCTTCTAGCTGGTGTTGTATCCATAGTAGTTGTGCACAGCAGCTTCCTGCAGCAACATACTCTGACTCTACTGTGGAGATAGCCAAACTGGTTTGCTTCTTGCTACTCCATGACACCAGCCTTCCACCTAGAAATTGATAGGTTCCTATGGTACTCTTCCTATCTTCCTTGCAGCCTGCAAAATCTGCATCTGAATAACCTGTCAGTTCAAAATCTCCATTCCTAGGGTACCAAAGGCCTAGATAAGGTGTGCCCTTAAGATATCTCAAAATTCTTTTGACTACTATCAAATGAGATTCTTTAGGGCAAGCTTGGTACCTAGCACAGACACATGTAGCATACATGATATCTGGTCTAGTAGCAGTCAAATACAGTAGGGAGCCAACTATCCCTCTATACAAAGTTTCATTTACAGGTTTCCATGCATCATCTTTGCTTAGAGATATGCTTGACCCCATAGGAGTTTTCATGGTAGTGGAAGATTCCATACCATACTTCCTTATCAACTCTAGGGTGAACTTAGACTGGCATATGGATAAACCATCTTCAGTCTGTCTAACTTGGAGACCCAAGAAGAACTTAAGTTCCCTCATACTGCTCATTTCAAATTGTCCTTGCATGAGTTTTGCAAACTTTCTGCAAAGACTACTTTCTGTAGACCCAAATATTATGTCATCTACATATATTTGGACTAAGATAATCTTGCCTCTGGATTCCCTAGGAATAAAGTCTTGTCTATTTTCCCCCTTGAGAATTTGTTCTCAATGAGGAAACTAGACAGGATTTCATACCAAGCTCTTGGGGTTTGTTTTAACCCATACAAAACCTTCCTAAGTCTATATACATAATCAGGTTTAAGAGAATCAACAAAACCAGATGGCTGCTCTACATAGACTTCTTCCTTCAGATTTCCATTCAGAAAAGCTGACTTAACATCCATTTGATATACCTTAAATCCTTGATATGTTGCATAGGCAAGGAACATCCTTATTGCTTCCAGTCTTACTACTGGAGCAAAGGTTTGATCAAAATCAATACCTTCTTCCTGCCTATATCCCTTTGCTACCAGCCTAGCTTTATTCTTTATGATTATTCCATTTTCACCCAACTTGTTCCTAAAGATCCACTTAGTTCCAATAATGTTGTGGTCCATGGGTTTAGGAACTAGCTCCCAGACCTTGCATCTTTTGAATTGATTCAGCTCCTCTTGCATGGCCTCAATCCAATGAGGGTCTAGGATTTCTTCTTCAAACTTCTTTGGCTCTACTTGGGATAGAAAACTAGAATAAAGAACTGCACTTAGATTCCTGCTCCTTATTTGTACCCCTTGTCTGGGATCCCCAATTATTTGATTGCATGGAAGATCCCTTAAGTGCCTATTTGCTGGAGGCAGCCTATCTTCAGGTTGTACACCTTCAGTCTCTTCATTTAGCTGCACCTCTTGGTCTTCTTCAGCATCAGGAGTATCTTGTACTCCCCCTGGACAACAACCACCATCTTCCACTTGCTGACTTGTAGAAGGACCTTCTGTTAAGGTAAGCTTGTCCATCTTCTCAATTACACCTGTAGAGCTGCAAACACTTCTTGGCAATTCATTGTTAATGAGTCTAGCTTCATCAAAAACTACATGAACAGACTCTTCTACAACTTGAGTAATCAAGTTGTAGACCTTATAAGCCTTACTATTATTGCTGTACCCAACAAAGATCCCCTCTTGGGATTTGGCAGCAAACTTGGTTAGATAAGACTTACCATTGTTAAGGATATAGCACTTGCAACTAAAGATCGTGAAATAGGATAAATTTTGTTTTCTGCCCTTCACAATCTCATAGGGGGTCTTCTTCTGGCTCTTGGTGATAGTAGCCCTATTGATCACATGACAAGCAGTGTTTACTGCCTCAGCCCAGAAATATTCTGGGAGAGATGTGTCACTCAATAGGGTTCTACCAGCCTCTATCAAGGTTTTATTTTTCCTCTCAGCAATACCATTTTGCTGAGGTGTTCTTGCTGAGGAAAATTCCTGAAAAATTCCAAATTCTTCACACAGTTTTGCCATACTTTCAGACTGAAATTCAGTACCATGGTCACTTCTGATTTTGACCACTGTACTGTCCAATTCATTCTGAATTTGTTTAACAAAACTATATAAGATACTTGGGGTTTCAGATTTTTATCTAAGAAAGAACACCCAAGAATACCTTTAATAGTCATCTACAACCACAAATGTGTAGACCTTCCTACCTAGGCTGTGAACTGGCATAGGACCAAAAAGATCCATATGCAAGAGGTAAAGACACCTCACAGCATCTTTGTTCTCAAGGCTAAGAAAGGTTGATTTGGTCTACTTGCCTTTTTGACAAGCTGAGCATATCCCATCCTTTATACACTTAACTTGAGGACCATTCTTCACTAACTCTTTGCTAAAGAGTTGGCCAATTGTCTTATAGTTAAGATGAGCCAGCCTCTTGTGCCATTTAACACAATGTGAGACTTTCTCATCAGCTACAAGACAAATAGAAGAAACATTGTTCTCACATGCAAAGTCAAGACAGTAGACATTCCTCTTCCTATATCCTGTCAGAATGATCTTTTGATCACTTGACCTTTTGATATGACAACCATCCTTGAAAAATGAGATGTCATATCCTAAATCACTCAGCTGACTTATGCTAATGAGGTTATGTTTCAAACCTTTTACATAAGCCACTTGAGTAATTATAATTTGGTTACTAGAAATGTTACCAAAGCCTTTGATAATTCCTTTTTTTGAACCACCAAAGGTAACTTTAGGACCATCCTTGATTGGTGTATAGTCCTTCAGCAATCCCCTAGTTCCAGTCATGTGCCTGGAACATCCACTGTCCAAGTACCATATAGGGGCATGGCCACTTGGACTCACCTGCAAAACAGATTACTTAACCTTAGAACCCAAATAATTCTTGGGTCCTTGGTACAGGTTAGTTTGACTTTTAACAAAACTACTTGTAGCTCTTCTAGCAGGTAGTTTGCTACTCTCCTTGACAATTGAATTGTGCAAACAATCTATGGCAAAGTGGCCTATCTTGCCACAACACCAGCACTCAAACCTGTTGTACCTTTGTTTGGGTACAACCCTGGCTGGATTATCTACTGCAGCCTTCTTGTTTAGTGTTGGGGCTTTGCCCTTAGATTTGGACTTAACTGTCCAGGCAGGTTTTGTAAACCCCAATCCAGTTTTACCCTTATGAGGTACAAACTCATCTATCAAAGGTAAAACAGATTTTGGTTTAGAAAAACTTGCTACAATCTCTCTCTCCTTCTGAAGTCTAGCCTCCAGATTTCTAAGTTGATCATTCTTAAATGTAATAGTATCCATCTGAATAACAGTAATGTTCTTCAGCCTGGCTATTTCATTCAGTTTCTGATCAAATAACTTGTTTGAATCAGCAGCAGCTAATTTAAGACTAGCAATCTCCTTTGCCTGAGTTTTGGCTAAGGTTTTGCTTTTCTTCAAGGCCTGAAACAAGTCCCTATATTCGTACTGATTCTGACTCACCCACATCACTTGATGCAGATGTATCTGATTCTGACTCAGTACTAAAAATTGAACTGGAAGAACAACTTTGTACCTTACTTGGTCCAGGCTGATCCTGACTCAGTACTAGAAATTGAACTGGAAGAACAACTTTGTACCTTACTTGGTCCAGGCTGATCCTGGATTTTATCTCCTTCAGATAAGGCCATCAGTCCCTTGCACTGAATGTCCTCATGCTCATAAATTGAGTTCATTAGCTGCATGAACTCATCTTCTTCCTCTTCAGCAAATAAACCAATATAGGCTTCAGCTTCTGAATCTGTTTCTGAAGATGACTGATCAGTCAAACTTTTGTCTTTCTTGGCAACAAAGGACTTTTCCTTTTTGCCCTTAAACTATGTCTTCTTTCTGTCAGTTGACTCCTTCCTCTTTTCAGGACAGTCAGCCACTATATGTCCTTGTCTATTGCAACAATAGCATACAATCTTTGAGGATGTAGTTTTACTTGGCTTGGACTTTCTTCTGTCATTCCTTGATGACTTCCTTTTCTGATAGTAGTCATCTTTTGGCTGTGAAGTGGATGGCTTAGACCTCCACTGCTTCTTCTTCAGAAACTTTTGAAAATGTCTTGTAAAAGCAGCAAAGTCTTCATCACTTTCACTGCTATCTGAATTCTTGCTTACTGAATTATCTGTCTCAGCCTCAGCAACTATTTGAGGTGGAGATGGAGACTTGCTTCTATATTTCCTAGTGGCTTCAGTCTTGAAGGCCACAGCTCTTTCCTTGTGCTCCACTCTAGTAGTCTTCTCTTCCTCCTTTCTTGCCAATAACTGCATCTCATAAGATAACAGTTTTCCAAACAAAGTTGGAGGAGGTATGTCAGCTAGTTTGGCCATTTCCCTAATGACACAAATTTTGGTATCCCAGCCCTTAGTCAGGGATCTTAAGAACTTGTCATTCAGCTCATAGTTGCTGAATTCTCTTCCATAGGACATCAATTCATTGACAATCCTATAGAACTTCTTATAACATTCAGTAATGCTATCAGACTTTCCTTGTTTGAAGCTTTCATATTCTTGATTTAACAAAGACTTCCTGTCTTGTCTTACTTCTTCTGATCCCTCCATATAGACTATTAATGTGTCCCACATTTCTTTAGAAGTTTTACAATGAAATAAATTCTGAAATGTTGCATCATCAATTGCACTAACAATAATATTCTGGGCCCTCTTATCCATAGTAGCCAGAATAATTTCATCTTTAGTCATTTCTGAATAGTCTTTGGGAGTTCTCTGATTTGCATCCAGAATAGATACTTTCATTGGCACATATGACCCTTCTTTGACTGTGATGTATATTCTTGGGTCAGATGCTTCCATAAAGAGTCTAACCCTCTCGTTCCATATGCCAAAAATCTCTTTTCTACAGATTGACAATTTCATGGACCCCAGCTCTTTGTGATTCTCACTAGAACCCATTTTCTTGAATCTTGATTATTCTGATTCTGCCTACAGGATCTTACTCAGACTGTTATGTCCCTTTTTGAGTAACCTTGAAAGGGGAAACTAGATCTGATATACTCTAAAGGGGGGGTGAATAGAGTATATGGTGCTTTTTAAAAACACAAAGAAAACTTTTTGCAAAGCTTTACAACAATTGTTGTAATGAGTGTAAGCAGGGAAGCAGAAATAAAACTAAGCTATGCAGATATTAAGCACAAGAAAATCTAGGCCAGAAACAAAAAGAAAACATGCAGAACCAGATGACACAAGGAAATATAGTGGTTCCCCAACTTGGGTACATCCACTCTTCTACCACCCTAGGTAGGAATCCACTGCAGGATGAGTTGATCAGGTGTCCTGGGCACCAATGAGCTTTTGATAAGGTGCTCAAAAACCAAATCAGATTTTTTGATCAGGTGTCTTGCCACCAATGAGCTTTTGACAAGGTGCTCAAAAACCAGATTCAAACTTTTGAAGGGAGTTTGAAAAACCCTTTACAGAATGGGGGTGAGAGAGTGATGGCAGTCTTCTCTTTCTCAAGCAACTGAGAAGACTATGTGGATTCAGTGATGTTGTCAAAGCTCCCCCTGAGTCCTTGAAATCTTCAGGAAGATGAGCTTTGCTGAGGGTGATAGGCCTTCAAAGATAGATCTCCAGCAAAAGATGATTTCAGCAAGCTGAAATGTTGAGTGTCTGGAGTCTTGAGATGATGTTGGCCTTGAACACTTGAGAGCTGAAGAGATCTGAAAAACTTGATCTCTTTTTGATGAGTGTTCTTCTGAATTCTTGTTGATAGAAGATTGAGAGAGTCTCTGTGTATTGAGAGATGTCCTGTTCTTGTCAATCTCTATTCTCTTGTTCTTGTCTATATTTTTGTCTGATTCAAAAACATTCTCTTTTATTCTCTGTCTCTGAATAGGATATTACTCTGTCAAAGATAGCCGTTGGTCTGCATTGATTACAGCCTTAATTGCATAATATGTTCTGAAGGAAAGTCCACTGATTTGTTCCTTGAAAAATTCCTTGAAACTTGCTCCAGAAGTAAATGAAAATGGCTGGCAGATCTTCTGAATTAAATGCAGAATAACTTCTATCTGATTTGAATTTGAATCTGAAAGATAACTGGATTCATCGAACTGAGCTCTGCTATCGTCGAGCTGAGCTCAGCGAACTGGAAAATGCAAGCAGCAAAGAAATCGTCGATCTGAGCTCAAAGATCGTCGAACTGAGCTCAGAGATAAGGATCCAGTGCAGAGTCAAAATCGTCGACCTGAGCTCAGCAATCGTCGAATGGAGCTCGACGATATTATGAGGGTTGAGCTCAGCGATCGTCGAATGGAGCTCGACGATCTGTCAATAGTTGAGCTAGACGATCGTCGACCGGAGTTCGACGAAGCGTCGTGCTGAGCTCGACGATTTGGACTTAGTCTCCAGAAAAACTTGGGTCTTCAGGGCAGCTTCCAAACCTAGACTCCTGATCCCTTAGACTTAATTCTAATTGACCTATAATCTATACAGAAGGTCAAAACATAAATTCCTAGAGACATAGTGATCCTGACCCAAATTAGTAATAGGGTGTTCCAACAATCTCCCCCTATTTGGGTTAGGAAAACTATTTACAGACATATGAAAAACAAACAACATCATACAAAAAAAAAACAGAAACAACAGAAGCTAGACATTACAAAACCATCACAGAGATATATATATGTATGTTATCCAGAAGGCAGTCAGAAAAACCAAAAGTTGTCACCTTACAGAGTTACTCCTTTTCTTTGCCTTTTACCATTTTAATTTCTCTGTTAGGATCTAAAGCTTGTTGTTTTGATCTGGTATCATCAGCTGCACCCAAATAGATTTGCTTTGATGTCCTGGGAACCACTGCAGCTGGATGCAACTCCATGTATCTGTCTGCATCAAAGAACTTACTGGAGGCATATCTTTCTAACTCTTTTTGCCTTTGCTCTGACATGGTAGAGATATTGGAAGTGTCTAGCCCTTGTTCTTTTGCTTTCTTTATCTGATCCAAAGCAGCCAGCTCTTTCATTCTTGCAGTCCAAGCCATAGGATTTTTCTCAGGATCCTCAAATGGAACAGGTGGCTCATACCTGTTGGAAGTAGTATCTTGAGGAGTCCTGGCAGTCACAGTATCTTTGAGCTTGTAGGGAAAAGGACCAGAAGATGTGTCAGATGGAACATGTCCTCCCCTAGAGTAAGGGTGCTGCCTGGAGTGTCCTTTGGAGTAAACCTGAGTTTCTCTTTGGTTTCCCCTATATCCTCCCCTTCTAGAGTAAGAGCCCCTAGACTGGCTTTCCCTTTGATAAGTTCTAGCATGAGGTTGGTAGGGAGCCTGGCTTCTAGCAGGGCCTGATCTTGCAGAGCTGCCACCTGCACCTGCATCAGGTGGAGGTGGTGGATGAGGATGAGGGTGCTTGGACTGAGAAGAATCTTTCTCATATTTCCTCTTCTTCTTCATAGCTTTTAACTGGTTCTTAGAGAATTGCATCCAATGCTCAGTGATTGGGCAATTGTGCAGAATATAGTATGGAACATCATTGTCATCTCTAACCTTGGCAGGAGGAACTCTTTTCAAAGCCTTGCTTCTTGCTTTCCTTTTCTTTGCAATTGTGGCAGATGAGTCATCAGAAGCAGTGTTATAATCCTCAGATTCAGAACTTTGTGCATCATACAAGGCATCAATCTTCTTCATCAAATCATCTTTCAGTTTAACAGCAGCTGATGGGGCAGAAGATACAGAAGCAGGAGGAGCAACAGGAGCAGCAGCAGATGTAACTATAGGTACTGGAGCAGCAGATGTTACAACAGAGATTACTTCAGGAATGAGGGCAGCAGCAGCAGCTTCAGAAACAACAACTTCTACAGCAGGCTCAAAATCAACAGCCTCTGTCATCAAAACATCCTGGGATAAGGGCTCATCAGAAACAATTTCTTCAGCAGCAGATATAACTTCAGAGGTAGACACAGCATTGTCTTCAGCAGCAGCAGCAGCAGTAACATCAGAAGCAGCAGTCACTGACAGAAGAAAATCAGAAATGATTTTGGGGTCACAGCAAGAGAAGGGCACTAGAGCCTTAGACAGATCTTCTGAGGGCTGGGCAGCAAGAACCTCTGGGGGCTGGACAGCATATGGCTCTGGGAGGCAGCTGAAGTAAACAGTATCAAAAGTAGATAGCAAAGACCTTAGGTCTATTGCTAGTACTGGTGTAGCAGCAGCAGAAACAGACACAGCAGCAGTAGTAGCAGAAACAACAGCAGGGGCAGCAACAGCTTCATAGGGCATCTCCCCCTGCCTGGATGCAGATACCTGTGCATCAAGGCACACTGCTGGGGGTGCTGCTAGAGGATTAAGGAAAGAGGAAAGCCTGGCAGAGAGAGCTGCCACTGATTGTTGTAGAGGAGCTAAAGAGGCCTCCATGAGTAGAGAGAGCCTAGGTGCAAGGAGCTCATACAACTGATCAGCAAGGGCTGGGAGATCTACATGCTCAATGAGAGGAGCAGAGGTAGAGGGTTGAGGGATGGCTGAGGATGCTGGAGGAGGAGGGCTGAAGGGTGGAATGAATGGTTCAGGAGAGGGGATGGTAGAGATGGAGGATAGAGGGATGGATATGGAGGGAGTGAAGGTGGGTTGATCAATAATCTGGTGGAGAAGGTCTTGGAAAGATGTTGAGGAGGATGGCAATTCTGGAGGAGAAGAGGGGGAATCATCCATGTAGGATTCATCCAAGAGAGTGAAGGATGGAAGGGATGGGGATGAGGTGACATCTGGTGGGGGATAGGAGAAAAGGGGGTGGAAGTGGTCTGCTGGAGGAGAGGAAATAGTTGCTGGGGATGGAATTGAGGTTGGAGAAGGGCTGGAGATTGTAATGGTGGATGAGGCTGGAGTGGTGGATGGAGCTGGAGGTAGGGTTGAGCTTGGAGGAGGAGAAGCAGCAGCACTAGCAGCAGGCAGGTCTTCTGCAGGGGCAGAGACCTGGGGTGGAGTGACTCTTAGAGTCCTAGTGCCTGAAGGGCCAGAAGAAGAGGGCCTGCTGGGCTTGGAGATTTGCCTGTCCCATTTCCCAAAAAGGGCACAGGTGAGTCTCTTGGAGGCATTGATGTGCACTCCAGAGGAGACTAGCAGTGTAGGACACTTAGCCTGGAGGAAGATTCCCAGTATTCTTCCATAATTCACAAAAGTCTTGTTTATCTTTTTCTTCAACAAATCAAAAAAGACTTCTCCCCAGTTCAAGCTTTTTCTATCCACCAGAGCTCCCATGAGGCAGAGCTGATATCTGGAGATGGTGTCATGAGCAGAATGCTTGGCCAAGAGAACCTTGCCTACTACATCAGCCAGAAACCTGTATTCCACTGACAGGTTCCTCTTAAACAGCTTGCTAGGGTTCCCCTCAGGATGACCCATCCTGGCAAGAATATCAGAGAACTCATCTCCAGAGAGTTCAGCAGAATCTTCACCATTTCTTAAACCAAAAACCTCTGTGAGTACTGTTGGGGTCAGAGGTACCTGGGTGCCACCAATAGAATCAACTATGGAATTGTTGTCAAGGTTGTGGGCAGTATATACCCATTCTTTAATCTCATCAGATGCAAGTTTGATTCTGGTTGTCATCAGGGCAGACAGTTGCTGATCTTTGAATAAGGTGAGAATATCCTGGAAGATTTGATCGGTTGTGTTGAAGGAGTCGAGATCGATGTCAAAGCCTGCATCAAATTTCATTGCAGAGAGTACAGCAACTGAAACGGCCATGGTACCTGCAAAAATCAACAGACAAAACGACCAAGGTAGAACTGTTTGGAGGGAAGAGAATTCTTGCAGAGAAATTGAAAGCGCAAGAGAGAACGACGGCGAAAAATGAGTTTTATATTAGGGTTCGACGCAGAAAAGGAAAGATCGTTGAACTCAGTTCGACGATCGAGGCTTCTAAAGGAATCTGAAGAGACTCCAAAATCGTCGATCTCCGTTCGACGATCTGGAAAGGCGTCGAGCTCCGTTCGACGATCGTTCAGTGAACAAAATCGTCGAGCGCCGTTCGACGATCGTTGACCGAAGGAGACAGTTCATGCTGTCTGAGGGGCGCTGAACTCAGTTCGACGATTCTGGAAATCGTCGAACTCCGTTCGACGATCTTTGGGGAAATCGTCGAGCGCAGTTCAGAGATCAGAGAAATCCTAGACACTAAGGAAAATCAGAATTTTGCCTAGTCTTGGTCCATTTTTAGCTTTCAAAATCTTGAGAATTATTTGAGACTTCCTCCATCTAACATTCCTAACTGATTTAGGAAGAAGGTGTGTTTCTTTTCATCCAAGGGCTTGGTGAAAATATCTCCCCTTTGTAAATCAGTTGGGATATACTGCAATTCAATTTTATTCTTCTCAACATTATCCCTTAAGAAATGATGCCTAATCTCTATATGTTTTGTCCTGCTATGGAGGACTGGATTTTGAGCTATGGAGATAGCACTTGTATTGTCACAAAAGATTTTTGACTTCTCTAAGTTGTAACCATAGTCTAGGAGTTGATTTTGAATCCACAGTATTTGTGAACAACAACTGCCTGCAGCCATATATTCAGCTTCAGCAGTTGAAGTTGACACAGATGTTTGTTTCTTGCAAAACCAAGAGACAAGTCTATCACCAAGGAACTGACAAGTTCCACTGGTGCTTTTCCTGTCAATTCTGCATCCAGCATAATCAGCATCAGAGAATCCAGTTAACTCAAATGCTGAATCTTTTGGATACCAGAGACCTAGATTTGGACAACTTTTAACATACCTAAAATCCTTTTTACTAATGTGAGGTGTGACTCTCTAGGGCTAACTTGGAATCTAGCACATATACATGTAGCAAACATTATATCTGGTCTACTAGCTGTAAGATACAGTAAAGAGCCAATCATTGCTCTATATGTTGTCTGATCAACAGGTTTCCCATGTTCATCAGCATCCAGTACAGCATTGGTAGGCATGGGTGTTTTCATACAAGATGCCTCAGACATGCCAAATTTCTTAACCAGCTCATGAGCATATTTGGTTTGAGAAATAAAGATGCCTTCAGCATGTTGTTTGACTTGCAATCCTAGGAAGAAGGATAGCTCACCCATGCTACTCATCTCAAATTTAGAATGCATTAGGTTAGAAAACCTTCTGCACAATTTTGAGTCAGTAGAACCAAAAATGATATCGTCTACATAGATTTGTACTAGTAGGGTATGGGACTTATGGGTTCTAGTGAAAAGAGTTTGGTCTACTCTACCCCTTATAAAACTATTTTCCAAAAGAAAGCATGCTAGGGTCTCATACCATGCTCTAGGAGCTTGCTTGAGACCATATAATGCTTTATTTAGTCTAAAAACAAAATCAGGATGAGTTGGAGAGATAAAACCTGGAGGTTGTCTGACATAGACTTCCTCTTTGATGTCTCCATTTAAGAAGGCACTCTTGACATCCATTTGATAAACTTTGAAGCCTTTGTGAGCTGCATAAGCTAAGAATATCCTGATGGCTTCTAATCTTGCAACAGGTGCAAAGGTCTGGTCGTAGTCAATTCCTTCTTCTTGAGAATATCCTTGGGCAACTAGCCTTGCCTTGTTCCTTATTATTATTCCTTGATCATCCAGTTTGTTTCTGAATACCCATTTTGTTCCAATAATGGAATGATCCTTAGGCTTGGGCACTAGTTCCCATACTTTGTTCCTCTCAAATTGATGCAACTCCTCTTGCATGGCAATGATCCAGTGTGGATCTTGCTCTGCATCTTGAATGGACTGAGGTTCAATTTGAGAAAGGAAGCAGGTGTGCAACAGGTTTTGGTTGACCTGATTTCTGGTTTGCACACCAGCTGAGATGTCTCCAATTATTTGGGTAATTGGATGGTCTCTTGATGTTACTAAATCAACAGGGGGTGTTGATTGTTCACCAACCTGTGTTGTTGTTTCCTCTTGTGGTACAACAACTGGCTCTTCAGGTTGTGCTTCAATATGTTGAGCATTGCTTTCATCTTCACTGCTTTCATCTTCTTGAACAACCTGTAGCTTGTTCATATCTTCAACTAGAGAGTGTTCCTGCAAAGGTTCTATGGTAGAAGAAATCTTCTCCTTGAAAGACATGTTAGTTTCATCAAAAGAAACATGAACAGATTCCTCAATTTTCAGTGATGATTTATTATATACCCTATAGGCCTTGCTAATCATGGAGTATCCCAGAAACACTCCTTCATCAGCTTTGGCTTGAAATTTTGCTAGGTGTTTCTTATCATTATTGTGAATATAACAAATGCAACCAAAAATTTTGAAATAGTCAACTTTAGGTTTCTTCCCTTTGAGTAATTCATAGGGAGTCTTTCCCTTCAGTTTATGTATCAGGCTTCTGTTCAGCACATAGTTGGAGGTGTTCACTGCCTCTGCCCAAAAGGATAGAGGTAAATGAGCATCTGACAACAATGTAGTGGCAGATTCAATAAGGGTTCTATTTTTCCTTTCAGCTACCCCATTTTGTTGAGGAGTTCTAGGAGCTGAGAAAGTATGCCTGATCCCTTCACTCTGGCAGAACTCTTGCATAAGAAGAGAATCAAACTCTGTCCCATGATCACTTCTGATCAGGGCAATGTGAGTATTGAACTCAATCTTTACACATTTGAGAAACTCTGTCAGACACTTAAAGTTATCAGACTTCTTCCTTAGAAAGAACACCCAAGTGAATCTAGAGAAGTCATCTACAATCACCAAAGTGTAGGATTTCCCTCCTAGGCTTTGTACTGTGATGGGTCCAAATAGATCCATGTGTAACAGATACAATATCCTAGGTGAATCACTCTTATTAAGTGACTTAAAACTGTTTTTAGTTTGCTTGCCTAATTGACACGCCTTGCAGAGTCCTTCCTTCTTGTAGGGGCCAGAAGGTAGTCCTATAACAAGGTTGTCCTTGGATAGCCTAGCAATAGTTCTAAGGTTTAGGTGTCCTAGTCTCTTATGCCATAAAACATTTGGTCTACAAACTGAGTTGAATAAACAGATATCTATAGTAGTTGAAAGAAAGTCTACTAGGTAGATGTTACCTTTCCTTTTACCTGTCAACACAGTTGTGTTGTCCTCTGACTTGATTTTGCATAGGGTTTTGCTGAAGGTCACCTGGTAGCCTTCATCACATAGCTGACTGATGCTAATTAGATTATGTTTCAGTCCTTCCACATATGCTACCTTCTTGAAGGTTACAGAACCAATCTGGACTTCTCCATATCCTTTAGTTTGTCCAAAGTTGGAGTCACCAAAGATAACTTTGGGTCCAAGCTTGGCTCTAAAGGAATTTAGGTTGTCCTTGTTCCCTGTCATGTGCTTAGAGCACCCACTATCCAAATACCATTGCTGGTTAGATGTTGGATAGGTCTTCACCTGCACATAAAACAATTTACTTGTTTTTGACCCAGTTTACCTTGGGCCTAGGTTGACAACCTTTAAATTCAGAAATGAAAGATATCCCTGGCTGACTCTTATATCCTTCAGGATGATATCTCCTTGGAGGTAAAATCCATTCAGTATAAGGGTTAAATGTTTGGGATGAAGAACCCTCAGGATTCAATTTTGACTTGTCCTTGAAAAAATTTCCAGAACTCTGACCTCTGTTCGACGATCTTGGAGCTGAGTTCGACGATCTTGGGTCAGATCGTCGAGCTCCGTTCGACGGTCGACTATGGCTGAGGTCAGGTATATGGGATCGTCGAGCAGCGTTCGACGATCTTGGCTGAGATCGTCGATCAGCGTTCGACGATTTGTCCTGAGATCGTCGAGCTGCGTTCGGCGATCGTCGATCTCCATTCGGCGATCGTCGAGCTGCGTTCGACGATTTCTGCTGGGACTTGAATTTCTGAGGCAGATCAGAATTTTTCCTGGCAACCTCTACAACTCCCTTTCCCTTGTCAGAAATGAACTTGATAGGGGTTGTTAGAATAATAGGTTGGCTGGATGAGGCACCCAAGCCCAGTGTACTGTTGAATCTTGAGTTCACTGTGCTTGTGATGTCCATCAGCTTGATGCTTCTCCCATTGAGAGATTCTTCAAGCTTCTTGGCCTCAGAGAGTTCACTTTTCAGTGAAGCTATCTGTTCCCTATGGTTTTCCAACTCCTGAGAGAGTTTGAGGTTTTCTGATTTTAAAGCATTTTGTTCAGATAATTGACTTCTGAGAGAGATGATCTCTTTCTCAGACTTTAGCAGGTCTAAACATAGTGCTTTAAATTCAAGTTTGAAATCTTCTGAAGTGAAATCAAAAGAACTGATTACCTGATCTTCTTCAGGTTGAGTCTCTGAGTCTGACTCTGACTCCTCTTCCTCTGAGTTGTGTTGTGAGGCATTGATTGTCATCATGCAGAATTCTTTTTCCTCTGCATCATCCTCATCATCACTTGAGCTGGAAGAGGCTTCTGACTCCTCTTCAGTCTCACTCCAGGATTCAGCAACAAATCCTTTCCTTGTGTGCTTATTTCTGCTGGAGGAGGGTTTGCTATTTCCATTCCTTTTGGAGTCCTTCTCCTTTCTTCTTTCTTTTCTGTCCCTTCTGTCCTTGTTCTTGTTTTCTGGACAGTCAGGAACCATATGCCCTGGTTTCCTACAACCAAAGCAAATAATGTCCTTGCTATTGCCAATGGACTTGTCATACCTTGGCTTGTCTTGCTCCTTGTATGATCTTCTTCTGAAGTCCTTTCTGGCCATCTTGTAGAATCTTTTGGCCAGCAAGCTGAGAAGTTCATCATTGCCTGTACCTTTTTCCTCAGGCAGATCCTCAGTTGCCTTGAATGATATAGTCTTCTCCCTTTTTGTGGCTGGAGAAGCAGCCTTCTGTTCTTCTTCTCTGTTCTTGATGAGTAGCTCATAAGATTTGAGCTTACCCAACAAGGCTTCAGTTGTGATCTCATTCAGGCTTCTGGCATCTTTAATTGGCCAGATTCTTGAATCCCAAGTGTTGGGGAAGCACATTAGGATCTTGTCATTAAGTTCTGTCAGTGAGATCTCTTTGTCTAATGTCCTCAGTTCACTGACAATTAGACTCAGTCTGTTGTACATTTCTCCCACTGACTCTGTTTCTCCCTTCTTGAAGTTCTCATATTGGGAGATGAGATGAGATCTTCTGTCCTTTCTCTCATCAGCTGAGCCAGAGACAATTTCTGAAAGCCTGTCCCAAATCTCCTTGGCTGAATTGCATTCAGCTACCTTTTGAAAAATGTCATCTGACATTGTCTGAGCTAGAATGTTCATTGCCTTGGCATCAGCTACCTTCCACCTTTTGATGTCAGCATCTGTTCCTGATGGAGGTGGAACAGCATTTGTGCTTGTACTTTCTGGAGGTCTTGGACACACTGTCAAAACAGAATTAAAAATATCTTCGTCAATAGAGTTCATGTATAGTCTAATCCTTGCTTTCCAAAGTGCAAACTTTGACAGATTGCACACTGGAGGTCTGGTGCTAGCATAATCTTTGTTCTGGGCCATGATTTGTGCAAGCTAAATCTAATACTAGAATATAAAAGAAGGATCTAGATTGGGATCTTGGGGTTCAGGTGTTAGCCTGTACAACCAAACAGATATGGTATGTTTAACCAACCTGGCTCTGATACCAATTGAAAGGGGAAACTAGATCTGATATACTCTAAAGGGGGGGTGAATAGAGTATATGGTGCTTTTTAAAAACACAAAGAAAACTTTTTGCAAAGCTTTACAACAATTGTTGTAATGAGTGTAAGCAGGGAAGCAGAAATAAAACTAAGCTATGCAGATATTAAGCACAAGAAAATCTAGGCCAGAAACAAAAAGAAAACATGCAGAACCAGATGACACAAGGAAATATAGTGGTTCCCCAACTTGGGTACATCCACTCTTCTACCACCCTAGGTAGGAATCCACTGCAGGATGAGTTGATCAGGTGTCCTGGGCACCAATGAGCTTTTGATAAGGTGCTCAAAAACCAAATCAGATTTTTTGATCAGGTGTCTTGCCACCAATGAGCTTTTGACAAGGTGCTCAAAAACCAGATTCAAACTTTTGAAGGGAGTTTGAAAAACCCTTTACAGAATGGGGGTGAGAGAGTGATGGCAGTCTTCTCTTTCTCAAGCAACTGAGAAGACTATGTGGATTCAGTGATGTTGTCAAAGCTCCCCCTGAGTCCTTGAAATCTTCAGGAAGATGAGCTTTGCTGAGGGTGATAGGCCTTCAAAGATAGATCTCCAGCAAAAGATGATTTCAGCAAGCTGAAATGTTGAGTGTCTGGAGTCTTGAGATGATGTTGGCCTTGAACACTTGAGAGCTGAAGAGATCTGAAAAACTTGATCTCTTTTTGATGAGTGTTCTTCTGAATTCTTGTTGACAGAAGATTGAGAGAGTCTATGTGTATTGAGAGATGTCCTGTTCTTGTCAATCTCTATTCTCTTGTTCTTGTCTATATTTTTGTCTGATTCAAAAACATTCTCTTTTATTCTCTGTCTCTGAATAGGATATTACTCTGTCAAAGATAGCCGTTGGTCTGCATTGATTACAGCCTTAATTGCATAATATGTTCTGAAGGAAAGTCCACTGATTTGTTCCTTGAAAAATTCCTTGAAACTTGCTCCAGAAGTAAATGAAAATGGCTGGCAGATCTTCTGAATTAAATGCAGAATAACTTCTATCTGATTTGAATTTGAATCTGAAAGATAACTGGATTCGTCGAACTGAGCTCTGCTATCGTCGAGCTGAGCTCAGCGAACTGGAAAATGCAAGCAGCAAAGAAATCGTCGATCTGAGCTCAAAGATCGTCGAACTGAGCTCAGAGATAAGGATCCAGTGCAGAGTCAAAATCGTCGACCTGAGCTCAGCGATCGTCGAATGGAGCTCGACGATATTATGAGGGTTGAGCTCAGCGATCGTCGAATGGAGCTCGACGATCTGTCAATAGTTGAGCTAGACGATCGTCGACCGGAGTTCGACGAAGCGTCGTGCTGAGCTCGACGATTTGGACTTAGTCTCCAGAAAAACTTGGGTCTTCAGGGCAGCTTCCAAACCTAGACTCCTGATCCCTTAGACTTAATTCTAATTGACCTATAATCTATACAGAAGGTCAAAACATAAATTCCTAGAGACATAGTGATCCTGACCCAAATTAGTAATAGGGTGTTCCAACAAACCTCGCTCTGATACCACTTGAAAGAACTAGTGCCTAATCACCTAGAGGGGGGGGGTGAATAGGTGACCTTTATCTTTTAAACTTTAAAGGCAGAAATATGCAATTCTACAATTATCACAACACAGCAACCATACAATTAAACATACACAGAGTGCACAAAGGATTTATAGTGGTTCCCCAAGGTCTGGGTACTTCCACTTTCCCCCTTCGCCTATCTAGTAGTGTACTAGATTCGGCCTAACTTCTCCACTTCTTATCAGATCCTCAGATCTTACAACTCAGAACCCCAATTAGGTTCCTACAACTCAGAGTGTCCCCACTCCTACAACTCAGGCACAAAGCCATACCACTCAGTCTTCACCAAGACCTACACTCAGGCTAAACAGCCCTACCTCAGCCTTCAATCAAGGCCTACACTCAGAGAATAGAATCTCCTACACTCAGGCACAATAGCCCTAACTCAGCCTTTATAAAATAGGCTTACAGCTCATATCCCTTACGATCCTACAGAAAATAAAGTTTACAAAGTGTTTAACCACAACTCTGAAAGAGAGAGATGAGTTGACTGGCTTCTTGATGAGTTCTTGGAAGAACTAGTCAGAGTTCAATCACCCTTAGCTTTCTTCAAAGCTTCTTGAATTAGAACACAGTAGGGTTGAGTCTCCTCTGAATATGATCTCCTATCAACTTCTGTCTTGAGAATCAGATCTCAATCTGAAACTTACTTTTCAGCCTGGTTCAATAACTATTCCTCTTAGAAGGAGCTCTCTCTCCAACTTCTTAGATCTTCTCTTGAAGGTCTTCTTCTTTGTTGTGTTATTTTTTTTTTAATTCATTGATCACTCATTCTGTCGAAGGATAAAGGTCTTTAAATAGTCTTCCTCCAAGATAACCGGCTGATCCGGTTTCTAACAACCTTCTGACAGCTCTGATAGTTGCAGTTGACCGGTTGAAATGGCAGTTGTCAAGTCATCCAGTCACTTCTTGAAATCTATGTCACTGTCTGAAAGTGTCGAGACAGATAATCATTATGTGTCGACACAAATAGACTAAGTGTCGACACAAGTAGACTAAGTGTTGACAGTAGCCTTGATGGTGTCAACACAACTCCTTGTGTTGTTGTAACAGCTTCTCGACACTGCTTCTTCAGAATGTGTCGACACAGATTCTGTGTGTCGACACAAGCCTTCTGTAAAATGTGTCGACACTGATTGAGTGTGTCGACACAATTACTTCTTCTTCAATACTTAGTTGATTTCTGCTGTGTGTCGACACAACTCCTTTGTGTCGACACATCTTCTTGTGTTGAGACTTGCTGAGTGTCGACACATCTCCTTTATGTCGACACATGCCTTCATGTGTTGAAATTTTGCTGAGTGTCGACACATCCCCTTTGTGTAGACACATGCCTTCATGTGTTAAAACTTTGCTGAGTGTCGACACATCTCCTTTGTGTCGACACATGTACTTTAACTTTGTTGAAGTTCACTGAGCGTCGACATAGCCTCCTGGTGTCGACACTTTTGATGTCGACAAAGTTTCTCTGGGTTTTGACACTGTTTCTAAGTATCGACACTGATTATGTAGATAATTCTTCACTGTGTGTTGGAACACCCTATTACTAATTTGGGTCAGGATCACTATGTCTCTAGAAATCAATGCTTGACCTCCTGTATAGCTCAATAGGTCAATTAGAATTGAGTCTAAGGGTTAGAAGTCTAGGTTTGGAAGCTGCCCTGAAGACCAAGATTTTCTGTCTAGAGACTAAGTCATATTGTCGAGCTCAGCACGACGATTCGTCGAACTCCGATCGACGATCGTTTAGCTCAACTTCGACAGATCATCGAACTCCATTCGACGATCGCTGAGCTCAACTCCATAATATCGTCGAACTCCATTCGATGATCGGTGAGCTCAGGTCGACGATTTTGACTCTGCTTTGGATCTTTATCTCTGAGCTCAGTTCGACGATCTTTGAGCTCAGATCGACGATATTTTGCTGCTGTGTGTTTCCAGATCGCTGAGCTCAGCTCGACGATAGCAGAGCTCAGTTCGACGATTTCAGATAACTTCCCGGATGTTTCTACATTCAAATTCAAATCAGTTAGGAGTTATTATGCAATTAATTCAGAGATTTGCTAGCTGTTTTCATTCAATTCTGGACCAAGTTTCAAGGGATTTTTCTAGGAATGTATCTGTGGACTTTCCTCCAGAAGAGATTATGCAATTAAGGATGCAATTAATGCAGGCCAATGGCTATACTTGACAGAGAATGATATTCCATTCTATAACAGAGAATAAGTGACTGGTTTTTTGAATCTCTCAATAGAGAACACACAATACATAGAGAGGATTACAGAGACTCATTCAAAAAAAAAATCTTCTGTCACAAAGAATTCTCAAGAACACTCATCCAAGGAGATCAAGCTTTCTCAAAATCTTCAGATCTCTGTAGTTTTCAAAGTGTTCAAGGCCAACATATTTCCAGGCTCCAGACACTCAACATTTCAACAATTGCTGAAATCATCTATTGCTGGAGTTCAACCTTTGAAGGCCTATCACCCTCAGCAAAGCTTTTCTTCCTGAAGATCTCAAGGATTCAGGGTGAGCTTTGACATCAATCCACATAGTCTTCTCAATTGTTTGAGAAAGAGAAGACTTCCATCACTCTCTCACCCCCACTCTGTAAAGGGTTTCTCAAACTCCCTTCAAAAGTTTGAGCTTGGTTTTTGAGCACCTTGTCAAAAGCTCATTGGTGGCAAGACACCTGATCAAAAAATCTGCTTTGGTTTTTGAGCACCTTATCAAAAGCTCATTGGTGCCCAGGACACCTGATCAACTCATCCTACAGTGGATTCCTACCTAGGATGGTAGAAGAGTGGGTGTACCCAAGTTTGGGGAACCACTATATTTCCTTGTGTCTTCTGGTTTTGCTTGCTTTTATGTTTGTTTCTGGCCTTGATTTTTCCTGTGTTTAGTTTTTGTTTAACCTTGTGCTGTGATTAGATTTATTATTGCTTCCCTGCTCACACATATTACAACAATAGTTGTAAAAGTTTTTAAAGCACCATATACTCTATTCACCCCCCCCCCCCTCTAGAGTATATCAGATCTAGTTGCACTTTCAATTGGTATCAGAGCGAGGTTGGTTAAAAATACCACATCTTCCAGGTTGGTTAAAAATACCACATCTTCCAGGTTGGTTAAACTTACCATACCTGATTGGTTGTACAGGCTAACACCTGAACCCAAAGATCCCAAACTAGATCTGTTCTTATTATTAGATTTTGTTTGCACAAATCATGGCCCAAAACAAAGATTATGCAAGTACCAGACCTCCCGTGTGCAATCTATCCAAGTTTGCACTCTAGAAAGCAAGGATCAGACTTTACATGAATTCTATTGACGAAGATATCTTTAATTCTGTTTTGACAGTATGTCCAAGACCCCCAGAAAACACAAGCACAAATGCTGTGCCACCTCCATCAGGAACAGATGCTGACATCAAGAGATGGAAGGTAGCTGATGCTAAAGCTATGAACATCCTAGCCCAAACAATGTCAGATGACATATTTCAAAAAGTAGCTGAATGTAATTCAGCCAAGGAAATTTGGGATAAACTCTCAGAAATAGTCTCGGGATCAGCTGATGAGAGAAAGGACAGAAGATCCCATCTCATCTCTCAATATAAGAACTTCAAGAAGGGAGAAACTGAGTCAGTGGGAGACATGTACAACAGACTAAGTCTAATTGACAGTGAACTAAGGACATTGGACAAAGAGATCTCTCTAACTGAACTTAATGACAAGATCCTAATGTGCTTCCCCAACACTTGGGATTCAAGAATCTGGCCAATTAAGGATGCCAGAAGTCTGAATGAGATCACCACTGAAGCCTTGTTGGGTAAGCTCAAATCTTATGAGCTACTCATCAAGAATAGAGAGGAAGAACAGAAGGCTGCTTCACCAGCCACAAGGAAAGAGAAGACCATAGCCTTCAAGGCAACTGAGGATCTGCCTGAAGATAAGGCCACAGGCAATGATGAACTACTCAGCTTGTTGGCCAAAAGATTCTACAAGATGGCCAGAAAGGACTTCAGAAGAAGATCATACAAGGAGCAGGATAAGTCAAGGTATGACAAGTCCATTGGTAATAACAAAGACATTATTTGCTTTGGTTGCAGGAAACCAGGGCACATAGTTCCTGACTGTACAGAGAACAAGAACAAGGACAGAAGGGACAGAAAAGAAAGAAGAAAGGAGAAAGACTCCAAAAGGAATGGAAATGGCAAACCTTCTTCAAGCAAAAATAAGCATACAATAAAAGGGTTTGTTGCTGAATCCTGGAGTGAGACAGAAGAGGAGTCAGAAGCCTCATCCAGCTCCAGTGATGATGAGGATGATGCAGAAGAAAAGGAGTTTTGCATGATGGCAATCAATGCCTCACAGCATAACTCAGAAGAAGAGGAGTCAGAGTCAGACTCAGAGACTCAACCTGAAGAAGATCAGGTAATTGATTCTTTTGATTTTAGTTCAGAAGATTTTAAATCTGAATTTAAAGCACTGTGTTTAGACCTACTAAAGTCTGAGAAAGAGATTATCTCTCTCAGAAATCAATTATCTGAACACAATACTCTAAAGTCAGAAAACCTCAAACTCTCTCAGGAGTTGGAGTGTTGTAGGGAACAGATAGCTTCACTGGAAAGTGAGCTCTCTGAGGCCAAAAAGCTTGAAGAATCTCTCAATGGGAGAAGCATCAAGCTGATGGACATCACAAGCACAGTGAACTCTAGATTTAACAGTACACTGGGCTTGGGTGCTTCATCTAGCCAACCTATAGTCCTAACAACTCCCATCAAATTCATTTCTGACAAAGGAAAGGGAGTTGTAGAGGTTGCTAGGAAAAATTCTGATCTGCCTCAGAAAACCAAGTCCCAGCAGAAATCGTCGAACAAAGATCGACGATCGCTGAATGAAGATCGACGATCGCCGAACGTAGCTCGACGATCTCAGGAAAAATCGTCGAACGCTGATCGACAATCTCAGCCAAAGTCGTCGAACGCAGGTCGACGATCTCATATACCTGACCTCACCCATAGTCGACCGTCGAACGGAGCTCGACGATCTGACCCAAGATCGTCGAACGCAGCTCCAAGATCGTCGAACGGAGGTCAGAGCTCTGGAACATTTTTCAAAGGCAAATCAAAATTGAATCCTAAGGGTTCTTCATCCCAAATCTTTAACCCTTATACTGAATGGATTATACCTCCAAGGAGATATCATCCTGAAGGATATAAGAGTCAACCTGGGATGTCTTTCATTTCAGAATTTAAAGGCTATCAACCTAGGCCCAAGGTAAACTGGGTCAAAAACAAATGAATTTTCTTATGTGCAGGTGAAGACCTATCCAACATCTAACCAGCAATGGTATTTGGATAGTGGGTGCTCTAAGCACATGACAGGGAACAAGGACAACCTCACATCCTTCAGAGCCAAACTTGGACCCAAAGTTATCTTTGGTGATTCAAACTTTGGACAGACTAAAGGATATGGTGCAGTCCAGATTGGTTCAGTAACTTTCAAGAAGGTAGCTTATGTGGAAGGACTGAAGCACAACCTAATTAGCATCAGTCGGCTGTGTGATGAAGGCTACCAGGTGATCTTCAGCAAAGCCTTATGCAAAATCAAGTTAGAGGACAACATAACTGTGTTGACAGGTAAAAGGAAAGGTAACATCTACCTAGTGGATTTTCTTTCAACTGATGTAGATATTTGCTTTTTTAACTCTGTCTGTAAACCAAATGTTTTATGGCATAAGAGATTAGGACACCTAAACCTTAGAACTATTGCTAGGCTATCCAAGGACAACCTTGTTAGAGGACTACCTTCTGGACCCTACAAGAAGGAAGGACTCTGTAGGGCTTGTCAATTAGGCAAGCAAACTAAAAACAGTTTTAAGTCACTTAATAAGAGTGATTCACCTAGGATATTGTATCTGTTACACATGGATCTTTTTGGACCCATCACAATACAAAGCCTAGGAGGGAAATCCTATACTTTAGTAATTGTAGATGACTTCTCTAGATTCACTTGGGTGTTCTTTCTAAGGAAGAAGTCTGATAACTTTAAGTGTCTGACAGAGTTTCTCAAATGTATACAGATTGAGTTCAATACTCACATTGCCCTGATCAGAAGTGATCATGGGACAGAGTTTGATTCTCTTCTTATGCAACAGTTCTGTCAGAGTGAAGGGATCAGGCACACTTTCTCAGCTCCTAGAACTCCTCAACAAAATGGGGTAGCTGAAAGGAAAAATAGAACTCTTATTGAATCTGCCACTACATTGTTGTCAGATGCTCATCTACCTCTATCCTTCTGGGCAGAGGCAGTGAACACCTCCAACTATGTGCTGAACAGAAGTCTGATACATAAACTAAAGGGAAAGACTCCCTATGAATTACTCAAAGGGAAGAAACCTAAAGTTGACTATCTTAGAGTCTTTGGTTGTATTTGCTATATTCATAATAATGACAAGAAATATCTAGCAAAATTTCAAGCCAAAGCTGATGAAGGAGTGTTTCTGGGATACTCCATGATCAGCAAGGCCTATAGGGTCTATAATAAATCATCTTTGAAAATTGAGGAATCTGTTCACATTTCATTTGATGAAACTAACATGTCTTTCAAGGAGAAGAATTCTTCTACCATAGAACCTTTGCAGGAACATTCTCTAGTTGAATACTTGAACAAGTTACAACTTACTCAAAGGGATGAAAGCAGTGACGATGAAGAAAATGCTCAACACATTGAAGCACAACTTGAAGAGCCAGTTGTTGTACCACAAGAGGAAACAACAACATAGGTTGGTGAACAATCAACACCCCTTGTTGATTTAGTAACATCAAGAGACCATCCAATTTCCCAAATAATTGGAGAAATCTCAGCTGGTGTGCAAACCAGAAATCAGGTCAACCAAAACCTGTTGCACACCTGCTTCCTATCTCAAATTGAACCTCAGTCCATTCAAGATGCAGAGCAAGATCCACACTGGATCATTGCAATGCAAGAGGAGTTGCATCAATTTGAGAGAAACAAAGTATGGGAACTAGTGCCAAAGCCTAAGGATCATTCCATTGTTGGAACAAAATGGGTATTCAGAAACAAACTGGATGATCAAGGAGTAATTATAAGGAACAAGACAAGGCTAGTTGCTCAGGGATATTCTCAAGAAGAAGGAATCGACTACGACCAGACTTTTGCACCTGTTGCAAGATTAGAATCCATCAGAATATTTCTAGCTTATGCAGCTCACAAAGGCTTCAAAGTATATCAGATGGATGTCAAAAGTGCTTTCTTGAATGGAGACATCAAAGAGGAAGTTTATGTCAGACAACCTCCAGGTTTTATCTCTCCAACTTATCCTGATTATGTATTTAGACTGAACAAAGCATTATATGGTCTCAAGCAAGCTCCTAGAGCATGGTATAAGACCTTAGCATGCTTTCTCTTGGAAAATAGTTTTATAAGGGGTAGAGTAGACCAAATTCTTTTTATTAGAACTCATAAGTCCCATACCCTACTAGTACAAATTTATGTATATGATATCATTTTTGGTTCTACTGACTCAAAATTGTGCAGAAGGTTTTCTAACCTGATGCATTCTAAATTTGAGATGAGTAGCATGGGTGAGCTATCCTTCTTCCTAGGATTGCAAGTCAAACAACATGCTGAAGGCATCTTTATTTCTCAAACCAAATATGCAAATGAACTGGTTAAGAAATTTGGTATGTCTGAGGCATCTTGTATGAAAACACCCATGCCTACCAATGTTGTATTGGATGCTGATGAACATGGGAAACCTGTTGATCAGACAACATATAGAGCAATGATTGGCTCTCTACTGTATCTTACAGCTAGTAGACCAGACATAATGTTTGCTACATGTATATGTGCTAGGTTCCAAGTAAGCCCTAGAGAGTCACACCTAACTTTAGTAAAGAGGATTCTCAGGTATGTTAAAAGTTGTCCAAATCTAGGTCTCTGGTATCCAAAAGATTCAGCATTTGAGTTAACTGGATTCTCTGATGCTGACTATGCTGGATGCAGAATTGACAGGAAAAGCACCAGTGGAACTTGTCAGTTCCTTGGTGACAGACTTGTCTCTTGGTTTTGCAAGAAACAAACATCTGTGTCAACTTCAACTGCTGAAGTTGAATATATGGCTGCAGGCAGTTGTTGTTCACAAATCTTGTGGATCCAAAACCAACTCCTAGACTATGGCTACAACTTAGAGAAGTCTAAAATCTTTTGTGACAACACAAGTGCTATTTCCATAGCTCAAAATCCAGTCCTCCATAGTAGGACAAAACACATAGAGATTAGGCATCACTTCTTAAGGGATAATGTTGAAAAGAATAAAATTGAATTACATTATATCCCAACTGATTTACAAAGGGGAGATATTTTCACCAGGCCCTTGGATGAAAAGAAACACACCTTCTTCCTAAATCAGTTAGGAATGTTAGATGGAGGAAGTCTTAAATAATATCCAAGATTTTGAAAGCTCAAAATTTGACCAAGACTAGGCAAAACATTCTGATTTTTCTTAGTGTCTACAATTTTTCTGATCTCTAAACCGCGCTCGACGATTTGCCCTAAGATCGTCGAACGGAGATCGACGATTTCCAAAAATCGTCGAACTGAGTTCAGCGCCTCTCAGATAGTATGAACTATCTCTTCCGGTTAACGATCGTCGAACGGCGCTCGACGATTTTGTTCTCTGAACGATCATCGAACGGAGCTCGACGCTCTCCAATATCTTCGAATGGAGATCGACGATGTTGAAGTCTCTTCAGATTCCTTAGAAGCCTCGATCGTCGAACTGAGTTCAACGATCTTTCCAATTCTGCGTCGAACCCTAATATAAAACTTTTTTTTCGCCGTCGTTCTCATTTGCGCTTTCGATTTCTCTGCAAGAATCTTCTTTCCCTCCAAACAGTTCTACTCTTGGTCATTTTGTTTGTTGAGTTTTTACAGGTACAATGGCTGTGTCAGTTGCTGTTCTTGCTGCCATGAAGTTCGATGCCGGGTTTGACATTGATCTGGAATCCTTCAGCACCACTGACCAGGTTTTTCAAGACATACTGGGTTTGTTCAAGGATCAGAATCTGACAGCATTAATGACCACCAGGATCAAGTTGGCTTCTGATGAAATCAAGGAGTGGGTTTATACTGCTCATAATCAAGATAACAGCACTATAGTTATGTCAATAGCTGGAAATCAGGTACCCTTGACCCCCACAATTTTAACAGAAGTTTTTGGATTGAGAAATGGAGAAGACTCTGCTGAATTATCTGGAGATGAGTTTTTTGAACTGCTTGCCAGAATGGGTCATCCAGAGGGAAACCCTAGCAAGCTCTTCAAGAGGAATCTGTCTGTTGAATATAGGTTCCTGGCAGATGTGGTAGGGAAAGTGCTGCTGGCAAAGCACTCTGCCCATGATACTATATCAAGATACCAGCTCTGCCTCATGGGAGCTCTTGTGGATAAGAAGAATTTGAACTGGGGAGAGGTTTTCTTTGACCACATCAAAAAGAAAATAAACAAAAGTTTTGTTAATTTTGGAAGAATTATTGGAGTTTTCCTGCAGCACAGGTGCCCTGCCTTGCTGGTCTCCTCTGGAGTTCATATCAATGCCTCCAAGAGACTGACCTGTGCCCTCTTTGGAAAGTGGGACAGGCAAATAAGCAAGCCTAACAGGCCCTCCTCCAGTGCCCCTTCAGGCACAAGAACTCAAAGAGTCACTCCTCCACAGGTCTCTGCCCCTGCAGATGACCTGGCTGCTACTGTTGCTGCCTCTCCTCCTCCTCCAATTCCATCTCTTCCCTTACCATCCACCATTCCAGCTCCCTCCACCATCACCATATCTAACCCATCTCCAACATCAACTCCATCTCCAGAACCCATTCTACCTCCACCAGCAGACCAATTCCAACCACTATTCTCCTACCATCCACCTGATGTCACCTCCTCACCATCCATGTAACGCCCCCGGTTTTTCTGTGTTTTGTTTGATTTTGGATTGGCGTTACGAAGACGCATTTTCTGGCCCTTTGCCGTTGTAGAGCGCGGTCCTAGCTCTGTAGGTTCCTTGAGTAGCCTGGTTGTAGCCAGTTGGCACGTTTCCCCAGCTAGCCGGAGTCTGTTTTGGTGACTCGGTTGGGCCTCTTAGGGAAATGCTTGCGTTTTGGCTTCGGGAGGTGTTAGCCCGAGTATTCGATCGTCGGATGTTGTTTTCGACCTCGCCGTTGTTTTCGTGGCTTGGTTGTTTAGCTACGGTGCGAGTCTTGGTCGAAATCCGAGATCGTTTGCCTTCGCGTCATTTCGGCGTTGTTTTGTTAGCTGCATGTTTGTAATGTTTATTGTGTTGTGCGTGGCCGTTGTGGCTGAGCTTGTAGGCAGGTGCCTTGTCTCTTGTTGGCTAGGTATTAGCAGGTTTCTTTTTCTGTGTAAGTTTGGGTGACACGGCCTGGGTCACGCCCGTGACCCAGGGCGTGTCGTGCTCGGGTAGAGCTCCCGTTTCTTCGGTCGACAAATTTTTGGTCGACAGGGTTTTTTTTGTAGGATCACGGCCGTGACATGGGCGTGTCACGGGCGTGTCCCCCTTCGACTCGTCGAGCTGCGCTCGATGGTCGTCAGGCGGTGTTTAGTGAGAACACGGCCCTGTCACGGGCGTGTCGTGTCGAACACGGGCGTGACATTGGGGCGTGTCTCTCTGTTCGACGATCGGCGCTCCATGATCGTCGGGCGGTGTTCGAGTTGGTACACGGCCTGTGACACGGGCGTGTCACAGGGCGTGTCCCTTGCTTCGTCGAGCGGAGATCGACTTTCGTCGAGTGGGTAGGTGCGTGAGTACACGCCCCGTGACACGGGCGTGTCGGGCCGTGTCACGGGCGTGTCTGGGGGGCGTGTCCCGTGTTTTCGTCGAGTAGAGATCGACGTTTGTCGAGTGTGTGAGTACACGCCCCGTGACACGGGCATGTCGGGCCGTGTCACGGGCGTGTCTTGGGCGTGTTCCGTACTTTTTCCTGAAATCATCTTTTGTTGCCGTGAACTGCTTTTCCTCCTCATTTTTTTTCATCATTCCCGAGTCTGGAGAGCTTCCAGCAGAAGGGTTTTGAGAGGAGGCGGTGGTTGTTTTGGTCGGCGATTACGGGAAGGTTAGAGCCCGTTTTTCTCGTGTGATAACTGATTCGGTTTGCTCTCGGCTAGATCTTCCCTTCCATGTAAGTTTTTCTTGATTTAGGGTTCGATTCCAGGAATTTCTAAATATCTGATTTCTTTCTTCCCTCAAGTTTCAGCTTTGGTCTTCTTAGTGGCCGATCTTGCCGCCGGAGCCAAACCGTGGTGCGGCTGTTGTTTGTTTTTCGAAGAGATAGAGGCAAGTGGCCCCTTGCCCTTGCCAAATTTATTTCTAACCCATAATCTATTTTTTTTTATTTCTTGTGCATAAGCTCTGTTCTCCTTGTTTTTCCTCCCTTGGGCAGCAGGTTGAATTATTTCATCAAGCTTCTAATCAAGTGCTGATTCTTTATTTCTTTTTCTGGAATTTTAATCAATGTTCTTTTTTTGTCGGATGTTTAGTGTCCAGTGGGTAGCTAGAGTTAGGGTGAGGTTGCTGTTAGTTACAGTTTAGGGTTAGCTGCGGTAGCTCCGAGTAGTTAGGACGGAACGGAGGGTTGGGATTAAATCTCCAACTCTCTGTTTTCGCGCATGGGAGGGCTTAGGCTGCGATTTTAGCAAGACTTACGTTTACCCTAAGTGGAAAGCGCTGACAGCGTCGAGTGAGCCGAGCTCACTCCACGCCGTCACCTAGCTTAGGACTTGCGGCTAAGTATCTTTTTTAGGCGTCAGGTGAGTGGAGTTTACTCAACGCTGCGTCGAGTGGGCTCGACATTTCTTTCTTGAGTTCATGTGTACCTTAGGATTGTTAGTGTGACTTTTCCCTTCCTTTAGGGGGTGGTATTGGGTGTTCGGCAAATTTTTGCTTGCCGACTCTTGGGTTGTGGCAGGTGGTGGAGTTTTAGTGGCCTCTCGAGGGGTGGATTTTGATGTGGAGAGCTGTGGCCACCGCCTTTTTGCCCCGGTTTGGGTTGGTGTGTGGGACCCTAAAGCTGCCACTGGCGACCCCTTAGCCCTTTTTGTTGGATCTGATTTTGGTTATGTATTCAGATCCATGTTTTTTTTGACCACTGCCACTTACCCACGAATTAGGAATGTTAGACTCTTTCGTTGAGCTTGTTGCTTTTATTGCTCGCTTTTATTGCTCGCACTTGGTGTGCTTTGCTGTGCTTTAGACAGTGCTCTTTTCTTACTGTCATGCTCTTTCTTTTGCTTATAGCAGCTTGTTGTCGGGTTGGTAAACCCTTCTTTTTGCTCTTAACTCTAATGCTTTATTTACACTTTTGATTATTTCCTTGCTGAGGTGTTCTTTTCTTGAATGCCTCAGGTCCAGGTTGTAGCCGGTTCTGCGGCTAGTTCTTTTGGAGGGGCTGGTTTGCGGCCTCTTGGGTAGCTGAGACAGCTGACCCCGATTCTGTGAGGTAGTTCTTTACTTTTCTGTATAGACATACATACTCACCAGTGGGTTCGTGTCAGGTTGTTGGCGCCCACTAGTGGCTTCTTGCGATGCTGGGTATGAACTTAAACTGCTGTCTTTGCCTATTAGTGGTTGTTTACTTGCTTCTGGGAAGGATTTTTGCTAGGTTGCATGTTAGATATTTTAAACCCTAAAAGCATTATTATATGTATATCATGCATAGCATAATTATAAAACAAAGTCACTATATTTCCTTAGCGTAAAAAGACTACCTTTTTATATCTATTACATCCACCTTAGAGTCGTGCATAACATGAGTTGTCCCTCGGGGACACTTATGCTCACTAAGGTGTCAACTTAATTGAACCAAACTATTTTCTGCTGCGTATACTTATACTTTTAATTGTGGACTAGCTGATCCACCGTGCCGAGGGATACGGCCAATCAACATAACTGCTTTCCTTTCATAATTAATCAACGATTTTCCTCAAAATTTAAGGTGTGGAGTTTTGCCAGAGCGTGTGCAGTTATCCCCTGCACGACATGGCATCACGGCATGCATTTTCTCTAGCTCTGATACGATTTTATCATTGAGAAAATGCGGGTTGTGACAATTGGTATCAGAGGGAGGTTGCTTGACAAATGGTCGGGCAACCTTTCCCCTTGTTTTCATTAGTGGTTAGCGTCATACCATACACACACCGATATGTCATCAGCACGTCTTGGCTAAATCACGAACACTACACTCATGAGCATAAAGAAGTATACGGGGCATATTATGTAGTATGGGATGCATAATATGTGTTTGTATATGGATCCACCATAGGAGGCAACATGTGAGGGTTATGTAGTATGGGATGCATAACCTCACCACATGAATGCGGCTAGCACGTTTTCTTTTTTCGTTGTATGGGAATGTTATGTAGTATGGGATGCATA
Source organism: Platanthera guangdongensis (assembly GCA_039583875.1). Taxonomy (NCBI): domain Eukaryota; kingdom Viridiplantae; phylum Streptophyta; class Magnoliopsida; order Asparagales; family Orchidaceae; genus Platanthera; species Platanthera guangdongensis. The sequence continues at coordinate 97,206,489 of CM077156.1, read as the reverse complement.
ACATTTTCATGTGTACGCCGCCCATGGCATGCATTAAGGCCTTTTTTTTAGAATGCATAGCACATCATGCATAGCATAATATTTCATAAGCACAACGTGTTAAGCTAAAGATTTGCAAGATGATATATGTACACACATGGTTTTGAGTCAAAAAGAATACAAATACATGCATTCATGGTTTAGGCACCTGAGTTAGTGTGATGGTGGTGAACCATCTTAGGTTAAGCATAACATCATCATGATAAAACAACTCCCAGAGCAAGTTTTGCAGTTGAAGTTCATATTTAAGTGTGTTTGTCTGTACCGGGTAGTTTTGTTCTAGCTGTTGGGCTAAGTTTCGTCTAAAGCTTGTGCGATTATAGGATGGCGAGACGTCCTGCAATGAGGTCGACCCCCCAATCCGAGGGTGAGACGTCAGGAGCGCAGAGCGAGGCGTTGTTAGAAAACCTGCGGCAGAGTATTGAGACCTTATCGAGGCAGGTGGTGGCTATGCAGGCTCAGATTCAGTCCCTAGTGGCAGTGGTGGCGGGACAGGCCCCGAGAGTTCCGGACCCCGCTGTGGGGGTAGCTGTTCCTGCCCCTCCTGCTCCTCCCGTGCCTTTGGTTGTGGTGCCTCCGGAGATGGCGTTTATATCCCAGTTTCAGCGACTGAGACCCCCTACTTATGATGGGCAAGCAGATTTCATGATTTTGGATGACTGGCTGATTACTATTGAGGAGATGTTCTCTTATTCGGGGATTACGGATGATCAGAGAGTGATGCTCGCTGCCTACCAGCTCAAGGGCTTAGCAAAGAATTGGTGGTTGCGGGAGAAGGAGAGCTTGGGGCAGGATGCTCTTGGGAGTCATTTAAAGGGATGCTGTTGAGTAAGTTTTTGCCTTCAGTCGAGAGGGACCGGCTGATGAATGACTTTCTCCATTTGAAGCAGAGGAAACTCACGGTCAGTGAGTATGAGATTGAGTTCAGTAAGTTGAGTCGGTTTGCTCCTAGTCTGGTGAGTGTTGAAGCAGACCGAGTTAAGCGATTTCTGGGTGGACTAAGAAGCGACATTCAGCAGTTAGCGAATGCCTACGGTGCAGTCAGTTATGCCAGCGTGGTCGAAGATGCCTTGAGGGTTGAGGCCATTGAGAATGCCAAGAATAGAGGTCAGCAGTTGTGGAAGGATAAGCGAAAGTCCGGTGGAGGGAAGAGCCCTCAGGAACCCGATGCGGTCTCGAGAAAGAAGAGCAAAGAGGTTTGTAGTTTCTGTGGCCGACCAGGCCACCCCTTTGAGAAGTGTTTCAAAAGGTTTGGAGCGCAGAAGAAGGATCAGGTGCACGCATTTCAGGGTGCTCCCAGAGGAGACTTGGTGTGTGCCTTGTGTGGAAGGAAGGGGCATGAGGCTGCCCGTTGCTGGTCGAGAGATAAAGTCTATTTTCAGTGTGGGCAGAAGGGGCATCTCAAGACAAAGTGCCCACAGTCCCAGCCTATTCTGCAGCCAGTACCCCTCCAGGCTTTGCCACCGCCTCAGCAATTGGATAGAGGAAAGGGAAAGCTGAATGTGCTTTCGGCAGACGAAGCGCAGACTTCGACGCAGGTTATCTCAGGTTTGATTTCTCCTCAGTCGTTTCGTTATGCTCCCTTTGTGGTTGTAGTTTTCATTTTAGCATTTGTTTCCTTAGATGCATGCGCTATTTGTAGGACGGTTTAAGGTAAAGAACCGCTGGGCGCGCGTTCTCTTCGATTCAGGCGCTACCCACTCGTTTGTGGCTAGAGCCTTCGTGGAGCGGTGCAGTTTGGGCCTAAATCGTGTTGGTGGTGCCTTTTGCGTTAAGTTCCCCTTCGGTGACTCTGTGGTTACGGACCTGGGTGTCCTTGATTGTCCGATTTTGTTGGGGGATTTTCTAGCCAAGGCAGATCTGAGGGTGATTGACCTGGAGGACTTCGATGTTATCTTGGGCATGGATTGGTTGTCAAGGTACGATGTTGTGATCCAGTGCAAGGGTAAGCGCTTGGACTTCGTCAAGGACAACGGTCAGCCAGGGAGCATTTATGGGTATTCTCTCCAGGAGTCTCCAGTCATTTCTGCGGTGCGTGCTCGGAAGTTGCTTGATTCTGGTTGTTCTGCCTGTGTGGTCTCTCTGGTAGGGGCTGTTGTTAGAGTGCCGTGTTTGCAAGAGATCCCTGTGGTGTGTGACTTCTCCGATGTGTTTCCTGATGATCTTCCCGGTCTTCCACCTGATCGAGATGTTGAGTTTGCTATAGATTTGGAGCCAGGCATGCGTCCTATTGCCAAGGCGCCGTACCGGATGGCCCCGCGAGAGCTGGAAGAGTTGCGAATTCAGCTGGATGAGATGTTGGCAAAAGGGTTCATTAGGCCGAGTTCTTCACCATGGGGTGCACCAGTGCTGTTCGTTAAAAAGAAGGATGGGTCGATGAGGCTATGCATCGACTATAGAGAACTGAACAAGGTTACTATTAAGAACAGGTACCCTTTGCCTCGGATTGACGATCTGTTTGACCAACTGCGTGGTAGTGCTGTGTTTTTCAAGATAGATCTTTGTTCGGGCTATCACCAGTTGAGGATTCGGGAGTCAGATGTTCCGCGGATGGCGTTCCACTCTCGTCATGGGCATTTTGAGTTTTTAGTTATGTCATTTGGTTTGACTAATGCGCCGTCAGCTTTTATGGATCTGATGAACAGAGTTTTCAAGGACTTCCTGGATAAGTTTGTGATTGTCTTTATAGACGATGTTTTGGTGTATTCTAAGAATGCGGAGGAGCATGATCGGCATTTGCGTCTGGTCTTGGGGACTCTGAGAGACCATAAGCTATACGCCAAGCTGAGCAAATGCGAATTTTGGTTGCCTCAAGTCTCTTTTCTCGGCCACGTGGTGAATAAGGAGGGAATATCGGTGGACCCAGAAAAGATCGCTGTTGTTATGGAATGGGCGAGGCCTGTTACTCCCAAAGAGATCAGAAGCTTCTTGGGCTTGGCTGGATATTATAGGAGATTTGTAGAGGGATTCTCTACTTTGTCTGCGTCGATGACCAGGTTGACGCAGAAGAATGCAGCCTTCATATGGGATGGCAAGTGTGAGGAGGCTTTTGAGGAATTAAAAAGAAGGTTATGTTCAGCTCCAGTTTTGTCTTTGCCTACTGAAGATAGTGAGTATGATATATATGTGGACGCGTCGCACGTCGGACTGGGCTGCATTTTGATGCAGGGTGGGAAGGTGATTGCGTACGGGTCGAGGCAGCTAAAGACTCATGAGAGGAATTACCCTACGCATGACCTGGAGTTTGCAGTTGTGATCTATGTGTTGAAATTGTGGAGGCATTTGCTGTATGGCGCGCAGTGCAAGATTTTCACGGATCATAAGAGTTTGAAATATGTCTTCACTCAGAAAGAGTTGAATCTGCGCCAGCGGCGGTGGTTGGAGTACGTGGCCGACTATGATGTTGAAATCCAGTATCATCCGGGTAAGGCGAATGTGGTGGTCGATGCCCTAAGTCGGAAGTCAGGAAAGATTTTCAATCTCTCCGCCGAGCGTCTTGTGGAAGAGTTTCTTTTGATGGACGTTTCTGTGGGAAGCTGCGAATCGCAGAGTAGCTTGGCAGTGTCAGAACCTTCGTGGATTGCGCTTACGCGACTGCATCAGAAAGATGATCCCGATCTTTTGCATTTGTACCTTCGAGCTGAAAGAGGTGAATTACCAGATTTCTTGATAGATGATGCGGGTACCTTGAAGTATCGTGGCAGGTTTTGCATTCCCGCAGTTGGGGATATCCGGGATATGGTGTGTAGGGAAGCCCACGGATCTAGTGTTGCCTACCATCCAGGGTCTACCAGAATGTACCATGATTTAAAGCAGATTGCCTGGTGGTATGGGATGAAGAAGGACATAGCCAGATTTGTTTCTGAGTGCTTCACTTGCAGGCGTGTGAAGGCCGACCATGGGAGGCCTGGTGGCAAGCTAACTCCCTTAGAGATTCCGATGTGGAAGTGGGAGAGTATCTCGATGGATTTCATCACAGGCTTACCGAGATCTCCTAAAGGGCATGATTCAGTTTGGGTGATCGTAGACAGATTGACGAAGAGTGCTCACTTCGTACCATTTAAGATCGATTATCCGATGAGGAAGATAGCCGAGCTGTATTTGGATGAGGTTATTAGATTGCATGGTGTACCCGTGAGTATTATATCAGATCGAGACTCCAGGTTTACGTCTCGTTTTTGGAAGAGCCTTTAAGAAGGGTTGGGTACAGATTTGAGATATTCCACAGCCTATCATCCCCAGACCAATGGTCAGACGGAGCGAGTACATCAGATTGTGGAAGATATGATCCGATGTTATATTCTGGACCACGGAGGAGCGTGGGATGAGCGCTTGCGGCTTATGGAATTTGTGTATAATAACAGTTATCAAGAAAGCTTGCAAATGGCCCCTTTTGAAGCTTTGTATGGGAGGCGCTGCAGGACTCCCTTGTTTTGGGCTGAGGTTGGCGAGAGACCTTTGTTGGGTCCAGAAGCACTCGAGGAGATGGAAACTGCTGTGAAGCTTATTCGGAAAAAGCTTCGGATAGCCCAGGAGAGATATGAGAAAAATGCCAATCGGCGTAGATCGGATTTGGAGTTTTTGGTTGGGGACTCAGTGTTCTTAAAGGTCTCCCCGTTGATCGGAGTCAAGCGTTTTGGCAAGAGCAGGAAGTTGGACCCGAGGTTCGTGGGGCCGTTTCCGATTATTGAGAGGATTGGGATATCAGCTTATAGGCTGGCTTTGCCCGCAAACTTCCCTGGCGTGCATAATGTCTTCCACGTCAGTCAGCTGCGGAAATGTGTATCGAATGGCAGGCAGGTTTTGGATTCTGTGCCTCAGTTGGAGCCGAATCTTTCTTATGTGGAGGTGCCTGTCCGCATTCTGGATTCTCAGGTTCGTGCGCTGCGGAAGAAGTCTATTCCGATGGTTAAAGTTTAATGGAGGAATCAGGATGTAGAAAGCGCGACTTGGGAGTTGGAGTCGGCTATGAGGGAGGCTCACCCTCACCTGTTTCCCTGAGCTTGTGCCTGGTATGTTTTGTTTTATTTATGATTATATAGTCCTTTCCTGGCTCTTTCTCTCTCCTTCTTCATAGGAGTGTTGTGAGTAAAGTTTCGAGGCGAAACTTTCTTTTAGGGGGAGTGGCTGTAACGCCCCCGGTTTTTCTGTGTTTTGTTTGATTTTGGATTGGCGTTACGAAGACGCATTTTCCGGCCCTTCGCCGTTGTAGAGCGCGGTCCTAGCTCTGTAGGTTCCTTGAGTAGCCTGGTTGTAGCCAGTTGGCAAGTTTCCCCAGCTAGCCGGAGTCTGTTTTGCTGACTCGGTTGGGCCTCTTAGGGAAATGCTTGCGTTTTGGCTTCGGGAGGTGTTAGCCCGAGTATTCGATCGTCGGATGTTGTTTTCGACCTCGCTGTTGTTTTCGTGGCTTGGTTGTTTAGCTACGGTGCGAGTCTTGGTCGAAATCCGAGATCGTTTGCCTTCGCGTCGTTTCGGCGTTGTTTTGTTAGCTGCATGTTTGTAATGTTTGTTGTGCTGTGCGTGGCCGTTGTGGCTGAGCTTGTAGGCAGGTGCCTTGTCTCTTGTTGGCTAGGTATTAGCAGGTTTCTTTTTCTGTGTAAGTTTGGGTGACACGGCCTGGGTCACGCCCGTGACCCAGGGCGTGTCGTGCTCGGGTAGAGCTCCCGTTTCTTCGGTCGACGAATTTTTGGTCGACAGGGTTTTTTTTGTAGGATCACGGTCGTGACATGGGCGTGTCACGGGCGTGTCCCCCTTCGACTCGTCGAGCTGCGCTCGATGGTCGTCAGGCGGTGTTTAGTGAGAACACGGCCCTGTCACGGGCGTGTCATGTCGAACACGGGCGTGACATTGGGGCGTGTCTCTCTGTTCGACGATCGGCGCTCCACGATCGTCGGGCGGTGTTCGAGTTGGTACACGGCCTGTGACACGGGCGTGTCACAGGGCGTGTCCCTTGCTTCGTCGAGCGGAGATCGACTTTCGTCGAGTGGGTAGGTGCGTGAGTACACGCCCCGTGACACGGGCGTGTCGGGCCGTGTCACGGGCGTGTCTGGGGGGCGTGTCCCGTGTTTTCGTCGAGTAGAGATCAACGTTCGTCGAGTGTGTGAGTACACGCCCCGTGACACGGGCGTGTCGGGCCGTGTCACGGGCGTGTCTTGGGCGTGTTCCGTACTTTTTCCTGAAATCATCTTTTGTTGCCGTGAACTGCTTTTCCTCCTCATTTTTTTTCATCATTCCCGAGTCTGGAGAGCTTCCAGCGGAAGGGTTTTGAGAGGAGGCGGTGGTTGTTTTGGCCGGTGATTTCGGGAAGGTTAGAGCCCGTTTTTCTCGTGTGATAGCTGATTCGGTTTGCTCTCGGCTAGATCTTCCCTTCCATGTAAGTTTTTCTTGATTTAGGGTTCGATTCCAGGAATTTCTAAATATCTGATTTCTTTCTTCCCTCAAGTTTCAGCTTTGGTCTTCTTGGTGGCCGATCTTGCCGCCGGAGCCAAACCGTGGTGCGGCTGTTGTTTGTTTTTCGAAGAGATAGAGGCAAGTGGCCCCTTGCCCTTGCCAAATTTATTTCTAACCCATAATCTATTTTTTTTTATTTCTTGTGCATAAGCTCTGTTCTCCTTATTTTTCCTCCCTAGGGCAGCAGGTTGAATTATTTCATCAAGCTTCTAATCAAGTGCTGATTCTTTATTTCTTTTTCTGGAATTTTAATCGATGTTCTTTTTTTGTCGGATGTTTAGTGTCCAGTGGGTAGCTAGAGTTAGGGTGAGGTTGCTGTTAGTTACAGTTTAGGGTTAGCTGCGGTAGCTCCGAGTAGTTAGGACGGAACGGAGGGTTGGGATTAAATCTCCAACTCTCTGTTTTCGCGCATGAGAGGGCTTAGGCTGCGATTTTAGCAAGACTTACGTTTACCCTAAGTGGAAAGCGCTGACAGCGTCGAGTGAGCCGAGCTCACTCAACGCCGTCACCTAGCTTAGGACTTGCGGCTAAGTATTTTTTTTAGGCGTCAGGTGAGTGGAGTTTACTCAACGCTGCGTCGAGTGGGCTCGACATTTCTGTCTTGAGTTCATGTGTACCTTAGGATTGTTAGTGTGACTTTTCCCTTCCTTTAGGGGGTGGTATTGGGTGTTCGGCAAATTTTTGCTTGCCGACTCTTGGGTTGTGGCAGGTGGTGGAGTTTTAGTGGCCTCTCGAGGGGTGGATTTTGATGTGGAGAGCTGTGGCCACCACCTTTTTGCCCCAGTTTGGGTTGGTGTGTGGGACCCTAAAGCTGCCACTGGCAACCCCTTAGCCCTTTTTGTTGGATCTGATTTTGGTTATGTATTCAGATCCATGTTTTTTTTGACCACTGCCACTTACCCACGTATTAGGAATGTTAGACTCTTTCGTTGAGCTTGTTGCTTTTATTGCTCGCTTTTATTGCTCGCACTTGGTGTGCTTTGCTGTGCTTTAGACAGTGCTCTTTTCTTACTGTCATGCTCTTTCTTTTGCTTATAGCAGCTTGTTGTCGGGTTGGTAAACCCTTCTTTTTGCTCTTAACTCTAATGCTTTATTTACACTTTTGATTATTTCCTTGCTGAGGTGTTCTTTTCTTGAATGCCTCAGGTCCAGGTTGTAGCCGGTTCTGCGGCTAGTTCTTTTGGAGGGGCTGGTTTGCGGCCTCTTGGGTAGCTGAGACAGCTGACCCCGATTCTGTGAGGTAGTTCTTTACTTTTCTGTATAGACATACATACTCACCAGTGGGTTCGTGTCAGGTTGTTGGCGCCCACTGGTGGCTTCTTGCGATGCTGGGTATGAACTTAAACTGCTGTCTTTGCCTATTAGTGGTTGTTTACTTGCTTCTGCGAAGGATTTTTGCTAGGTTGCATGTTAGATATTTTAAACCCTAAAAGCATTATTATATGTATATCATGCATAGCATAATTATAAAACAAAGTCACTATATTTCCTTAGCGTAAAAAGACTACCTTTTTATATCTATTACATCCACCTTAGAGTCGTGCATAACATGAGTTGTCCCTCGGGGTCACTTATGCTCACTAAGGTGTCAACTTAATTGAACCAAACTATTTTCTGCTGCGTATACTTATACTTTTAATTGTGGACTAGCTGATCCACCGTGCCGAGGGATACGGCCAATCAACATAACTGCTTTCCTTTCATAATTAATCAACGATTTTCCTTAAAATTTAAGGTGTGGAGTTTTGCCTGAGCGTGTGCAGTTATCCCCTGCACGACGTGGCATCACGGCACGCGTTTTCTCTAGCTTTGATACGATTTTATCGTTGAGAAAATGCGGGTTGTGACAATCCATTCCATCCTTCACCCTACTGGATGATTCCTTCATGGATGATTCCCCATCATCTCCTCTCGAGTTACCTTCCTCCTCCACTTCATTCCAAGACCTCCTCCACCACATCATAGACCAGCCAACATTCACTCCATCCATATCAATTCCCCTGTCCTCCATATCCACCCTCCCAACACCTGAGCCATCCATTCCACAATTCTCCAGCCCTTCCCTTCCAGAACCCTCAGCTGCTTCCATACCTTCTACCTCTGCTCCAGCTCTTGAGCAAGTAGACCTCTCAGCCCTAGCTGACAGGCTGTATGAGTTACTTGCCCCCAGGCTAACTCTTCTGTTGGAGACCTCTTTGGCTCCACTCCACCTGTCTGTGGCATCCCTTTCTGCCAGGCTCTCTTCCCTCTTCCCTCAGGCAGCACCTACAGCAGTGTGCCTTGATCCAGATGTATCTGCATCTAGGCAGGGGGAGATGCCATATGAAGAAAGCCTTCATGCTGTTGCTGCTGCTGTTTCTGTGACTGCTGCTCCTCCTCTTGCTGCTGCTGTTGTGCCTCCTACTGCAGTTCTTACAATAGACCTCAGGTCTTTGCTATCTGTTTTTGATTCTGCCTACTTTAGCTGTCTGCCAGAGGTCCATGCTGTCCAGCCTCCAGAAGACTTATCCAAGGCACTTGTGCCTTTTTTTGGCTGTGACCCTAGCATCCTCTCTTCCTTTGTAAATTCAGTCATTGTTGCTGCTTCTGAAGAAAGGACTGATTCTGCTTCTGAGATTACTGATACTGTTGCTGAAGTTCCTACTGTTTCTGCTGATCCATCCTCCAAGGACATTCTGGTGTCAGAGGCCACTGTATTTGAGCCTTCTGCAGTCCTTGATGTTTTTCCTTCTGCCTCTATTGCTGTTAGTGAAGTTTCTGCTGATGTTAGTGAGACAGTTGCTGCTGTTGTCACCTGTCCAGAGTCTGCTGCTGCTGCTGTTACTGCTTCACCTTCTCCATCTGCTGTTGTCCCTGCTGTGACCATCTCAACACCTGCTGCTGCTGTTTCAACTTCTGCCTCATCTGCTGCTGTACAACTTAAGAAAGATCTTATGAAGAAAATAGATGCTCTATATGATGATCAGAGTTCTGAATCTGATGAATTTAAAACAGACTCTGATGACTCATCTGCTACCATTTCCAGGAAAAGGAAGGCAACGAGCAAAGCAATGAAAAGGGTACCTCCTGCTAAAGTCAAAGACAACAATGATATCCCTTATTATATTCTACATGATTGCCCAATCACTGAACACTGGATGCAGTATTCCAAGAACCAGCTGAAAGCCATGAAGAAAAAGAGAAAATATGAGAAGGGTTCATCCCAATTTCAGCACTCTCATCCTCCTCCACCACCTCCTCCTGATGCAGGTGCAGGTGGAAGCTCTGCAAGTCAACCCCCAGCCAGAAGTCAGGCTCCCTATCAACCTCATGCCAGATCTTACCACAGGGAAAGCCAATCCAGGGGCTCTCATTCTAGGAGAGGAGGATACCGGGGCAATCAGAGAGATATTCAAGTATATTCTAAAGGGTACTCCAGGCAGCACCCATATTCTAGGGGAGGACATAGTTCTTCTGATACAACTTCAGGTCCTTTCCCTTACAAGCTGAAAGAGACTGTGTCTGCCAGGCCTCCTCAAGACAATCCTTCCAACAGGTATGAGCCACCTGTATCTTTTGAGGACCCTGAAAATAATCCATCTGCTTGGACTGCCAGGATGAAGGAATTGGCTGCACTGGATAAGATTAAGAAGGCCAGAGAACAAGGAATAGATTCTTCTAACATTTCTACAATGTCTGAGCAAAGACAGAAAGAATTAGAGAAATATGCTTCCAGTAAATTCTTTGATGCTGAGAGATACATGGAATTACATCCTGCAGCAGTGGTTCCCAGGCTTAAACAGCAGACATCTCTAGGTGCAGCAGATGACACCAGATCTAAGAAAGAAGTCCTAAATCCAAAGAGAGAAATTAAACTTGTCAAAGGCAAAGAGAAGAAATGACATTGTAAGGTGACAGTTTCTGTGAATTCTGATTGCTATCTGGATGATATATATATCTCTATGATTCTGCTTTGTCTAGCTGTTGTTTTTATGTTTTACTGATTGTATGTTGTTATTTAAGCTTTTCAAAGTCTGTAAATAGTAATCCTAACCCAAATAGGGGGAGATTGTTGGAACACCCTATTACTAATTTGGGTCAGGATCACTATGTCTCTAGGAATCAATGCTTGACCTCCTGTATAGCTCAATAGGTCAATTAGAATTGAGTCTAAGGGTTAGAAGTCTAGGTTTGGAAGCTTCCCTGAAGACCAAGATTTTCTGTCTGGAGACTAAGTCATATCGTCGAGCTCAGCACGACGATTCGTCGAACTCCGATCGACGATCGTTTAGCTCAACTTCGACAGATCGTCGAACTCCATTCGACGATCGCTGAGCTCAACTCCATAATATCGTCGAACTCCATTCGACGATCGGTGAGCTCAGGTCGACTATTTTGACTCTGCTTTGGATCTTTATCTCTGAGCTCAGTTCGACGATCTTTGAGCTCAGATCGACGATATTTTGCTGCTGTGTGTTTCCAGATCGCTGAGCTCAGCTCGACGATAGCAGAGCTCAGTTCAACGATTTCAGATAACTTCCCGGATATTTCTACATTCAAATTCAAATCAGTTAGGAGTTATTCTGCAATTAATTCAGAGATTTGCTAGACGTTTTCATTCAATTCTGGACCAAGTTTCAAGGGATTTTTCTAGGAATGTATCTGTGGACTTTCCTCCAGAAGAGATTATGCAATTAAGGATGCAATTAATGCAGGCCAACAACTATACTTGACAGAGAATGATATTCCATTCTATACCAGAGAATAAGTGACAGGTTTTTTGAATCTCTCAATAGAGAACACACAATACAGAGAGAGGATTACAGAGACTCATTCAAAAAAAAAAATCTTCTGTCACAAAGAATTCTCAAGAACACTCATCCAAGGAGATCAAGCTTTCTCAAAATCTTCAGATCTCTGTAGTTTTCAAAGTGTTCAAGGCCAACATATTTCCAGGCTCCAGACACTCAACATTTCAATAATTGCTGAAATCATCTATTGCTGGAGTTCAACCTTTGAAGGCCTATCACCCTCAGCAAAGCTTTTCTTCCTGAAGATCTCAAGGATTCAGGGGCAGCTTTGACATCAATCCACATAGTCTTCTCAGTTGTTTGAGAAAGAGAAGACTTCCATCACTCTCTCACCCCCACTCTGTAAAGGGTTTCTCAAACTCCCTTCAAAAGTTTGAGCTTGGTTTTTGAGCACCTTGTCAAAAGCTCATTGGTGGCAAGACACCTGATCAAACAATCTGCTTTGGTTTTTGAGCACCTTATCAAAATCTCATTGGTGCCCAGGACACCTGATCAACTCATCCTGCAGTGGATTCCTACCTAGGGTGGTAGAAGAGTAGATGTACCCAAGTTTGGGGAACCACTATATTTCCTTGTGTCTTCTGGTTTTGCTTGCTTTTATGTTTGTTTCTGGCCTTGATTTTTCATGTGTTTAGTTTTTGTTTAACCTTGTGCTGTGATTAGATTTATTATTGCTTCCCTGCTCACACATATTACAACACTAGTTGTAAAAGTTTTTAAAGCACCATATACTCTATTCACCCCCCCCCTCTAGAGTATATCAGATCTAGTTGCACTTTCACTGTGTGTCGACACTGCCTGTATGTGTCGACATTTTTCTTCTAGTGTCGACTCTGCCTTCGTGGTGTTGACACAATTACTCCAAGTGTCGACACAGCTTCTCTAGGTGTCGACACAAGCCTTCTTAAGTGTCGACACTTTACCTCTAGGTGTCGACACATGGACTTAAAAACTTTTCCTGCAATCCTGCAGTTACTTAACTTGCACAAATAAACTCAAAGCACATCAAATACACCTTGATGTATATCATTTAGTAGGGTGGGGCTTCTTCAAATCAGGTACATATATTCCAATGTACCCAACACCATGTCAAGCAAAATTTAGCCTTTTGTGGCAAAATCATGGCTGTTCATTTTCTCAGCTGGGATCTGATGGTTCAGCATCTTCCCTGTTTCCTTAAGGCCAAGGATGAGAAATAAATCCTCATTTTCATTTGTCCATCCTCTTTCTAAAAATCTAGAGAGAGAGAGAGGAAGAAGGAAGAGGAGGACGAGAGCCGGCCACCAGTGGAGCTGCGGAGTTTCGTTTCGAGATCTGAGGCTAGCGTTGTGGAGGCAAAGCCGTTGCGGTACTTTCCAGACGAATAGAAATATCATGGCGCCAAAGCGATCATCAAGGGTAATGATCTTTCTTCCTAGCCATGTGAAGGCTTCTGTTTTGGCATATGCATGGGATTTCCCCACCAGAGGGTGGCTTGTGAAGGAATTCCTTTGGGTTGATTCATGGAATCCCCAATGATTTGGCATATAGATCCGGAAATGGAGTACGGAATAGGCATGCTGTGTGAAGCCCATCTAGACAGGTTGGTATGGATTGGTGATGTTTTATATACGCACCGGAGAAGACTCCGTGATTAAACGTGTAGTTTTAGGAGTTGACGGGTTGACCTGTGAAGGGCAGTAGAAGGAAGTACTGGAGTGGTAGTCCAGGAAATACCCTTGTAATGTTTGTTGTTCATGGGTTATGCCTGTGAAGGGTAGCAGCAGGAAGTACTGGATTTGAGACCCAGGAAAATACATATGATGCTTGTGATGTTTACTGGGTTGTGCCTGTGAAGGGTAGTAGCAGGAAGTACTGGTACGGAAGTCCAGGAAAGACCCCCTGATGCTTATGATACTTAATGGGTGGTTTCTGTGAAGGGTAGTAACAGCAAGTACTGGTATGCCCAGGAAAATACATAGGCTTTATGCCTAACAGGTAAGGTGAAACCAACCCGCACCTTTTAAGCCGCGAGTACGCTGTACTCGGTGATGGTAAGGTGATTTGAGCAACGGGGGGTGGATGATCTGACCTGCATTATGTCCATCTGACGTGAGACATGAAAGTGCGGTCTGTTGGAGTGCATAGCGAGAGTCTTAGGCCTCTGCGCCACAACACTATGGGGGGGCTACGGGCCAATCCCGGGTCATTAAGACTAAAATCTCCGGCTGCACGCCATGGAGTAAATGCTCAACTTTTACCGTTGGGTTTCGGCCCTGATACGGTGGTGGGACCCTGGTTCGCCGGTACACCAAGAATGTGCCTTGAGTGCATGGATCGTCGGGCCGCATGGCGGACGATTGTGATGGAATGTTTGTGCGTGAGTGCACAATTTGTGATGAATATATATATGTGAATATGAATTGCTATGCCTGCAGGGAAGGAATGTCACTGCCCAGGGAAAGGGGTAGGGTCATTATAAAATTGGTCAGCTGAATGATGACCGTTGCTTTGTTTACCACCGTTGGGTGGACTGTCCCTGTGCAGGTGCTAGAGAACCAAGCGGGACACATAACGGTTGAAGTCCCTGCTGCTGTTGCTGCTGCTGCTTGCCCTTGAAGGCTAAGCTTAAAATACTATGTTTTGTTATATGTGGCCGGCCTGCGCGCCAATGTTTGGGAGCCACTGTTGAAAAATGACTTGTAAGGCCATAAGGCCAACAAACTTTGTATTTGATGAACATTCCTATTTATATATAAATGTGGAGCTTTATATGGTGGACATTCATGTTTAGAGTTCCGTTTCGTGTTATAGGATTCCGCTATAATGAAATGAGTTAGGATGCACAACTCTGGTATCACTCCGTGACTTCGCCGTCTGTTTTGTGGTATATGTTTTGGGGCCCCGGACGGACCTTCTAGTATATACTATATGAACGGATGGAGTCGTTACATTTTTGGTATCAGCTGTCTCGGTTTTTCCCTTTCGAATTCGTGGTCGAATTCTTTTGTGGGGTGGCGATCACGTGTACGTTCGAACCGTGTTAACACTAGTGAGCTCTTGAATGTCCACTTTAGGAATGCAAATACATGTGTTTGAGGAACCTGCAGGTTCCTATTTTGTTGTTATTGCTTGTGTGAGGTCGCTAATGTGTGTGTCTTGTTCACTTATAGGTGAGTCGAAGTGGTGCTGGGCAGTCGGAGCCCCATCGATCTGATTAGAGTACGACTCCAGCTGAGGTGCCTACACCTCCCCCTTATGCAGAAATTGTTCGATTAGTTGTTGAGGCCCTGTTTGCGATGATTCAAGCACAACCTACTGGGCAGGCGCATGGGCAGGCGTAGCTAGCATTGAGGCCAGAACAGGTTGCGGCGAGGCCAGAACCTGTTATGGTTGTGGCTCCTCGAGCAGCTGAGAGACAGTTAAAGCAGTTTATTAGTTTCAATCCGCCTACGTTTACGGGCATGGGATCCCCTATGCAGGCAGAGGACTGGTTGTCGCGCGTCAAACGGATAATGACGGCGATCGGGACGGAGGAAGATCAGAAGGTCACCTTAGCCACCTTCTTACTGGAAGGAGAGGCTCGTCTATGGTGGGACGAGATGGAACTACACCACTTAGCGGGAAGACCGTTAACACAAGTGTCAATTGAGGGATTCTCCCAACTCTTTCTGGCAAAGCACCTACCCACGACACAGTGCATTACCATGGAAAACGAGTTCCAAAGGCTGACACAAGGAGAAGGCAGTGTTGAAACTTACCTGCATGAGTTCACAAGGTTGGGACGGTATGCGGGTTCAATCTTCACCGACGAGCAGCGGAAAACCAATCAGTTCTATGAAGGCTTGCGGGACGAGTTGCGATTCCTGCTTTCAAGTTCAGTAAACCAAGGCTTCCAGGTGTTGGTTGACACTGCTTGAGCGCTGGAAAAGGATACGAAAAGGGCCCAAGGGAAGCGTGCCTTGGCTGTAATAAAGCCAGAGTTTAAGGCACCCCGACCGGAGAAACCATATTATAAGAAGAGATGGTGCAAGAGGTCCAAGTCGTCAGGACAAGCTCCTTCTTCGGTTGCATCGGGTGCAACGTCAGGGGCCACGTCATGGCCATAAACTCGTACGTGCTTTACTTGTGGACGGGTAGGGCATATAGCCCATGATTGTCGGGTTGTTCCGCCGAAGGGAGAAAAGAAGGAGGGCGCGTCCTATGCTGAGAAGGGATAGCGCGAATTTGAGTACCAAGTCATGCGAAGATAAAGAGTGTCAAGGTGGTGTTACCGAATGGTTATTTGATGCTCGCGGATCGGGCTTGCGATGTGGCAGTTCAAATTGGAAGTCGGGAGTTTTGTTTAACTACATTTGTACTGCCGATATCAAAATTTGACGTGATCTTTGGTATGGGCTGGCTCGCGGAGCAGCATGCCTATATTGATTGTAATGCCAAAGAGATCACATTGGGCCAGAATGTCGAGCAGGAGACTAAGTTTGCAGGGATGCGAGGAGTGGGCGGGACATTGATGTCTACACTCCAAGTCATCAAGGCTGTTCGGAAGGGCATGGAGTTATACTGCATGCTGATCCAGGCTGTTGAGCCAAAGGCCAGTGTGAGCGATGTTCCGGTTGTCTCGGAGTTTACAGATGTGTTCCCTAAGGATCTTCCTACGCACCAGCGGGAGATCGACTTCACGATCGAGTTGGTGCCAGGTGCGAAACCTGTGGCCCGCTCGACATATCGCGTCGCGCCAATGGAAATGGCTGAGTTGAAAATCCAATTACAAGAGTTGCTGGAGCAGGGATATATACGCCCAAGTATGTCACCTTGGAGCGCACCCATTCTGTTTGTGAAAAAGTAGGACGGTGGCTTGCTGTTATGTATTGACTACCGCGAACTGAATAAGCTGACAGAGAAGAACAAGTATTTGATTCCACAGATTGATGAGTTGTTCGATCAGCTGGTAGGGTCAACAGTCTACTCGAAATTGAATTTGAAGTCTGGTTATTACCAGTTAAGGATACGGGAAGGAGACATTCCCAAGACCGCACTTGGAACACGTTACGATCATTATGAGTTCACAGTAATGACGTTTGGGCTCTACAATGCCCCATCGGTATTCATGAATCTGATGCGCCGCACGTTCTGAGAGTACCTGAACTTGTTCGTGATTGTGTTCATTGACGATATCTTGGTGTACTCGAAATCTGAAGCTGATCACACAAACCACATGTGGTTGGTGTTGCATACTTTACGAAGTAATAAGCTCTATGCCAAGTTCTCGAAGTGCGAGTTTTGGCTATTGTCGGTTGCTTTCCTAGGCCATGTGGTAAGTGGAGAGGACATCGTAGTGGATCCGTCAAAGATAAGGGCCATACAGGAGTGGCCGGTGTTGTCTTTGATGGCCGAGGTTCGGAGCTTCCTTGGACTGGCAGGCTACTACAGACGGTTTGTTGAAAACTTCTCGCGGTTTGCTTTGTCTCTGACCACACTGACGAGAAAGGATCAGAAGTTCGTTTGGACGCCGGAGTGTGTGCGAGCTTTGGAAGAGCTGAAGAGTCGGTTGACCACGACACCTGTGTTGACATCGCCATGTGGTACCGATGGATTCGAGATCTATAGTGATGCTTCAGGAAGCGGCTTAGGCTGCGTTCTTCTGCAGCCGGGGAAAGTGATTGCTTATGGCTCATGCCAGTTGAAGGTGCATGAGCGAAATTATCCCGTCCAAAACTTAGAGTTGGAGGTGGTGATCTTTGCACTAAAGTTATGGCGGCATTATCTGTATGGCGTGAAATTGGATATCTATACGGACAACAAGAGCCTAAAGTATTTGTTGGAGCAGAAGGACCTAAATCTGTGACAATGAAGGTTGCTGGAATTCCTTGGGGACTACACCTGTAACGTCCCGATTCACATTAGGCCCCTCGTGCGCATTTTTGAGTCAGGGGTGCTGACTTGGGTTCGAAGAAGTGCTGGCAACTGGGCTGCACTTGTAATTAGGAGGATAAATCAGTACAGAATAGGACACGGGTAGAGACATGAGCGTGTACCTACCCGTGTGGGAGAGATAAGCTCTCGAGTCGACAACTCGAGTATGTCTAGAGAAGGACACGGGTAGTGACACCGGGGTGTCACTACCCGTGTGAAGTGACACGGGCAGAGACACGAGGGTATCCCTACCTATGTGTGTGTGTCGATATGAACTCGACGAAGCATGTCGAGATCGACGAAGCGTGTTGAGATCGATGAAGAGTACCCGAGAAGGACATGGCTAGAGACACGGGCGTGTCCCTACTCGTGTGTGTCGAGTTAAGTTTGTCGAGACGTGTCCAGAGAAGGACACGACCAGAGAACATGGCCGTATCATGTGGACATAGGTTGGGACATAGGCGTGTCCCTACCCGTGTCGAGTATTGAACCGACAATTAAACTATCGTTGACACTTTCCCCGAGCAGGACACGGGTAAGGACACGGGCGTGTCCCTACTCGTGTTACGTTTCACATATAAGGGTTGTGAAAATCCTAGCCATTTTCACACCTCATTTCAGCCATTTTTCCAAAGAGAAACTTCTGTAGAGAGGGAAAACTGCTGAAGCAAGTCCTAGAGGAGAAGATCTGCCGCCGCCATGAAAGAGAAGATGCTGCCAAGAAGAGTCACAAGATCCATAGCCGGAAATAGTGGAAATGCCGGAAATGAGGCGAGCTTCCTCCCCTCTCCCTTGGTGCTAGATCTGTAGATATCTAGGTGAGATGTCGACTCAAAAGAGTCTTGACTAGCGAGATGGTGATTTCTCTAGGAAGAGGCCGTTCTAGGGCTTGTGCTCTAAGGCTAGTTGTGTCTACAACCTCTCCAACCTTCTATGTGAAGATGGGGGATGGTTTCGTGAAGAGTCGTGGCCTCATGAGGGTGAATAAGGGAGGAGGAATTTCTGATGTGAATTTGTAAGATCTACTTGAGGAGGAAGAGGAACCGATGTTGTTCATTCAGCTTTAAGAGGCGTGCAGAATCTGTGTTCTGCACGCAGTGATTTCCTTGGCCATTTTCAGATGTGATATGGCAAGATCTGGGCTTTAGACTAAACACGAAAGTTGAATTCCTTGAGACCGGGCAGGCCCTTAGCGGTCTGATTCCGCGGTTTGTGACCACGAGCGGCTTAGCGGTCTGTTCCAGCGGTTTGTAGACGGGCGGTCTGGCGGTAGGCTTGATCCTGCTGGTGTTGCGAACGGTTATCCCATCTGTCTAACCGCGCGGCCTGATGTCTCCATTATTCTATCAGCCTGTAAATGTAGTCCCACATTGTTTGTAGGATTGATCATTCTATATAAGGGAGGCCATACCTTTGTAAATGATATTTTATTTGGATGATAAAATTTCATTATTCAAAAGGCTTGTTTCGTCTTGCTACCTATCATGGTATCAGACTCGGGCCTAATTCTTGTTCGCAATAGGCATGACTTGTTTAGATGCTTGTGTGGCCGATTGATCCTTCTTGGTCTCCACTTTGTCGCAGGACCTGAGTGTTCTTTAAGCTGTCCACTGCTGTGATCTGCCTGATGTCAGCGGTCGCCAGTCGGGCTCATTCGTGACTTTCTTTCGTGCCTTTTGTTCTTCGGCTGTGATGATTTGAGCAGGTCATGCTCTTACTGTTCGCTCGGGCCTTTTCAGCGACTTAGTGAGCCGCTATCGCCTGCTTTCCTCACTAAAGGTGGGTTATATGACTACCTGTCTCCACTACTCCTGCATTCGGGTTAACCTTGGCACCCAAACTTGTGGGCTCCAACTATCCAGATTTCAGTTCTGCCTTGTGGCCACGATTCACTGAGTTAAAGGTAATAGGCTGTAATCCGGTGATCATATGAGGATCCCCATTGCTTCACCCGTCGTCTTGAGAATGACTTACGTGTGAACGGTTCATGGGAGAACATGGTTCAACTCACGCTTTGCTTGGAGGTACCCTCTATGTCCCGAAGTTCCCGTGCAATTTGTTATCAGTTACTAGTTTAGGCCTGGCACTTCAGTGCTCTGTTTTATCACCTCTACTTGTCTTTTCAGGACCCGAGGACCAGCGGACGATTGCTACTGGCTGAGAGCGGCGGTTCTATGCTCAGATGAGTTTCCGGTGTGTTGCTACTCCTCCCACGATCTCCTTAGTGGCATATTGTCTTGGAACCTTGGTATTCGTCAGCTTCTGCCCCACGAAGGGCTCAACGAGGCCTGTCTGCTTGGCAAACAACACTCAAGCAAGGGTTCCATTTTTTGAGGCTTTTTCATTCTATGTATGGGTCCTTGCTCACTACCCTGACTGTTGGTCGGGGCAGTTCCTATGTTACTTTTATCGATGATTGTACTCGCTGTACCATTCTTAAAAGATCGCGATCTATTTTGTTTGCAATCTACTGATTAAGAGTGCTCAATTTGCTAATTTCCATTTTCGTTCTGATAATGCAAAGGAGTATCTAAATCATGAGTTCTCCACGTTCTTTCACGAACATGGCCCTTCAGCAAACCTCTTGTGTTTACAAACGTATGGCGGAGCGTAAAAACATGTCACCTGCTTGATGTTGCGCGTACGCTCCATGACGAAGATGCACTTCTGGGGTACGCTGTTGTCCTAGCTTGATTCTCATTAATCGCCTTCCCTCCACGGTTTTACACGGAAGATAACTAAGAATCCTCTTCCTCTCCGTGTCTTGTGGCTGTACGGCTTCGTTCATCCGGCAAGCGACAGCCTTTCGTTCCACAAGTGTGTCTTTTTGGGGTCAAAAAGGATTGACTTTGATCCCTTTGCAAGAGTTGTTCCGCCGATGTGACCGAGATGCTGACTTCTGAGACACTCTAGACGATTGCCACTCATCCTTCCAGTCTCCCCACTCAGTCTCTCTTACAGGCCAGTGCCAGGACGTCCGGTCGTGACGCTCCGTCGCCGCGATCGATGATCTGGATGTTCCCATTGCCTTCGCAAAGTGTGGTCGTGGACTCAACACCGCTCATGTTGTTTCTTATGATCAGCTTTCTCCTTTCCAGGTGTTTTGCCTGGGCTATCTGGCCACTTCTACTCCCCGTCTACAGAGGCTCTCGCATTGGAAGTCTGCCATGGTGAGGAGATGGTCTTACTGAACGAGGGTACCTGGATGGTCCTTGTACGATGTGGTTTGTCGTGGGTCTTTGGTTGTGAAATTACGGCATGTGGATCGTACAAATGGTGCCAAGGGCTTTACTCAGACTTATGGGTTGATTACTTCGATACCTTCTCTCGTTGCTCGCTCTGAATCTTTTCGTGGCGTTTACCGGGCTTGGGCTGTTTTCAGCCTGGAATGAAGAATGCCTTTCTCTCTGGCGATCTTCAGGAGGACGTAATATGAGCAAACCTCCTGGGTATGTTGCTCAGGGGGAGGAAAGTGTCTGTCATTTGAAAGGCCATTTATGGCCTCAAGCAGAGCCCTCGGGCAGTTCGAAGTTCAGTGGTTTGGGCAACCTCGGTTTTCAAAGGAGTCGGCCGATCACTCCTTATTCATCCGCAAAACGCCTCAGGACTGGTGGTTTTGCCTTGGTGATTATATTCTCCACTGGCTGAATACCGAGATGGGGTGGACTTGACGAAAGAGCTAGCACTTGGTCACGAAGGATATGGGATCAAACTACGGGGAATAGAGATCTTGAAACCTGATCTTGGTCCTCTACAACGGAAGTATGCCTTGATCTATTGCGAGAAGCAGGTTGAGGTGCCAAAACCTGCTCATCTTCCATGTTGATTGGAGAAGACATGACGTGGCGATGAAATCGTCATCTATCAGTTGTGACTCGGTACAGAGCTTTGGTAGCAAACTCAATCTATCTCTACGGTGACTAGACCCGACATCGCCTACCTGTTAGGAAAGGTCGAGTTTATGCAACTCCCGGGAGTGTATCTTAAGTCCGCCCTGAAGATTTTAGAGTAAAGCAGCACCGGGGCGAGGGTTTACTCTTCCAGAAGAATGGCCATCTGAGAGTTGAGGCCTACTGACTTCAGTTATGCGTGGACAAAGGCGATCGTTAAATCCACGTCAGTGTTTCTGTACCGTGTTGGAGGGTAACCTCGTGAGTTGGAAAAGAAAGAAACACGGGTTGTGTCCCGATCCAGTGCCGTGCAGAATACCGGAGTATCTCAACTACGTGTTGAGTGAAAAGATGCGGGTCATGCTTGACCTGCGAAGGTATATGATCTGTGACAACAAGGCGCTATACGTGTCCAGAGAAGGACACGACCAGAGAACATGGCCGTATCATGTGGACATAGGTTGGGACATAGGCGTGTCCCTACCCGTGTCGAGTATTGAACCGACAATTAAACTATCGTTGACACTTTCCCCGAGCAGGACACGGGTAAGGACACGGGCGTGTCCCTACTCGTGTTACGTTTCACATATAAGGGTTGTGAAAATCCTAGCCATTTTCACACCTCATTTCAGCCATTTTTCCAAAGAGAAACTTCTGTAGAGAGGGAAAACTGCTGAAGCAAGTCCTAGAGGAGAAGATCTGCCGCCGCCATGAAAGAGAAGATGCTGCCAAGAAGAGTCACAAGATCCATAGCCGGAAATAGTGGAAATGCCGGAAATGAGGCGAGCTTCCTCCCCTCTCCCTTGGTGCTAGATCTGTAGATATCTAGGTGAGATGTCGACTCAAAAGAGTCTTGACTAGCGAGATGGTGATTTCTCTAGGAAGAGGCCGTTCTAGGGCTTGTGCTCTAAGGCTAGTTGTGTCTACAACCTCTCCAACCTTCTATGTGAAGATGGGGGATGGTTTCGTGAAGAGTCGTGGCCTCATGAGGGTGAATAAGGGAGGAGGAATTTCTGATGTGAATTTGTAAGATCTACTTGAGGAGGAAGAGGAACCGATGTTGTTCATTCAGCTTTAAGAGGCGTGCAGAATCTGTGTTCTGCACGCAGTGATTTCCTTGGCCATTTTCAGATGTGATATGGCAAGATCTGGGCTTTAGACTAAACACGAAAGTTGAATTCCTTGAAAATACCTTTCCAACGAGTGGTTGCACGACTTCAGGCGAAGTCAATAGCCACGAGAACATCTGAACGAAAATGACGTCCGATAAATCCTGCATGTAGAAATTGTGTTCTGTACGCAGCGGACTTCAAGGCTGATTTCAAGTATGATACTATTGAATATGGGTTGTGGTATGAACATAAACGTTGTATCCCATGGAAAGACCTTTCCATCAATGGGTTAAATGTCTTCACCGGATTCCTGTAGCTTCGGGAATCTCTGGTCGAAACTGCTGTCCAGATTTATCATGTACTTAAATTCTGGGTTGGGAATAATATTGGATTTGGACTCGGTAGAGATAACGTTGCAAATTAACTTGAGGTTTGTTGAACTCTTTTATGTTAACCATCTTAGTCCAATGAATGATGAGGTTTATTAATTTGATTCCACATAATTGATTTGTAAAGCGAAGCATACTTAAACAAAATGATTTGATAGAAATTGGTAGACTATCATAAATGCGCATCATGATAATAACGTGTTGAATCATTTGGGAACAAAGGTAGGATGATAACTTATGGCCATGTGTTTAATTACTTAACAAAATGAATTTAGTGTCCAATTCTTAGAGTGTCGTCTCCCTATGGGTGGCATTGTGGAAGGGTGTAAGTGCGGTGTTGACTGTCACAAGTTGGGATTACGTTGAGATGAGTCAAAGTCGGACAGTTGGGCTTAGTACTCGATGTTCATTTCTCGGGGCTCCTTCCATGCCGAGTGGGTGTTTGGGCTTGGTCCTCGTGCTTTCTCTAAGGCTCCTTCCATGCTACGGTGATGTGGAATTGCATGCGGTGTGAGTCGACACGCGGTGTCGTAATCTTGTGTTAAGGATAGTGTGGCAGGTCTACGGTCTCGCCGATCGTCACACCGACGGGAGTTGACAGTTAGACTTTGGGCGGTTGGGCTTGGTCCTTGGTGTTCACATCCCGGGGCTCCTTCCATTCCAAGTGAATGGTTGGGTTGGAACCTCGTGCTTACTTCTGAGGCCCCTTCCAGGTCACATAAGGACAGTTCAGGGTTGTGTTCTCGATGCAAATCTACCCGAGACCCCCGCTGGGCCATAGTAAGCATGGGCTCTGATGTTGTGTTCTTAGCGTTGAGGCGTACAGAGGCCTAGGTGAAGTAGTGTGGATACCCTCCTAGTAGTAGAGATGCCCGCTCTACTGTCACCGACTGGCCACGGCGGTTAATGCCTGAGAGGTTAGCTACCTGCTCGAAAAGTGGGAACTACTAGTCTGTGTCGGCACAGCAGTTGCATGTGTGTGATCATGGGTGAGTCATTTCATAGCATACATACCATCTCATTACATTGCACAACAAGATCCTCATCGTATAAGTTTGTATGGGCAATCTTATATGATGAGTTACTTTATGTAAACAGATCCTTAACTTATAATCTTGTATGGGCGTCCTTATAAGTTAAGTTACTTTCCTGCTGTTGTTACTTGTACTTAATGATTGTTACATCTCTTGTAGAACAGCTAGATTATACTGCTGTTAATCTTATCGTACTATTACCACCTGCTTGTGCCTGTTTATACTATTTATTATACTTTGTACCCTTGCTCTTTTCTCCTCCCTGTGCCGAGGAGTCGCCGGGGGAGCGGATGTGAAGCCACTTAGTCTTTTCGACTAACGGTTGCTACGTCTTCTTTTTTAGGAGGTCACCCCGCAGGTAGAGCAGCCCCAGACTATGCAGCAGGACAACCAGGTCAGGACGTCAGGGCCTGAAGTGATGGTGTCGTTGCTACCGTCGGTTACTGATACGAGTGTTGAGAGACTCTGATGTAGCCCCGTTGGGCGTTTATTTGTTATACTCTGATATTGTAGAAGCATTTTTTAGCTTCTCTATTTTGATGTACTTTAGACATATATTCTTGGTGTGTATTTGACTTCTTGTTTATATTTTGGTTGGGTTGGCATATATATATTGATATTGATTGTAGCCGGCAGTACAGCCGTCTTGTGGTATAGGTTAGCCTGTGCGTTAATGCTACCGCAAGGCGGCTGTTTTGGGCATAAGACCCCCTTCGCGCCATGTTTTGGGATCCGGAAGGGGGGGTCTTACAAATGGTATCAGTTTGCCATGATCCTCAACTAAAGAAGTCATTCAACAATGGTACCACCCCCGTTTGATTAGTCATTTTGCGGACAAACTGACTTAGCAGAAGCAGTGGTGTGCCCATATGTAATTAACACTAAGTATGTCCAAATTTGACCTTTGGATCAGCCAACCTGACCATACGTTTGTATTCTACGTATAGATTCCAGTGCACGTTGAGCCGATGGGGGGCACTCCTGCCCCTTCCATACCCACTCAGTTCCAGCAATCCGAGTTGGGGCAGACGCTCACCGCCATCCTGGATGCCTTTAGGGCGCAGCAACCTCCTATGCAACAACAAGCTCCGGGCTCAAACTGGTTGAGTACCTTCCGGGCTCTCTCCCATCCTGCCTACCTTGGGACAGAGTCGGCTGCGCGCACTGAAGAATGGCTCGACACAGTGTAGGAGCTATTGGCGGGGATCCGTTGCCCAACCAACATGGCTGTAACATTGGTGGTGTCCGTATTGGAACTACATGCTAAGAGGTGGTGGAAGTCACTCATGGGCTCCACCTTCCAAGGGCGAGTCTATACAGAGATAAGTTGGAACGAGTTCTCGGGTGTCTTCTTGGAGCAATTCATTCCCTCATCCACTCGAGATGAACTCGAAGAGAGGTTCCTTCTATTGAAGCAAGGATCAAAGACGGTTACAGAATATCAGCGAGAGTTCCAGCACCTCGTGAGGTTCGTGGATTCTTAAGATTTGGATGATAGAGGATATGCCAAGCATTTCTACAAAGGGCTGCGAGATCCCCTAAACAGGCCCTTTGTTTATAGCAGATGCTAGCTTGGAGGAGATTATCGACATGGCGAAGAAATTGGAGGTGGACCACTTGGGAAGTGGAAAGAGGCATGCGGAGGGCGTGATGGAAGTTGGCCCAAGCAATAGAAGGAGGCAGGACTTTAGGAGAGGAAGGGGGCATCAAAGAGGTGGAGTATGTAACACCCCCTATCCGTCGCATAGAATATAGCAGTAGGTCCGGCCGGGGCCCGATGCCATATACCACAGACAGACCGGGTGGTTACTTATGGAAACCATCCAACCAATCTCAACGTCCTACACAGAGCATGCTAGCGGAAGCAGTTTATATAAGTTGTAAACAAGAACCCAGCATAAGAGCACGAATGTCCACTAATACAACAGTTAGGAATGTATACAAAATACCCAAAATCGGCCTTAAGGCCTTACAAAATGTTTCACTTGACTGTTACATGATTTACCAACCTCGGCACGCAGGCCGGCCATACATGAATAAGATAGAAAACATTTCCATTCGGGCCTTCGAGTGCCAGCTTCGCAAAAAGGGCTTTAGCCCGCTATTGACCGCTTGGTCCAGCTGCACCTGCAAGCAACAAACCACCGCACGGTGGCAAAACAAGGCAACGGTCAGCAATGCTGACCAAATTATAACGATCCCGCCCCCAACTCGGGGCGGCGATGCTCCTTCCCTGCATTTCATTAGCATAAGCGAGCAATATAAAAACCATAGCCATTTCATCACAGGCGTTGGCTCGCACGGCCACACGCCCCGTGCACTCAGGGCACATTCTCGGTGAACCGGTCGATGTTACGTCAATTAAAGCCATTATCATTCCGGACTCACCACCGCCACTTAGACGGCCATTCCTATGAGCAATTCGTCTTCCTGGCATTGGTCACGTTAATTTAAGCCATTGACCGCCGAAGACTCACATCTATGCCAACGGCGAGTGCCATGTAACTTTAGGTCTCTCTAACCCGAACGACATAAAGCGGGTACAGCTCCATCTAACCCGTGCTCACACCGCAACGACAATTTAAGCCATATGCGCGGGTCAAACTTTCACCGAGTCCCATTCTAACACAAGTCACATAACCCCGTTATGTTCAAGTTGGCTCTCAGGCCACCAAGTTGGCAAGACCTCGTGTCTGCCCAGTTTTCCGGGTGCACCTTTGGGTTAGTCCCCAAGGCTCCCTGCTGCAATCTACCACGTAGAAAACCCGAAAACAAACCATAGCACGGAGTCTTCTCCGGCCTTATGCAATGCAACATCACCGATCCGAACTAACATGTTCGGGTAGGCTTCAACCAAAATGCCTATGTCCGTTCTCGCATACGGACTCTAAACAACGGGGACTTTACATATCTACCCGAAGGAACACCTCCAACTCTCCGCAAACTCGCGAGAGGGGGCTTCATATGCTAAGAAAGAGAGCTATTAGTGCTCATGATGAGGATCGTTACCCTTGCGTTCCTCTTTGGCGCCATCGAAAAGTAATCGGATAGAAATCACCGCACTTGCGTTGCCTCCGTGGATCCGGAGTCGGCTTGCGATTCGGAGCTCCGAAGCTCCTCCAATGGCGGATCTAGCTCCTCTTCCTCTTTCCTTAGCTCTTCTTTCTCCAAGGGTTTGGAGAGATGAAAAGGTAAGAAAAATGATGGATTTCAAGTCAACTCCCGGGTATAACCTCTCAGGAACCATCCCCAGCCGTCGGATCTCAACCTAAGAAAACGAGCGGCTTTGATTCGGGGCTGAAATGCCCAATCTGGACCGAACACGGCCTGGCACACGCCCGTGTCCAGGGCCGTGTGCCGCATTCGCCGTCAAAATCGAATCTTCTGAACCCGCACACGGGTATCGAACACGCCCGTGTTCGAGCTGACACGCCCGTGTTCCAGCTGACACGGCCGTGTAGCCGGTCGTGTACCCCATGATTTTTCTCCCGTTTTCAACCCGAGCACTGCACGGGTTCTAGGACACGCCCGTGTCCTTGCCCGTGTCACCTTGACACGCCTGGGCCCCCAGGCCGTGCACACGGGACATTTCGTCGATGGAGGATCGACGACTTGATGACACGGCCTTGGACACGCCCGTGTCCTAGGCCGTGTGCCTTGTCTCGACGATCGTCGAGTGAATCTCGATGACTCCCCGGGACGACCGTCGACACGGGTCGACACGCCCTACGACACGCCCGTGTCGCAGGCTGTGTGCCCATTCTCGACGAATCGTCGAGTATAACTCGACGACTTCACGGCTAAGTGTCGACACGGGTCGACACGCCCTGCGACACGCCCGTGTCGCAGGCCGTGTGCCCAATTCTCGACGAATCGTCGAGTATAACTCGACGACTTCGCGGCTAAGTGTCGACACACGTTTGACACGCCCTGGGACACGCCCGTGTCCCAGGCCGTGTGCCTTCTGCCAGAACCCAAACTGGCCCAAAACGTCCCCCTTTGCTCCTTTGAGTTTCGGGGCGTTACAACTCTCCCCCTCTTAAAAGAATTTCGCCCACGAAATTACATAAAGGAAAGATATACAAAAACAACATTTGTACCTGAGCGGAACAACTCCGGATACTCGTCAAGCATAGTCTGCTCTCGCTCCCAAGAGAGCTCCTCACGACCGCAATTGTCCCATCGGACCTTGACCCTCCTGATCTCTTTATTGCGTAGCCGCTTGACCTTCGAGTCCACAATCCGCACGGGCTTGACCTTTGTCGTTAGCCCACTTTCCACCGGCACTTGATCGACCGCGATCACTTGCGTAGGCTCTTGTACCGCCTTCCGAAGCACCGAAATGTGGAATACATCGTGTAAACCACTTAGCTCCACTGAAAGCTTCAACCTATAGGCCGCTTCTCCAACTCGCTCCAGAACCTCAAACGGTCCAAGGTACCTCGGGCTTAGCTTTTTCAATCGTCGCACCCGCGAGACACCCTTGAACGGCTTGATCTTTAGGTACACATAATCACCCACAGCGAACTCCACGTCCCTGTGCTTGGCATTATAGTATTTTGCTTGCCGGTCTTGAGCGATGAGCAACCCTTCCCGAATGGTTCTTACCAAGGAAGTAGCATCCTCCACTTCCGATCTCTTATACAACTTTGACTCACCCGTTTCTAACCAAGACAACGGCGTGCGACATTTCCTACCATAAAGGGCCTCGAAGGGCGCCATCTGAATACTTGCTTGGTAGCTATTGTTGTATGCGAACTCCACCAAATAAAGGTGGTCCTCCCATTGCTTTCCAAAGTCCAAGACACACATGCGAAGCATGTCTTCCATCGTTCTATTGACCCTCTCGGTCTGCCCATCCGTTTGCGGATGGAAGGCTGTGCTAAACTTCAGCTTTGTTCCCAACATTTGCTGCACCAGCCTCCAATCATTGGACGTGAACCGCCCATCTCGGTCACTCACGATGCTGCGGGGCACACCATGAAGCCGTACTATGTTATCCACATATAGCTTTGCCAGCTTCTCCACCGGATCATCCTTCCTATGCGGAATAAAATGCGACACCTTCGTTAATCGATCGACCACCACCCAAATGGCGTCGTTCCCCTTTTGCGACCTTGGCAAACCATGCACAAAGTCCATAGAGATGTCGTCGAATTTCCACTCCGGAATAGGCAAGGACTTAAGAAATCCTCCCGGCTTTTGGCACTCCGCCTTCACCAAGGCGCAAGTTTGGCACTTCGCTACGTATAGCGCCACATCCTTTTTCAAACCCGGCCACCAAAACAGTTTCTTGACGTCGCGGTACATCTTCGTGCTCCCCGGGTGAATCGAGTACTTGGTATGGTGTGCCTCGTACAACATCTCCACCCGTAAATTGCCCACACAAGGGACGCACAAACGACCGTCTTTCCAAAGCAATCCGTCCTCCACGACGAATTGGGAATTTGACCCATCCAGAGCCTCTATCATGAACTGCTTCATATGAGCATCCATATCCAAAGCCTGCCGAATCCGATCAGCCAGGTCATATTGGACTTCAGTCCAATTCAGCACTGCTTCAGCACTTGATTGCTTATCCACACAAACAATCTCCAACGCCTCCAACTCACGCACCAACCGCTCATCATGCACCGATAGCCAATTGGCTTGAGCTGGGGCTCGGCGACTCAACGCGTCCGCAACAGCATTCCCTTTGCCAGGCACGTAGTGGATCTTGAAAGTATAGTCCCCCAGGAACTCCATCCACCTACGCTGCCGCATATTCAGATCCTTCTGATCAATCAGGTACTTTAGACTCTTGTGATCGGTGTAGATATCAATCTTCACACCGTACAAATAGTGTCTCCACAGCTTCAAGGCGAATATCACGGCCGCTAACTCCAAGTCATGGACCGTATAATTCCTCTCGTGCACTTTTAGCTGTCTCGAGCAATAAGCTATCACGCTGTCATGCTGCAATAGCATGCAACCCAAGCCGCTGCCCGAAGCATCGCTATATATCTCGTAGCCTTCGGTTCCAACCGGCGAACTCAGCACAGGCGCCGTGGTCAACCGACACTTTAACTCCTCAAAAGCTCGCGCGCACTCCGGCGTCCAAACAAACTTATGATCCTTCCTCGTCAAAGTAGTGAGTGGTAACGCTATCCGCGAGAAGTTCTCTACGAAGCGCCTATAATAGCCAGCAAGCCCCAAAAAGCTCCGGACTTCTGCTACCGTAGCAAGCTCAGGCCACTCCCGTATCGCAACAATCTTCGCCGGATCCACAGCAATACCCTCTCCACTCACTATATGCCCGAGGAATGCTACTGAGGATAGCCAAAACTCGCACTTCGAGAACTTGGCATACAACTGGTTTCTCCTGAGTGTCTCCAACACCAAATGGAGATGCTTGAAGTGATCCTCCTCACTTTGCGAGTATACCAAAATATCGTCGATGAAGACGATCACGAAATGGTCTAGGTACTCCCTAAACGTCCTGTTCATCAAGTCCATGAATACTGACGGCGCATTAGTCAGCCCAAACGGCATGACCGTAAACTCATAATGCCCGTATCTCGTACTAAACGATGTCTTCGGGATATCACTCTCCCTTATCCGCAGCTGATAGTACCCCGACTTGAGATCTAACTTCGAGTACACCGTCGACCCGACTAACTGATCAAAGAGATCATCAATCCGGGGGATCGGGTACTTGTTCTTCTCAGTCAGCTTGTTTAGCTCCCGATAATCAATACATAATCTCAAGCTTCCGTCCTTCTTCTTAACAAAGAGGACCGGTGCGCTCCAAGGCGAAGAACTCGGGCGCACATACCCTTGCTCCAACAACTCTTGCAGTTGAACTTTCAGCTCCGCCATTTCCTTAGGCGCTAGCCAATACGGAGATCGTGACACAGGCTTTGCACCTGGCACTAGCTCGATCGTAAAATCTATCTCCCGTTGAGGCGGGGCTCCAGGAAGATCCGCAGGGAACACATCAGGGTATTCCGATACCACTGAAACACAATCCAAAGCGGGCTTCGGCTTTGCAACCTCCACCAGTGTAAAGAACAGTTCTGCTCCGGCACGAACCACCTTCACCACTTGAAGAGCAGACATCATCGTCTTGCTCGACCCCTTTAAGCCCGTAAAAGTCGTCTCACGACTCGCTCCCAGCTTGACTTCCTTGCTACCGCAATCTATATGGGCCTGCTGCTCCGAGAGCCATTCCATGCCAAATATGACGTCGAACTCCACTAACGGAAGTAAAGACGCCCGCAGATCGAACTCCTGCTCTACAATACGAGTCTTAACATCGCAGATCCTAACCGCTCGCATCGAACACCCATTGGGCAACAACACATCCAACTCATCCTTCGCCATCGAAGAAGGGACTCCGATGCGTGATATAAATCCTTCGGACAAGAAGGAGTGTGAAGCTCCCGTATCGAAGAGTGCTCGTGCGGGATTTTCACAAATCAATACAAATCCTAAACAAGCAGTGGTAAGGTAACATATACATAACAGGTACGTAAAGGAATTGACTTGCTATAAATTAAACCGTACCTGTCACCACGTCAGCTTGTTTAATGGCCTCCTGTTGGCCAAGATTGTAAACTCTTGGTTGGGCCGGAGCATAATGGGATGCGGTCGACTCCACCTCCTTGCCCTTCTCTTCATAAGTAGCTCCCGGCTTCCTCTCGGACTTAGGACGTCCGCTCCAACAATCACGGGCGAAATGCCCCGTCTTTCCACATGTAAAACACGCACCCGGGGTCCGACCCGTAGTCGCCCCAGAAGCGCCAGAAGGAGCTGGACCCGAAGTCCTATGCTTCTTAAAAGTCCTCCGATAGCCTGACTTTGAAGTAGTCGGCACTCTGAACTCAGATTTCTTATCAGCCAAGCCTTTCTTCGCTTGTACACTCTTCATGTCCTTCTCCAAGGACCGGGCAGTATTGACCAAGGTTAAGAAACCCTGCGTCATTGGCCCCGACAGTAACAATCTCAGCTCATCCCTCAAGCCTTCATAGAAACGATTAGTCTTGCGCTCCTCATCCATGATGATGGAGCTAGCATAACGACTCAACCGCGTAAACTCGTGGAGATATTCATCCACGCTCCTCTCACCCTGCACCAACTTCAGGAATTCATTCTCCATTGAAATCCTCTGAGTAGAAGGGAGGTATCTTGCCAAGAACAATTCCGAGAACTCTTCCATCGAAACGTCTATCAGTTGTCGACCTCTCAGATGATGCAGCTCCAAACCTTCCCACCACATCCTCGCTTCACCGTCCAGCAGGAACGTAGCGATGGTGGTCATCTGCCACTCCTCCGTCTCCGTCGCTGTCATGACTCTCTTCACCCTAGAGAGCCAGTCTTCAGCCTGCGATGGGGTTCCCAACCCCGAGAATAACGGAGGGTTGAATCTCATTACATGCTTCAACTGCCTCTCAGTCGCCCTCCTTGGCACTATTGGTTCTACAACCACTTGCTCCATCCTCCTCGGCTCAGCCTCTTGAAGAGGTACTTGCTCCATCACAGGAGCGGGCTGCTGCGCTTGCCTTCTAGGCTGCGCATTAATCACGGCCAACACCGCTTCAGCCACCAATCGTATATTTTCAGCCGACAGAGGTGTTGCGGGAGCAACTTCCGGTGCACTACTGGCCTCAGAACCTCGGCGTTCTGACGGCCCAACACCACTTCTGGTCACCTATAGTGGTACAAAACACCGTTAAGCGACCAAATAACATTGCAAACAACAATTATAGGAACACGCCGGTTCCTCAAACACGAGTATTTTCATTCCTAAGTGGACATTCATGGGTTCTTTTACCGTTATAACGATGACGCACACAATGTGCTCACCACCCCTTAAAAAGAATTCGGCCACGAATTCAGTTTAAGCCCGACCAAAACCAGTAGTCTGATACCAAATTGTAACACCCCCTATCCGTCGCATAGCATATAGCAGTAGGTCCGGCCGGGGCCCGACGCCATATACCACAGACAGACCGGGTGGTTACTTATGGAAACCATCCAACCAATCTCAACGTCCTACACAGAGCATGCTAGCGGAAGCAGTTTATATAAGTTGTAAACAAGAACCCAGCATAAGAGCACGAATGTCCACTAATACAACAGTTAGGAATGTATACAAAATACCCAAAATCGGCCTTAAGGCCTTACAAAATGTTTCACTTGACTGTTACATGATTTACCAACCTCGGCAGGCAGGCCGGCCATACATGAATAAGATAGAAAACATTTCCATTCGGGCCTTCGAGGGCCAGCTTCGCAAAAAGGGCTTTAGCCCGCTATTGACCGCTTGGTCCAGCTACACCTGCAAGCAACAAACCACCGCACGGTGGCAAAACAAGGCAACGATCAGCAATGCTGACCAAATTATAACGATCCCGCCCCCAACTCGGGGCGGCGATGCTCCTTCCCTGCATTTCATTAGCATAAGCGAGCAATATAAAAACCATAGCCATTTCATCACAGGCGTTGGCTCGCACGGCCACACGCCCCGTGCACTCAGGGCACATTCTCGGTGAACCGGTCGATGTTACGTCAATTAAAGCCATTAACATTCCGGACTCACCACCGCCACTTAGACGGCCATTCCTATGAGCAATTCGTCTTCCTGGCATTGGTCACGTCAATTTAAGCCATTGACCGCCGAAGACTCACATCTATGCCAACGGCGAGTGCCATGTAACTTTAGGTCTCTCTAACCCGAACGACATAAAGCGGGTACGGCTCCATCTAACCCGTGCTCACACCGCAACAACAATTTAAGCCATATGCGCGGGTCAAACTTTCACCGAGTCCCATTCTAACACAAGTCACATAACCCCGTTATGTTCAAGTTGGCTCTCAGGCCACCAAGTTGGCAAGACCTCGTGTCCGCCCAGTTTTCCGGGTGCACCTTTGGGTTAGTCCCCAAGGCTCCCTGCTGCAATCTACCACGTAGAAAACCCGAAAACAAACCATAGCACGGAGTCTTCTCCGGCCTTATGCAATACAACATCACCGATCCGAACTAACATGTCCGGGTAGGCTTCAACCAAAATGCCTATGTCCGTTCTCGCATACGGACTCTAAACAACGGGGACTTTACATATCTACCCGAAGGAACACCTCCAACTCTCCGCAAACTCGCGAGAGGGGGCTTCCTATGCTAAGAAAGAGAGCTATTAGTGCTCATGATGAGGATCGTTACCCTTGCGTTCCTCTTTGGCGCCATCGAAAAGTAATCGGATAGAAATCACCGCACTTGCGTTGCCTCCGTGGATCCGGAGTCGGCTTGCGATTCGGAGCTCCGAAGCTCCTCCAATGGCGGATCTAGCTCCTCTTCCTCTTGCCTTAGCTCTTCTTTCTCCAAGGGTTTGGAGAGATGAAAAGGTAAGAAAAATGATGGATTTCAAGTCAACTCCCGGGTATAACCTCTCAGGAACCATCCCCAGCCGTCGGATCTCAACCTAAGAAAACGAGCGGCTTTGATTCGGGGCTGAAATGCCCAATCTGGACCGAACACGGCCTGGCACACGCCCGTGTCCAGGGCCGTGTGCCGCATTCGCCGTCAAAATCGAATCTTCTGAACCCGCACACGGGTATCGAACACGCCCGTGTTCGAGCTGACACGCCCGTGTTCCAGCTGACACGGCCGTGTAGCCGGCCGTGTACCCCATGATTTTTCTCCCGTTTTCAACCCGAGCACTGCACGGGTTCTAGGACACGCCCGTGTCCTTGCCCGTGTCACCTTGACACGCCTGGGCCCCCAGGCCGTGCACACGGGACATTTCGTCGAGGGAGGATCGACGACTTGATGACACGGCCTTGGACACGCCCGTGTCCTAGGCCATGTGCCTTGTCTCGACGACTCCCCGGGACGACCGTCGACACGGGTCGACACGCCCTGCGACACGCCCGTGTCGCAGGCCGTGTGCCCATTCTCGACGAATCGTCGAGTATAACTTGACGACTTCACGGCTAAGTGTCGACACGGGTCGACACGCCCTGCGACACGCTCATGTCGCAGGCCGTGTGCCCAATTCTCGACGAATCGTCGAGTATAACTCGACGACTTCGCGGCTAAGTGTCGACACACGTTTGACACGCCCTGGGACACGCCCGTGTCCCAGGCCGTGTGCCTTCTGCCAGAACCCAAACTGGCCCAAAACGTCCCCCTTTGCTCCTTTGAGTTTCGGGGCGTTACAGAGTACATTTCCACCGATATTTTAGAGTGGAGCATCCGGTCCCGCAGCCACCCGCGTTGCCTCCACCGCCACAGCCTCAACAATTTCAGCAACCTGAGGGGCGTCGTGTGCTGGTGTGTTTTGAATGCAACCAGTTGGGCCACATTCGT
Organism: Platanthera guangdongensis; assembly: GCA_039583875.1. Taxonomy (NCBI): domain Eukaryota; kingdom Viridiplantae; phylum Streptophyta; class Magnoliopsida; order Asparagales; family Orchidaceae; genus Platanthera; species Platanthera guangdongensis. The sequence continues at coordinate 97,171,543 of CM077156.1, read as the reverse complement.
CGTTTCTGCCCGCAGTTGTTTAGGTACGTCCCTCGTGCTCTCCCTCCGGCAGCTCCTCGAGGACGGGGTTACACGCATGGTCGAGGACAAGGACCGCAAGGAGGAAACCCCGGCCCTGCCCGGGATCAAGTATACATGCTGAACATGGCGCAAGAACAGAATCCCCAGTATGTGATTGCAGGTATGTTGCAGTTAGCTTTCACATTTTCATTGTTTAACTTAACTTGCTTAAAATATACTAGACACCTGCTGTTGAGTTTTGGTTATTGGTACTTAGCCACCATGGTAGTGAGCGGGAAGACGGCCTATACGCTGTTCGATACCGGTGCCTCACACTCTTTTGTGTCCGAGGACTTCATCAAAGACATGGAGGGTGTATAATACTTTACTGGTATAGCTCGACGAGAACGCATCCCGGACGGCTCTGAGATGATCGCAACCGCCAAGTGCGAATTTGAGATACTTATTGAGGGAAAGGCCTTTGATACGCCTGCCACGGTATTGAGAATACCGTAATTTGACATCATTCTGGGCATGATGTGGTTGGACTGGCACTTCGCAAGGATTGATTGCGCGGAGAAACGAATCTATTTGAGACACGGGGACTCCGATGTCATCTTCCAAGGTAATAGCTTCTCACCTCGTATGTTGTTATCTTCAGTTCAGGCTGTAAAAGCCTATATGAAGGAGGATGAAGTCTTCATGATCTGTTTCGAGTTGAAGGAGATGGCGTTGGATATGAAAGATGTACGGGTAGTGCGGTATTTCCCCGAGGTATTTCCTGAGAAACTTCCAGGGTTACCCCCGCATAGAGAAGTTGATTTTCAAATTAATCTAGTACCGGGCGCCAAGCCTGTATCCAGGGCACCTTACCAAATGGTCTCGAAGGAACTCGCGGAGTTTAGAGTTCAACTGCAAGAACTGGTGGAGTCAGGGTTCGTCCGCCCCAGCTCGTCACCTTGGGTAGCCCCTGTATTGTTCGTCAAGAAGAGGGATGGAACCCTGCGTTTATGCATAGACTATCGGGAACTCAATCGACTAATGGTGCGGAACACTTATCCTCTACCCCAGATCGACGAGTTGTTCGATCAACTGGTGGGAGCGCATTGGTTTTCTAAGTTGGATTTGCGCTCGAGATATTATCAGTTAAGGATACGAGAGGAGGACATCCATAAAATGGCCTTTAGTTCAAGATATGGACTGTACGAGTTCACTGTAATGCCGTTTGGGCTCACAAATGCCCCTTCATCCTTCATGAGCTTGGTGAACAAGGAGTTTGAACCTTATTTTGACATCTTCGTCATTGTTTTCATCGACGACATCCTGGTCTACTCAAAGACGGAGGAGGAGCATATTCAAAACTTGACCTTGGTATTGAAGAAATTAAAAGAGCGCGCCTTGTTCGCCAAGTTCAGCAAGTGCGAATTCTGGCTTAAATAGGTTGCTTTCTTGGGGCATGTGATCAGTGGAGCGGGACTAGCGGTGGATCCGGCTAAGGTGCGTGTCGTGAAGGAGTGGTCGCCCTTGAAGTCGGCGGCCGAAGTGCAGAGCTTCCTTGGACTTGCCGGGTATTACCGCAAGTTCGTAAAAGGATTCTCCAAGATTGCCCTCCATATTACTTCCTTGAAAAAGAAAGGTGTGTCATTTGAGTGGACACCCAAGTGTAAAGCGGTGTTCCAAGAGCTGAGGGATAGACTTACCTCCACCCCCATCCTAGCACTTCCGTCTAGGAAGGAAGGATTTCAAGTTTACACTGACACGTCATATCAAGGGATGGCCATGTAATTGCCTACGCCTTAAGATAACTGAAGAAGCATGGGATCAATTATCCGATTCATGATTTGGAGTTGGGAGCAGTGGTATTCTCCTTGAAGGTTTGGAGGCACTATCTATACGGCATCCACTGCGAGATCTTTTCAGACCATAAAAACTTAAAGTGCGTTCACACACAGAAGGAATTGAACCTGAGACAATGGCGATGGTTAAAGTTTTTGTGCGATTATGAGTTCACTTTGAACTATCATCCCGGAAAGGCAAACTCGGTGGCTGATGCATTGAGCAGAAAGGTACCAGACTCGAGCCCAGAGTCTCAGTTGATGAGTATGGAGTTGGCTCGGATGATTGAAGAGATGGATATTACTTTGGTATATAAGGCTCCTTCGGCAGAGTATACGTAGTACTTGGCAACCATGAGCATAGTTTGTGATATCCGGGAACGAATCCGGGCGGAGCAAGGAAGGGATGCGGCTCTGGCCCCGACAATCAAGGCAATCGAAGATGGGACTACTGATGAGTATATACTAAAAGACGGCCTCATTTATTTCCGCGGCCAGCTCTACATTCCCAAGGGAGGTAAAATCTGGGAGGTTATCTTGAGAAAGGCACATTGCTCTTAGTATTCAGTGCACCTAGGTATGACCAAGATGTACGCCGGCCTACGGAAGACCATGTGTTGGCCGCGAATGAAAAAGGATGTCAGATATTGTGTTACACACTGCGAAGCCTATCAAAGGGTGAAGGCGGAATGCAAGAGCCCTTGTGGTTTGCTACAGTCGTTGCCCATCCCCGAGTGGAAGTTCGAGGATATCTCTATGGACTTTGTCCATGGGTTACCTCGCTCACTCTCAGGGAATTCTTCGATGTGGGTGATCGTGGATCGATTGACAAAAGTAGCCCGGTTCATCCCTATGAAGAAAGAGGCTCACGTGGATGTCTTGGTACGCCTCTTTGTGGAGCAGTTCATACGTTATCATGGTGTGCCTAAGACAATCATTTCTGACCGGGATGGTCGTTTCACCTCAAATGAGTGGAAGGCGGTACAAGCATATTTGGGTTCAACCTTACCTTTAGCACCGCGTTTCATCCTCATACGGATGGGCAGTCTGAGAGGACCATCAGAACACTGAAAGATTTATTGAGATTATGTGTGTTGGATAGAGGAGAGTCATGGGAAAGGCTCCTACCATTGGTAGAATTCTCCTATAACAACAGTCATCAAGCTAGCATCGGCATGGAGCCATATGAAGCCCTTTACGGAAAAAGGTGCAGCACCCCCTTGTCTTGGGTGCAAGATGAATACCCGAAGGCTTTGGGAATTGAGTATATTGATGATACTGATGCGGTGGTTAGACTAATACGTGCTCGCATGTTGGAGGCTCAAAGTCGGCAGGCGAAGTATTATAATGCAAGGCACCGGATGGTGGAATTTCAAGTGTGTGATAAAGCGTTTCTGAAGATTCGACCGATGCATGGAGTGTCACGTGTGCGTGGTGTGAAAAAGCTCAGCCCAAGGTACATTGGGCCATATACTGTATTGGAAAGGATTGGCTCGTTGGCCTATCGGTTGGAGTTACCACCAGAGCTAGAGAATCTCCACGACGTGTTCCATGTGTCGTCGCTTCGAAAGGCGTTGTTGAGGCCCGATCAATATATCCCCACTACTGATGGTGCAGTGGCGACTGATAGGTCTGTGTGACTAGAGCCGGTATGGATCGTAGACAACGAGACAAGAATATTGCGCCGCAAAAGTGTTCCTTTGGTAAAGGTGCTATGGTCTAATCATAGGAAGGAGGAGTATACATGAGAGCCGGTGGACTTGATGCAAAAATGCTACCCGGAATTATTTCCTCGAGGTAATTTTGTTTAAAAGCATATTTTATCTTTTGTTATGCTTTTCTCCCATAGCCTTAGCCTGATTTCGGGGACGAAATCTTTTATTTTGTTTATAGGATTTGTAACGTCCTGATTCGCACTAGGCCCCTCGTGCGCATTTTTGAGTCAGGGGTGCTCATTTGGGTTCGGAGAAGTGCTGGCAGCTGGGCTGCACTTGTAAATGGGAGGAGAAATCAGTATATAATAGGACACGGGTAGAGAAACAGGCGTGTCCCTACCCGTGTGGGAGAGACAAGCTCTCGAGTCGATGACTCGAGTATGTCCAGAGAAGGACACGGGTAGTGACATGGGCGTGTCACTACCCGTGTGAAGTGACACGGGCAGATACACGGGCGTTTCCCTCCCCGTGTGTGTGTGTGTGTGTGTGTGTGTGTGTGTGTGTGTGTGTGTGTGTGTGTGTGTGTGTGTGTGTGTCGAGATGAACTCGACTAAGCATGTCGAGATCGACGAAGAGTACCAGAGAAGGACACGGGTAGAGACACGGGCATGTCACTACCTGGGTGTGTCGAGTTGAGTTCGTCGAGACGTGTCTAGAGAAGGACACGACCAGAGAACACAGCCGTGTCATGTGTATACGGGTCGGGACACGAGCATGTCCCGACCCGTGTCGAGTATTGAACCGACACTTAAACTGTCGTTGACGCTTCACCCGAGCAGTACACGGGTAAGGACACGGGCGTGTCCCTACCCGTGTCACGTTTCACATATAAGGGTTGTGAAAACCCTAGCCGTTTTCACTCCTCATTCCAGCCATGTTTCCTGAGAGAAACTTCTGTAGAGAGGGAAAACTGCTGGAGCAAGTCCTAGAGGAGAAGATCTGTCGCCGCCGTGAAAGAGAAGATGCCGCCGAGAAGAGTCACAAGATCCATGGCCGGAAATAGTGGAAACACCGGAAATGAGGTGAGCTTCCTCCCCTCTCCCTTGGTGCTAGATCTATAGATATCTAGGTGAAATGTTGACTCAAAAGAGTCTTGACTAGCGAGATGGTGATTTATCTAGGAAGAGGTCGTTCTAGGGCTTGTGCTCTAAGGCTAGTTGTGTCTTCAACCTCTCCAACCTTCTATATGAAGATGGGGGAAGTTTTCGTGAAGAGTTGATAAGTTGTAAATATACCTACTTTTATGTACATTAAATATGCCGTTTTACTTTATTTTTGTTATTTTTGTTTATTTTTCTTTATAAAAATTTTCTTTTTTGTAAATAATGTTCTAACTTACTCTATTTTGATTTCCTAAAAAATTTCAGGAAAAGTCAACTTTCGCATAGTACACGCCCGTGTACTATTGGCCACGCCTATGACCAGGGAGTGATACGTCAAATTCCCGAGAAATGAACAAATTTTGAAGAAATAGCTTGACACGCCCGGTCACACGCCCGTGACGTGACCCGTGTCCAGCGCTCGACGATTTCCGCTCGACGATTTCCGCGCTCGCCGATTTCCAATCGATGATCGTCGAACACCCGTCACGCCCGTGATCTGGGGCGTGACCACTCCATCAAGCTCGACGAAATGTTCCGCTCGACGATTCTCCACTCGACAAAATTTGTGCTCGACGACTTTCCGCTCGACAATCGTCGACACCTCCGCGACACGCCCAGAGGCATGCCCGTGACCTGGGGCGTGACTCCTCTTCCCACTCGACGAATTTTCCTCTCGACAATTTCCGCTCGACGATTGTCGAGTGTTGACTCAACCTAACACGCCCAACATCACGCTCGTGACCTGGGGCGTGACTTCTCCACCTGGCCGACAAGACCCACGCGACGTCGTTTGACGCACCGCGCCCAGATCCACCTCCTCGACATGCCCAGCATCACGCCCGTGACCGGGGGCGTGACCGCTGCGTGACCGACACATGTCCAGCCCGAAGTCCACTTTTATGTCAAATCGACGGCCTCCATCAGGAATAGTGCTGACACGCCCCCTGACACGCCCGTGTTAGAGAGCGTGTTCCATGAATTTTTCTTCTATAAATACCAGTGTTCTGTATGTAATCCTGTTCCACTTTTTAATCACTTTTGGATCCATTTTGCTAAGGTGTTATGCTGTTTAGATGATTACAAGGGTTATGTAAGGGATTTTCTCCCCCTCTACTTAGTTTTTATTTTTATCTTTCCATGTAACCTTCTTTTTTAGTTAATAAAATGTGTTGTTTTCTCCCATTATATGGTTTTGGATTTCATCTAAACACTACTCTTATGCAATCTTATTTCATTTTGTTTTAACTTCTTTTTCGTTCTTTTGAAATGAGTGTGTGTGTATGAGTGTAAATGTTACTTTTATGTTTTCATAATTTCCTTACTTAGACTTGTTTGGATTAGGATTTTCATAGCTTTATTTGCATTCCTATAAATCCGTAAAAATTATTTCAAGGTGATTTTCATTTCTTTTAACTTAGGTTTTACTTTTTAGGTTGTAAAACTTTTTCGTTCTTTTAGCTTTATTTTCACTTTTTAATCACTTTTACGGTATTATATGAATGATTATATAGTTGTTTTAATTTTTCGCACACTTTGATTTTGTTTTAACCTTCTGCTTGTTTAATTTTTATGTCTTCATTTTATGTATTTATACCGCATTCTAGCGGTAGAAATGTATTTGTTTTAATTTTTTGAGCACTTTGCTTTTGCGTTTATTTGCAAACTCATTTGCTCGTTTAATTTTTATTTCAGCTTTTTATGCATTTCTACCGCATTCTGGCGGTAGAAATGCAGTTGTTTTAATTTTCGATAACTTTGATTTTCGTATTTTTGTACCTGTGCGTGCGTGTATGAGTTAGATTTTACTGCTTTATTTCAATTATGTCGAGTGTGTGAGTATGTGCATTTATTTCCGCCTACTTGTTAAGAGTTAAATGGCGCATTGTTTTCCTTTGATGTAATATTTATTTTCGCCTACTCGCTAGGAGTTAAATGACAGGTCTTTATTTTCCCTACTCATTTGAGTAGGATTTGTGTGCGTGTGTTTTCAATTATGTCGTGTGTGTGCGTGAGTTTTAATTTCTGTCGAGTGTGTGCGTGTGTTGCATTTATTTAGTCCTACTCGTTTGAGTAGGACCCGCTTTCTTTCTCCCGCCAACGCATTTGCGTCGGGACTCGCAATTCGCAGCTTTCTTTAGTCCTACTCGTTTGGGTAGGACTTGCAATTTTCTGCTTTCCTTTACTGCCTTCATTTTACAGCTTTCTTTACTGCTTTCCTTTTCTGCTTTCTTTATTGCTTTCCTCGCAAGCCGTCTCCATTCCGATGAGTGGCTAACCATTCTTAGCTCTCAGTATCGAAGAGCATTGAGACAGATAAAATAGCTTAAAATAATTAAAGGTCTGTACTTTCTAATTAATTAAAATTACTTAAGATTTGCCTTTGGTTTATGACGCGCAGGACCACATAATCGATGTGTGGGCCCTATTTCCGTAGTCCATATGCTAGCTAGCCGAAAGGCCGTGCATATGGATCGATCACCCCTTGGCAAAGAGAGTTCCGCACTAACCCTCAAGAGAGGAGGCGCGCCAACTCTACTGGATTGGGTTCCCCACCCAATAGCGGGGTTCTTAGCGTAATGCGAGCGTTAAGAGGAATCCTTCTTCGGACTAACGTTCGGTCGAATAGTCTTAGCGTTCAGGTGAGCGATAGCCATATAGCTAGGTGAGCTCATTCTAGTGGAACCTCCACGACCAAGTCTCCGCCCTAATTAATTAGAAATTTAGGAGCTCTTTTTATTAAAAGTCTATTTTAGTTCGAATTTAAATTGGTGCCATCGAGCTAAGCTCTTCATCGGCTCCACCTTTATTATGTTTTTTTTTCTCCTTTTGTTTATATATATTACCCGATAAATAAATATCGGTAAAATAATAGTCCCCTCTAGGGAAGAGTAGAAATAATCGAACCGACCGCGAGAACAATACGACCTCGATATTCCACCCGGAATATCCTGTACTACTCACGATATGTGCACTTGCCTCCTTTCGTTAAAACTCGATCACATCTTTTTATATCCAAATAAATAAATACGCGCTCCCCGTTTTCTAAACAAAAACCAATCCGCTTTTCTAATTAAATAAACCTCTCGGGGCGACGCGTGAATCCTCACCTATTTTTGGAGTTTTAACCGCATTAAGTTTTCGGACTTGATGCGAAATTATCAATCAAGGTTTTGGCACCGTTGCCGGGGAATTTCGTGTCGTTGTTTTGAACCCTAGAGTTCTATTAATTTTACCTATATTTATATATATAAAAATATATGGTTAACCAACAAAAAAATAACAAAATTTACTAATAATAATAATAATAATAATAACTTTTAAAAAAACAAAACTTACAAAACTTATAAAACTTAAAATTTGAAAAACCTATAAAACTAAAAAATTTGAAAACCTTATAAAACTAAAAAAATTGAAAAACCTATTAAACGTAAAATTTGAAAAAAAAAACATCAACAAAAAACAAAATCTTAAAAAACATGAAAAAAACTTTAAAAATTGTTTTTACATTATTTTTATGAAAAAAACAAAACTAAAACACTAAAAAAAACCTAAAAATCAAAAAACTTAAAAATAAAATAAACTATTAAAAACCTTTAAACTCAAAACTTAACCAAACAAAAAAAAAACCTTTAAAACTAAAAAACCCTAGAAACCAAAAAATCTAAAACCTACCTAAAAAACAACTAAAAAATAAAAAACGTACCGAAAAACACAAAAAAAATTAAAAGTGTATATATTTTGTCTATTTTATTTTATTTTAACTTGTTTTATATTGTTTTGTTTCGCTTCGGCGCGCTTCCATTCTTGTCCGCGCTAGGGGTGCGCATTTCCATCACCCTCACGTAGCTACGGCCTTAGATACCTTCGACTCCCCCACGCACTTGCCACCCCTACCTCCCATATTTTTTCGGCCGAGTTTATATTTTTTCTTTTATTTTTTATGTTACATTTTCCCCTTCTTCTAACAATAATGCAGGGTTTCAACCCGGGCCTCCCCGAACTCGTCTTAGGGAAGTTCCTAACCTCTCTTTCTATTTTTGCACATATTATATTTTGTATATTAATCGTTCCGCATACTTAGACTACAACATTGGGGACAATGTTGAGTTTAAGTATGGGGGTATTTTCCTATTCTACATTGTTTTTATTCTGTACTCATAAAAATACAAAAAAATTTGCAAAACTTAAAATCTAAAATTTTTTTCCTTTTTTTATAATAAAAAAAATCATAAAATAAATAAAATCACAAAAAAAAACTTATAAAACAACAAAAAATTCAAAATTTTTGTGTCTTTTTCATTGTAAATAGTTTTTTAAAACTCTCCCCCCTTCTTCTTGTTTATAAAAACTCACATTTTGCGTCCCCGCGGCGTTCGACTCATCGAACCAACCACCCAAATAAGAGTCTGTTTGCGGGCCGCCTTCGAGTTTTTACTTTGTATATTATTTAAAAAACAAAAAAATATTAATTTCTCTCTTTCCCCACTATCTTCTTTGTAAAATAACACCTCTTTCTTTCTTCTTTTTTGTAAATAACTTCTCAAAATACACTAAAAACTCAAAAAAAATTAGAAAAACCAAAAACGCATCAAAAAAGACAATAACTATAAAAATTCACAAAAAAGACAATAAGCATAAAAAATACAAAAAATATGATAAAAACTCTTAAAAAATCAAAAAATATATATTTTGTTAATTATGTAACAAATCGAATATCTCAATTCTTAATTTTCTTGCTATCACTCACCAGAATGCTAAGACTATTCGACCGAACGTTAGTCCGACGAAGGATTCCTCTTAACGTCCGCATTACGCTAAGAACCATGCTATTGGGTGGGGAACCCAATCCGGTAGAGTTGACTCGCCTCCTCTCTCGAGGGTTAGTATGGAGCTCTCTTTACCAAGTGGTGATCGGTCCATATGCACGGCCTCTCGGCTAGCTAGCATATGGACTACGGAAATAGGGCCCACACATCGATTATGTGGTCCTACGCGTCGTAAACCCTAGGCAAACCTTAAGTAATTTTAATTAATTAGAAAGTAAGGACCTTTAATTATTTTAAGCTATTTTATTTGTCCCAATGCTCTTCGATACTGAGGGCTAAGAATGGTAAGCCACTCATCGGAATGGGGATGGCTTGCGAGGAAAGCAATAAAGAAAGCAGAAAAGGAAAGTAGTAAAGAAAGCTGTAAAATGAAAGCAGTAAAGGAAAACAGAAAATTGCAAGTCCTACCCAAACGAGTAGGACTGAAGAAAGCTATAAATTGTGAGTCCCGGCACAAATGTGTGGGCGGGAGAGAGAAAGCGGGTCCTACTCAATCGAGTAGGACTAAATAAATGCAACACACGCACACACTCGACAGAAAGTAAATCTGACGCACACACACGACATAATTGAAAACACACGCACACAAATCCTACTCAAATAAGTAGGGAAAATAAATACCTGCCATTGAACTCCTAGCGAGTAGACAGAAATAAATATTACAGTAAAGGAAAACAATGCGTCATTTAACTATTAACGAGTAGGCGAAAATAAATGCACACACTCACACACTCGACATAATTGAAATAAAGCAGTAAAATATAACTCATACACGCACGCACACGTACAAAAATATGAAAATCAAAGTTATCAAAAAATTAAAACAACTGCATTTCTACCGCTAGAATGTGGTAGAAATGCATAAAAAGCTGAAATAAAAATTAAACGAGCAAATGAGTTTGCAAAAAAACGCAAAAGCTAAGTTCTCGAAAAATTAAAACAAATACATTTCTACCGCTAGAATGCGGTAGAAATGCATAAAATGAAGACAAAAAAACTAAACAGCAAAAAGGTTAAAACAAAATCAAAGTGCGCGAATAATTAAAACAACTATATAATCATTCCTATAACTCCGTAAAAGTGATTAAAAAGTGAAGATAAAGCTAAAAGAACGAAAAAGTTTTACAACCTAAAAAGTAAAACCTAAGTTAAAAGAAATGAAAATCACCTTGAAATAATTTTTACGGATTTATAGGAATGCAAATAAAGCTATGAAAATCCTAATCTAAACAAGTCTAAGTAACGAAATTATGAAAACATAAAAGTAACATTTACACTCATACACACACACACCCATTTCAAAAGAACGAAAAAGAAGTTAAAACAAAATGAAATAAGATTGCATAAGAGTAGTGTTTAGATGAAATCCAAAACCATATAAAGGGAGAAAACATCACATTTTGTTAACTAAAAAAGAAGGTTACATGGAAAGATAAAAATAAAAACTAAGGAGAGGGGGAGAAAATCCCTTACATAACCCTTGGAATCATTTAAACAGCATAACACCTTCGCAAAATGGATCCAAAAAGTGGAACAGGATTACATACAGAACACTGGTATTTATAGAAGAAAAATTCATGGAACACGCCCGATGACACGGGCGTGTCAGGGGGCGTGTCAGCACAATTCCTGATGGCGGTCGTTGATTTGACGTAAAAGTGGACTTCGGGCTGGACATGTGTCGGTCACGTAGTGGTCACGCCCCGGTCACGGGCGTGACGCCGGGTGTGTCGAGGAGGTGGATCTGGGCGCGGTGCGTCAAAAGTCATCGCATGGGTCTTGTCGGCCAGGTGGAGAAGTCACGCCCAGGTCACGGGCGTGATGCTGGGCGTGTTAGGTTGAGTCGACACTCGACAAACGTCGAGCGGAAATTGTCGAGAGGAAAATTCGTCGAGCGGGAAGAGGAGTCACGCCCCAGGTCACGGGCATGCCTCTGGGCATGTCGCGGAGGTATCTACGATCGTCGAGCGGAAAATCATCGAGCGCGAATTTCGTCGAGTGGAGAATCGTCGAGCGGAATATTTCGTCGAGCGGAATATTTCGTCGAGCGTGATGGAGTGGTCACACCCTAGATCACGGGCATGACGGGTGTTCGACGATCGTCGATCGGAAATCGGCGAGCGCGGAAATCGTCGAGCGGAAATTGTCGAGCGAAAATCTTGGAGCGCTGGACACGGGTCATGTCACGGGCGTGTGACCGGGCGTGTCAAGATATTTCTTCAAAATTTGTTCATTTCTACGGAATTTGACGTATCACGCCCTGGTCACGGGCGTGACCAACAGTACACGGGCGTGTACTATGCAAAAGTTGACTTTTCCTGAAATTTTTTAGGAAATCAAAATAGAGTAAGTTAGAACATTATTTACAAAAAAGAAATATTTTTATAAAGAAAAATAAACAAAAATAACAAAAATAAAGTAAAACGACATATTTAATGTACATAAAAGTAGGTATATTTACAACTTATCAAATACCCCCATACTTAAGCTTTTGCTATTCCAGAGCAAAAGTTTGAGGTGAACTTATAAGGAATAGGAAAAATTCTAAGTTTAGCTACCACTTAATCAATTATAATAGAGATCTAAATAAATATACGGTGTAAGGGTTAAGCCCTAAAATTATGTAGATGATTTAAATAGCGCAAAAGTTTTGGCCAAAAGACTTCTTGATGTAATCAAATAGAAGGCAATATTTGAAATGGTTAGATTAATGAAAATAGTTTGGAATTATATGAACTCTAGCTAATAGGAGTGTTACTGGAAATAATACAATTTACTAATTATGCTGTCAAATAGATTTTTGAATTAATTCTAGAAACGTGTAATTGGCTAAGGGGGTAGTGGGTTTATGAATTGGGTTTTGATTTTGAGGTGAGGTAATTTTTTTTCGAACCTCCATTTTTTTCTTTTTGATTATTAGGAAGATGAAATCTTATTTTCCTAATATGATTTTTCTATATCTAGCTAAGGGGGCGAGAGACGGTGAATCATGTATATTTTACCTCTAGAGAACTTGTTCTCAAGAAGAAAACTAGATAAAGTCTCATACCAAGCTCGTGGAGCTTATTTTAAACCATATAGAGCTTTATTAAGAAAATATACATGATTGGGATAAGTAGGATTGACAAAACCTGGGGGTTGAGCGACGTATACTTCCCCTTTCAGGTCTCCATTCAAGAATGCTGATTTCACATCCATTTGATAGACTGTGAATCCTTTGTGCGAAGCATACGCCAGGAACAATCTGATTGCCTCCAGCCTTGCCACTGGTGCAAAGGTCTGGTCGAAGTCAATCCCCTCCTCCTGTCTGTAACCTCGAACCACCAGCCTGGCCTTGTTCTTTATGATGACACCATGTTCATCCAATTTGTTTCTGAAGATCCACTTGGTGCCAATCACATTCTGCTTTTGTGGTCTGGGAACCAGCGTCCAAACATTGCATCGTTCGAATTGATGCAGTTCATCTTACATGGCTAAAATCCATGCTGCATCTTTGTTCGCCTCGTCGAACTTCTTTGGCTCAACCTGTGACAGGAAGCTACGATACAAAATCTCGTTAAAAGTACCTCTTCGAGTTTTGACACCGTCACGAGGATCTCCAATGATCTGATCTCTAGGATGATCCCTCACGTGCCGGAGCTCTAGAAGTCTGGCGTCTGGAGCTTCGACCACTACTTGGTCTTCTTATTCTTCTAAGAGATTTTCTCCATTTTGATCTTCAACATTCCCGGTTGATGTTGAGGTGGAAACTTTGACGTACTTAGGAGGTTCATCTTTAGCGGTCTCATTGAGACTCAGCTGTTCAAGTCGTGCACCTGCATCTTCAAGAATACCACTGGAAGAATTGCAGTTAAGCAAGCTTCCTTCATCAAATACAACATTAATTGATTCTTCCACCACTAGGGTTTTCTTATAGAAGACCCTATACGCCTGACTGTGGGAACTATAGCCCATGAATATGCCTTTGAAGCATTTTTCACCAAATTTAGTATGCGGGTACTTCCCATTATTCAGTACATAACATCTGCAACCAAAGATCCTTAAGTAGGACATGGTTGGTTTCCTGCCTCTCAGTAGCTCATAAGGCGTCTTACGATGATGCTTGTTGATCAATGCTCGGTTTTGTACATGACAAGTTGTATTGACCGCCTCTGCCCAGAAGTATTCTGGGAGAGAAAAGTCTTTCAACATTGTCGTGCAGGCTTCAATGAGAGTTCTATTTCTCCTCTCTGCAACTCCATTTTGCTGAGGAGTGCGCGGGGAGAAAAACTCATGAAAGATACCTTGTTCTTCACAAAACTCTGTCATAGCACCAGATTCGAATTCTGTTCCATGGTCACTTCTGATTTTGACCACTGAGCAGTTAAATTCGTTCTGAACCTATTTGACAAAACTAGTGAAGATGTCAAATGTATCTGACTTTCGTTTTAAGAAGAACACCCATGTAAACCGAGAGTGATCATCAACTATCACTAGCGTATATGACTTGCCTCCCAAGCTATGAACTTGCATTGGACCAAACAAGTCCATATGCAGAAGATAAAGACATCGGGAAGAGTCTTTGTCTGCAATGCCTTAAAGGTAGCCCGAGTCTGTTTGCCCATCTGGCATGCAGGCAGGGGCTATCTTTGATGCACTTGATAACAGAAGCATCCCTTACTAAGTTTTTAGAAAACAGCATACTAATTGTTTTGAAATTAATATGTGTCAATCTCTTGTGCCATTATTCACAAAGAGATGCACTGCCTGTTGCCACTAGGCATACGGGGGTAGATGAATCTAAACTAAGAAAATTTAAGCAGAAGATATTTCTGCTCCTAATGCCTGTTAATACCGTCTCAGAAGAGGCACATGAAATTATCAGGCATTTATCCTTGCAGAACTTAACGTCATAACCTTTGTCACATAACTGACTTATACTGATCAGGTTATGGTTTAACCCTTCAACATAAGCCACGTCAGTGATAGAGATTATACCGTTGGAAATCATACCGTAACCCCTGGTGACTCCACGATCTGACCCCCCAAAGATGACTTTGGGTCCATTCTCGACTGGAGTGTAATCACGCAGCAGGCTTCTTGTCCCAGTCATATGCCGGGAGCATCCACTGTCCAAGTACCATATTGGTGTTTTAGTGGCCTTTGGACATTCCTGCAAGACAAAATTAATTTCCCTTAGGAACCCAATCGAACTTGGGTCCTAGATTCTTGGTTAGCATACTCCCTCTCGGGTGGTTAACCCTATGAGTGGTCGGCCTCGCATTGCTAACATAGGGAGTCTCGTTATACCTCGGATTAAACCAGCAATCCACGTCAAAGTGACCGACTTTGCCACAACACCAACAGTCAAATCTGTTGTACCTCTTCCTAGGCTCCTGCTTTACCCGGGGAATGGTGGGTACAGCCGGGGCCTTGGATCTGAAGGTGGAGGCATCATAGTGATTGCAGTCACATGACTTCTTCACCTTCTATTCCTTCAGTATAGCAGGCTTGGCTTTTGGTGCCTGCTTTCCATTATGGCCGCTAGAGAATTGACCATAATTTCCCGTGTGGATTTCCTCATAAGGTGACTTGAAGACACTCTCACCGAAGTTGTGGGGAAAAGTCCAACCATCATATCGGCTCTTTGGCTTTCCAACCGAGGGCCGGAAATGATGACCAAAGGTTGACTCAAAATCATGTTGGTTGCAGGGAAAGCTAGGCTTTTTGAACGCAACAAGACTTGGTGGAGCCTTTCCCTTTTCAGCAGCAGAGGCCTTCTTGGCGGCCTTATTCTTTCTCTGGTTCTTGTTTCTCCTGGATGAGGAACCAGATACCCCTACATGCCCCAAGCCAGCTCCTTTGGCCTGAGCAGAGAAGGTATCAACCACTGGAAGAATTGTTTTTGGCATAGAGAAGCTCTTGACGATCTTCCTTTCGGCCGCAAGTTGTTCTTCCAACTTGTCGACTTCCTCCTGCTTAAGATCAAGGAGCTTAAGAGACTCTGAATGCTTTGAAGTCAGGTCTAGATACTCCTGTCGGAGAGAGATCAAACTGGTGATCTCTTCCCTTAGGGAGACACTCTCACCCTTAAGAAATTTCACTTCCTTTTTCTCAGCCTTCAATCTCTTACGACACTCCTCGAAAGTATTGAGCAGAAGCTCATACTTCTCGAGGAGCTCCGCTTCATGGGCCGAAAGGCTATCCTCAGGGTCATCATCCTGAGACTCAGGATCAGATTCAGAGTCGGAGAGAGGGGTGTGAGCTTTTACCTTCTCAGTAAATGGGGGGCATTCTCCTTCTGAGTCGGAGTGACCCACCAGCCCGAAGTAGGCTTCCTCATCATCACTGGAGTCTGAGGAATCAGACTCACTCAATGTCTTTGGCTTTTTGGCGATGTAGCTCCTCTCTTTCTTCTTATCTCTAGAGGATTTATGCTCCTCTCCTTTCCCCTTTTCACTCTTGTTATGGTAGCAGTTGGCCACGACGTGTCCTGGCTTATTGTATCCAAAACAAATGATGTTAGAGGAGCGATGTTTGTTCGGTTTAGAAGCATACCTGTCAGAAGAATAATTTTTCTTCTGATGCCTAGAGGAGGAGCCATCTCTCTTTCTTTGATTCCTCATCTTGAGGAACTTCTTGAATTCTCGGGTGATGAGGGAGAAATCTTCCTCAGACAACTCTGAGCTGGAGGAGCATGGCTCGGAGTCCTCCTCCTCATCCTTTTTCCTGGCACGGTATGAAACCGCACCCTTGCCCTTCCTGGAGTGAATGGCTTTTAGGGCCACGGTCTTTTCCTTGGCTGCAGCCTTCTTTGCTTCTTCTTCTGCTTTCCTGGTGTTCAGTTGAAGCTCATAGGATATCAGCTTCCCAAACAGAATTTGCGGGTCTGTTTCAGCAAGTCTGCCAAACTCTCGGATGGCGCAGATCTTTGTGTCCCATTCCTTAGTAAGGGACCTAAGGAATTTATCATTAAGTTCACCATAAGTGAACACTCTTTAATATCCTTTGAGGGCATTGACAATCTTGAGGAAGTTCTCGAAGGTGACTACGATCTCTTCCTTAGGCCCTTATCTGAAGGGCTCGTATTTCTGGTTCAGGAGGGATCTCCGATCATCGCTCACTTCATCAGTCCCCTCCATTAGAATAATCAGGCAGTGCCAGATATCCTTTGCTGTCCTGTAGTTGCAGAAGTTCTGCATCATTGAGTCATCGACCGCACTGACCAGAATGTTCTGCGCCTTCTTGTCAAGTCCCACCAGCACCATCTCATCCTTGTCCATTTTAGAAATTTTCTTTGGCACTTTCTTGGTAGGATCAATGGTGGAGACCTTAGTGGGGACATAAGGTCCCTCCTCCACGATCATAAAGAGTCGGGGATCGACCGCTTCCATGTAGAACCTAATCCTTTCCTTCCAGATAGGAAAGTTTAGCCTGGTGCACACTGGGATCTTGCCTGTGTACTTGAGTCCGTCCATAGTAGATGTTTGCCTTCTTCTTGACACTAGTGGCAGGATTCTACTCAAGGTGTGAGCCTATTTGATGAGTAACATCCCTCTGATACCACTTGAAAGTCCACCTAGTGTCAACTACCTTCACCTATGGGGGGGGGAATAGGTGACGTGCAGCGTTTTTGCGGAATTAAAATTGTACCTGCACAAGAAAACAAAACGACACAGCACTGAAAGGACACAAGCAAATTATAGTGATTCCCCGATTTGGGTACATCCACTTTCCCCCTTTGACCTATCTCCCAACCAGGGACGACTCGGTCACTTCACCAACAGGATTGAAATCCAATCCTTACACTAACGGAAGGAACCCTTCCACACGTAGGAGACACCACTCCCACAACACGGGTTGCACCCAACCCTTACAACTAGGAACCAACGTTCCTTTTCAACAAAATGAAAATAGAATGTACAAGAAATACAAACAACTTGTGGAGACTAAGGTGTCCCTCTTCGTTCAATGACGTGTTCTTGAAGTCAACGAAGAGTCCACAACCCTAGATCTCACTTGGAGAGAATCTCCCCGAAACCGGCGGTGGCAAGAAGGGCGGCGGCTTGGTTCTCGGGATCGGCGGCGATAACGGAGTGCTGCGGCTATTCTTTGGAGATCCAATCTTCGTAGCAAAGCAAGCTGGGTCTTCCAATGGTCACACTAGGATTGATCGTCTTGATTGATTCGGAAAGGGAAGGTTTTCCCGATCAACGAATCAAGAGACAAGGGATCTCTGGTTAGACGCGTGAGACGCTGAGCTTGGCTGAGCTTCTGTCGCCGGAGATCTGGAAGCAACCATGATCCAAGGTTTACGGCTTTCCAGCTTAGCGCATCTGCCACCACATCAGGCAGAAACGATGGATGGAGTTTCTAGCGGATTACCAGTACGAGATGCACTACCACCCAGGGAAGGCGAATGTGGTGGCAGATGCGCTAAGCCGGAAAGCCGTAAACCTTGGAGCAGGAACGCAGTTGATGGCCTTTTAGTTGGTCCAGATGTTAGAAAAGATGCAAATATCCTTTGTGTCCGAGGATCACCCTGAGCTGTACCGGGAGTACCTAGCATCATTGATTGCCCTAGATGACATTCGAGACCGTACTGGGAGTACCTAGCGTCGTTGATTGCCCCAGATGACATTCGAGACCGAGTCAGAGATGGGCAGAGGCAGGATGCCCAGCTAGAGTCGATATTTCGGGCCTTAGAAGCAGGTACTGCTGGGGATTACTCGCCGAGGGGTGATCTAGTGTGTTTCAGAGGACGGATTTACATACTAGAGGGAGGCCGGGTCCGGGAAGATATCATGACGGAGGCTCATTGCAGTCGGTATTCAGTACAACCGGGAGTTACGAAGATGACTCTGAACCTGAAGAAGACCATGTACTGGTCGGGCATGAAGAAGGATATCTCCTACTGTGTGACCCACTGCGAGGCATGCCAGCTGGTGGAGGCAGAATGCAAAAACCCTGCAGGATTATTGCAGCCACTCTCAGTGCCGGAGTGGAAGTTCGATGATATCGCGATGGACTTTATACATAGGCTTCCCCAATCACTGACGGGGAACGATTCGATTTGGGTGATTGTCGACCGGCTGACGAAGGTAGCCAGATTTATTCCGATCAGGAAGGATGACTCGGTTGTTGTGTTGGTTCGGAAGTTCGTGGAGCAGTTCATCCATTATCATGGAATGCCCCGATCGATTGTATCAGACCGGGATAGACGGTTTACATCCAGGGAGTGGAGATCAGTGCAGACTTACTTGGGCACTCAGCTAACATTTAGTACAACGTTTCTTCCCCGGTCTGATGGGCAGACAGATCGCACTAATCGGACCTTGGAAGATCTGATGCGACTTTGCATATTGGATCATGGTGAGCCTTGAGAGAAGTTGTTGCCGCCGATCGAGTTCTCATATAATAATAGCTACCAGTCCAGCATAAGGATGGCTCCTTATGAGGCCCTATACGGACGAAGGTGTAGGACTCCACTGTCATGGATACACGATGAGGATCTGAAGGCTTTGGGTTCGGAGTTTGTCGAGGACACCGAGGATCAAGTGAGATTGATACGGGACATGATGCTAGAGGCACAGTGCCGACAGGCTAAGTATTACGACGCTCGACATCATCAGGTGGAGTTTCGGGTGGGGTACCAGGTGTTCTTGAAGATCCGACCAATGCATGGGGTTTCACAGGTAGGCGGTTGGAAGAAGAAGCTCAGCCCAAGATATATGGGGCCTTATAGGATCCGGGAGCGGATCGGACCCTTGGCATACAAGATGGATCTGCCACCGAAGCTGGCGAGTCTGCATGATGTATTCCATGTATCCTCTCTTAGGAGGGCTCTCTTATGCCCAAAGCAGCAGATTACGACCACAGTTGGGCCGGTAGCATTTGATCGGTCATTTCACCTTGAACCGGTCCGGATTGACGATAAGGGGATACGAGTCTTGCACCGCAAGAAGGTACCATTGGTCAAGGTTCTATGGAGGAATCATGGGCGAGAGCAACACACATGGGAGCCTCAGGACCTGATGCAATGGAAGTACCCAGAGCTTTTCAGTCAGGTACTACTCATAACCTCTCGGGATGTTATAATTTACCTTTCATATTTGAAACCCTGTAGGCCTAACTAGAATTTCGAGGACGAAATTTTTTGTTTATATATTTTGATTTGTAACATCCCTCAAACAACTAGACCCCTAGGAGTTGTTTTGTCATGACTAGGTCATGACAAAATCCTAGGAAGCCCAAGAAGGCCAAGTAAACCTAAGAATGTAGGTGAGACCACTATGGTCTGCAAATAGTAAATTTCTGAATCCTAGTTTATGGTGACCATGGAGCTTCACCAAGCCTTCAAGACCCCACCATGGTCTCATCAACCCATTGTAAGGTCCATTAGAGCCCTAAGGGTCCATCGAAGTCGACCTAGGGTGGCCAAGTTGACCTAGAACCACACTAGGCCTAAATTGCGCAAGGTGCCCTAACTAAGGGCAGTATGCCCTAATAACGCCCAACTAACCCTATCAGGGCCTTCCTAGACCTAAAGTGGGGTGAATGGGTCACTAAGGACCCATGGAGGTGTAACAACTCCCTTATAATGACCGTATAATATGGGTCCGGCTGGGGCCCCACAATATACAGATGCCACAACTTTAGTATTATAAGATGATATAACTACCCAAACTCAAAACTCATAAGCAAAATACAGCGGAAACATCAACCAAGACTAGAAGTTATAAACATCCACAAGAGTCTCGAAACGGCCTTATGGCCTTACAACAAAAGAGAGTCCAAATCTTAAACAATACATAAACATCAAAGTGCATAGGCACTCCTAAGCTACCTCGGCATGCAAGCCGGAAGTCAACAACATCAAACATACAAAACACAAAAGTAAAGTCATAGCATGGATGGTAACACTTCATGAGGCTTAGGCCTTTCTGGCGTACGAGCTAGCTCCTGCTTGCGATCCTTGCCCTGTAAAATTTGGTTGTAACGTGGGTCAGCAAAGGCTGACCTCAAACTGTGTAACAAACACATCTCCTCCCGGCCGCCCCTAATGGACCCCAGGGTACCACTCCAACCTGCAAGTCAGCACTTCGTATACAATATACAAAAACAAGTATAGCACTAATGAACAAGCTTGGATTTCTCAAACAACATGCACATTCTTTACTGTTGAGCATATAAAGAAAATGGGCCTACTATGCAGCATGAATGCAAAACCCGGGCTTCACCCAAGGTACCCTAACGCGTATACATCTAGCACATCATCACATCATCTGGGTACTCATCATTTCCCCATTGGAATTAAGACGCAAACAAAGAGGGCACTGCAATTCCCCCAACGACATGCAAGCTGCCACACAGAACTCTTGCCAAGGCCCCACCCGCTCAAGGTCTTAGACCCGGGCTTGCATGCAAGCTCTGACTTCTCATATCAGGATTTCGTCTAACACACTGACCGATTCTAAGAAGCCTTGCTGGACCCCACCCGCTCATGGCCTCATTGCCTGGGCTTGCCCCATGCTTGGCATTCTGTCAGTCTCACAGAAGGGGACTAGCCTCGCTGGGACACTCTCCACACATGACCTGCACGTCACGGGATAGCCAGCCGACCACGGAGACAAAGACACGCCTTAGCACATTACAATTCAAATACCATTTCCACCCTAATCCCTCATTCGTACTGCAATGTCCCCGCTCTCTAAGGAAACCATCTACCGCCAATGCGGAGCTAACCTTGTCCACCAAGGAAACCATCTACCGCCATTAAGGAGCTAACCTTGTCCGGTTCCGACTACATGTACTCACTCGATAAAAGGGGGAAAACATCACAAACATCACAAATGGAATCTTGCCACAACGGATCTCTACGAATCCTTAAAGCTCGTTTGCAACATCACCGAGTCGGACTAAAGGCAGCGACAACAGCTTCACCCACCATGCCTAATCCACTAACGGAGCGGATCTCTAATGCAAAAACATGTCGGGGACAGCCTCAATCGACCCGGAGGTTCCTCTTGGACCTTGGCGACCCAAACACCTCTCATTTGAGAGTTTGGTGCCCAAAAACTAGAAAGTAAAAGATGCTAAAAATGCATCCTAAAACCAAGAGGATAAGTGTCATTACTTTCCGACCTCTCTTCCTAGCCATAGTAACTTAGCCGGACGAAAACCTTCGCAACGGTCATGCCTCCACGGATTTGGACTCGGCTCACGATTTGGAGAACCGAAGCTTCTCCGGAAGCCGGATCTCTCCTTCACCTCCTTCCTTTCTCTCCCTTCTCTCTAGATCTTAGAAAGAGAGTGTTTGAAGAAGAATGAGGGTTTCTATACCCTATTCCCGGACTTAACTCAGCATGGGCAACCCTGGACCATCAGATCCCAAAAGAAGGAAATGAACGGCCACGATACGAACTGAAAATCAAAACACCTGGGATGAACATGGTTTGTGACACGCCCGTATCCAAGGCCGTGTTCCCCAATCGATGTCAAAACCGTCGCAACCAAAGAAGGACGCGGGTACATGACACGCCTGTGTCACATTTGACACGGCCGTGTCCAACACGAACACGCCTGGGCTCCAGGCCGTGTTTAATCCCCTTACACTGCCTGGCTCACAACCCGAGAAGGACACAGCCTGGGACACGCCTGTATCTCAGGTCGTGTTCGAAGTCTCGACGATTATCAACTCCCTCTTCGTCGACTTCGCAGAAAAAATCGTCGAACACGCTCGACACGGCCTTGGACATGCCCGTGTTTCAAGCCGTGTTCACTGTCTCTACACTTCATCGAGCAAAAATCGTCAACTTCCCGGGCTCTCAATGAACCCGGTACGACACGGCCATGAACACGCCCGTGTCCTAGGCCGTGTTCCCTGTCTGTGTCGACACCTCCTCTGTCGACACCTCTGTGTCAACACCTCTGTATCGACACCTCCTCTGTGTCAACACCTCTATGTCGACACCTTTGTGTAGACACTCGAGTATTCGGTCGACAAAAGTGTTCGACAGAGGGAACATACCTGTGACACGGGCGTGTACCTCCGACACGGGCGTGTCAGAGGGAGTGTCCCCCTCTAGTCGATGAAATAAGCGAAAAATTGTCGACCTCCCTGGCTCTCGATGAACCCGGTATGATACGGCCATGGATACACCCGTGTCCTAGGCTATGTGACCCTTACCAAGACCCAAACTTGGCTCTCAACGCTACTCGTCCTTCTTTAGAATTTTGGGGCGTTAGAGGAGGGCAGTCAAAGTGGTAAAGTTGACCAAATTCAACTCTAACCCTAAATGGGTCAAACTGACCTATAATGGGTCAAACTGACCTGCACAGGGCCAATTGAAGTTCCCTTAGCAAAGTGTGTAACGCCCCCGATTTTTTTCTTTGTTTTGTTTGATCTTGGATTGGCGTTACGATGACGCATTTCCGGCCTTTTGCCATTTTAGAGCGTGGTCTTAGCTCTTTAGGTTCCTTGTGTAACCTAGTTGTAGCCTGTCAGCAAGATTCCCCAGCTACCCGGAGTCTGTTTTGGTGACTCGGTTGGGCCTCTTAGGGAATGCTTGTGTTTTGTCTTCTAGAGGTGTTAGCCCGAGTGTGAGATCGTCGGATGTTGTTTTCGACCTCACCAATGTTTTCGTAGCTTGGGTGTTTAGCTACGGTGCAGGTTTGGGGTCGAAAGTCCGAGATCATTTGCTTTCGCGTCGTTTCGACGTTTGTTATGTTAGCTGTAATGTTTGTTGTGTTGTGCATGGCCAGGTGTGGCCGAGCTTGTTAAGCTGGCGCCGTGTTTCCTTTTTTAACTAAGGAGTTAGCTGTTTTTTTGGGTGTGTGTTTGGGTGACACGGCCTGGGTCACAGACGTGACCCAGGGCGTGTCGAGCTCGGGTAGAGCTCTCAGTTGTGCGGTCGACGAAATTCGGTCGACGGGTGTTTTCTGGTTGGAACACGGCCTGTGACACGGGCGTATCACAGGGCGTGTCCCCTTTGGTTCGTCGAGCTGCGCTCGACGATAGTCGAGCGGTGTTTGAGTGCGTACATGGTCGTGTCACGGGCATGTTGTATCTGATACGGGCGTGATACGGGGCATGTCTCTCTCTGTTCGACGATCGGCGTTCGACGATCGATGTTTGAGTTGGTACACGGCCTGTGACACGGGCGTGTCACAGGGCGTGACCCCTGTTTCGTCATGCTGAGCTCGACGATAGTCGAGTGGGTAGGTGAGTGAGTACACGCCCCGTGACACAGGCGTGTCGGACCGGACACGGGCGTGTCACGGGGGTGTCTGGGGCGTATTCCGTACTTTTTTCCTGAGTGCTTCTTTTTATGTCGTGATTCATTTTTCCTCCTCATTTCTTCATTCCCGATTCTAGAGAAGCTTCCAGCGGAGGGTTTTGGGAGGAGGTGGTGTTGGGTTTTGGCCGGCGATTGCGGGAGGGAGCCCGATTTTTTCTCGTGCGATAGTGGATTTTCCATGCTCTCGTCTAGATCTTCCCTTCCATGTAAGTTATTCTTGATCTAGGGCTGATTCTAGGAGTTAAGAATTTCTGAGTTCTTTTCTTCTTCTCTAATCCTTGTTTTTGACCCGTAGGTGGCCGATCTTGCCGTCAAAGCCAAATTTTTTTTGTGTTGCAATCACCGCATCTCGATGGTAAGGTAAGTGGCTCCTTGCCCTTGCATATTTGACTCCTTTTTACCTAATTACTTTGTGGTATATTGTTCTCTAATTCCAGCCATGTGCTGCTTCATTATTTTCTAGATTTAAATCAAGCTGTCTCTCTTTTTGTCTCGGTTTGTTGTCCAGTGGGTAGCTAGAGTTAGGGTAAGGCTGCGTTTAGTTGTAGTTTAAGTTTAGTTGTGGTAGCCCCGAGTAGATAGGATGGAAGGGAGGGTTGGAATTAAATTTCCAACTCTCTATTTCCGCGCGTTGAGAGAGTTTAGGCTGCGGTTTTAACTAAAATTTACGTTTACCCTAAGTAGAAAGTGCTGACAGCGTTGAGTGAGCCGAGTTCACTCAACGCCGTCATCCAGCGTAGGTTTTGCGGCTAAGTATTTTGGAGTCAAATGAGTGGAGCTTACTCAACGCCGCGTCGAGTGGGCTCGACATTTCTGCCTTGGGTTTGTGTGTTTCCTTAGGATTGTTAGTGTGACTTTCCCTATTCCCTAGGGGGGTATTGGGTGTTCGGCTAGTTTTTGCATGCCGACTCTTGGGTTGTGGCAGGTGATGGAGTTTTGGTGCCTCCTAAGGGGTGGTTTTATGTGGGGAGCTGTGGCCACCGCCTTTTGCCCCGGTTTTGGTTGGCGTGTGTGGGACCCTAGAGCTGCCACTGTTTGACCCCTTAGCCCTTTTTGGATCTGGTTTTGGTTATGTATTCAGATCCATGTTTTTACCCCTGCCATTAACCCACAAGTTAGGAATGTTAGCTCCTTTCCTATTTTATGGCTATTTCTTTTGGCATATATGTATATGTCTTATTGCTGTTGCAGGCTCTTTTGTAGGGCATGTTGTTTTATTACTCACACTTGGTGTGCTTTGCTGTTCTTTAGACAGTGCTCTTTTCTTACTGTCATGTACTTTCTTTTGCTGATAGCATTTTGTTGCCGGGTTGGTAAACCCTTCTTATTTGCTCCTAAATCTAATGCTCTATTTACCTTTTTGATTATTTTCTTGTTGAGGTGTTCTTTTCTTGAATGCCTCAGGTCCAGGTTGTAGCCAGTTCAGCGGCTAGTTCTTTTGGAGGGGCTTGCTTGTGGCCTATTGGGTAGCTGAGATAGCTGATCCTCGATTTTTGTGAGGTAGTTATTTACCTTTCTGTATAGACATGCATACTCACCAGTGGGTTCGTGTCAGGTTGTTGACGCCCACTGTTGGCTTCTTGCGATGCTGGGTATGAACTTAAATTGCTATTTTTGCCTATTTGTGGTTGTTTACTTGCTTCTGGGAATGTTTTATGCTAGGTTGCATGTTAGATATTTTTAAACCCTAAAAGCATTACTATATGTATCTCATGCATGTCATATTTATAAAACCAAGACACTACTTTTCCTTTAGCGTAAAAAACTACATTTTTATATACTTTACTAACCTTAGAGTCGTACATACCATGAGTCGTCCCTCAGAGACACTTATGCTCATTTAGGATGTCAACTCAATTTAACCAAAGTATTTTCCGCTGCGTATAAATATACTTTTAATTATGGACTAGCTGATCCACCGTGCCGAGGGATACAGCCATTAAATATAACTGGCTTCCTTTCATATTAATCAATGATTTTTCCTTAAAATCTAAAGTCTGGAGTTTGGCCTGAACGTGTGCAGTTATCCCCTGCACGACATGGCATCACGACACGTATTTTCTCTTGCTCTAATACGATGTAATCGTAGAGAAAATGCGGGTTGTGACAGTTGGTATTAGAGGGAGGTTGCTTGGTAAATGGTCGGGCAACCTTTCCCTTATTTGCATTAGTAGTTAGCGTCATACTATATACACACTGATATGTCATCAGCACGTCTTGGCTAAAGCACGAACACTACACTCATGAGCATGAAGAAGTATACGGGGCATATTATGTAGTATGGGATGCATAATATGTGTTTGTATATGGATCCACCATAGGAGGCAACATGTGAGGGTTATGTAGTATGGGATGCATAACCTCACCACATGAATGCGGCTATCACGTTTTCTTTTTTCGTTGCATGGAAATGTTATGTAGTATGGGATGCATAATATTTTCATGTGTACGCCGCCCATGGCATGCATTAAGGCCTTTTTTTAGAATGCATAGCACATCATGCATAGCATAACATTTCATAAGCACAACGTGTCAAGCTAAAGATTTGCATGATCATATATGTACATGCATGGTTTTGAGTCAAAAAAAATACAAATACATGCATTCATGGTTTAGGGACATGAGTTAGTATGATGTTGGTAAACCATCTTAGCTTAAGCATAACATAATCATGGTAAAAACAAACCCCAGAGCAAGTTTAGCAGTTGAAGTTCATATTTAAGTGTGTTTGCCTGTACCGGGTTTTTTTGTTCTAGCTATTAGGCTAAGTTTTGTCTAAAGCTTGTGCGATTATAGGATGGCGAGACGTCCTGTGACGAGATCGACTCCCCAATCAGAGGGTGAGTCGTCAGGAGCGCAGAGCGAGGCGTTGATAGAAAGACCGCGGCAGAGTAATGAGGCATTATTGAGACAGGTAGTGGATATGCAGGCTCAGATTCAGTCTCTCGTAGCAGTGGTGGCGGGACAGACTCCAAGAGTTTAGGACCCCACTGAGGGGGTAGCTGTTCCTGCCCCTCCTGCTCCTCCTGTGCCTTTGGTTGTGGTGCCCCCGGAGATGGCGTTCATATCCCAGTTTCAGCGGCTTAGGCCCCATACTTATGATGGGCAAGCATATTTCATGATTTTGGATGACTGGCTGATTTCCATCAAAGAGATGTTCTCTTACTCTGGGATTGCGGACAATCAGAAACTTACTTGGCTGATTTCCATCAAAGAGATTTCCATCAAAGTGATGCTCGCTGCCTACCAGCTCAGGGGCTTAGCAAAGAGTTGGTGGCTGAGGGAGAAAGAGAGCTTGGTGGCAGGATGCACTTGGGAGTCGTTTAAGGTGATGCTGCTAAGTAAGTTTCTGCCTTCAGTCGAGCGGGACCGGCTAATGAATGACTTCCTTCATTTGAAGCAGAGGAAACTCACGGTTAATGAGTATGAGATTGAGTTTAACAAGTTGAGTCGGTTTGCTCCTAGTATGGTGAGTGTTGAAGAAGATCGAGTTAAACGGTTTCTAGGTGGACTAAGAAGCGACATTCAGCAGTTAGCGAATGCCAATGGAGCAGTCAGTTAAGCCAGCGTGGTTGAAGCTGCCTTGAGGGTTGAGGCCATTGAGAATGACAAGAATAGAGGCCAGCAGATAAGGAAGTATAAGCGGAAGTCTGGTGGAGGGAAGAGCCCTCAGGAGCCCGATGTTGTCTCGAGAAAGAAGATCAAAGAGGTTTGTAGTTTCTGTGGCCGGCCAGGCCACCCCTTTGAGAAGTGTTTCAAAAGGTTGGGAGCACAGAAGAAGGAACAGGTGCATGCGATTCAGGGTGCTCCCAAAGGAGACTTGGTGTGTGCCTTGTGTGGAAGGAAGGGGCATGATGTTGGTCGTTGCTGGTTAAAAGATAAAGTTTGTTTTCAGTGTGGGCAGAAGGGTCAACTCAAGACAAGGTGCCCACAGATCCAGCCTATTCTGCAGCCAGTTCCCCTCCAGGCTTTGCCACCGCCTCACCAAATGGATAAAGGAAAGGAGAAGCTAAATGTACTTTCGGCAGACGAAGCGCAGACTTCGACCCAGGTTATCTCAGGTTCGACTCCTCCCCAGCCGTTTTGTTATGTTCCCTTTTTGGTTGTAGTTTTTGTTGTAGCGTTTGTTGTCTTAGATGCGTGCGCATTTTGTAGGATGATTTAAGGTAAAGAACCGTTGGGCGCGCGTTCTCTTCGACTTCGGTGCTACCCACTCGTTTGTGGCTAGAGCCTTCGTGGAGCGGTTCAGTTTGGGCCTAGATCGTGTTGGTTGTGCTTTTTGTGTTAAGTTCCCCTCCAGTGACTCTGTGGTTACGGACCTGGGTGTCCTTGATTGTCCGATTTTCTTGGGGGATTTTCTAGCAAAGGCAGATCTGAAGGTGATTGACCTGGAGGACTTCGATGTTATCTTGGGCATGGACTGGTTGTCCAGGTACGATGTAGTTATCCAGTGCAAGGGTAAGCGCTTGGACTTCATCAAAGACAATGGTCAGCCAGGGAGCGTTTATGGGTATTCTCTCCAGGAGTCTCCAGTAATTTTTGCGGTACGTGCTCGGAAGTTACTTGATTCTGGCTGCTTTGCCTGTGTGGTCTCTCTGGTAGGGTCAGTTGTTAGTGTGCCGCGTTTGGAAGAGATTCTTGTGGTCTGTGACTTCTCTGATATGTTTCCTGACGATCTTCCCGGTCTTCCACCCGATCGAGATGTCGAGTTTATTAAAGATTTGGAGCCAGGCACGCGTACTATTGCGAAGGTGCCGTACTGGATGGCCCCGCGAGAGCTGGAAGAGTTGTGAATCCAGCTGGATGAGATGTTGACAAAAGGTATCATAAGGCCGAGTTATTTGTCTTGGGGTGCGCCAGTGCTGTTCGTTAAAAAGAAAGATGGGTCGATGAGGCTATGCATCCACTATAGAGAGCTGAACAAGGTTACTATTAAGAACAGGTACTTCTACCTCGGATTGATGATTTATTTTACCAACTGCATGGTAGTGCCATGTTTTTCATGATTGATCTTCGTTTGGGCTATCACCAGTTGAGGATTCGGGAGTCAGATGTTCCGCGGACGGCGTTCCACTCTCGTCATGGGCATTTTGAGTTTTTGGTTATATCATTTGGTTTGACTAATGCGCCCTCAGCTTTTATGAATTTGATGAACAGAGTTTTCAAGGATTTTCTAGATATGTTTGTGATTGTCTTTATAGACGATGTTTTGGTGTACTCTAAAGATGCGGAGGAGCATGATCAACATTTACGACTGGTCTTGGCGACTCTGAGAGACCATAAGCTATATGCCAAGCTGAGCAAATGCGAATTTTGGTTGCCTCAAGTTTCTTTTTTGGGCCACGTTGTTAATAAGGAGGGAGTATCGGTGGACCAAGAAAAGATCGCTGCTGTTATGGAATGGGCGAGACCTGTTACTCCCAGAGAGATCAGAAGCTTCTTGGGCTTGGCTGGCTATTATAGAAGATTTGTAGAGGAATTCTCTACCTTGTCTGCGCCATTGACCAAGTTGACGCAGAAGAATGTAGCCTTCATATGGGATGGCAAGTGTGAGGAGGCTTTTGAGGAACTAAAAAGAAGGTTATGTTCAGCTCCAATTTTGTCCTTGCCTACTGAAGGTAGTGAGTATGATATATATGTGGATGTGTCGCACGTCGGACTGGGCTGCTTATTGATGCAGGGTGGGAAGGTGATTGCGTACGGGTCGAGGCAGCTAAAGACTCATGAGAGGAATTACCGTACGCATGACCTAGAATTTACAGCTGTGATCTATGCACTGAAATTGTGGAGGCATTTGTTGTATGGCGCGCAGTGCAAGATTTTTACTAATCACAAGAGCTTATAGTATGTCTTCACCCAGAAGGAATTGAATCTGCGCCGGCGGCGATGGTTGGAGTATGTGGCCGACTATGAGGTTGAAATACAGTACCATCCAGGCAAAGCTAATGTGGTGTAAGACGCCCTGAGTCGGAAGTCATGGAAGATTTTCAATCTCTCCGCCGAGCGTCTAGTGGAAGAGTTCCTTTTGATGGACATTTCTATGGGAAGCTGCGATTCGCAGAGTAGTGTGGCAGTGACAGAACCTTCGTGGATTGCGCTTACGAGACTGCATCAGAAGGATGATCTCGATCTTCTGCATTTGTATCTTCGAGCTGAAAAAGGTGAACTACCAGATTTTTCTATAGATGATGCGGGTACCTTGAAGTATCGTGGCGGGTTTTGCGTCCCCGATGTTGGAGATATCCGAGATATGGTGTGCAGAGAAGCCCGCGGATCTAGTGTTGCCTACCATCCAGGGTCTACCAAGATGTATCATGATTTAAAGCAGATTGTCTGGTGGTATGGGTGAAGAGAGACATAGCCAGATTTGTTTCTGAGTGTCACACTTACAGGCGTGTGAAAGCCAACCATGGGAGGCCTGGTGGCAAGCTGACTCCCTTGGAGATTCCGACATGGAAGTGGGAGAGTATCTCGATGGATTTCATTAAAGGCTTACCGAGATCTCCTAAGGGGCATAATTCAGTTTGGGTGATCGTAGACAGATTGACGAAGTGTGCTCACTTCGTACCATTTAAGATCGATTATCCGATGAGGAAGATAGCCGAGTTGTATTTGGATGAGGTTATCAGATTGCATGGTGTACCCGTAAGTATCATATCGGATCGAGACTCCAGGTTCACGTCTCATTTTTGGAAGAGCCTTTAGGATGGGTTGTGTACAGATTTGAGGTATTCCACATCTTATCATCCGCAGACCAATGGTCAGACGGAGCGAGTAAATCAAATTGTGGAAGATATGATCTGATGCTATATTCTGGACCACGGAGGAGCATGGGACGAGCGCTTTCAGCTTATGGAATTTGTGTATAACAACATTTATCAATAAAGCTTGCAAATGGCTCCTTTTGAAGCTTTGTATGGGAGGCGCTGCAGGACTCCCTTGTTTTGGGCTGAGGTTGGCGAGAGGCCTTTGTTGGGTCTAGAAGCGCTCAAGGAAATGGAAACCGCTGTGAATCTTATTCGAGAAAAGCTTCGGATAGCCCAGGAGAGGTATGAGAAGAACGCCAATCGGCGTAGATCGGATTTGGAATTTGTTGTGGGGGACTCAGTGTTCTTAAAGGTCTCCCCATTGATTGAAGTCAAGCGGTTTGGCAAGAACAGGAAGTTGGACCCGAGGTACGTGGGGTCATTTCTGATTGTTGAGCGGATTGGGTTATCAGCTTATAGGCTGGCTTTGCCCGCAAATTCTCCTAGCATGCATGATGTCTTTCACGTCAGTCAGCTGCGGAAATGTGTGATGAATGGCAGGCAGGTTTTGGATTCTGTGCCTCAGTTGGAGCCGAATCTTTCTTATGTGGATGTGCCTGTCCGCATTTTGGATTCTCAGGTTCGTGCGTTGCGGAAGAAGACTATTCCTATGGTTAAAGTTTTGTGGAGAAATCAGGATATGGAAAGCACGACGTGAGAATTTGAGTCAGCTATGAGGGAGGCTCACCCTCATTTGTTTCCCTGATCTTGTGCCTGGTATGTTTTGTGCACTTTTTTATATATATATAGCCCCTTTTTGGCTATTTCTCTCTCCTTCTTGATAGGGGTGTTGTGAGTAAAGTTTCGAGGCAAAACTTTCTTTTAGGGGGAGTGGCTGTATCGCCCCCGGTTTTTTTTCTTTGTTTTGTTTGATCTTGGATTGGCGTTATGATGACGCATTTCCGGCCTCTCGCCATTTTAGAGCGTGGTCTTAGCTCTTTAGGTTCCTTGTGTAGCCTGTTTGTAGCCTATTAGCAAGATTCCCCAGCTAGCCGGAGTCTGTTTTGGTGACTTGGTTGGGCCTCTTAGGGAATGCTTGTGTTTTGTCTTCGGGAGGTGTTAGCCCGAGTGTGAGATCATCGGATGTTGTTTTCGACCTCACCGCTGTTTTCGTGGCTTGGGTGTTTAGCTACGGTGCAGGTTTTGGTCGAAAGTCCGAGATCGTTTGCTTTCGCGTCGTTTCGACGTTTGTTATGTTAGCTGTAATGTTTGTTGTGATGTGCATGGCCTGGTGTGGCCGAGCTTGTTAGGCTGGTGCCTTGTTTCCTTTTTTAGCTAAGGAGTTAGCTGTTTTTTGTGTGTGTGTGTCTGGGTGACATGGCCTGGGTCACGGCCGTGACCCAGGGCGTGTCGAGCTCGGGTAGAGCTCTCGGTTGTGTGGTCGACGAAATTCGGTCGACGGGTGTTTTTTGGTTGGAACACGGCCTGTAACACGGGCGTGTCACATGGTGTGTCCCCTTCAGTTCGTCGAGCTGCGCTCGATAATAGTCGAGCGGTGTTTGAGTGAGTTGATGCGCCCGCGAACAGACTCTTACTGTGGTTGGTTCGATGAGTCGATCGCCGCGGGCGTGCTACTAGAGGCAAGTGCACCTATCGCAAGTAGTACTCGATATTCGGGGGAATACCGAGGTCGTATTGTTCTCGGGGTCGTGTTGACTATTCTTACTCCTCCGGGAGGACTATTATTTTACTGGAAGTAAGGCGGATTTTTTTAATTAACTCAAAACAGAAAAGCAAAGGAGCGAAAAAACAATTTAGAAAATATTCGATGAAGGGTTAACGCTCGGCATCGAATCGGATTAAGACTAAAACAATTTTTAATAATAAAAAGACTTATTTTTCAAATTAATAATAAGGCAACTTGGCCGTGGAGGTTCCACAAATGTGAGCTCACCTAGCTATAGGGATATCGCTCACCTAAACGTTAAGACTATTCGACCGAACGTTAGTCCGACGAAGGATTCCTCTTAATGCCCGCTTTACGCTAAGAACCCCGCTATTGGGTGGGGAACCCAATCCGGCAGAATTACGCTTGTCCTCTCTCGAGGGTATGCACGCAACTCTATTTACCCAGGGGTGATCGGTCCATATGCACGGCCTCTCGGCTAGCTAGCATATGGACAACGAAAATAGGGCCCACACATCGATATGTGGTCATACGCGTCGTAAACCCGGGGTAAACCTTAAGTCCTTAAATTAAAATGAAGATAAAGAGCTTCAATTATTAGAAATCATTTTAAATGTCCCAATGCTCTTCGATGCCGAGGCTAATAGCGATTAGCCACACATCGGTATGGGGACGGCTTATAATTTAATGAGGCGCGAGTTCGAAGTAAACGCTAAATTATTATAAGAAGGAGACACAAGAAAAATAACAAACATTTAGAAAACAGAAAAGTTAGCTAAAACAAGAACTCACGCACACTTCAAATTATAAATTAAACAGAAACTAAGTTACACATAAAAGAAAATTGCATATTTAAAATTTGCGAGTCCCACTCAAACGAGTGGGGGCGGTAAATAAGAGCTGAAAATTGCAAGTCCTACTCAAACGAGTAGGACTGAAATGAAAGCGAGTCCTACTCAAATGAGTAGGAGAAAATAAATGCAATTACAGGGCTAAAAGATCCGTCCATTTAACTCAAGTGAGTAGGCGAAAAAATAAAGAAAGAAAATTACAAATCCTACTCAAACGAGTAGGCGGGAAATAAAGTCCGTCCATTTAACTCAAGTGAGTAGGCGAAAAAATAAAGAAAGAAAATAACGAGTCTTAATCAAACGAGTAGGACCGAAAATGAAAACGATGTGTCATTTAACTCTTAACGAGTAGGCGGAAATAAATACACACAAACACACACACTCCATATGAATTTCAAGAAAGCAATAAAGCTAACACCTACACTCACACACTCTACAAAATTTGAACAAAGTATTAAAAGAAAGCATTAAAATTTAACACCTACACTCACACACTCTTCATAAATGAGGAAAGCAATAAAACGTTATACTCATACACTCACACACACAAATTAAAAGAAAAATGAAAGTTACCTAAAAATTAAAACTTTTACTTTTTCATGCTTAGGTT
Source organism: Platanthera guangdongensis (assembly GCA_039583875.1). NCBI lineage: Eukaryota > Viridiplantae > Streptophyta > Magnoliopsida > Asparagales > Orchidaceae > Platanthera > Platanthera guangdongensis. Next base: position 97,137,891 of record CM077156.1, on the reverse strand, counting down.
TTGCCAAAAACAAATAAAAAGGTGAAATTATAATTTTAGAAGACAAAGGTTTTTCAAAACAAATTAAAAACCAAAGTTTTTGGAAAATTAAAATTTCAACATTTTCATTCCTAGGATTTCATAAAAGTGCTAAAAAAGTTGAAATAAAAAGAGAAACAACAAAAAGGGTTTTCATCCTAAAATAAAGCTAAGTAAAAAAAAATCAAAAATACTTTAGTAACTCTTTTACACATTCATAAGAGTGAAGATGTTGAAGAAATTAAAAGAAGACATGAAAAAAAAAGAAAAACCTAATTCATCATTTCATAAATTCCTAACAAAACCTATCATGAGACAAATTAAAAGCATGTAAAGTAAATAAATTACACTCATACACACACACACACACATTTCATAAATGAAGAACAAAGATGAAACCAAGGATAAAAAGGAGAAGGAAAGTTGGCACAAGTGTTCATTCCAAAGCCAAATATCAAGAGAAAATCTAACATTTTTATTGATTAAAGGAAACTATTACAAGCTATTACAAGAGCTAAAGCTAAAGCAAAAAACAAATGTGAAAGAAAAAAGGGAGAAATCTCCTTACATAGCTTTGGAAATCACGGATGCAGCCCACAAAAAGACACTAAAATGGCCCAAAAATCTGAACCCTTGGACCTTACAGAACTAGGCAATTTATAGGCAAAAAATTCTAAGTACACGCCCTAGGTCACGGGCGTGTAGGGGGGGCGTGACAGTACTATTCATGATGTCGGCCGGCGATTGGACAGGAAAGTTGACTTCGGGCTGAGTTCGCAGTAGTCACGCCCCAGGTCACGGGCGTGACTCTGGGCGTGTCGGGGAGGTAGAACCGGGCGCGGGTTGCGTCAAAAGTCTTCGGCAGCATCTTATCGGGCCAGCTGGAAAGGTCACACCCCATGTCACGGGCATGACTCTGGGCGTGTCAGTTGGTGTCGACACTCGACGAATGTCGAGCGGAAAGTGTCGAGTTGAAATCGTTGAGCTGAGATTGAGTCACGCCCTAGGTCACGGGCGTGATGCTGGGCGTGACTGTTGGTGTCGACACTCGATGATCGTCGAGCGGAATTTGTCGAGAGGAGAGGACACGGGCTTGGGTCACGCCCCGTGTCGGGTGACACGGGCGTGTCGCCAGGCGTGTCAAGCTTGTACTTCAGAAATCGTCCGATTTCACGGGAAACGCAATGTCACGGCCCTGTCACGGGCGTGACCAAATTGTCACGGGCGTGTACTGCCCAATTTTGGCAGATATCGAACTTTTTCTGCAAAATAAAATAAAACAAGTTAGAAGTAAATTTACAAGAATAGGAGCATTTTATTGAACAAAAATAAGTAAAAACGACGAAAATAAATGAAAATGACTAAATTAATGTGCATAAAAATACGTATATTTACAATTCATCATGAGTACACGGCCATGGCACGGGCGTGTCATATCTGACACGGGTGTGACACGAGGCGTGTCTCTCTCTGTTCGACGATCGGCGTTCGAAGATCGACGAGCGATGTTTGAGTTGGTACACGGCCTGTGATACAGGCGTTTCACAGGGCGTGCCCCCTGTTTCGTCATGCTGAGCTCGACGATCGTCGAATGGGTAGGTGAGTGAGTACACGCCCCATGACAAGGGCGTGTCGGACCGGACACAGGCGTGCCACGGGCGTGTCTAGGGCGTGTTCCGTACTTTTTTCCTGAGTGCTTCTTTTTATGCTGTGATTCATTTTTCCTCCTCATTTCTTTGTTCCTGATTCTGGAGAAGCATGCAACGGAGGGTTTTGGGAGGAGGTGGTGTTGGGTTTTGGCCGACGATTGCGGGAGGGAGCTCGATTTGTTTCTCGTGCGATAGCGGATTTGGCTTGCTCTCGTCTAGATCTTCCCTTCCATGTAAGTTATTCTTGATCTAGGGCTGATTTTAGGAGTTAAGAATTTCTGAGTTCTTTTCTTCTTCTCTAATCCTTGTTTTTGACCCGTAGGTGGCCGATCTTGCAGTCAAAACCAAATTTTATTTTTTGTTGCAATCACTGCATCTCGGTGGTAAGGCAAGTGGCTCCATGCCCTTGCCTATTTGACCCCTTTTAACCTAATTACTTTGTTGTATATTGTTCTCTAATTCTAGCCATGTGCTGCTTCATTATTTTCTAGATTTAAATCAAGCTTTCTCTCTTTTTTTCTCGGTTTGGTGTCCAGTGGGTAGCTAGAGTTAGGGTAAGGCTGCATTTAGTTGTAGTTTAAGTTTAGTTGCGGTATACCCGAGTAGATAGGATGGAAGGGAGGGTTGGAATTAAATTTCCAACTCCTGTTTCCGCGCGTTGAGAAAGTTTAGGCCGTGGTTTTAACTAAAATTTACGTTTACCCTAAGTAGAAAGCGCTGACAGCGTTGAGTGAGCCGTGTTCACTCAACGCCATCATCCAGCGTAGATTTTGCGGCGAAGTATTTTGGCGTCAAATGAGTGGAGCTTACTCAACACCGCGTCAAGTGGGCTCGATGTTTCTGTCGTGGGTTCGTGTGTTTCCTTAGGATTGTTAGTGTGACTTTCCCTATTCCCTAGGGGGGTATTGGGTGTTCGGCTAGTTTTTGCATGCCGACTCTTGGGTTGTGGCAGGTGGTGGAGTTTTGGTGCCTCTTAAGGGGTGGTTTTATGTGGGGAGCTGTGGCCACCGTCTTTTTCCCCGGTTTGGGTTGGCGTGTGTGGGACCCTAGAGCTACCACTGTTTGACCCCTTAGCCCTTTTTGGATCTGGTTTTGGTTATGTATTCAAATCCATGTTTTGACCCCTGCCATTAACCCACAAGTTAGGACTGTTAGTTCCTTTCCTATTTTATGGCTATTTCTTTTGGCATATATGTATATGTCTTATTGTTGTTGCAGGTTCTTTTGTAGGGCATGTTGTTTCTATTACTCACACTTGGTGTGCTTTGCTGTTCTTTAGACAGTGCTCTTTTCTTACTGTCATGTCCTTTCTTTTGCTGATAGAATTTTGTTGCCGGGTTGGTAAACCCTTCTTATTTACTCATAAATCTAATGCTCTATTTACCTTTTTGATTATTTTCTTGCTGAGGTGTTCTTTTCTCGAATGTCTTAGGTCTAGGTTGTAGCTAGTTCAGCGGCTAGTTCTTTTGGAGGGGCTTGCTTGTGGCCTCTTGGGTAGCTGAGATAGCTGATCCTCGATTTTTGTGAGGTAGTTATTTACCTTTCTGTATAGACATGCATACTCACCAGTGGGTTCGTGTCAGGTTGTTGACGCCCACTGGTGGCTTCTTGCGATGCTGGGTATGAACTTAAACTATTATTTTTGCCTATTTGTGGTTGTTTACTTGCTTCTGGGATTGTTTTATGCTAGGTTGCATGTTAGATATTTTTAAACCCTAAAAGCATTACTATGTGTATATCATGCATGTCATATTTATAAAACCAAGACACTACTTTTCCTTTAGCATAAAAAAACTACATTTTTATATACTTTACTAACCTTAGAGTCGTGCATACCATGAGTCGTCCCTCGGGGACACTTATGCTCATTTAGGATGTCAACTCAATTTAATCAAAGTATTTTCCGCTACGTATAAATATACTTTTAATTGTGGACTAGCTGATCCACTATTCCAAGGGATACGACCATTAAATATAACTGGTTTCCTTTCATATTAATCTATGATTTTTCCTTAAAATCTAAAGTCTGGAGTTTTGCCTGAACGTGTGCAGTTATCCCCTGCACGACGTGGCATCACGGCACGTATTTTCTCTTGTTCTGATACGATGTAATCGTAGAGAAAATGCGGGTTGTGACAAAGTGGACCACACACATACCTTTCTAACCCTAGTGAGAGGCCAATGGGTCACCAAGGACCCAATGGGGTCAACCAAAAAGGCTAAGTTGACCCAAGTCAACTCTAGCCCTAAAGTGGTCAAAGTGCCCTGTTTAAGGGTCAAGTGACCTCCAAAGGGCCAAGTCAACCCCACCTAGACCTTACTAGAGGCCAATGGGTCACCAAGGACCCATTAGGGGCAACCTCAAAGACCAAATTAACCAAGTTCAACCCTAGTCAAGGTTTAGGTCAAGCTAGCCCAAATGGGCTAACTCAAGCTCAAGCCAAATTCGCTTGGGATAACCTTGTTTTGGTGGATGAAATGAACATGTAGACTGCCATTGGGTTAGGTAGGAGTCAAATTTCAGGCTTGGTGAGTAGGAGAGAGAAAAATATTCAAATGGAAGAGAGAGAAAGAGAAGGGAATGATGGGGGAAGACTTTGGGGCTCATCCTTACCCTTCCCCAACCCCCCATTCAATTCACTAGGACAAGGGGAGTGCAACCAGCTGGTCCTTGACTAGTTTGAGCCAGGATTCATCCCCCACTTACCATGGCCGAAAATTTTGACTAAGGACCAATAATGGCAATGCAGCCTACAGGCACCTAACACCCCAACTCTCCTTCTTAAAAGCTTCACTGGACTCTAGGGAGTAAGTTCCACACCTTACTTGAAGGATCCAAGGGAGTTCACTATGCTTTTGCAGAAATCCGACCACCACCACCACCACCATGACAATCCGGCGATCGGCAAGGCTACAGCCACCCACACAGGTCCTCCTCCACTCCTTCTTCCATGGGTAGTTCATAGGAATCATTAAGGCCAAGGCTCGGGCTCAATTGAGCCCGATCCAAGTTCAAAATTTCCTAGTTTTTCCATGAAATTCCACTTCTCGGGTTCGCCAGAGCAAGCCCCTCCGGCGGCTGTGCCGCCGCCTGGCGACAACCACCACCTCAACGGAGGTGGTGGTGGCGGTGGCGGTGGCCGGCCGGGGAGGTGGCCGGATGGCCGGCGGCAGTGTGTGGAAGTTGCTCCAAGAAAATCCAATCCAGGCCATCGGCTAGAGGTTGAAGATGACCCGGCATCGTCAGATTTGCGTCAAGATTCCCGCTGGGAATGATATTAAACTATAGGCTTTGATGATTCTTTATTTCATTTCTGTCATATATAATATAATAAATGGTTTTAATTTTTTAAAATACTTAGAAGCTTTTTCTGAGGATATGGTCAACACAAATATTGTAGCCTGTTGAGTCTAGTTTACTGCAAAATTGGTTTGAACCAATTTGGATGCTTTGTTTGACCAGGGCACTCATTTTGGTGGGACCTATACCTAGGGCTAGGCAGAAATTAAAATGAATGCTCACACTTCATCTCTGGTCCAAATGACTTGAAATTTGGACAGGGAGTCATCCTAGTCAATATCTAGGCCTGCCCAAAAATGATAATTTTTGGGGGCAATTTTTCTATAGTTTTGGAAATTATTTAATTTATCTAGGGTAAATTAATTTAGGGACCAAATGACCTCCAAACTCACCCAAATTTTGGTGAGAGATGTTTGGGGTCATTATAAAGCTCTGGTTACAATTTCAACACATTTGGATGTGGTTTGAACTAAAATCATGCAAACCTTAGCCTTGCCCTAAAAAGGGCATTATGGTCAAAAGTGCACTTTGGGTTTTGAGTGGACAAATCACCTCAACAGAGGTTGAAATTGGGGTCACTGGCTTGGCATGGCTTTTAACACCTCCCCATGGAAGATGGGGTAGATTGAAATAGATTTGACCTAAGATCTAAGGCCAAACCCTAAGGAAGGGCTTTTGTTCCTTGTGAAGGGCATGAGGCCAAATGACCTTGAATGAACTTCAAATTTGGTAGGGAGGGTAATAGGGTAACTAAAACCCTCTTATGAAAATATTAGGAGATTTGGGAAAGGGTAGGCCCCTCAAAAACCAAACTCTAGTTTAGGGCACAAACATTACAGTGCTAGAATAGGTTAGTAAAACTCCTTGAACAATAATGAAATTTGGGTAGTGTGGTCAAAAGGATAGATTGAAACTCTGGTATTTTAATAGGGAATTTTGGATCAATTTTCTTAGCACTTCCTTTGTAAATCATGGTTTTGCCCTAATTAATCAATCAGTCATTTTGATAACACTGCCCATTGGAAGGTCATGAAATTTGGCAGAGGGAGTTTTAGACCTCCATGCCTATGTATGAATTTTATTAAAAAATTTTAATACATATTTGCAGTACCTACTTCACAAGCTCAATAACTTGGAAAATTGTGCAATAATTTGTTTAGAGCTCAATACTTGCTAATAAATTATGAAACTTGACTCAGAGCATTTATATGTTCTCACAATCATCCTTGAATTTTCTCAGAATTTCTGGAAGTATTTTTCCTGCACTTGCCTCATAAAATTTATTAAAATAGGTTATATTCAAAATTATATTTAGAGGCTTTACCCTTGCTGGAAAATTGGGATACTTTGAATTCTGTGTTCAATAACCATCTTGAATTTATCATAAATTTGCTAGAGCATTTACTTGTGTGAAATTGGTACTTCATGTTCAAACGTAGGATTTTTGGATGACTAGAATAATTAAATAAAATATCAGATAAATATTGAAAATTATGAAATTCTGGTGTTAGGATAAAAAGGTCATGACAGTCCTCTAATAATTATTATAGGGGTACTGTATGAATATTTTGAGTACCTCCCATGTTACACATCATATGGCTTAAGTGGTCTATATTTAGTAAAACTGCAGGAATTAAGTTGGAATATGATTTTGGGCACATGAGTTGGGGTTAGTTGTTTGCTGGGTTGGCTAAATAGAAATGAGTTCATCATTGGAAGTGGGGATGAGTAGAGTGTTGAAATGGCTAATGTTAAGTGTACTCGGGGTCGACGAAACATCGTCTTCCCCGTAGGAGAGGAAGTGTCAAATACACTAGGATTAGATACAGTACAACATTTAAGGGACTAGGAGATGGGTATTAACCAACAATAGTAAGTGTCTTGTGAAAGGGAGCTTTGGGAACAATCCCATTATAGTTCCTAGTGCCCTCGAGAGCCCTTCGCGGGGAATACCTTAGGCTGTCCTGGGCTAAACCTAAACTGTAGGAAAAATTGGAATGCAAGAGTAACTAGTAAATCTAGGGATTCACCTTCACACACCTCGATGCCTCGGGGAGATAGGTTGGGTCACTCGGGCATTAGGCCCAGTGGTTTGGTGATGGGCAGGTTAGCTCGGCGAGCTTTGGCTTGGTTGTTGTGTGTGATGGGCAGGTTGGCCCGGCGAGCTTTGGCTCGGTTGTTGTTGTGACGGATGGGTTGGTCCGGGGAGCTTTAGCTCGGTGCTGATACATAAGGTTGCATGTGCATAAGGTATAAGGTGGTGGGTCTTTGGTATTGTTGAGTCGATGCACCGACGCCAAAACGTTGACTCGGCAAGTGTGGTTTAGCACTTGGCCAAATAAAGTCCGGTGCGCCAGCCGGCAAGAGTACGCAGGAGCTCCGCTTAGTGCACCAGCGTTAAGGAATATGATAGGTCTGACTGGTAGCACAATTACCATTTTAGAGGTGGGTGAGGCCCAACCCACCGCTTCTGCTTGCCACTACGGAGGTATCCTAGGAGGTTCGGCTCCAAAAAGGGGGAACTAAAGGTCTGTGTACACAGAGTCGGGTGGGTGAGTTGCACTTGCATGTTCACATTATGGCATAATTATATTTCATAGCATAATCATTGCATATAACTCGACACCTATTGTATAAGTGGTATGTGACGCTTTATACAATAAGCCCTGCAAAACGACCCCTTGTTTTATAAGTTCGTGCGAGTGTGCTTATAAGTTAAGGTTTTTATTCAGTATTATATATATATGCTAGCTAGAAAATTGACACCATATCGTATAAATTAGTATGAGACTTTTTATACGATAGGAGCTCTGCAAAAGATCCCTTGGCTTATGTGTCTTCATATAAGTTAAGGTTACTTTTCCTTTTCAGTCTTTTCATACTTTATTTACTGTCATATATACTATAGAACTGCTAGATTAGTCCCGCCGCTATCTGTTTAATTGTTATTCTCCACTTTCATGTCCTCTCCTTTCCTTCTACCCGCTCAGTGCCTAGGAGCCATGGGAGAAGGGGCGGGGGATGATAGGACTTAGTATTTTAGACTAACGGTTTTCGAACCACATCATTTTAGGGGAACATGGAGCCCAGCATGGAGGAGCAGCCCCGGAGGTTGGCATGCTTGGAGATCGGGCAGTCTAGTACCGGAGTTCAGATGGCAGGGACTGTGAGTCCTGATCGCTAGTAGTTATATTAGGTTTGCTTCAGCAATGAGAGATATGTAGTGAGGACTTGATGTACTGGACATGAGCCCAAGATTCTAGTATTTGTTATATCTGTGGACACTCCCTTCGTGGAGTTTATTTACTATATATATGTGATTTCTGTGGACTTGCCTCTTACTATTTTGTTACATTTGTGATCGATTTGGCCTGCAGGATCGGTGTTTTGTAGTGATGATATTCCCGGGTGCGAAGGTGTCACCACAAAGCGGCGGTTCTGTGCCTAAGACCCCGATGTTTTAAAGGAAAAAAGGGGGTCTTACAAGTAGTGTGGATACCCGCCTAGTAGTAGAGATGCCCGCTCTACTGTCACTGCCTGGCCACGGTAGTTGATGCCTGAGAGGTTAGCTACCTGCTCGAAAAGTGGGAACTACTAGTCTGTGTCGGCACATCGGTTGCATGTGTGTGATCATGGGTGAGTCATTTCATAGCATACATACCATCTCATTACATTACAGAACAAGATCCTCATCGTATAAGTTTGTATGGGCACTCTTATACGATGAGTTACTTTATGTAAACTGATCCTTAACTTATAAGCTTGTATGGGCATCCTTATAAGTTAAGTTACTATCCTGCTGCAGTTACTTGTACTTGATGATTGTTACATCTCTTATAGAACTGCTAGATTATACTATTGTTAATCTTATCGTACTATTACCACATGCTTGTGCCTGTTTATACTATTTATTATACTTTGTACCCTTGCTCTTTTCTCCTCCTTGTGCCGAGGTGTCGCCGGGGGAGTGGATGTTAAGACACTTAGTCTTTTCGACTAACGGTTGCTACGTCTTCTTTTTTTAGGAGGTCACCCCATAGGTAGAGCAGCCGCAGACTATGCAGCAGGAGAGCCAGGCTAGGACGACAGTGTCTGAAGTGACGGTGCCATCGCTACCATCGGTTACTGATGTGAGTGTTGAGTGACTCTGATGTATCCCCGTTGGGCATTTATTTGTTGTACTCTGATATTGTAGAAGCATGTTTTAGCTTCTCTATTTTGATGTACTTTGGACATATATGCTTGGTGTGGATTTGACTTCTTGTTTATATTTTGGTTGGGTTGGCATGTATATATTGATATTGGTTTTAACCGGCAGTACAAGCGTCTTGTGGTACAGGTTAGCCCGTGCGCTAATGCTACTGCAAGGCGGATGTTCTGGGCATAAGACCCCCTTTGTGCCGTGTTTTGGGATCCGGGAGGGGGGGGGGTCTTACAACACCTTTATAATTCATTATACTCCCGGGAAGGGAAATATGATCGCTGATGCCTTGACTCGGAGGGCTCCGGCAAGGGCAAATTGGTTGCAGAGGCACGATGAATGTCTAATCCAGGAGCTAGAACCGTTGGAGATTTCTTGTGTTGACAAGAATTCCTCAGCCAATGCATGTCTGAACTGGACGGAGGTGCAATATGACCTTGAGGATAGGATTCGACGAGCAACGGAGCTGGATAAAAGTCTCCAACTCTATGAAAAGGACGGGCCAGAGGGAAAATTCTCCTGGGATGACGGCCTTTTACAGAAAGAGGGTCGGTTGTGCATCCTGAGTATGGGTAAATTACGAGAAGAGTTGATGTACGAAGCTCACTTTACAAAGTACTCAATTCACCCTGGGAGCACAAAGATGTTCAGAGATATGAAGAAGCTGCTTTGGTGGCCAGGACTGAAAAACGATATCGCTCATTATGTAGCCAAATGCCAGACTTGTGCTTTGGTAAAGGCGGAATGCCAAAAGCCTGGAGGTTTCTTGAAGTCATTGCCGATTCCGGAATGGAGGTTCGATGATATTTCAATGGATTTCGTGCACGGGTTGCCGAGATCTCAGCGCGGGAATGATTCAATCTGGGTGATTGTAGACCGGTTGACAAAAGTGGCACACTTCCTTCCGAACAAATAGGACGATTTAGAGGAAAGTTTGGCAAAGCTCTATATGGAGCAGATCGTATGGCTACATGGTGTTCCTCGTAGCATTGTGAGCGATCGGGATGGGCGCTTTACATCGAATGATTGGAGGCTAATCCATCAGCAGTTGGGCACGAAATTGACATTCAGTACGACCTTTCACCCCCAATCGGATGGCCAGACTGAGAGTACCAACAGAACTATGGAATATATGCTCCGAATGTGCGCATGGACTTTGGAAAGAGATGGGAAGATCATGTCTATATGCTGGAGTTTGCCTACAACAACAGCTACCAAGCGAGCATCGGTCTGGCACCGTTTGAAGCTCTGTATGGTCGGAAGTATCGTACGCTGTTAGCTTGGGTAGAAGTAGAAGAATCCAAAGTGTATAGGCATAACGAAGCCGATGAAGCTAACTCGACGATACGCACTATCCGAGAGAGGCTACTGATAGCCCAGGATCAACAAGCAAAATACTACAACGCCAAGCACCGGAATGTGGAGTTCGCGGTGGACGACTGGGTCTATTTGAAGATCAACCCCTTCAAAGGAGTGTTCAGTATTCGGCGAGTGAAAAAGTTGAGTCCGAGATATCGTGGGCCGTTTGAAGTGGTGGAGCGAATTAGGGAAGCTGCATATCGGCTAGCTCTTTTGGCAGACTTGGGCAGATTACATAATGTGTTTCATATCTTGGTGCTTCGGAAAGCCATCAAAGATCCAGCTCAAGTGATCGAGACTGATCGTGTGTCGGTGGAGTATGGGCTAACGATAAAAGTTAGACCCATTCGTATCGAGGATCGCGCTAATAAACAGTTGCAGAACAAGACAATCGGGATAGTCAAAGTCCGGTGGGACAATTGCTGCCGTGAAGAGATAACATGGGAGCCAGAGCAGACCATGTGAGAGGAATTTCCCGAGCTCTTTGTGTAACTATTATGCAGTGTGTGTCAAGTTTTATGAACGTTTATGGAATAAAACATGTGTTTGAGTTCCTTCATGTGTGCAAATTTTGGGGACAAAATTTTTGTAAGGAGGGGAGGGTTGTAACACCCCAAATCCCAGGATTGGGAAGCAGTTGGGTGACACGGCCTGGGACACGGGTGTGTCCTAGGGCGTGTCCTGCTAGGGTGAGCAGCCGGCGAGTGTTCGATGAAAAATCTGTTTTTCAAAAAATGGGGGCACATGCCCTCTGACACGGGTATGTCAGAGGTCGTGTCCTCCTCTGCTCGACGAATTTTATTCGACGAAGTTAAGTTAGAGGTGTGTCTGCTACTGTGTATGGGCACACGGCCTGTGACACGAGTGTGTCACAGGCTGTATCCTTTGCTGGACGTGCCCAGGGCATTTGATGTCTGGTGAATACGGGCGGGACACGGTCGTGTCTTGGGGTACACGGCCTATGATACGGGTGTGTCACTGGTCGTGTCCTAATCGGATTGATTTGGTTTTGTGCAGCCTGAAGTACACGGTCATAGGCACGGGCATGTCTGAAGGCGTGTCAGGTGACATGGCCCGTGATACGGGCGTGTCACATGGATGTGTACTAGTCTAGATGAGTCGGTTGTGTGCCGCTTAAGGTACACGTCCTATGACACGGGCGTATCACAGGCCATGTCAGGCAAAATTGAGCCTTTTGTGGCAAAATCGTGGCCGTCTATTTTCTCAGCTGGGATCTGATGGCCCAGAGTCCTCCCTGTTTCCTTAAGGCCGAGGATGAGAAAGAAATCCTCATTTGCATTTGGCCATCCTCTTTCTAAAAATCTAGAGAGAGAGAGAGAGGAAGAAGGAGGAGGAGGAGGAGGAGGAGGAGGAGGAGAGACGGCCACCGGTGGAGCTGTGGAGTTCCGTTTCGAGATCTGAGGCTAGCGTTGTGGAGGCAAAGTCGTTGTGGTACTTTCCAGGTGGCTAGAAATCTCATGGTGCCAAAGCGATCATCAAGGGTAATTATCTTTCTTCCTATCCATGTGAAGGCTTCCGTTTTGGCATATGTATGGGATTCCCCCACCAGAGGGTGGCTTATGAAGGAATTCCTTTGGGTTGATTCATGGAATCCCCAATGTTTTGTCATATAGATCCGGAAATGGAGTATGGAATAGGCATGCTGTTTGAAGCCCATCTGGATAGGTTGGTATGGATTGGTGATGTTGCATATATGCACAGGAGAAGACTTCGTGATTAAACGTGTAGTTTTAGGAGTCGACGGGTTGACCGGTGAAGGGTAGTAGCAGGAAGTACTGGAATGGTAGTCTAGGAAATACCCTTGTAATGTTTGGTGTTCATGGGTTGTGCCTGTGAAGGGTAGTAGCAGGAAGTACTGGATTTGAGACCCAGGAAGTACTGGTACAGAAGTCCAGGAAAGACCCTGTAATGCTTGTGATACTTAATGGGTAGTGTCTGTGAAGGGTAGTAACAACAAGTACTGGTGTGCCCAGGAAAACACCCAGGCTTTATGCCAAACAGGTATGGTGAAACCGACCCGCGCCTTTTAAGACGTGAGTACGCTGTACTCGGTGATGTTAAGGCGATTTGAGCAACGCGGGGTGGATGATCTGACATGCATTATGTCCGTCCGACGTGATACTTGAAAGTGCGGTCTGTTGGAGCACATAGTGAGAGTCTTAGGCATGTGCGCCACGACACCATAGGGGGCTACGGGCCAATCCCGGGTCATTAAGACTAAAATCTCCGGATGCACGCCATGGAGTAAATGCTCAACTTTTACTGTTGGGTTTCGGCCCTGATATGGTGGTGGGACCCTGGTTTGCCGGTACACCAAGAATGTGCCCTGAGTGCACGAATCGTCGGGCCACGTGGCTGACGGTTGTGATGGAATATTTGTGCGTGAGTGCACAATATGTGATGAATATATATATATATATATATATATATATATATATATATATATATATATATATATATATATATATATATATATATATATATATATATATATATATATATATATGCATATGAATTGCTATGCCTGTAGGGAAGGAATGTCACTGCCCCGGGAAAGGGGTAGGGTCGTTATAAAATTGGTCAGCTGAATGCTGACCGTTGCTTTGTTTGCCACCGTTGGGTGGACTGTTCCTGTGCAGGTGCTGGAGAACCAAGCGGGACACATAACGGTTGAAGTCCCTGATGTTGCTGCTGCTGCTAGCCCTTGAATTCTAAGCTTAAAATGCTGTGTTTTGTTATATGTGGCCGGCCTGTGCGCCAATATTTGGGAGCCACTGTTGAAAAAGGACTTGTAAGGCCATAAGGCCAGCTGACTTTGTATTTGATGAACATTCCTGTTTATATATAAATGTGGAGCTTTATATGGTGGACATTCATATTTAGAGTTTTGTTTCGTGTTATAGGCTTCTGCTAGAATGCGATGAGTTAGGATGCGCAACTCTGGTATCACTCCGTGACTTCGCCGCCTGTTTTGTGGTATATGTTGTGGGGCCCCGGCCGGACCTTCTAGTATATACTATATGAGCGGATGGAGTAGTTACGTTTTTGGTATCAGCTATCTCGGTCTTTCCCTTTCGAATTCGTGGTCGAATTCTTTTGTGGGGTGGCAAGCACGTGTATGTGAGAACCGCGTTAACACTAGTGAACTCTTAAATGTCCACTTTAGGAATGCAAATACATGTGTTTGAGGAACTTGTGCATTCCTATTTTGTTGTTATTACTTGTGTGAGGTCACTAATATGCGTGTCTTGTTCACCTATAGGTGACTCGAAGTGGTGTTGGGCAGTCGGAGCCCTAACATTCTGATGAGAGTACGACACCAGCTGAGGTGCCTACACCTCCCCCTTCTACAGAAACTATTTGATTAGTTGCTGAGGCCCTATTTGCGATGATTCAAGCACAGCCTACTGGGCAGGCGCAAGGGCAGTCGCAGCCAGCACTGAGGCCAGAACAGGTTGCGGCGAGGCCAGAACCTGTTGGAGCAGGGTTATATACGCCCAAGTATGTCACATTTGAGCGCACCTATTCTGTTTATAAAAAGAAGGATGGTGGTTTGCGGTTATGTATTAACTGTCGCGAATTGAATAAGCTGACAGAGAAGAACAAGTATCTGATTCCACGAATAGATGAATTGTTCGATCAGCTGGTGTTGTAATGCCCCAGATTTTTTCGTTGAATGATTGCATACGCTTGATGGGCGTTACGTTGGCTTTGACTGTTATTCGAGCATGGTTTTCACGCGGGCTTTCGAGTGGCTGTTTTGGTAGCCTAGTTGCACGATTCCCCAACAAGTCAGAGTCCAATTTTGGGGACTCGGTGAGGCCTCTTAGGGAATGCTTGCACTTTTTCGAGCCTGGGTCATGTTGCTCAAAACGGGTTGATTGTATGGACGATGTGAAAAGCATGTTTGCTGGATTTGACAAAAAAGGGGTAAAAAGTCCTTAAGGAAGAAATGGTCTAGGCCGAGAAAGGAACATTTTTCAAAACAGTGAAAAATAGTCAATTTTTTGAGTGACACGGCCTGGGACACGGGCGTGTCCAAGGGCGTGTCCAGCTCGGGATGCGTTTTGGCTTTGTGGTGGTCGAACTTCATTCGACGAAGTTACGGGAGGAACACCCCCCCCCCCCCGATACGGGCGTGTCGGGGCGTGACCCAGGGCATGACCTGGGGCGTGACCTCCTTGACTCGACGAATTTTCTTGCGTCGAGTTGAGCTTGACGAATGGGGTACACGCCTGGTGGCACGGGCGTGTCACGGGTCATGTCCCGCTGGGTCGACGAATGTCGAGTATCGGGTGTCGAGTGTCTAGAGAGGGGTACACGGCCTGTGACACGGGCGTGTCATAGGGCGTGTCCCGCTATGTCGAAGTGTCGACACATTTGGTCGACGAAATGTCGAGACACGGGTTACACGCCCTAGGTCACGGGCGTGACCGACCCGTCACAGGCATGTACCCGGCCGTGTACCTTTTGGATAAACTTGAATTTGCCGACATTCTGTGCCGCTTAAGGTACACGCCCTGTGACATGGGCGTGACACAGGGCGTGACAGGGCCGAAAATCGACTTTTTCAGTTTTTTGTGCCGTTCGTTTCTCTGATTCTGGATCAAACGATCCAGCTCTGTCCTGGAGGAAATAAGGCCGAGACAAGAGTTTTCCTCCTCACTTATTCTCTTCTTCATCTTCTTCCCCATTTCAAAGAGAAAGCAAGGGAGAAAAGCTAAGGCAATGGAAGAAAAAGGAAAACGAGGAGCAACCGTCGCAGTGTCGTCTCGGTTCAGGCAAGCGGTGTTCTTCGCCCTTGCTAATCTTATCTTTTGTTAGATGATTTTTGCGATGTTTGTCAATCTTGTCTTTGTTCGTTGATTCTTGCAAGTGTATCTAGTTTCCCCTTTCAAGTTTGTTAGCTTTACTCTTCTTATTTCTATTGCACCTTTGTCTACTATGCTAGCTTTGTTCATCTTGTCTTGAATCTCACCTTTTGTCTATTCTGCACCCAAGAATAATCTTGTCTTTCAAGAATTTCCCAATCTATATGCTTAACTATTGTTCATCTAATTTTGCCATGTTTTACCTTGTATTTCTCTATTATTTACCTTTCTTGTTCATACGATTAGAGATCTTGTTGTGTTTAGTCGGCGTTGTTACTTGTGGGGTTTGCTTATGGTGAAGTAGAGACACAAACTCTATCAAGTTTGACATAACTTGGGCAATTTGTGGTCATGAGTGAGGATGATGAAATGAAACGTGTTTAGCTTCGGTTATGGTGAGTTTTGCGAGGCGAATTGTGAACCATGGCAGGAGCGTTTGTGTGAGGATTCTGTAAGGGGTGGTGTGGTTTCAGCCTTGGTGGCCACCGGGTTTTGTTTTGTGGTGTAGAGCACCGTTTGGCCCCGATTTGGGCTGGCTTTTATTGGTGTGTTCCACTTTAGGGCCGCCACCAAAAGACCCTTGCGGAATCGAACCTAGCCGCTGCTTATGTTTCACTACTATAGTTGTTTCTTATTATAAAGATGATGGAATGGGCATATATGTTGTCTTTTTTCTCCTGCGGGTTGAGCAGGACTTGATGAGAATTTCACGCACTTGGTGCGTTTTACACTTTGGGTTGGCAGTGTTTGACACTTGTTTTCCACCATGTTCTTTTCACTCGTTTTATATGAAAAATTGCTACGGGGTCTGTAAGCCCCTTCATCATATTTTATGAACATAATGCTCTATGTTGTAGCTTTGATGATTGCTGAGGTGTTCTTTCTTGAATGCCTCAGGTACAGGTTGTTGCCGGTTGAGCGGCTAGGTATTTGGTGGAGTTTACTTGGAGCTAGCCAAGCTTGCTTAGTGAGGTAGTTCTTTACTTTGTTGTACAGACATACAGACGCCCTAGTGGGTTCGTGTCAGCTTGTTGATGCCCATTGGTGGTTTTCTTTAGTGGCTACATATGAATGGTATACTGCTATTATGAATCATTGGGATGATATATACTTGCTTTTGGGACTGTTTTATGCTAGGTTGCATTAGTTATTTTAAAGCTAAACAAAACCTATTATTGTATAACATTCATAACATGTTTTGGTCAACTAATCAAGTATTTTCCAAACAACGTAAAAACTAGGATTTCTTATATTATGGTAAATCTAGATTGCATGTAGGAAATCATCATAAGTAAACTAACGTATTTTCCGCCGCGTACAAACACACGTTTTGATCCATAAGGCCGAGGGATACGACCACCAAACTAAACGGTTTTCTTGCATTTAACTGATGGATTTCAACTAATAAAGGAAGCGTCAAGGTTTTGTCGGAGTGTGTGCAGTTATCCCCTGCACGATGTGGCATCATAACACGTAGTTCCTCTTACTCTGATACGATGTACTCGTTGAGGAAATGCGGGTTGTGACAGTTGGTATCAAAGGGAGGTTTGCTTGACAATTGGTCGGGCAAACTTTCCTTTTAGTAAAAATTATTAATCATCATCATATTATACACACACCGAGGTGTCATCAGTACGTCTTGGCCGAAGCACGGACACTACACTCATGGCATGAACAGAAGTATACGGGGCATAGTATGTAGTATGAGATGCATAATATGTGGTTATATATGGATCCACCATAGGGGCAACATGTGAGTGTTGAAGCCAAAACTTGACTCCGACAAATGTTCGCAAAATAGGGGCGTAGCCGACACCTACTAGGTCCAAGCTACGACCTCCGACTGGTCGTGAAGGACTAGAAAACTGGCCCAAAGCCGCAGCAGGGAGGTCCCACCGCTTACCCGGAAGGTCATTGAGAGCTTCCCCTCCAAAGCCAAATGCTGGGCTTGGAGTTCCTCAGAAGGCACAGAAGACAATGCCAGTAATTCTCCGGGAGTCAGAAAAAAATCCTTCTGAAGAACCCCTGTGGGTTTATTTATAGATTTTGGATACTGAACTGCCAATAACAAAACGGTACTAGTCTGAAATTACTAGGGTACCCCTAGCTGGGTCTGCCAACAGCCAAACTCTGTTGTTCTGAGGAGCTATACGCAGGCCATTAAGGGTAAGAGGGTAAAAATACCTGGGGTAGAAGAGTAAAAACCCCTGTTGACATGGAAATATAAAAATGGTCTCTTCTTGCCCTGGCGAGTGGACAAGCACCTGTCGGCGAGATGGACCCCACTGCTCGTCTCACCGGCGCCCTTTGCTATGAGGTCTTCTTGCCGCTGGAGTCCTTCTCGCCTCTGGAGGCCCGCTCGCCGCTGGAGGTCTTTGCGCCCCCAAATGGGGCACCTTGCTCACTGAAGAGACAATCTTCTCGCCTCTTGCGAGTGGGCCCCCTGGTCCCATTCGCCTGCCTCGACTTATTTGCTCCTTGAGGGCTTCTTGCGAGCCCGAGGTTGTACACAATCCCCGCTCTTTCGAGATTATTCTAAGCTCGAAAAGAATGTCCAACCGAGGCTCGTTATTTAAGGCGCATTAAAAAAATGTATTTATGAGGAATCTTTTATGAGGCCCCACCGGGGCCTATAAATATAGGATTCCTGCTCCGCACACCGGGCGTCCTACTTTGCACATCCTTCCTCCCCAGCTTGAATCCTTCGTCATGATGCACAGTCAGAGCTTTCGCGAACGTCTCGCACTGGTGCGAGAGCAGCACAAGGCCAACGTGGCCTCTTTTACTTCTTCATTAGTTCGCCCTCTCCCCCCATCGTCTCGCCTAAAAAAGATGATGGTCGGTGGTCCGTCGCCTGCCGTAGGAGATCTGTCTCGCGCCGCCTTGGAAACCGTCCCCACTCCTCATGCATCTTCCAAGGAGAAAGAGGTGGGTACTTTCTTCTGCCGCTGTCATCTCTGCAATCGTGTGCTCTCTTTTGTTGACTAGTGTTTTTTTCAGGGAGCTCTCGCGGTTTCGCAGCACCTGGAGAGCCCGCGAGATGGTTCTGTCGTCCACCGCGAGGAGTACGACTCGCATCCCTCTTCTACTCCCCCAACTACTCCCAGCGAGAGGAGGGACGACCCCTCCCAGGCTGCCGAGACCTCTCGCCTTCCTGGTAAGAGACCTTCCCTTGCCCTTTTGAATCCTCTTCGCTATTCTCACACCCTACTGCGAGTGCCTCTTCCACCCTGCCTCTGCACCCCTTGCGCAGATTCTCGGGCCAACTCATCTGTTGAGGAGCAACCAAAGTGACTCTCCGTCTCGCCTCCTTCTGTAGATGGGATTGAAGATTATCTGGGTGACCCTTCAAATCCAGCGTAAATGAAGCGCAACACAGCTGAGCTTTTTCGGAAGCACGTGCGCATCATCCATTCCTTGGCGCAGGATAAGCAGGCCGCGGAGAGGCGCATCGAATGGCTGGATAATGAATGTGCTCGCCTATCCTCCAAAGCTAATGCCGAGATAGATGTCGATGGCACCAACCCTGAAGCCATCATTAATGAGACTGATATGCAGCTCCGTATTGCGCGCTGTGGTCTTGAATCCATTCGCGCATTCCACTCGCGAAGTAGACCTCCCTGCGCGGGAGCTCGCGGTGGCCGCTGGCAATGGCACCTGTATTGAAGGACGTCCGTCTCGCCCTCTCTTTTCTTCTGTTTTTGAATGTTGTAATAATAGCAGTCTTGTAGCGTCGTCTCGCCAAATCATGAAGAAACTGGGTGCCCGTTGTACGCGGGATGATCTCTGAATATACATTTTTACTGCTGGTTTTTTATTCCCTTTCTAATTTATATTCTTTTTGATTATATTATATATATTCTTTTTTATTGTGATGGGTCGCGCCGATCGAGATTTAGGAGAGAGAAACGAACGCCGACTCTTCCCCTTCCCTTATATTTTTCCCGCCCATCAATCATTGATCTGTATCCGTTATAAATATGTCTGGCCCGGGATCAGATAGATACCGCATTATTCACTCCTGCTGCTACCCAAGCTCTTGCCTCTCTGATTCTTTCGTCTCGCCGGCCCCTCTCGCCCTTCTCTCTTGGTTCTTTCGCCAACTTCTTCTTTTCCTTCGTCTCGCCGAAGATCATCTCGCCACAGAAGATGGGTAAGAAGAAGGTTGAGGAAGGTGAGGGGCGCAGCCGCTGTGGGAAGAGGTTCACAGATCACGATTTCCCGCTTGGCCGGCTTCCTCAAGAAGATTATCATAGGTTTGCCCGCGAGTACCTGGGGGAAGGTGTCGAGTCGCGTCCCCCCAAATTCGGCGAGTGCATCAATACCTACTACCCAGGAGAACTCGCCTTCCCCGTCTCGCATTTTGAGGCGGGGTTGCGGCTGCCCCTTTGGCCTGAGGTAAAACAGGTCTTTAAATATTTTGGTGTCGTCCCGGCGCAGTTCAACCATAACGCCATCTCGGTGTTGATCGCTTTCGCCTGCTATATGCGCCGGGAGCGCATCGAATTCAGCTTGACGGCCTTTCGCAAGCTCTTTATCTACCACGCCAACGCCGATGGAATCTCGTACTTTACTGGGCAGGGGCTTAAAGTGTGCGAGACACCCAATAAGAACCACCACTGGCTCACTCGATTCGTCTTCATCCGGGGAGATCGCGCTGATTTCAGCGGCATCCTTCTCGCGCTGGTATCTCCGCCAGAGAGCTTCTACGCCACCCCACAAGTCAGTGGCCCAGAGAGGCTTCTGTGCAAATACCTAGTCGGCAAGAACTTCGAGGTCTTCTTGCGTCAAGGTCTCGACTCGCTTCCCCCAGTGCTCCCTGGTGAAGGTATTCTCATTCTTTTGTTCTCGCGTCTCACTATTTGTCGTCTCGCCACTTAATAACCATTGCTTGCCTTTAGGTGAGCGAATCATTCCAGCCATCCCCCCGTACAAGAGCAACATCCATCCAGCGAAGGGTATTGATCTCGCCAACGCAGCGGTAGAGGCGGCGAGAGAGTCCTTGGCGCCCATCCCGCCGAAGAGGCCCACAGGCGACACGGCCCCCTCTCGCTCCAGCCCTCCCAAGAAAAAGATGAAAAAGGTCGTAGTCATCTCTAAGGAAAAGAAGAAAGCTCCCCAAGGGAGCCCCATTTTTGTAGGGGAATCTCCACCGCCCCTTTCGCCTAACCACCAGGCCGTCTCGCCTACCCACGGGACGGTACTCCCTAATCAACTGGTTGCCTCCTCCAACCTGCATGCTATGGCGTCCAACCCACAAGCTGCTCTTTCTGATCAGGAGGCCGCCACCTCCTCTCGCGAAGGCGACTCTAGCTGTCCCGCCCCCTCCTCCCATATGAATTATAACCTGGGTCCCATGGTTCATGATGTCGTCGGCGACCCAGTTCTGCTGTGGGGGCGGGACATCAACCGCGTGTCCATCTCCACTCTCCTTCCTTCTTGGAAGGAGCAAGAGGTCCCCACCAGCCATGCCTTCGCCGTGGGGTACAGCCTCTATGGCGGCCTTGACGCCGTCTCGCCTGAAAGCGAGTCCACCAAGGATCTCGTGCTAAAGACTTCCCACCATCAAATGCGAGCCTTAGAGTTCTCGCACCGCTCCTCTCGTCGGCTTATTTATATCAACTAAAAGTGGAAAGTAAGTGAGGAGAACCTGGAGGCGGAGCGAGAGAAGTCCACCGGGCTAGCGAAAAGGCTATCTGAAGTCGAGTCCCCCCTCACGAAGGTCCAAGGCGGTGTGGTAAGCCTTAAGACTTTTTCCTTTGGTTTTTATTTTTCTTTTTCAATCATTCTTGGCTAACTGCTGGGTCGTCTCATAGGATGTCGAGACGGCGGAACAATTGCGCACGCGCGTGGCGGCTTTGGAGGAGGAGGTCCGGGTATTGAAAGCTGAGAATGCGCGTCTCCAGGCTGACGTCACGTCGTCGTCTCGCCGCGAGCCGTTCCGAACGCCTCATGTTGGGTACATTGGTTTAAATGTACCTGATTTGAAGAAACCTCACCCAACTCAATGATATACATCAAAATGTATTTGATATATTTTTAAGTTACCTTGTGCAGGTTAAGTATTTGCAGGAAAGTTGAAAAAGTTTCTAATTCCATGTGTCGACACCCAGGAGGAAAGTGTCGACACTTAAGAGGACTTGTGTCGACACCCAGACAAGTAGTGTCGACACTTGGAATGATTGTGTCGACACCTGGGATGCAGAGTCGACACCAGGAAGAAAGTGTCGACACAAGGAGCTGTGTCGACACTCAATGAAGAAAGTGCAGTGAAGCAGTGTTGACACTTAGCAGTTGTGTCGACACCCAGTGAAACTGTGTCTACATCAGAAAGTGTCGACACTTGGAGCTGTGTCGACACTCAGCAAAAGTCAGCAAAAGCTAAGTATAGGTGTCGACACTCAGAGCAATGTGTCGACACTCAGCAAAAGAGTCAACACTTGAAGAAAGTGTCGACACAGGACAGTATGTGTCGACACTCAGCTGAAGTCTCAACAGAAGAAGAATGTGTCGACACAAGGAGCTGTGTCGACACTCAGCAAGTATCAACACTGAAGGCAAGTGTCGACACCAAGAAGATGTGTCGACACTAAAACAAGTTCAACACATGAAGATGTGTCGACACAAGGAGATGTGTCGACACTTACAAGAATTCAGCAATATACTGAAGTACAAGTACTTGTGTCGACACATATTATCAGTGTCGACACATGAAGTAGAAGCAGTGTCGAGATATAAAATCAACAACACAAGGAGTTGTGTCGACACCTTGTAGGCTAGTGTCGACACTTAGACAACTTGTGTCGACACTTGGTCTATAAGTGTCGACACTTAAAGACAGATAGTCTCGACACTTTCAGACAGTTAGAGAATTTTCAAGAACTGATTGGATGACTTGACAGCTGCCTTTCCAGCCGGTCTACTGCACCTGTCAGAGTTGTCAGAAATCAGTTGTGAACTGGACCAGCCGGTTACCATGAAGAAGGCCTATAAATAGGCTTATACTGTCTACAAAAATGGATTGATAAATTGTTCCGAAACATTGATCAAGTTCATTAACAAGAAGATGATCTAGCTATTCCTTGAAGATTCTAGTGAAGATCTAAGAAGTTGGAGAGAGAGAGCTCCATCCAAGAAGTCAGCCATTGGAACCAGGCTGAGAAGAAGGGTTCAGATTTGCTCTGAATCTTAAGTAGCAGATATCAAGGATCAACTACAGAGGGGAATCAATCTTATTGTGTTCTACATTCAAGAAGCTTTGAAGAAAGCCAAGTCAGATTGATTTCAGCTGAGTTCTTCCAAGAACTCATCAAGAAACTCACAACTTATCTCTCTTTTCTCTAAGTTGTTGAGTATACTTTTTGTATTCATTATAACTTGTAGGATCCTTAGGGATCTGAGATTGTAAGCCTGCAATTATAAAGGCTGAGTGTAGGGCCTGTGTGCCTGAGTGTAGGAGAGTTGAATCTCTGAGTGTAGGCCTTGGTGGCTGAGTGTAGGCCTTGGTGGCTGAGTGTAGGCCTTGGTGGCTGATTGTAGGCTTTGGGAAAAAGCTGAGTTGTAGGGCCTTGGGCCTGAGTTGTAGGAACCTATTTTGGGGTTCTGAGTGTAAGATCTGAGGATCTGAGATAGTGGAGGAGTTTGGTCGAATCTAGTACACTGCTAGATAGGCGAAGGGGGAAAGTGGATGTACCCAAACATTGGGGAACCACTATAAAATTGTGTGTCTACTGTGTGCCTGTGATAATCTGTGATTGCTGTGTGTTTGTTGTGTACAAGTAGAAATAACTATGAGTATTAATCTGAATTCTGTCTAAAAAGTTAAAAAGATTTAAGTCACCTATTCACCCCCCCCCCCCTCTAGGTGATTAGGTACAATATCTTTCAAGTGGTATCAGAGGGAGGTTACTCAAAAAGGGACTTAACAGTCTGAGTAGATCCTGTTGGCAGATTCAGTCTAAGTACATTACAGAATCAAGAAAATCAAGAACCATGGGTTCCACTGAGAATCATAAGGAATTGGGATCCATGAAGTTACCCATATGCAAAAAAGAGATATTTGGTATATGGAAGGAAAGGGTGAGACTTTTTATGGAAGCCTCAGACCCTAGGATTTATATCACAGTGAAAGAAGGGTCATATGTGCCCATGAAGGTTTCAGTCTTAGATGCTAATCAAAGGACACCTAAAGATTTCTCTGAAATGACAAAGGATGAAATAGTTCTAGCCACAATGGACAAGAGGGCTCAGAACATCATTGTAAGTGCTATAGATGATGCTGCCTTTCAGAATTTGATACATTGCAAGACATATAAAGAGATGTGGGATACCTTGATAGTGTATATGGAGGGTTCTGAAGAAGTGAGGCAAGACAGAAAATCCTTGTTAAATCAAGAATATGAAAGCTTTAGGCAAGGAAGATCTGATAGCATTACTAAATGCTATAAAAAGTTCTATAGGATTGTGAATGAGCTTATGTCCTATGACAGGGAGTTCAGTAATTATGAACTTAATGATAAGTTCTTAAGGTCCCTTACAAAAGATTGGGACACCAAGATCTGTGCCATTAGGGAAATGGCAAAGTTAGCAGAAATTCCTCCACCAACACTGTTTGGCAAACTGCTATCCTATGAAATGCAGTTGACAGTGAGGAAAGAAGAGGAGAAATCAACAAGAGGTGAACATAAAGAAAGGACACTGGCCTTTAAAACAGAAGCCCCCAGAAAGTACAGAAATAAGTCACCTTCACCACCTCCAAAGGTAGCTGAAACTGAGTCAGATGAGACAGCAAGCAGAAAGTCTGAAAGTAGTGAAAGTGATGAGGACTTTGCTGCCTTCACAAGACATTTTCAGAAGTTCTTGAAGAAGAAACAGTGGAAGACAAGGCCTTCTACTTCACAGGGTAAAGAAGACTATTATCAGAATAAAAAGTCTTCAAAGAAGGACAGGAAAAAGACTAAGTGCAGCAAAGCAACTCTTTCAAAAATTATATGCTATTGCTGTAATAGACAAGGACATGTTGTTGCAGATTGTCCTGAGAAAAGGAAGGAGTCTAATGATAAGAAAAAGACTCATTTCAAAGGCAAGAAGGAAAAGTCTTTTGTTGCCAAAAAGGATAAGACCCTGTCAGATATTTCTTCATCAGAAACTGAGTCAGATGCTGAGGCATATATAGGTCTGTTTGCTAAGGAAGAAGAAGAAGAGTTCATCCAGATCATGAACTCCATATGATCAAGAAGACAGTCAATGCCAAGGGCTAATGGCATTGACAGAAAGTGACAAAATCCTGGAGCAGCCAGGACCTAGTAAGGTACAAAGTTGTTCTTCCAGTTCAATTTCTTGTTCAAGTTCAGAAACAGATTCATCATCATCAAATGATGAGAGTGCATCTGAGTCTGAAGAAGATATTCATCAATTGATAGTTGAATATAAAGTTCTGTTGCAAGCATTTAAGAAATGCAAATCCTTGGCCAAGAGTCAAGCTAAGGAGATTGCAAGTCTCAAAATGGTTGCAACTGATTATGAGAAGTTATTTGATCAAAAACTTAATGAGATAGCCAGACTGAAGCACATAACTGTGATTCAGATGGGGACTATAACATATAAGAATGATCAAATCAAGATTCTGGAGATTAGTCTTCAGAAGGAGAGAGATCTAGTTGCTAGGTTTTCTAAACCTAAGTCAGTTCTACCTTTAATTGATGAATTTGTTCATCACAAAGGTAAAGCTGGACTGGGATTTACTAAACCTGCAAGGACTATCAAGTCCAACTCCAAGGGCAAAGCCCCAACTCTCAACAAGCCAGCTGTGGATAAAACAGCTAAGACTGTACCTAAGCAAAGGTATAATAAGTTTGAGTGTTGGTGTTGTGGCAAGGTAGGCCACTTTGCCATGGACTGTTGGCACAATGCTAGTGCCAAAGTGAGTAGCAAACTGCCTGTTGGAAAACCAGCAGGTAGCTTTGTTAGAATGCAAACTAACAAGTACCAAGGACCCAAGAATTCTTTGGGTTCTAAGGTTCACTAATCTGTTTTGCAGGTGAGTCCAAGTGGCCATGCCCCAATATGGTACTTGGACAGTGGATGTTCCAAATATATGACTGGAACTAGGGGATTACTAAGGGACCACACACCTATCAAAGATGGTCCAAAAGTCACCTTTGGTGGTTCTGAAAAAGGAATCATCAAAGGGTTTGGTAACATTTCTAGTAACTTAGTTACCATTACTCAAGTGGCTTATGTTAAAGGTTTGAAACACAACCTAATTAGTATAAGTCAATTAAGTGATGTAGGATATGACATCTCATTTGTTAAGAATGGTTGTCATATCAAGAGGTCAAATGATCAAGAGATCATTTTGACAGGTTATAGAAAGAGGAATGTCTACTGCCTAGACATTATGTGTGAGACCAATGGTTCTCAAGTGTGTCTTGTTGCTGATGAAAAAGTCTCTCATTGTGTCAAATGGCACAAGAGGCTAGCCCATCTAAATTACAAGACAATTGGCAAACTCTTTAGCAAAGAGTTAGTGAGGAATGGTCCTCAAGTTAAGTGTGTTAAAGATGGAATATGCTCAGCTTGTCAAAAGGGCAAGCATACAAGATCCACCTTTAGTAGCATTAACAACAAAGATGCTGTGAGGTATTTATACCTCTTGCATATGGATCTCTTTGGTCCTATGTCAGTGCACAGCCTAGGTAGGAAGGTCTATACCTTTGTAGTTGTAGATGACTACTCAAGGTTTTCCTGGGTGTTCTTTCTTAGACAGAAATCTGAAACACCTAGTGTCTTCTATAGCTTTGTCAAACAGATTCAGAATGAACTAGACAGTACAGTGGTCAAGATAAGAAGTGACCATGGTACTGAATTTCAGTCTGATAGTATGGCAAAACTATGTGAAGACTTTGGGATATTTCAAGAGTTTTCTTCACCAAGAACACCTCAGCAAAATGGCATTGCTGAGAGGAAGAATAGAACCTTGATTGAGGTTGGTAGGACCCTATTAAATGATACATCACTACCAGAATATTTCTGGGCTGAGGCAGTTAATACTGCATGCCATGTTATTAATAGGGATACCATTACTAAAAGCCTCAACAAGACCCCCTATGAGGTTGTGAAAGGCAGAAAACCAAACCTATCTTATTTCAGGATCTTTGGTTGTAAGTGCTTCATACTTAACAATGGAAAGTCTTA
This sequence comes from Platanthera guangdongensis, assembly GCA_039583875.1. NCBI lineage: Eukaryota > Viridiplantae > Streptophyta > Magnoliopsida > Asparagales > Orchidaceae > Platanthera > Platanthera guangdongensis. Next base: position 97,111,275 of record CM077156.1, on the reverse strand, counting down.
CTTGACTAAGTTTGCTGCCAAGTCCCAAGAGGGAATTTTTGTTGGGTACAGCAACAACAGTAAGGCTTATAGAGTCTACAACTTGTCTACTCAAGTTGTAGAGGAGTCAGTACATGTGGTCTTTGATGAAACTAGACTTATTAACAATGAGTTATCTAGTAGTATTTGCAGCTCCTCAGGTATAACTAAAAAGATGGACAAGCTCACTTTAGAAGAAGGACCTACAGCAAGAAAGCAGGTAGAATAAAGTGGCTGTTGTCCAGGGGGAGTACTACATGTACCTAATGCAGAAGAAGTTCAAGGAGTACAGCAAAATGAAGAAACTGAAGAGGTTCAACCTGAAGTCAGGATGCCTCTAGCCAATAGGCATCTTAGAGATCATCCAGTAGAGCAAATCATTGGTGATCCAAGACAAGGGGTACAAACAAGGAGCAGAAATCAGAATGCAGTGCTCTTCTCCAGTTTTCTATCCCAAGTTGAGCCAAAGAAGTTTGAAGAAGCCATCCTAGATCCACATTGGATTGAAGCAATGCAAGAAGAGCTGAATTAGTTCAAGAGGTGCAAGGTCTGGGAACTTGTTCCTAAACCTAAAGATCACAACATAATTGGGACCAAGTGGATCTATAGGAACAAGATGGATGAACATGGAGTCATCATTAAGAACAAAGCAAGATTGGTTGCTAAAGGATATAGGCAGGAAGAAGGTATTGACTTTGATCAAACCTTTGCTCCAGTAGCCAGACTGGATGCCATAAGGATGTTCCTGGCCTATGCAGCCTTTCAAGGATTTAAAGTTTACCAAATGGATGTAAAGTCAGCCTTTCTAAATGGTAATCTTAAAGAGGAAGTCTATGTGGAACAGCCATCGGGTTTTGTTGATTCAACTCAACCTAATCATGTCTATAGACTTAGGAAAGCATTATATGGGTTAAAGCAAGCCCCTAGGGCTTGGTATGAAACCCTGTCTAGTTTCCTCATTGAGAACAAGTTCATAAGGGGGAAAATGGACAAGACTCTATTCCTTAGGGAATCCAGAGGCAAAGTAATACTAGTCCAAATATATGTAGATGACATAATATTTGGGTCTACTGAAAGTAGTCTTTGCAAAAAGTTTGCAAAACTAATGCAAGGACAATTTGAGATGAGTAGTATTGGGGAACTTAAGTTCTTCTTGGATCTCCAAGTTAGACAGACTGAGAATGGTTTATCCATATGCTAGTCCAAGTTCACCCTAGAACTCATAAGGAAGTATGGTATGGATTCATCTAGTACCATGAAGACTCCTATGGGGTCAAGTATATCTCTTAGCAAAGATGATGCAGGGAAACCTGTGGATGAGACTTTGTATAGAGGGATAGTTAGCTCCTTACTCTATTTGACTGCAAGTAGACCAGATATCATGTATGCTACATGTGTCTGTGCAAGGTATCAAGCTTGCCCTAAGGTGTCTCATTTGACAGCAGTCAAAAGGATATTGAAATATCTAAAGGGCACTCCCTATCTAGGCCTCTGGTACCCTAGGAATGGGGATTTTGAACTAACAGGTTATTCAGATGCAGACTTTGCAGGATGCAAAGAAGACAGAAAAAGCACAACTGGAACCTGTCAATTCCTAGGTGGAAGACTAATTTCATGGAGTAGCAAAAAGCAAACAAGTGTGGCTATCTCCACTGCAGAGTCAGAATATGTAGCTGCAGGACGTTGCTGTGCTCAACTTCTCTGGATACAACATCAGCTTGAGGACTATGGAATTCAGGTAAGTAGAACTCCACTCTTTTGTGATTCTACTAGTGCTATATCAATAGCTAATAATCATGTATCCCATAGTAGAACCAAACATATAGAAATAAAATATCATTTTCTTAGAGAACATGTAGAAAAAGAAGATATTTTACTGGAATATGTTAGAACAGATAATCAACTAGCTGATATGTATACTAAGCCCTTAGAATAAGCTAAGTTCAATAGGTTTAAAATTGAACTTGGAATGATAAACTTAGAATAAGTTTATAGAAATGGCTAAGTGAAAAGGTGTCGACACATAGAGATATCTGTGTCGACACAGACAAGTGGTGTCGACTCTTCAGGGAAAAGGTGTCGACACATCTAGGAAGTTTGTGTCAACACTTCAGAATATTAGTGTCGACACATGATAAGTTGGTGTCGACACATCCAAGGTGGTGTCGACACTTAGAGTTTACTCAGAATAATCTAAGTAAAGTCTCGACTAAATGTCGAGTTGAGTGGTGTCGACACATAAACAAGTGTCGACATATATTATCTGTCGACTAAACTTGTCTCGACACATAGGTGTCAAGACATTATAAGTCTGTGTCGACACTTATCCGCAGTGTCGACACAATTTAAGTTAGCTGACCCGCCTTTTCATCTTCAAACTTAGAAAGGTATAAATAGGATTTTGCCTTAGTCTGTCGACACACTTTAAAAAGTTTCGAGACCAAACTTGTGTGTCGACACCTCTCTTCTCTCCAGTCAAATTCTTCAAACCCTAATGGTGCCAAAGCTTGAGGAGAACGTCAATGAGGGATATGAACTGGTATGCGACGCGTTTGGTGATTCAGACCCAGAAATCAAGACCGTGATAACCCTAGTTGCAGACTCAGGGTTAGAATTTCTAGTTTCTGAGCCAACTAAGATCTGGAAGAAGGAAGTACTGGAATTCCTTAATGGAGCAACCCTAGACGACACTAGATTCAAGATCAAGTCCAGGGTCCATGGTGAAAAGGTGAAGGTGTCACCTAAAAGTTTGAGGAAAGTACTACAGTTACCAAGAACTAAAGAAGAAGATGAAGTTACTGCTTCAAAGACCAGAGAAGCATTGACATGGTGTGGTCTGGATTCAAAAATGTAAATTGGATCTGTGTTTAATAGAAAAGGAATGAACAGCAAGGGGAAATTCCTGTCTGAAATTGTTGGCAAAGTGATATTGAGCAAACCTGGAGGGCATGACAGGGTATCAGCCCATATGTTCAGCATTATGACCAGGATAATCTTTAGCCTGAAAACTGACTGGTCTGTAGTGATCTTTGAAAAGATCAAGGAGAGCTTGAAGAAGCCCAACTTGGGTAGAATCTTAAGTCTATACCTTGCTAGAAGTATTCCAGAGGTAATGAGTCAATCTGCTGGCACAAAAATTAACCACATGAGGAAAATGGACATGAGGATCTTCTCCAGATGGGACAGGGTGTTGTCTAAAGAGATGCCAACCCCTGAGAAGATAACTCCTAAAAAAGTATCACCTCTAAAGAAGAAGAGAAAAACTGCCCCTGTGGCTCCAGAGTCAACTAGCAGTTCTGAGGAACAAGTGGTCTTCTCACTTGATGAAGAAGACACAGGAACTGCTGTGAAATCTCCATCTCCTCAAGATGTTGCTGAAATCTAGGGGGAGCCTCTAGCTGTAGAAGAGCCAACTACTCTAGAGAGTGAGCAAGCTACAAACATCATCCTTGAGGTAATCACTGAGCTTAATGCTTTAGATTTCCATATAGAGGATACTGATTTGTCTGCTGTTTATCAGCAACCACAGACTGAAAGTCAAGTCCCAGTTGTTGTAATAAAAGACACCTCTGTTGTAGATGAAGAAGTTTCTGATCCAGTGGTAGATGAGCCAAGAATTTCTCCAGCTCATTCTCCACAAGAATTTACAATGGAAGATTTATTTCTTAATCTGGATCAACATGACCTTGAGAAGGAATGTACTGCTGCTGAGGGGGAGAATGCTCCAGTTGAGGGGGAGCAAGTGCAAATTCTGGAAGAACCTGCAATGCAAGAATCTGAGAAGGCACCAGAAGTGCAGAAGGAATTCCCTCCAAGCCCTAAGGAGAGGGTAGAGATAACAAGTACATCAGCATCTGAGGATGAGGAGGCTACAAGGGCTAAGAAAAAGAAGTTTCAAGTCTTCAGAAGAAGGAGCCAAACTTATAAGAAGGCATTGCAAACAAATAGCACCACAGCCAGCACTACCACCAACTCCAGCTGTAGATTACAGTGCTCTAATGGTTGCTCTGCAGATCAAGCTTGATGAGCACAGAAAAGCTATAAAGACTTATGTGGATGAGGGGAATAAATCACTGCAATTTGATTTAGCCCAAGAAATAAAGTCTATTAGATTTGAGATGAATCAAAATAAGAAAGAGATGACTGACTGCTTCCATAAGGGAGGGAATGCAGTAGTCTATTTAGCAACTCATCAAGAAAAGATCAAGGAACAAGTAGATGACATTGCATTGAAGCAGGGTTATGTTCTTGAGAATCAGATCAGGATGAATGACAATCTGACAGAATCTCACAATGCAATTGTCACAGAAATGAAAAACATTGCTGCTGGCCTGACAATTTCTACTGCTACTGCTAAGGCAGATTTTGATAAAGTATTCCAAGAGGAAATAACTGCTGTTAAAACTGCAATTCTAGACTCTCAAAAGTTGATAACTGACAAACTCCAAAGGCTAAAACCTTTCTACAGAGATGGAGTTAATTATCTGAATGCCCAGATCCGATTTCAAAAAGATGATTTAAGGGATCACATGGAAAGAAAAGTCATAAAGGGGGAGAGGGTCTTAGTCAAAGCTGGCTCTGACCATGCAAAATGGGTTTCAAATTCTATCAGAGCAACTCTTGGATATTCTCCTCTATGTGATGATAATGATGTAGCAGAATCTGGAGTTAACCCTGCATATCTTGGAGGTGAGCAACCAGAAGTAGCTCAAGTAATTTATCCTCCACCAGATTTTGATATGGTTCAAGCTGACATACAATCCATGTATAGTCCACCTGATGGAAATCAGAAGGTCATTCTTGACAAAGTAGTTCAGCCAGTTTCTGAAGCCTTACAGGAAGCTATTTTGAAAGAGCAAGCTGAACAAGAAGCCAGATTGTCTAAGAAGAGGTTCAAGGAACAAGCTGAACAAAGACCAGACTTTGAGCAGTGGAGCCCCACCTCTCGGAACATTATTTTGGCTGCCTGGAAAGCTGCAAAAGATAATGTGCAAGACAGGAACAAGTGGTTTTCTGAATCAGAATGGAGAAAACATGAGACAAGGCAGGAGGCCATAGTCCAATATAGAAGAAAGGCCAAGATGGGAAAGCTACCTCCTACTGCCCAGGAGCCTAGCAAGTACTTTCGCAAGCCTTATCATTATTTTGAAAGGCAAAAGATCAAAGCTGAAGAGCTAAAGAAAAAGGATCTTAAAGGGAAAAAGGTTGCTGCTACAGAAGACACTGAAGCCCCTGTATAAGCTAAAGTACAATCTGGAAAAAGGATAGTGATCAAAGAGGTTGAACAGAAATAGAATTGAAATTTTCTTAAGTTTACTATGTAATCTGTTGATGATAAATATTCTGTAAACTTTTGAAATATGAATATGACAAAGTATTAGAACAATGTTTGTATAATAAATTTGCTGTGTGATAAATTTATTTCATTATTGTTCTGAGATTATGTCTTTGTATACATGTTTGATTGATACATGTTTATGTTTGCCCTGTTATATATTCCTGCTGTACATCATGTTATAATTTTATTATGAATGGTGTATATCATTGACTAAGGGTTATGACTTCTCCAAATAGGGGGAGATTGTTGGGTACATTGGTTTAAATGTACCTGATTTGAAGAAGCCTCACCCAACTCAATGATATACATCAAAATGTATTTGATATATTTTTGAGTTACCTTGTGCAGGTTAAGTATTTGCAGGAAAGTTGAAAACGTTTCTAAGTCCATGTGTCGATACCCAGGAGGAAAGTGTCGACACTTAAGAAAACTTGTGTTGACACCTAGACAAGCAGTGTCGACACTTGGAATGATTGTGTCGACACCTGGGATGCAGAGTCGACACCAGGAAGAAAGTGTCGACACAAGGAGCTGTGTCGACACTCAATGAAGAAAGTGCAGTGAAGTAGTGTCGACACTTAGCAGTTGTGTCGACACCCAGTGAAACTGTGTCTATATCAGAAAGTGTCGACACTTGGAGCTGTGTCGACACTCAGCAAAAGTCAGCAAAAGCTAAGTATAGGTGTCGACACTCAGAGCAATGTGTCGACACTCAGCAGAAGAGTCAACACTTGAAGAAAGTTTCGACACAGGACAGTATGTGTCGACACTCAGCTGAAGTCTCAATAGAAGAAGAATGTGTCGACACAAGGAGCTGTGTCGACACTCAGCAAGTATCAACACTGAAGGCAAGTGTCGACACCAAGAAGATGTGTCGACACTAAAACAAGTTCAACACATGAAGATGTGTCGACATAAGGAGATGTGTCGACACTTACAAGAATTCAGCAATATACTGAAGTACAAGTACTTGTGTCGACACACATTATCAGTGTCGACACATGAAGTAGAAGCAGTGTCGAGATATAAAATCAACAACACAAGGAGTTGTGTCGACACCTTGTAGGCTAGTGTCGACACTTAGACAACTTGTGTCGACACTTGGTCTATAAGTGTCGACACTTAAAGACAGATAGTCTCGACACTTTCAGACAGTTAGAGAATTTTCAAGAACTGACTGGATGACTTGACAGCTGCCTTTCCAGCCGGTCTACTGCACCTGTCAGAGTTGTCAGAAATCAGTTGTGAACCGGACCAGCCGGTTACCATGAAGAAGGCCTATAAATAGGCTTATACTGTCTACAGAAATGGATTGATAAATTGTTCAGAAACATTGATCAAGTTCATTAACAAGAAGAAGATATAGCTATTCCTTGAAGATTATAGTGAAGATCTAAGAAGTTGGAGAGAGAGAGAGCTCCATCCAAGAAGTCAGCCATTGGAACCAGGCTGAGAAGAAGGGTTCAGATTTGCTCTGAATCTTAAGTAGAAGAGATCAAGGATCAACTACAGAGGGGAATCAATCTTATTGTGTTCTACATTAAAGAAGCTTTGAAGAAAGCCAAGTAAGATTGATTTCAGCTGAGTTCTTCCAAGAACTCATCAAGAAACTCACAACTTATCTCTCTTTTCTCTAAGTTGTTGAGTATACTTTTTGTATTCATTATAACTTGAAGGATCCTTAGGGATCTGAGATTGTAAGCCTGCAATTATAAAGGCTGAGTGTAGGGATTGTGTGCCTGAGTGTAGGAGAGTTGAATCTCTGAGTGTAGGCCTTGGTGGCTGAGTGTAGGCCTTGGTGGCTGAGTGTAGGCCTTGGTGGCTGAGTGTAGGCTTTGGGAAAAAGCTGAGTTGTAGGGCCTTGGGCCTGAGTTGTAGGAACCTGTTTTGGGGTTCTGAGTGTAAGATCTGAGGATCTGAGATAGTGGAGGAGTTTGGCCGAATCTAGTACACTGCTAGATAGGCGAAGGGGGAAAGTGGATGTACCCAGACATTAGGGAACCACTATAAAACTGTGTGTCTACTGTTTGCCTGTAATAATCTGTGATTGCTGTGTGTTTGTTGTGTACAAGTAGAAATAACTCTGAGTATTAATCTGAATTCTGTCTAAAAAGTTAAAAAGATTTAAGTCACCTATTCACCCCCCCCCCCTCTAGGTGATTAGGTACAATATCTTTCACCTCCGCCACATTACTCTCATGAGGAAGTCGAGGAGCAGTGCCGAGACGCTGGCGTTCGGGCGGCAGAGCTAGTGCTGCAAATGATGAAGGATTTGGGGGTTGTAAAACACGATTCTGAAACTGTGACTGCTCGCGACTTGGTCCCCGAACTTTATAGCGAGGAGAGCAATGATTCTTCATCTGGCGAGGAGGACTGACGTGCTGATTCCAAGATTTAGAATCACTCTCTCCTCCACCTTTCATTGTTGTAAAACTTTAAATCATACATTTTTGTGGTATCTGTCAAGTAACGAGCGAATGCTCATTTTTGTCCTGTCTCTATTTTTTGTTCTTTATTTTGTGAATTTAATCCTTGGCTTGTTCCGGCCTGCGGGACGGTGCTACCCCTCCGTCTCGCTGCCTAGCCCTTTCTGTATTGTCTTTTTCTCTGATTTACGCGAGATGACTCCTTGATGCGCTCACACCCGCGAGACTGTGCGATACCTTGTCTCGCGAGTGTCCCCTCGCAAATGGCGAGACGATCCTCGAGATCGCCCGCTGCGAATGCCGCCACTCGCCTTACTCTTCCCCCTTTTGCCTTAGTTTATTTTTTGCTCCCTAGGGCTAAGCTGAGATGCTAAGGTGTAATGTAGCTTTTAACAAGACTTTCCACACTAGTCTGCCAAAGTGAAATTACTGCCCTACCAGCTTGATGCAAGTCTGAGCAGCGGGTCTACCTGGGGCCGAGCCGAGATCGGGGTGCCGATGAAGATACCTCAAGCCAAACCTATCCCCCACAGGCGAGCCTTCGGACCTGCCAGCTAGATGAGAGCCTGCGCAGCGGGTCTACCTAGGGCCAAGCCGAGCTTGGGGTGCCGATGAAGATACCTCAAACCAAACCTATCCCCCACAGGCGAGCCTTCGGACCTGCCAGCTAGATGAGAGCCTGCGCAGCGGGTCTACCTGGGGCCGAGCCGAGCTCGGGGTGCCGATGAAGATATCTCAAACCAAACCTATCCCCCACAGGCGAGCCTTCGGAACTTCCAGCAAGATGAGAGCCTGTGCAGCTGGTCTACCTGGGGCCGAGCCGAGCTCGGGGTGCCGATGAAGATACCTCAAACCAAACCTATCCCCCACAGGCGAGCCTTCGGACCTGCCAGCTAGATGAGAGCCTACACAGCGGGTCTACCTATGGCCGAGACGAGCTCGGGGTGCCGATGAAGATACCTCAAACCAAACCTATCCCCCACAGGCGAGCCTTCGGACCTGCCAGCTAAATGAGAGCCTGCGCAGCGGGTCTACATGGGGCCGAGCCGAGCTCGGGGTGCCGATGAAGATACCTCAAACCAAACCTATCCTCCACAGGCGAGCCTTCGGACCTGTCAGCTAGATGAGAGCCTGCGCAGCGGGTCTACCTGGGGCCGAGCCAAGCTTGGGGTGCCGATGAAGATACCTCAAACCAAACCTATCCCCCACAGGCGAGCCTTCGGACCTGCCAGCTAGATGAGAGCCTGCGCAGCGGGTCTACCTGGGGCCGAGCCGAGCTCGGGGTGCCGATGAAGATATCTCAAACCAAACCTATGCCCCACAGGCGAGCCTTTGGACCTACTAGCTAGATGAGAGCCTGTGCAGCGGGGTTACCTGGGGCCGAGCCGAGCTCGGGGTGCCGATGAAGATACCTCAAACCAAACCTATCCTCCACAGGCGAGCCTTCAGACCTGCCAGCTAGATGAGAGCCTGCGCAGCGGGTCTATCTGGGGCCAAGCCGAGCTCGAGGTGCCGATGAAGATACCTCAAACCAAACCTATCCCCCACAGGCGAGCCTTCAGACCTGTCAGCTAGATGAGAGCCTGCGCAGCGGGTCTACCTGGGGCTGAGCCGAGCTCGGGGTGCCGATGAAGATACCTCAAACCAAACCTATCCCCCACAGGCAAGCCTTCGGACCTGCCAGCTAGATGAGAGCCTGCGCAGCGGGTCTACCTGGGACCGAGCCGAGCTCTGGGTGCCGATGAAGATACCTCAATCCTGCCATTAGGACTTCATAATAGACAATAAATAAGAGATAATTTGAGAAATATATTATATTGACTATGCTTTGAGTACATATCTACCACTCTCCCTTTTCATGGGTAGAAGCGTTTTATGTCATCCCCACTCCAGGAGTGGTTCAAGGTCCTACCCTCCGCATCCTGGAGGTAGTAGCCTCCTGCTCTCAACACTCTCTCTACAATATAAGGTCCCTCCCAGTTTGGATTGAGTTTTCCCACCGGAGCAGACCTTCCTGCCGCATCAACCTTCTTTAGTACCAGATCTCCCTCCGTGAATTGCTTTATCCTGATATGCTTGTTGAAGTGCTTTGCCATTCGACGCTTGATCTCTTCTTGTCTGATGGCTGCCACGTCTCGCAGCTCCTCTGCCAGGTCTAGCGAGAGGAGTATGCCTTCTTCATTTTCCATCCTCCACGCCTCGTCCCCATCACCTGCAGCCGCAACCCGTGGGGATCGGACCTCGAACTCCACGGGTAGGACTGCCTCACATCCATGGGAAAGCTTGAAGGGAGTCTCGCCGGTGGCCGTGTTCGGGGTTGTTCTCAAAGCCCGCAGGACCGAGGGGAGCTGCTCTACCCAATTCCCTCTCAAATTCTCCACCTTCTTTTTTAGCAGGTTTACGATAATCTTGTTTGCCGCCTCCACCTGACCGTTTCTCCTGGGGTGGTGGACGGAGGCAAACCTGAGGTCGATGCCCAGCTGAGTGCAGAAGCTGATGAACTCTTCACTAGCAAACTGAGGACTGTTATCCGTGACGATGGCCTGAGGCAACCCGTGCCTGCAGATAATCTCCCCCCAGACAAAGTTTTTGATAACTTGGGATGTCACTTTTGCTAATGCCTTAACCTCCAACCACTTAGAGAAGTAATCTATCATAACCAGGAGGAATCTTCTTTGTCCACTAGCTGGAGGGAAAGGCCCAACTAAATCCATCCCCCAAATGGCGAAAGGCCATGGTGCTATGATACTTCGGAGCCTTTGAGTCGGCAAGAGCTGGAGGGGGCGTAGAGCTGGCATTTTCTGCACTTCCTTGCAAACTCTGTCGCGTCCTTCCTCAGGGTGGGCCATAAGTACCCCTGTCTGACCACCCTTGCTTCCAACGTCCTCCCTTCGGAATGACTACCACATTCCCCGAAGTGCACCTCCTCCAAAACGTGTCTGGTCTCCTCCTCCGTCACGCGTCGATCTAGGAGACCTGAAAGCATCCTCCGGTGCAATCCTCCTTCATGCATGAGATAATGAGCTGTCTTATGCCGGAAGTCTCTTGCTTCCTTGATCCCCTCAGGGAGGGTTCCTGTCAAGAAGAAGGTAACTAAGGGATCCACCCACGAGGGTCGCCGATCCACCTCCATTAGCTCCCCCTCTTCGATCGCTGGATGGAATAAATCAGTCAGGGTACCCCCTCCCCGAGGTCCGAACTTAGTCAATCGATCGGCAGCAGCACTCTCTTATCTGGGGACGTGCTGAATGGAGAACGTCCGGAACCCCCCGATGATTGCCCTCACCTTGGACAAATACTTCACAAGGGTGGGCTCCCGAGCTTCGAACTCTCCTCGAATCTGAGATGCCACCACCAATGAATCCGTGAAAACCTCAACGTCCTTAACCTCGAGCTCCTTTGCCAAGCGAAGGTCGGCTATCACTGCCTCGTATTGTTGGGTATTGTATCCACAACGTACCTGATTTAAAGAAGCCCCTGAACAAGCTAAGATAAATAGACAATGTATTTGATAAAATCTTTCAAGTTGTACTTGTAGTTATTCCACGCTAAGTGCACACCAATGTCAGGGTGCAGTAGGTCAATATACACGGGTCTGCGCGACGTAATCCCTCATTGAGCAGATCAGTGTGTTGGCCTACGTGTACTCTCTCTATTGAAGTGTACTTATTTTCAAGTACAGGGCTGTGATCATGCAAGAGCAGACAAGGAGCAAGGATGGGTCAAAGAGCAGCTCATGGGTGGAAAGACAAAAAATCGTCTAAGTATGAATCGACGAGAATCACCAAGTGATTCTCGCCGAATCGTCGAGAATCACTAGCTGATTCTCGCCGTCTCTTTCCGGCTTTATCAGAGCGTGCCATTAAGTCAAAATCGACGAGAATCACCGTTGATTGTCGCCGAATCGACGAGAATCACCTTCGATTCTCGCCGATTCGACGTGAATCACCTTCGATTCTCGCCAATTTTGCCTTAGACGATTCTCTGGATCCCGCTGGACCGGATCAAATGTTAAGGCGCTGATTTTGAACCGATATTAGGGTTTCTTCTGGTGGGACCCACAACGGTCATAAAGAGGTATACTACTGTATAAATACTTGCGTATTTTGAACAGTAAATACGGACAGAAAAATATACGAAGCCGAGCCGCCGACGTGACCTAGATCGCGATACCTGCTCCGCCGCCGTCGCCGCTCATGCTAGTTGTTCGTCGACCTTGATCGTGGTTTCTTCCAGATCTCCCGGTGACAGAAGCTTAGCCAAGCGTAGCGTCTCACGCGTCTAACCAGAGATCCTTTGTCTCTTGATTTGTTGATCGGGAAAACTTTCCCCGTCCGAATCGATCGAGACGATCGATCCTTGTGTGACCGTTGGAAGACCTTGCTAGCTTTGCTACGAAGTTTGAATCTCCAAAGTACAGCAGCCGCACACCGTTGTCGTCGCCGATCCCGAGAATCAAGCCGCCGCCCTTCTTGGCGCCGCCGGTTCCGGGGAGATTCTCTCCAAGAGAGATCTAGGGTTGTGGACTCTTCGTTGACTTCTAGAAGACGTCATCGAACTAAGAGGGATACCTTAGTCTCCAAAAGTAGTTTGTATTTCTTGTACATTCTAGTTCATTTTTGCTGTAAAGGAACGTTGGTTCCTAGTTGTAAGGGTTGGGTGCAACCCGTGTTGTGGGAGTGTTGTCTCCTACGTATGGAAGGGTTCCTTCCGATAGTGCAAGGATTGGATTTCAATCCTGTTGGTGAAGTGACCGAGTCATCCCTTGTTGGGAGATAGGTCAAAGGGGGAAAGTGGATGTACCCAAATCAGGGAACCACTATAAATTGCTTGTGTACTTTCTTTGTTGTGCTGTTTTATTTTTGTATGCAGGTACCATTTTAATTCCGCAAAAACGCTGCACGTCACCTATTCCCCCCCCCCCCCATAGGTGAAGGTAGTTGACACTAGGTGGACTTTCAAGTGGTATCAGAGTGAGATTCCTCATCAAAAAGGTTTACACCTTGAGTAGAATCCTGCCACTAGTGTCAAGAAGAAGGAAAACATCTACAATGGACGGGCTCAAGTACACAGGCAAGATTCCAGTGTGCACCAGGCTCAACTTTCCTATTTGGAAGGAAAGGATCAGGTTCTACATGGAAGCAGTTGATCCTCGACTCTTCATGATCGTGGAGGAGGGACCTTATGTCCCCACTAAGGTCTCCACCATTGATCCTACCAAGAAAGTGCCAAAGAAAATTTCTGAAATGGATAAGGACGAGATGGTGCTGGTGGGACTTGATAAGAAGGCGCAGAACATTCTGGTCAGCGCAGTCGATCACTCAATGATGCAGAACTTCAGCAACTGCAGGACAGCAAAGGAGATCTGGCACTGCCTGATTATCCTAATGGAGGGCACTGATGAAGTGAGGGATGATCGGAGATCCCTCTTGAAACAGAAATATGAGGCCTTCAGATAAGGGCCTAAGGAAGAGATCGGAGTCACCTTCGAGAACTTCCTCAAGATTGTCAATGCGCTCAAAGGATATGGAAGAGTGTTCACTGTTGGTGAACTTAATGATAAATTCCTTAGATCCCTTACTAAGGAATGGGACACAAAGATCTGCGCCATCCGAGAGTTTGGCAGACTTGCTAAAACAGACCCGCAAATTCTATTTGGGAAGCTGATGTCCTATGAGCTTCAACTGAACACCAGGAAAGCAGAAGAAGAAGCAGAGAAGGCTGCAGCCAAGGAAAAGACTGTGGCCCTAAAAGTAATTCTCTTCAGGAAGGACAAGGGTGCGGTTTCATACCGTGCCAGGAAAAAGGATGAGGAGGAGGACTCCGAGCCATGCTCTTCCAGCTCAGAGCTGTCTGAGGAAGATTTCTCCCTCATCACCCGAGAATTCAAGAAGTTCCTCAAGATGAGAAATCAAAGAAAGAGAGACGGCTCCTCCTCCAGGCATCAGAAGAAAAATTATTCTTCTGACAGGTATGCTTCTAAACCGAACAAACATCGCTCCTCTGACATTATTTGTTTTGGATGCAATAAGCCAGGACACGTCGTTGCCGACTGCTACCAAGGCAAGAGAGAAAAGGGGAAAGGAGAGGAGCACAAATCCTCTAGAGATAAGAAGAAAGAGCGGAGCTACATTGCCAAAAAGCTAAAGACACTGAGTGAGTCTGATTCCTCAGACTCCAGTGATGATGAGGAAGCCTACTTCGGGCTGGTGGGTCGCTCCGACTCAGAAGGAGAATGCCCCCCATTTACTGGGAAGGTAAAAGCTCACACCCCTCTCTTCGACTCTGAATCTGATCCTGAGTCTCAGGATGATGACCCTGAGGATAGCCTTTCGGCCCGTGAAGCGGAGCTCCTCGAGAAGTATGAGCTCCTGCTCAACACTTTCGACGAGTGCCGTAAGAGATTGAAGGCTGAGAAAAAGGAAGTGAAATTCCTTAAGGGTGAGAGTGTCTCCCTAAGGGAAGAGATCACCAGTTTGATCTCTCTCCGACAGGAGCACCTAGACCTGACTTCAAAGCACTCAGAGTCTCTTAAGCTCCTTGATCTTAAGCAGGAGGAAGTCGACAAGTTGGAAGAACAACTTGCGGCAGAAAGGAAGATCGTCAAGAGCTTCTCTATGCCAAAAACAGTTCTTCCAGTAGTTGATACCTTCTCTGCTCAGGCCAAAGGAGCTGGCTTGGGGCATGTAGGGGTATCTGGTTCCTGATCTAGGAGAAACAGGAACCAGAGAAAAAATAAGGCCACCAAGAAGGCCTCCGCTGCTGAAAAGGGAAAGGCTCCGCTCAGTCCTGTTGCGTTCAGAAAGCCTAGCTTTCCTTACAACCAACATGACTTTGAATCAACCTTTGGTCATCATTTCCGGCCCTCGGTTACAAAGACAAAGAGCCGATATGATGGTTGGACTTTTCCCCGCAACTTCAGTGAGAGTGTCTTCAAGGCACCTTATGAGGAAATCCAGATGGGAAATTATGGTCAATTCTCTAGCGGCCATAATGGAAAGCAGGCACCAAGAGCCAAGCCTGTTATACTGAAGGAACAAAAAGTGAAGAAGTCATGTGACTGCAATCACTATGAGGCCTCCACCTCCAGATCCAAGGCCCCGGCTGTACCCGCCATTCCCAGGGTAAAGCAGGAGCCTAGGACAAGGTACAACAGATTTGACTGTTGGTGTTGTGGCAAAATCGATCACTTTGCCGTGGATTGTTGGTCTAATCCGAGGTATAACGAGACTCCCTATGTTATCAATGCGAGGCCGACCACTCGTAGGGTTAATCACCCGAGGGGGAGTATGCTAACCAAGAATCTAGGACCCAAGTTCGATTGGGTTCCTAAGGGAAATTAATTTTGTTTTGCAGGAATGTCCAACGGCCACCAAAACGCCAATATGGTACTTGGACAGTGGATGCTCCCGGCATATGACTGGGACAAGAAGCCTGCTGCGTGATTACACTCCAGTCGAGAATGGACCCAAAGTCATCTTTGGGGGGTCAGATCGAGGAGTCACCAGAGGTTACGGTATAATTTCTAACGGTATAATCTCTATCACCGACGTGGCTTATGTTGAAGGGTTAAACCATAACCTGATCAGTCTAAGTCAGTTATGTGATAAAGGTTATGACATTAAGTTCTGCAAGGATAAATGTCTGATAATATCATGTGCCTCTTCTGAGACGGTATTAACAGGCATTAGGAGAAGAAATATCTTCTGCTTAAATTTTCTTAGATTAGATTCATCTACCCCCGTATGCCTAGTGGCAACAGGTAGTGCATCTCTTTGTGAACAATGGCATAAGAGATTGGCACATATTAATTTCAAAACAATTAGTATGCTGTTTTCTAAAAACTTAGTAAGGGATGCTCCCGTTATCAAGTGCATCAAAGATAGTCCCTGTCCTGCATGCCAGATGGGCAAACAGACTCGGGCTACCTTTAAGAGCATTACAGACAAAGACTCTTCTCGGTGTCTTTATCTTCTACATATGGACCTGTTTGGTCCAATGCAAGTTCATAGCTTGGGAGGCAAGTCTTATACGCTAGTGATAGTTGATGATCATTCTCGGTTTACATGGGTGTTCTTCTTAAAACGAAAGTCAGATACGTTTGACATCTTCACTAATTTTGTCAAGCAGGTTCAGAACGAATTTAACTGCTCAGTGGTCAAAATCAGAAGTGACCATGGAACAGAATTCGAATCTGGTGCTATGACAGAGTTTTGTGAAGAACAAGGTATCTTTCATGATTTTTCCTCCCCGCGCACTCCTCAGCAAAATGGAGTCGCGGAGAGGAGAAATAGAACTCTCATTGAAGCTTGCACAACAATGTTGAAAGACGCTTCTCTCCCAGAATACTTCTGGGCAGAGGCGGTCAATACAGCTTGTCATGTACAAAACCGAGCATTGATCAACAAGCATCATCGTAGGATGCCTTATAAGCTATTGAGAGGCAGGAAACCAACCATGTCCTACTTAAGGATCTTTGGTTGCAGATGTTATGTACTAAATAATGGGAAGTACCCGCGCACTAAATTTGGTGAAAAATGCTTCGAAGGCACATTCATGGGCTATAGTTCCAACAATCGGGCATATAGGGTCTTCAATAAGAAAACCCTAGTGGTAGAAGAATCAATTAATGTCGTATTTAATGAAGGAAGCTTGCTTAACAGCAATTCTTCCAGTGGTATTCTTGAAGATGCAGGTGCACGACTTGAACAGCTGAGTCTTGATGAGACCGCTAAAGATGGAACTCCCAAGTACGTCAAAGTTTCCACCTCAATGTCTACTGGGAATGTTGAAGATCAAAATGGAGAAAATCTCTGAGAAGAAGACGAAGTCCAAGAAGTAGTCGAAGCTCCAGATGCCGGACTTCT
Source organism: Platanthera guangdongensis (assembly GCA_039583875.1). Lineage (NCBI taxonomy): Eukaryota > Viridiplantae > Streptophyta > Magnoliopsida > Asparagales > Orchidaceae > Platanthera > Platanthera guangdongensis. The sequence continues at coordinate 97,094,626 of CM077156.1, read as the reverse complement.
AGATCTCTGGCACGTGCGGGATCACCCTAGAGAGCAGATCATTGGAGATCCTCGTGCTGGTGTCAGAACTCGAAGAGGTACTATTAACGAGATTTTGCATCATAGCTTCCTATCACAGGTTGAGCCAAAGAAGTTCGACGAGGCGAACAGAGATGCGGCATGGATTTTGGCCATGCAAGAGGAATTGCATCAATTCGAACGATGCAACGTTTGGACGCTGATTCCCAGACCACGAAAGCAGAATGTGATTAGCACCAAGTGGATCTTCAGAAACAAACTGGATGAACATGGTGTCATCATAAAGAACAAGGCAAGGTTGGTGGCTCAAGGTTACAGACAGGAGGAGGGGATTGACTTCGACCAGACCTTTGCACCAGTGGCAAGGCTCGAGGCAATCAGATTGTTCCTGGCGTATGCTTCGCACAAAGGATTCACAGTCTATCAAATGGATGTGAAATCAGCATTCTTGAACGGAGACCTGAAAGAGGAAGTATACGTCACTCAACCCCCAGGTTTTGTCAATCCTACTTATCCCCATCATGTATATTTTCTTAATAAAGCTCTTTACAGTTTAAAACAAGCTCCACGAGCTTGGTATGAGACCTTATCTAGTTTTCTTCTTGAGAACAAGTTCTCTAGAGGTAAAATAGATAAGACATTGTTTCTCAGGGAAGTCAAAGGCAAGATTTTGTTGGTGCAAATCTATGTAGATGACATCATATTCGGCTCAACGGACAACAATCTTTGCAAAAAGTTTTCTAAACTTATGCAAGGAAAGTTTGAAATGAGCAGTATGGGAGAGCTAAAGTATTTCTTGGGACTTCAAGTGAAACAGTCTGAGGATGGAATCTTCATCTCTCAGACGAAGTTCACAAATGAACTCCTCAAGAAATTCGGTATGGAGAATGCAACCTCTATGAGGACTCCAATGGGATCCACTATGTCTCTGGATAAGGATGAGAAAGGTAAACCTTTTGATGAAACCAAATACAGAAGCATCATTGGATCCCTGCTCTACCTTACAGCCAGTAGACCGGATATCACGTTCTCCACATGTGTATGTGCCAGATATCAGGTGAACACTAAGGAATCTCACTATGTCGCTGCAAAGCAGATTCTCAGATACCTTAAAGGTACTCCGAATCTTGGCTTGTGGTACCCGAGAAACAATGATGTCGAGCTAATAGGTTTTTCAGATGCTGATTTTGCAGGGAGTAGGGATGACAGGAAAAGCACTTCCGGGACGTGTCAATTCCTTGGCAGAAGGCTTATTTCATGGAACAGCAAGAAGCAGAATTGTGTAGCAACCTCCACAGTAGAGTCTGAGTACATCTCGGCAGGCAGCTATTGCGCACAACTCCTATGGATCAGAAACCAGTTAGCCGACTACGACCTTCAGTTCAAGGAAGTACCAATGTACTGCGACTCCTCCAGTGCAATTGCAATTGCCAACAATCTGGTATCGCACAGCAGAACGAAGCATATTGAAGTGCGCTACCACTTCATTCGGGAGCACGTGGAAAACAAGGACATCTCTCTCTGTTATGTCCCCATGGACAAACAGATTGCCGATATTTTCACAAAGCCCTTAGACGAAGCCAAGTTCAGTCTTTTCAAAAATGAATTGGGGATGCTAAACTATGAGGAATGAAGACTACAGCAGCTCCAGGCTCATACATCTAGGGGGAGCCTCTGTCAGGAACTCTAGTGTGCGCACAAGTGCAAGAACTGAGGGGGAGTAAGGGGTCATATGCCTCTGACCCAGATTTGCAGAAGCTGAAAAGGGGGAGATATATTACCCTCTCGGCTAAGGCTAAGGTGGCTCCAAGTTTGCTCTCAAGAAATTGGTATTGGTAATGAACATCTCTCTCAACTCCATTTCATGCTTTTCATTCCCTTACGCTCTATTCACCTTAGCTTGTAGGGTTTAGGCTTCTTCAAATAGGGGGAGATTGTTGGGTATTGTATCCACAACGTACCTGATTTGAAGAAGCCCCTGAACAAGCTAAGGTAAATAGATAATGTATTTGATAAAATCTTTCAAGTTGTGCTTGCAGTTATACCACGCTAAGTGCACACCAATGTCAAGATGCAGTAGGTCAATATACACGGGTCTGCGCGACATAATCCCTCGTTGAGTAGATCAGTGTGTTGGCCTACGTGTACTCTCTCTATTGGAGTGTACTTATTTTCAAGTACAGGGTTGTGATCATGAAAGAGCAGACAAGGAGCAAGGATGGGTCAAAGAGCAGCTCATGGGTGGAAAGACGAAAAATCGTCTAAGTATGAATCGACGAGAATCACCAAGTGATTGTCGCCGATTCGGCGAGAATCACTCCTGATTCTCGCCGAATCGTCGAGAATCACTGGCTGATTCTCGTCGTCTCTTTCCAGCTTTATCAGAGCGTGCCATTAAGTCAAAATCGACGAGAATCACCGTTGATTCTCGCCGAATCGACGAGAATCACCTTCGATTCTCGCCGATTCGACGAGAATCACCTTCGATTCTCGCCGATTTTGCCTTAGACGATTCTCTGGATCCCGCTGGACCGGATCAAATGTTAAGGCGCTGATTTTGAACCGATATTAGGGTTTCTTCTGGTGGGACCCACAATGATCATAAAGAGGTATACTACTGTATAAATACTCGCGTATTTTGAACAGTAAATACGGACAGAAAAATATACGAAGCCGAGCCGCCGACGTGACCTAGATCGCGATACCTGCTCCGCCGCCGTCGCCGCTCGTGCTAGTTGTTCGCCAACCTTGATTGTGGTTTCTTCCAGATCTCCCGGCGACAGAAGCTTAGCCAAGCATAGCATCTCACGCGTCTAACCAGAGATCCTTTGTCTCTTGATTTGTTGATCGGGAAAACTTTCCCCGTCTGAATCGATCGAGACGATCGATCCTTGTGTGACCGTTGGAAGACCTTGCTAGCTTTGCTACAAAGTTTGAATCTCCAAAGTACAGCAGTCGCACACCGTTGTCGCCGCCGATCCCGAGAATCAAGCCGCCGCCCTTCTTTCCGCCGCCGGTTCCGGGGAGATTCTCTCCAAGAGAGATCTAGGGTTGTGGACTCTTCGTTGACTTCTAGAACACGTCATCGAACGAAGAGGGACACCTTAGTCTCCAAAAGTAGTTTGTATTTCTTGTACATTCTAGTTCATTTTTGTTGTAAAGGAACGTTGGTTCCTAGTTGTAAGGGTTGGGTGCAACCCGTGTTGTGGGAGTGTTGTCTCCTACGTGTGGAAGGGTTCCTTCCGATAGTGCAAGAATTGGATTTCAATCCTGTTGGTGAAGTGACTGAGTCGTCCCTTGTTGGGAGATAGGTCGAAGGGGGAAAGTGGATGTACCCAAATCGGGGAACCACTATAAATTGCTTGTGTACTTTCTTTACTGTGCTGTTTTATTTTCATGTGCAGGTACAATTTTAATTCCGCAAAAACGCTGCACGTCACCTATTCCCCCCCCCCCCCATAGGTGAAGGTTGTTGACACTAGGTGCACTTTCACGTATTTTTCTTGGTTGTTGGTTGTGGGGAAATGCAAAGCGACCGCTTGTTCTATGGTCACCCCTTGAGGACTTGTCAGTACCACCCCCGCCCCGAGGGAGTGCTTTCCCGAGGCCCCGTCAACCGTCATCTTCCATGCTTATTGTGGTCGCGACTCCTCGGCCCCGACTTCTGCGACGTAGCCTGCCAATAAGTCGGTCACCACCTGTGCCTTAATGGAGAGCCTTGGTACGAACGAAATGTTGAACTCACTCAACTCGATAGACCACTTGGCCAGCCTACCCGAGTGATCCACTCCTTCGAAAATCTTACGGAGAGGATGTTCCGTCACCACCCTGATCGAATGTGCTTGGAAATATGGTCGGAGCTTCCTGGCCGAAACAACCAAGGCGTATGCCAGCTTTTCTATGATAGGGTAACGAAGCTCTGCCTTCTTTAGGATCCTGCTAACATAATAAATGGGCAGCTACTTTTTCCCCTCTTCTCTGACTAGGACGGAGCTCACCGCCTCTGCTCCTACTCCTAGGTACAAGGTTAGATCCTCCCCCTCCTTTGGGCTTTGAAGCAGAGGAGCCAGGGAGAGTTGCTCCTTCAGCTTTTGAAAAGCTTCTTCACACTCCGCGGTCCACTCGAACCTCTAGTTCCCTCATAGTACTTTAAAGAAAGGTGAGCACTTCTCCCCTGACCTGGAGAGGAATCTGCTAAGGCCGGCCAGCTTTCCTGTCAAGCGCTGCACCTCCTTAGCATTTCGCGGTGATTCTAGGTCTAGAATGGCTTTTACTTTATCTGGGTTAGGCTCTACCCCTGCCGGGGTCAGAAGGTGCCCAAGGAACTTCCCACGACTTGCCCCGAAAACACATTTTAAGGGGTTCAACCTCATTTTGAACTTCCTCAAGGTGGCAAACATCTCCTCCAGATCCTGGAGATGCGAGTTCACTCCCTTGCTCTTTACCATGAGATCATCAACGTAGACCTCTAGGTTCCGGCCCCTCTGGCGTTGGAAAACTCGATCCATCATCCGTTGGTAGGTATCCCCTGCATTTTTCAACCCAAAGGGCATCATGTTATAGCTAAAGCACCCTTCCCTTGTGATGAAGGAGACGTCCTTGATGTCAGGAGGGTGCATCCGGATCTGATGGTAACCTGAAAAAGCATCCAGAAAACTCATAATAGAAAAACCGACGGCTGAATCAACCAGCGTGTCGATTCGAGGCAGGGGGTAGCAATCCTTAGGGAATGATTTATTTAATAAAGAAAAGTCGATACACATTCTCCATTTTCCACCTCCCTTCTTCACCATTACCACATTGGAGATCCATCCAGGGTACTGGATCTCTGAGATGAAGCCCGCCTTCAGGAGCTTCTTGACCTCCTCGTGTATTGGCTCCTCCAGCTTTGTTGTGATGGTCCTCATCTTCTAGCGTATGGGGCGTGCCCGAGGTCCAGATTCAGGCGGTGGCAGGCCACGTCCGCATCCATGCCCGGCATGTCTGCCGCGCTCCAAGCGAAGATGTCGATGTTGCTTTGAATGCAGGCCCGCAACCGCTCCTAGTCCTCGGGGCTCAAGCCCCCGCTGATTCGTACCCTTTGTACCCGCCCTGCGCTGGTGAAGACCTCCATCTCTACCACTTCATCGGCCGGCTCCAGCCGCGACTGCTCCCAGTCGTCCCTTGCCTCTTCCTCCAGCTCCGGCTCTTCTTCCCCTCCTGCTCCCTCAACTTCCATCGCCTCACCCTGCTGCTGCTCAATTTCCGCACCTCTCCGGGCTTCCTCCTTAGCCCCTTCTCCTTTCACTTCCTCCTGACTTCCTTCCTGCGGTTCCAACTCCCCGTCCCTTCGGACCTCATACACGTCTCCTCCCCTCTGCTCCTCGATCTCCATTGCCCCCTCTGGGCTCTCCCGTTGTTGCTTAACCTCAACACCCCTCTGGGCCTCCCTCTCGGCCTCTCCTTGCTCCTCTGCCATCTCCTTCCTTCTCCCTTCTGGGCTCATCTCCTCTTCCCCGACCGCTTCTTCTCGCGCTGCCATCTCCTTCTCCAACTCCTCCGCCTCTACCATCCAAGATATGGTGTTAACAGCTGTAACGTAGCATTGCCTTGCCACTTTGGGTCCCATATGACCCTAACTTGCACCCTTCTGTTGTTGAACTTGAGACATTGATGAAAAGAGGAGGGGACGCAGCGAAAGGCACTGATGAGGGGATGCCTAAATATGGCATTGTAGCTGCTCTGGGCGTCCACGATCACGAACATGCAGTTCCGTGACACGCCCCCCAACCTCACGTGCAGCCCTACTCCCCCTTCCATTTCATTCATCTCTCCGGAGAACCCGAACAACGGTCCATCCGAGGCCAAGATCCTTTTGGCTTCCACCTGCATCGCATCGAAGGCCCTCTTGAAGATCACGTTTATAGAGCTCCCATTATCCACCAGGATCTTGGAGACCGTAAAGTTTTCCACCGCCGTCTGGATTACCAAGGCATCGCAGAACAGGTCCTCATACTCCGGCATGTCCTCTAAAGAGAAGGTAATTTTTTCTTGCGGGGGCGGGTTTTGGGAGGTCGAGGCTACCCCCATTCGGAACATAGTATTGAGGCTCCCCTTTCGGGTGGCCTCGATCCCAATCCCTCCATGGATTGCCCCGATCCCTCCCCGGGTTCCTACATCCACCCGGTCCTCGCACCTATCCTCTGTCTCCCCTTGATGCACTTCCACGATCCTTACTGGCGAATCCTGCCTCCTCAATCCTCTCTCCTCTCTCATCTCCAAGAACTCTGGGCAGGTGGCCATTGCATGGCCTTCCTCCAGATAGAAGTCACAGAAAGGCAACGCCACGCCACCCCTTCTTCCTTCTCCTCTTCCTCTTCTTCCTCCTCCTCGAGCTCCTCTTCCTCGACCGATCCTCATTGCCTCCTACTGATGCTGAAAATGATCCCTCACCCCCTGTCTCCATGCCGGTTGATCAAATCTCCTTGGCTCACAGAATTTATCCCTTCCGTGGAAGCCTCCTCCTAACTCCTGGGGGCGACCCTCCTAAGGCCTCCAACCTATCTGGTTGTTTGGCTCTCGGGCACTCCGATGATGCTGTCCTTGCTGCCCCTGACCTCGGGGTTCCTCTCTTCTTCTCTCTTCTCTCTTCTCCCTCTGCTCCCTCTGCTCCTTCTGCTTTCCCTCTCCTGGTTCCTTTACATCATCTTCTGCCAACCTGGCTAACTTCCTTGCAAACGCCGGATTGGCCCTCTCAAAATCTGTCTCCTTTGCCGCCCTCTCCATGAGCTCCTCAAAAGAGAGGGGGCACCCTTTTCAACTCCATACTAAAGAAGCATGGCCTTAGTCCCAGGGTAAACGCAAGCATCAACATATATCCAGGGACCTCCTGGACCAGGAGGATCTCCTCCTAAAACTGATCCACGTAGTGTCCCAACGTCTCATCCTGCCTCTACCTCACCAAGAACAGGCACTCCGCCTCCTTCTTACGCTTCTTCGATGTTGAAAGCCTCAACAAGAAACCCCTCCGCAGATCCTCAAAACAATAGATTGACCTTGTCGGTAACTGGTGGAACCAGTCCCGCACCTTCTCCTTCAAGGCGATGTCAAACAGCCGATACTTAAACGCATCCGTCATCTGCCTTATCGAAACCACATCTTCAAACCACTGCACATGCTGTACAGGATCATCCTTGCCCTAGTAGTAGGACATGTCGGGCTCCCGGAACCCCTCCGGCACCGGAGCCGAGATGACGAGTTCACTGAACGGGCTCTCGCCAGCTGCTTGCCGAGAGGGCACGTCTCGCGGCCTCGGCTGGCTGGCCTGATCCGCGAGACCGTACCCAGGTAAGAGCTCTCGCACAGCTGCCTCCTTCTCGCCGTCTTCTGCCGGGATCTCCTTCCCGAGACGCTGGCCTGGGAAGAGTTCTCGCGCCTCCACGTCCCTCTCGCCAGCCTCCGTCGGGACCTCCTTCCCCGGGCATTGTCTAGGGGCGTTCTCGCATAAGAGCGGTACCACCTCTATAGGGACCTGAGGCGTCGCCCACTCGCTCCTTGCCGAGAAGGCCAAGCTTATGGTCTGCATGACCTCTCGCCTGAAGTCCTCCAGCATCTTCCTTGTTGCCTCTTCCCCCCGGGAGGGGGAACCTCCGGAACCAGATCCTTCTCCTTCACCTCCTACCATAGGACCAAACTCAAACTTTTCTTGTAACAGCTATCCTCCACGCTCACCGCACCAGAATTGTTGAAGCCAAAACTTGACTCCAACAAATGTTCGCAAAATAGGGGCGTAGCCGACACCTACTAGTCCCAAGCTCCGACCTCCGACTGGTCGTGAAGGACTAGAAAATTGGCCCAAAGCCGCAGCAGGGAGGTCCCGCCTCTTACCCGGAAGGTCACTGAGAGCTTCCCCTCCAAAGCCAAAAGCTGGGCTTGGATTTCCTCAGAAGGCACAGAAGACAATGCCAGTAATTCTCCGGGAGTCTGAAAAAAATCCTTCTGAAGAACCCCTATGGGCTTATTTATATATTTCGGAAACTGTACTGCCAATAACAAAACGGTACTGGTCTGAAATTACCAGGGTACCCCTAGATGGGTCTGCCAACAGCCAAACTCTGCTGTTCTGAGGAGTTATACGCAGGACATTAAGGGTAAGAGGATAAAAATACCCGGGGTAGAAGAGTAAAAACCCATGTTGACATGGAAATATAAAAATGGTCTCTTCTCGCCCTGGCGAGTGGAAAAGCACCTTTCGGCGAGATGGACCCCACTGCCCGTCTCGCCGGCGCCCTTTGCTATGAGGTCTTCTCTCCGCTGGAGGCCTTCTCGCCTCTGGAGGCCCTCTCGCCGCTGGAGGTCTTCGCGCCCCCAAATGGGGCACCTTGCTCACTGAAGAGATAATCGTCTTGCCTCTTGCGAGTGGGCCCCCTGGTCCCATTCGCCTGCCTCGACGTATTTGCTCCTTGAGGGATTCTTGCGAGCCCGAGGTTGTACAGTGAGGGTTATGTAGTATGGGATGCATAACCTCACCACATGGATGCGACTAGCACGTTTTCTTTTATTCGTTGCATGCAATCTTATGTAGTATGGGATGCATATCATTGTGATGCGTACGACCGCTCATGGCATGCATTAAGGCTTTTTTTAGAATGTATAGCACAGCACGAATAACATAACATTGCATGAGCACAACGTGCCAAGCTAAAGATTTACATGATGACACCTGTACACACATGGTTTTGGGTCAAATAAATTCATGCATTCATGGTTTAGGCACAAGTTAGTGGGATGACGGTGAGTCATCTTAGGCTAGGCATAACATCATTCTTAAACTCCCATAGCAAGTTAGCAGTTGATGTTCATATTGATATATGTATTATCTGTACATAGTAGTTGTGTGTTTTTGTTGGGTTTGAGCTTGATGAGGGTGAACATGTATATAGGATGTCAAAGCGTCCAGTGACAAGACAGACTCCCCAATCAGAGGGCGAGTCTTCGGGCACGCAAAATAATGCCCTGATGGATAGCCTACGACAAAGTAATGAGGTTTTGACTAGGCAGGTGCAGGATGTGCAGTCCCAGCTCCAAGCTATGTCATCAGTGATGTCTGGGTTGGCACCCAGAGTGCAGGAGCCTGCCATGGGTCCAGCTATTTCTACTCCTTTCGTGGCGTTGATACCCCCAGCTATGGTTCCTCCTGCGATGACTTTTATCTCGCAGTTTCAGCGACTTGGACCACCTACCTATGATGGAAAAGCGGACTTTGTGATCTTGGATGATTAGGTGATCACGTTGGAAGAGATGTTTGTCTATTCTGGCGTTACCGAGGACCAGAAGGTGATGCTTGCCGCCTACCAACTAAAAGGACTGGCAAAAAGTTGGTGGTTGCGAGAAAAGAAAAGCTTAGTGGCGGGATGTTCATGCGAAGTCTTCAAAGAAATGCTACGACGCAAATTTCTGTCGTCGGATGAAAGGGACCGCCTGATGAATGACTTCTTGTACCTGAAGTAGAGGAAACTCACAGTTAGTGAGTATGAAATTGAGTTTAGCAAGCTAAGTTGATTCGCTCCGGGCTTGGTGACTACGGAAGCTGACCGAGTGAAGAGATTTCTTGGCGGACTCCGGAGCGATGTTCAGATATTAACTGTCACACCATGCAGTCGGATGATCTCGTTCAAATATATCTCCACTATTGTCTTCATCGGGTAGTTAATCTTAAATGGTATAAAGTGAGCACACTTGGTCAACCTATCCACGATACCCATACGGAGTCATGTCCTCATGGAGATCTTGGTAAGCCTGTAATAAAATCCATTGAAATGCTTTCCCACTTCCATGTTGGAATCTCCAAGGGCGTCAACTTGCCACCAGGCCTCCCAAGATCAGCTTTCACCCGCTTGCAGGTATGACATTCAGATACAAATTGCGCTATATCTCTTTTCATTCCATACCACCAGATAATTTGCTTCAAATCACGGTACATTTTTGTTGATCCTGGATGGTAGGCCATACTTGAGCCATGTGCTTCCCTGCACACCATATCTCGGATGTCTCCAATGGCGGGGATACAAAATCGACCGCGGTACTTTAATGTGCCCTCATCATCAATAGCAAAATCTGGTAATTCACCCTTTTCAGTCCGAAGAAATAAATGTAAAAGATCAGGATCATCCTTTTGTTGTTGTCTTGCAAACACCATCCATGAAGGTTCTTCAACCGCCGAATGACTTTGCGGTTCATATCTTCCCACGAAAATATCCATCAATAGAAATTCCTCCACTAGACGGTCGGCCGAAAGATTGAATAATGTCCCTGTCTTCCGACTCAAAGCATCGGCCACAACATTCGCTTTCCCGGGATGATACTGAATTTCCACATCATAATCAGCTACATATTCAAGTCATCGCCGTTGGCACAGATTGAGTTCCTTTTGCGTGAAGACGTACTTCAAACTTTTATGATCCGTAAAGATTTTACACTGCGCGCCGTAAAGTAAGTGTCTCCACAACTTCAATACAAATATCACTGCTGCGAACTCCAAAGCATGCGTCGGGTAGTTCTTTTCATGACTTTTCAACTGCCGAGACCCATACGCAATCACCTTTTTGTCTTGCATTAAAACACATCCAAGTCCAACGTGTGATGCATCCACAAAAACATCATAATCTATCCCTTCTGTCGGCAAGATCAACACAGGGGCGGTACATAACCTGTTCTTGAGTTCAAGGAATGATGCTTCACACTTATCATTCCAATCAAATGCCACATTTCTCTGGGTTAAGCGAGTCAAAGGTGCAGCCAACATAGCAAAACCTTCTACAAATCTGCAATAATAGCCGGCCAATCCCAAGAAGCTCTAAATCTCCTTGGGTGTCTCCGGTCTCCTCCACTCCATGACTGCAGCAATATTTTCGGGATCCACTAAAATTCCATGTTGATTAATAACATGACCCAGAAATGCAACCTGAGGCAACCAAAACTCGCATTTGATTAGCTTGGCGAACATCTTTTGGTCTCGCAAAGTGGTCAACACCAATCGCAGACGCTGTTCATGATCCTCAGCACTGCGGGAGTAGACGAGAACGTCGTCAATAAAAACCACCACAAACCTATCCAAAAAGTCCTTGAACACCCGGTTCATCATATCCATGAAGGCTGATGGTGCGTTGGTCAAACCAAACGACATCACAAGAAATTCAAAATGGCCATGTCTCGATCAAAACGCAGTCCGCGGAATATCAGACTCCCGGACCTTTAGCTGACGATAGCCAGAACGAAGATCAATCTTCGAAAATACTGACCTGCCACGCAGTTGATCAAACAAATCGTCAATCCTTGGCAGTGGGTACTTGTTCTTAATCGTCACCTTGTTTAATTCTCGGTAATCGATGCAAAGCCGCATCGACCCATCTTTCTTCTTCACAAACAACACAGGTGCACCCCAAGGTGATGAACTTGGCCTGATAAACCCCTTTGCCAATAAGTCATCCAGCTGGGTACGCAACTATGCCAGCTCACGCGGGGCCATTCTATACGGCGCTTTCGCAATAGGCCGCGTACCTGGCTCCAAATCAATGACAAACTCGACATCACGATCAGGTGGAAGACTGGGAAGATCAACAGGAAAAACATCTGGAAATTCATACATAACAGGGATCTCCTCCAAACTCGGCAAAACAACACTAGTCCACACAACTGAGACTAGACAAGCAAAGCAGTCGAAAACAAACAACGTCCAAACACATACCGCTGAAAGCCCTGGAGAGTCCAGGCATGAATCACCATAAACACTTCCCGGCTGACCATTGTCCTTGATAAAGTCAAAGCGCTTACCTTTGCACTGGATAACAGCGTCATAGCGGGATAACCAATCCATGCCCAAGATAACGTCAAAATCTTCCAAATCTATCACCTTCAAATCAGCCTTCGCTAAGAAGTTCCCCAACAAAATGGGACAATCAGGAAGACCCCAATCTGCAACCACAGAAGCACCGGAAGGAAACTTCACCAAAAAGGCATTCCCCACTCGATCTAGTGTCAAATGATACCGATCCACAAAGGTTCGAGCCACAAATGAATGGGTCGCGCCAGAATCGAAGAGAACTTGCGCCCCACGGTTCTTTACCTTAAATTTTCCTATAAGGGTACATATGTATCTAAGAACTACGCTTACGAGTCATAAACAAAACATGGACCAAAGGAAGGAATCAAACCTGAGATAACCTGGGGTGACGTCTGAGCTTCCTCTGAAGAGATCACATTCAACTTCACCTTGCCTTTATCCAAACGCGGAGGCGGAGGCAAAGCCTGGAGTGGCATTGGCTGCAGCACGGGCTGGTTTTGTGGGCACCTTGCCTTAAGATGTCCCTGTTTGCCTCACTGAAAGCACACCTTGTCTTTGACCCAGCAGCGGCCCACATCATGACCTCTTCCCCCACAACTTATACACTCCAAGTCTCTGGTCGGCGCACCCTGAATTGTGTGCACCTGCTCCTTCTGCATTCCCAACCGCTTGAAACATTTCTCAACCGGGTGGCCTGACTGGCCACAGAAGCTACATGTCTCCTTATTCTTCTTCCTTACGTCTGATTCTTGGGAGCTTTTCCCTCCCACCAGCTTTCTCTTGTCCTTCCTCATCAGCTGCCCTCTTTGTTTTGCAGTTTCTATAGCTTCAACCTTCAAAGCAGCCTCAACCACACTGGTGTAACTCGTCGCTCCATAAGCGCTTTCGGACCGGGATTCCCGATTTACTTCTCGTTTCTGGAAGAGTCTACAAGAGGGTTTGGGAATGGATTTGAGGTATTCTACTGCTTACCACCCTCAAACGAATGGCCAAACGGAACGGGTAAACCAAATCGTGGAAGATATGATTCGATGCTACATTCTTGAGTATGGCGGAGCATGGGATGAGCATTTGCGGCTTATGGAATTCGCCTTAATAACAGCTATCAAGAAAGCTTGCAAATGGCTCCGTTCGAAGCTTTATATGGGTGACGTTGTCGGACTCCCTTATTTTGGGCTGAGATTGGCAAGCGACCTTTGTTGGGCCCAGAGGCGCTCGAGGACATGGAAGTTGCCGTACGGCTTATTCGGGAGAAGCTTTGGATCGCCCAAGAGCGATATGAAAAGTACGCCAACCGGCGAAGGTCGGAGTTAGAGTTTGCTATGGGGGATTTCGTCTTCCTGAAAGTCTCCCCAATGGTTGGAATCAAGAGGTTTGGAAAAGAGCGCAAATTTGACCCAAGATTTGTGGGTCCTTTCAAGATTCTTGTGCGGGTTGGTGCATCCACTTACAAAGTAGAATTACCCGTGAACTTTTCTGGTGTTCACAATGTGTTTCATGTCAGCCAACTTCGAAAGTTTGTGCGGAATGATAAGCAAGTTTTGGATATTATGCCGCAGTTGGCGCCGAACCTCTCTTATGTGGAGATGTCCATCCGTATTTTGGACTCCTAAGATCGCGTGTTGCGGAAAAAGAAGATTCCTATGGTCAAGGTGCCATGGAAAAATCAGAATGTGGAAGGCGCGACGTGGGAGCTCGAGTCAACGATGAGGGCGGCTCACCCTCATTTGTTCCCGTAAATAAGTCGGTATGTGAATTGGTGCCTTTGTTTGATTACTCCTTTGATTTATATAAGAATTATTGAAAAGTTTCGAGGCGAAACTTTTTGTTAGGGGGAGTGACTGTAACGCCCCAGATTTTTTCGTTGAATGTTTGCATACGCTTGATGGCGTTACGTTGGCTTTGACCGTTGTTCGAGCATGGTTTTCGTGCGGGCTTTCGAGTGGCTATTTTGGTAGCCTAGTTGCACGATTCCCCAGCAAGCCGGAGTCCAATTTTGGGGACTCGGTGAGGCCTCTTAGGGAATGCTTGCACTTTTTCGAGCCTGGGTCATGTTGCTCAAAACGGGTTGATTGTATGGACGATGTGAAAAGCATGTTTGCTGGATTTAACAAAAAAGGGTAAAAAGTCCTTAAGGAAGAAATGGTCTAGGCCGAGAAAGGAACATTTTTCAAAATAGTGAAAAATAGTCATTTTTTTGAGTGACACAGCCTGGGACACAGGCGTCTCCCAGGGCGTGTCCAGCTCGGGATACGTTTTGGCTTTGTGGTCGTCGAACTTCGTTCGACGAAGTTACAGGAGGAACACGCCCCCCCTCCCCCCCCCCCCCCCCGACATGGGCGTGTTGGGGCGTGACCCAGGGCATGAACTAGGGCATGACCTCATTGACTCGACGAATTTTCTTGCGTCGAGTTGAGCTCGACGAATGGGGTACACGCCTGGTGACACGGGCGTGTCACGGGCCGTGTCCCGCTGGGTCGACGAATGTCGAGTGTCGAGTATCGGGTATCGAGTGTCGAGAGAGGGGTACACGGCCTGTGACACGGGCGTGTCACAGGGCGTTTCCCGCTATGTAGAAGTGTCGACACATTTGGTCGACGAAATGTCGAGACACGGGTTACACGCCCGAGGTCACGGGCATGACCGACCCGTCACGAGCGTGTACCCGGCCGTGTACCTTGTGGATAAACTTGAATTTGCCGACATTCTGCGCCGCTTAAGGTACACGCCCTGTGACACGGGCGTGACACAGGGCGTGACAGGGCCGAAAATCGACTTTTTCAGTTTTTTGTGTCGTTCGTTTCTCTGATTCTCGATCAAACGATCCAGCTCTGTCCTGGAGGAAATAAGGCCGAGACAAGTGTTTTCCTCCTCACTTATTCCCTTCTTCATCTTCTTCCCCATTTCAAAGAGAAAGCAAGGGAGAAAAGCTAAGGCAAGGGAAGAAAAAGGAAAACGAGGAGCAGCCGTCGCAGTGTCGTCTCGGTTCAGGCAAGCGGTGTTCTTTGCCCTTGCTAATCTTATCTTTTGTTAGATGATTTTTGCGATGTTTGTCAATCTTGTCTTTGTTCGTTGATTCTTGCAAGTGTAGCTAGTTTCCCCTTTCAAGTTTGTTAGCTTTACTCTTCTTGTTTCTATTGCACCTTTGTCTACTATGCTAGCTTTGTTCATCTTGTCTTGAATCTCACCTTTTGTCTATTCTGCACCCATGAATAATCTTGTCTTTCAAGAATTTCCCAATCTATATGTTTACCTATTGTTCATCTAATTTTGCCATTTTTTACCTTGTATTTCTCTATTATTTACCTTTCTTGTTCATACGATTAGAGATCTTTTTGTGTTTAGTCGGCGTTGTTACTTGTGGGGTTCGCTTATGGTGAAGTAGAGACCCAAACTCTATCAAGTTTGACATAACTTGGGCAATTTGTGGTCATGAGTGAGGATGATGAAATGAAACGTGTTTAGCTTGGGTTATGGTGAGTTTTGCGAGGCGAATTGTGAACCATAGCAGGAGTGTTTGTGTGAGGATTCTGTAAGGGGTGGTGTGGTTTTAGCCTTGGTGGCCACCGGGTTTTTTTGTGGTGTAGAGCACCGTTTTGGCCCCGATTTGGGCTGGCTTTTATTGGTGCGTTCCACTTTAGGGCCGCCACCAAAAGACCCTTGCGGAATCGAACCTAACCGCTGCTTATGTTTCACTAGTATAGTTGTTTCTTGTTATAAAGATGATGGAATGGGCATATATGTTGCCTTTTTGCTCCTGCGGGTTGAGCAGGACTTGATGAGAATTTCACGCACTTGGTGGGTTTTACACTTTGGGTTGGCAGTGTTTGACACTTGTTTTCCACCCTGTTCTTTTCACTCGTTTTATATGAAAAATTGCTACGGGGTCGGTAAGCCCCTTCGTCATATTTTATGAACTTAATGCTCTATGTTGTAGCTTTGATGATTGCTGAGGTGTTCTTTCTTGAATGCCTCAGGTGCAGGTTGTAGCCGGTTGAGCTGCTAGGTATTTGGTGGAGTTTACTTGGAGCTAGCCAAGCTTGCTTAGCGAGGTAGTTCTTTACTTTGTTGTACAGACATACAGACGCCCCAGTGGGTTCGTGTTAGCTTGTTGACGCCCATTGGTGGTTTTCTTTAGTGGCTACATATGAATAATATACTGTTATTATGAATCATTGGGATGATATCTACTTACTCTTGGGACTGTTTTATGCTAGGTTGCATTAGGTATTTTTAAGCTAAACAAAACCTATTATTGTATAGCATTCATAACATGTTTTGGTCAACTAATCAAGTATTTTCCAAACAACGTAAAAAGGAGGATTTCTTATATTATGGTAAATCTAGATTGCATATAGGAAATCGTCATAAGTAAACTAACGTATTTTTGCCGCGGACAAACACATGTTTTGATTCATAAGGCCGAGGGATACGGCCATCAAACTAAATGGTTTTCTTGCATTTAACTGATGGATTTCAACTAATAAAGGAAGCGTCAAGGTTTTGCCTGAGCGTGTGCAATTATCCCCTGCACGACGTGGCATCATAACACGTAGTTCCTCTTACTCTGATACGATGTACTCGTTGAGGAAATGCGGGTTGTGACAGGTGTGGTCAACTGTCATTCCAAATTGGATTTGAAATCTGGATATTACCAATTGAGGATTCGGGAAGATGATATTCCCAAGACTGCATTTGGAACACGCTACAGTCATTATGAGTTCACAGTAATGTCGTTTGGGCTATGCAATGTGCCATCGGTATTCATGGACCTAATGCACCGAACGTTCCAAGAGTACTTGGACTTGTTTATGATTGTATATATTGATGATATCTTGGTGTACTCTCAATCCGAAGCTGATCACGCAAACCACTTGCGGTTGGTGTTGTACACCTTGCGAAGGAATAAGCTCTATGTCAAGTTCTCGAAGTGCGAGTTTTGGCTGACGTCGGTGGCTTTTCTTGGTCATGTGGTAAGTGGAGAGGGCATTGCAGTAGATCTGACAAAGATAAAAGCCATACAGGAATGGTTAGTATTGTCTTCGGTGGCCGAAATCAGAAGTTCTCTTGGACTGACAGGCTACTATAGACAGTTTGTAGAGAACTTCTCGCGGATCGTGTTACCTCTGACCACACTGACGCGTAAGGATCAGAAGTTCATTTGGACGCCCGAGGGCGCGCGAGCTTTTGAAGATCTAAAGAGTCGTTTGACCACGGCGCCTGTGTTGACATCGCTATGTGGTATCGACGGATATGAGATCTATAGTGATGCTTCAGGGAGCGGCTTAGGCTGCGTCCTTCTACAGTTTGGAAAATTGATTGCTTATGGCTCAAGCCAGTTGAAAGTGCATGAATGAAATTATCCCGTCCATGACTTAGAGTTGGCGGTGGTGATTTCTACACTGAAGTTATGGTGGCATTATCTTTATGGCGTAAAATTGGATATCTTTACGGACCATAAGATCCTAAAGTACTTGTTGGAGCAGAAGGATTTGAATATGCGACAACGAAGGTGGCTGGAATTCCTTTGGGACTACACCTTTGAGATTCATTATACTCCCGGGAAGCGAAATGTGGTCGCTGATGCCTTGAGTCAGAGGGCTCTGTCAAGGGCGAGTTGGTTGCAGATGCATGATGAGCGTCTGATACAGGAGTTGGAAGCGTTAGAGATTTCTTGTGTTGACATGAATTCCACAGCCGATGCATGCTTGAACTGGACAGAGGTACAGTGTGACCTTGCAGATAGGATTTGACAAGCAACAGAGCTGGATGAAAGTCTCCAATACTATGCAAAAGATGGGCTGGATGGCCAATTCTCTTGGTGTAACGCCCCGAAAATCGTATTTGAGCTGATCGCGTCCAAAAGAAATTTGGGTGCCTGTATAGGGGTACACAGCCTAGGACACGGGCGTGTCCAAGGTCGTGTCTTGGTTGGTGTTTTGGTCGGTTGTGTCCAGAGAAGGACACGGCAGGAAACACGGCAGCGTGACACAGGCATGTCAAATAACACGGGTGTGTGCCTACCCGCATCACTACCCATGTTCCCAAGAGTCATGATGGTTGGCATGACGGTTATATATGACACGCCACCGGTCACGGGCGTGTCGAGGACCCGACACGGGCATGTCAGGTTGAGACACGGGCATGTCTTAGCCTGTGTGGTTTTTCTGTGTTCGACGATCGTGTCTGGATCGAGGCACACGGCCTGGGACACGGCCGTGTGCAAGGCTGTGTTCGGCCCAGGTTTGAGGATTTTTGTACACATCTGAGCCTTTCATTTTCTTTAAGTAAGATCTGACGGCCCAGATGTGTTCCTGCTCTGTTAAGGCCGGGAATGGTGGTTTAACTCCTCATTTCTCCCTTAAGCTTTCTCTTTCCAAGGAGTTAGAGCAAGGAGGGAGAAGGAGGAGGATTCCGGCCGCCGGCGGAGCATCAGAGCACCGTTTAGAGAACCGAGAGCGGATCCGTGGAGGAAATTCCATTACAAAGACTTCTATCCGAATAGTTTTCCATGGCATAAAAGCTTACTACAAGGGTAACAATTCTCTACTTGAGCATCTGAAGCTCTCTTCCTTTTTGCATAGGGAAACCCGCTCCCGCGAGTGTGCGGCGAGTGTGCGGTGTTCCCTGGGGTTGAGGTGAATAGTCCCCCTTGTGTTGCATATAGAGTCCGGAATCGAAGTACGGACATAGGCATTGTGTGTGAAGCCTACCCGGACATGTTGGTCTGGATCAGTGATATTGCATTTGTTATGGTTTGTCGGAGAAGAATCTGTGCTTTGTGTTTTTGGGTTTCTACGTAGTAGATTGCAGCAGGGATCCTTGGGGATTAACTCCAAGGCACACCCCAAAAACTGAGCGGAAACATTGTTCTGCTAACTTGGCGGCCGGGGAGCCGGCCTTGTGCATAACTGGGTTATACGATGTTTGGAAATTGTGGCGGGATCTGAGAGAAGCTTAGCTCGTGCGTACGTCTTAAGGTAAACTACGCGTTGTGAGCAACGGGCAAATGAAATCGGACCTGGGCTATGTGGTTCGGTGTGAGAGACATGAAAAGGGGACTGGCCGTTGGCATAGTCGGGAGCCTTAGATGGTGGTCAGAAAGTCTAAATTGCTCATGAGGTTGCCATCCTGGGGGTGGTGGTGAAGACGCTGAAGTATCAGGATTCACCGATAATGTGTCGTGAGTGCACGGGGTGTTTGGCCGTGCGAGCCTACACCTGTGGTGAAGTATGTTTGTGTTATATTATTTAGCTGGGCTAATGAATTGTAGGGAAGGAGCACCGCTGTCCCGAGTTGGGGGCGGGGTCGTTATATTTTGGTCGGCTTTGGCTGACCGTTGCTTTGTTTGCCACCGTGTGGTGGAATGCTGCTTGCAGGTGCTGCAGAGCCGAGTGCAAAATAGCGGGCTGGAGCCCATATTGCTAAGCTGGCCCTCGAAGTCCCAAGCGAATAGTTGTTCTTTATTTTGTCATGTGTGGCCGGCATGCGAGCCGATGTATGGAAAACATTATATTGTTAAGTGAACCCTTGTAAGGCCATAAGGCCAAGTCCCTTTCAGTGTATTTGTATTTCATTCCAGTTGTAGTGGTTGTGGACATTCATGATTTTTGGATTACAGTTATAGGTTCTTTCAACTGTTTAAAAGCTTCCGCTAGAATGCTTTGTGTTAGGACGTGTAGTCTTAATTGGATAGTTTGTTTATTTATACGTAACCCTTCCGACTGTCCGTGGTATATGGCATTGGGTTCCTGCTGGACCTTCTGTTATATGTCATACGACGGATGGGGGTGTTACAATTTGGTATCAGACTTCTGGTTACGGTCTGGCTTAAATGAATTCATGGGCAAATTCTTTTAAGGGGTGGTGAGCACATGTGTGCGTCATCGTTATAATATCAAAAAGAACCCATGAATGTCCACTTAGGAATGAAAAAAATACACTTGTTTTGTGGAACCTGAGTGTTCCAATGATTGCTTTTAGCAATTTGTGTGTCGTCTAATCTAGGTTCTTTGCTATTATAGGCGGTTAGGAGCGGTGCTGGTCAATCGGAGCATCCGCAATCGGCGGAAAGTAGTGCACCGAGGGATGTGCCTACAACACCTCCTTCAGCAGAAACCATCAGATTGGTGGCTGAAGCAATTTTTGCCATGATTAAAGCCCAACCTGCAGGGCAAATGCACCATGCACCACCTATTGATAAGCAAGAACTGGTTAGGGAGGTAGAGCCGAGAGTGGTGGAGTGCATGGCAGTGGATCAGGTAAAGCCGAGGAGGGCTACGGAGAGACAGCTCAAGCCTGTAATGGGCTTTAATCCTCCGAGGTTCGATGTGGTTGGAACGCCAGCTCAAGCTGAGGATTGGCTCTCGACGATAAAGAGGGTCTTGACGGCCACATTAACTGAGGAGTGGCAGAAGACCACCATAGCGACCTTCCTTTTGGCTGGTGAGGCGAGGCTATGGTGGGATGAGTTGGAGTTTCATCTCTTAGTGGGAAGGCAGCTTGCTGATGTGCCTATGGAGGAATTCTCAAGATTGTTCTTGGCCAGATATTTACCCTCTACTCAGAAGCTTGAGATGGAGAATTAGTATCTTGGGTTGACTCAGGGAGCCAGAAGCATGGACGAGTATCTCCACGAGTTTACACGATTGGGTCGATATGCTGGTGCTATGTTTACGGAAGAAGAGAGGAAGACCAACCGATTTTATGAGGGTCTACGCGGTGACCTACAGTTACTCCTTGCTGGGCCTAAGGCGCAAGGCTTCCTAGTCTTGGTCAATTCGGCCCGGTCATTGGAAAAGGTTGTGAATAAAGTATAAGAGAAGAAGCACCCACGGGAAAAGAAGGTAGAGTTCAAAGTGCCAAATACAAAGTCAGGATTCCGCAGATGGAACAAGAAGCAAAGGACTTCAAACTCAACCCCTTCATCTGGTACATCTGGGGTAACCACAAGTCGAGTCTCAGGAGCTTGCTACAACTGTTGGAAGATGGGGCACTTTGCTCGTGAGTGTTGGAGCGGACGTGCAAAGTCCGCGAGGAAGCCTGGAGCGATCTATGAAGAGAAAGGGAAGGCGGTGGAGTCAACCGCGTCCCATCATGCTCCAGCGCAGCCTAGAGTTTATAATCTTGGTCTGCAAGAGGCCATAAAGCAAGCTGACGTGGTGACAGGTATGAGTTAAATTTTAGCAGTTTAACTTTATGTAGTTGTTACCTCTTTTTATATGTTAGCTTGTTATTCTTGGTGCTAGGCTTCGTGTTGATTTTTGATTGTCCGACGAGAGCCCTGTTTGATACGGGGGCTTCATATTTCTTCTTGTCCGAAAGATTCATGTCGTGTATCGGGGTCCCTTCCTCGATGGAAAAAAGACAAGTTGGATGTGTTGTTGCCCAATGGGTGCTCAATGCGCGCGAATTAGTTCTGTGTGGTAAAGGTACGGATTGGGGACCAGGAACTTGATTTGTGAGTGTTGGCTCTACCATTAGTGGAGTTCAACGTAATCTTTGGTATGGACTGGCTCTCGGAGCAGCAAGCTTACATCAATTGCAACCGAAAGCAGGTTAAGTTGTGGTTGCATACTGAACCGGAGACTACGTTTGCGGGCATGAAGGGGTCGGGTGAAGTTTTGATGTCGGCCCTTCAAGTGATTAAGGCAGTTCGGCCGGGTGCAGAGTTGTTTGTCACCTTATTGCAGGCTTCAATGCATAGGCCAAGTCTGGAGAGTATCCCAGTTGTGTCTGAGTATCCTGATGTGTTCCCAGATGATCTCCTAGGAGCCCCTCCTCGGCGGGAGATTTATTTTACAATTGAGCTGGTACCGGGTGACAAATCGGTGTCACGCTCTCCGTATCGGATAGCGCCGCGAGAGATGGCGGAGTTGAAGGTGTAACTGCAGGAGTTGTTGGAGCAAGGGTATGCGCGTCCAAGTTCATCGCCTTGGAGCACACCGGTTCTTTTCGTTAAGAAGAAGGATGGGAGCTTGAGACTCTGTGGTGACTATCGAGAGTTGAACAAGCTTACGGAGAAGAATAAATATCCGATCCCAAGGATTGACGATCTATTTGATCAGTTGGTTGGGTCTACAGTATATTCGAAGTTAGATCTGAAGTCCGACTACTACCAATTGAGGATAAGGGAAAGCAACATCCCAAAGACAGCATTCAGCACGCGGTTTGGGCATTACGAGTTCACGGTCATGCCGTTTGGGCTGACCAATGCGCCATCCGTGTTTATGGATCTGATGAACGGGACGTTCAGAGAATACCTGGATCGTTTCGTGAATGATATCTTGGTATACTTGTAGTGTGAGGAGGACCATTACAAGCATCTACACATGGTGTTGGAGACGTTGAGGAGAAATCGGTTCTATGTTAAGTTCTCCAAGTGTGAGATCTGGTTATCCTCAGTAGCGTTTCTTGGTCATGTTATTAGTGGAGAAGGGATAGCGGTGGATTCGGTGAAGATAGTAGTGATATGGGAGTGGCCTATATTGACTATAGTGGCGGAAGTCCGGAGCTTTCTGGGGCTTGCCGGCTACTATAGGCGCTTCGTAGAGAACTTCTCACGGATAGCATTACCACTCACGACGTTGACAAGGAAAGATCAAAAGTTTGCGCGGTCGCTGGAATGTGAGCAGGCTTTTGAAGAGTTGAAGAGGCGGTTGACCACAGCGCCTATTTTATGTTCGCCGAGTGGAACCAAAGCATTTGAAATTTATAGTGATGCTTCGGGCAGTGGTTTGGGCTGTGTTTTGCTACAGTATGGGAGCGTGATAGCCTATGGTTCATGACAATTGAAGGTTCATGAGAGGAATTATCTGGTTCATGACTTAGAGTTAGCGGCCGTGATATTCGCTCTGAAGCTGTGGAGACACTACCTGTACGGTGTGAAAGTTGACATCTACACCGATCATAAGAGCCTGAAGTACTTGTTAGATCAGAAGGATCTGAACATGAGGCAGCGGAGGTGGATGGAGTTCTTGGGGGACTACACCTTCGAGATACATTATGTACCTGGGAAAGGAAATGCAGTGGCGGATGCGTTGAGTTGCAGGGTTCCTGCAGGAGCAAGCTAGTTGTCGGTACACGATGAGAGATTGGTCCGTGAATTGGAGGCATTGGAGAAAACTTGCGTCGACAAGCAGTCTAGTGCCGAGTAGAAATTGTTTTGGACAGAGGTGTAGTATGACCTAGCTGATAGAGTTCGGCGGGCATTGGTTCAGGATAGCAGCACGAAGCGGATCTTAGATGAATCTTTGGATGGGTCAAATTCTCAGTTTGTTGTTGAGGATGGACTGCTAAGGAAGGACGGACGTCTATGCGTCCCTAGTGCTGATAATCTTCGGGAGGAGTTGATGTGCGAGGCTCATCATACCAAGTACTCGGTATACCCGGGAAGCACGAAGATGTATAGAGACATGAAGAAATTATTCTGGTGGCCAGGATTAAAGAAGGATGTAGCACTTTATGTGGCCAAGTGCCAAACTTGTGCCTAGGTGAAGGCAGAGTGTCAGAAGCCCGAAGGTTTCCTAAAGTCCTTGCATATCCCGGAATGGAAATTCGACGACATTTCTATGGATTTTGTGCATGGTTTGCCAAAGTCGTAGAAGGGAAACGACGCCATCTGGGTTGTCGTAGATAGGTTGATAAAAGTGTCGCATTTCATCCCGAATAGGAAGGAAGATCCGGTGGAAAAGTTAGCCAAACTCTATGTGGATAATATCGTACGGTTGTATGGTGTGCCCCGCAGTATTATAAGTGACCGAGATGGACGCTTCACATCGAAGGACTGGAGGAAGGTGCATAATTTGTTGGGAACTAAGCAGAGTTTCAGCATAGCCTTCCACCCACAGACGGATGTTCAAACCGAGAGGGTCAATAGGACAATGGAGGACATGCTTTGCATGTGCGTCCTAGATTTCGGAAAGCATTGGGAAGAATACTTGTACATGGTGGAGTTTGCGTATAACAACAACTTTCAAGTGAGTATTGGAATGGCACCTTTTGAGGTCTTATATGGGAGGAAGTGTCGTATGTCGTTATCTTGGTTGGAGACAGGTGAGTCAAAGTTGTATAACCGTCAAGCGGTGGAAGACGCCACTTCAATGGTACGTATAATTCAGGAAAGGATGAAGATCACTCAGGACAGGAAAGAAAAGTACTATAACGCCAAGCATAGGAACGTGGAGTTCGTTGTTGGCGACTGGGTGAATTTGAAAATCAAGCCGTTCAAGGGTGTTTCGCGGGTTCGACGCTTGAAGAAGCTGAGTCCGAGATACCTTGGACCGTTTGAAATCCTGGAGCGTGTTGGAGAAGCAGCGTATAGATTGAAGTTGTCGGTGGAGTTGAGTGGGCTGCACGATGTGTTCCACGTATCGGTGATGCGGAAGGCGGTGCAAGATCCTTCACAGATAGTTGCGGTCGATCAAGTGTCGGTTGATTATGAGTTGATGACAAAGGTCAAGCCTATACGTATAGAAGACGTTGAAGTCAAACGACTCCGCAACAAGGAAATCCGAATGGTTAATGTTCGTTCGGATAACTGCGGAGGTGAGGAGCTTTCATGGGAGCGAGAGCAAACTATGTTGGAGGAATACCCCGAGTTATTCCACTTAGGTAACATTTAATTTTGTGTACCTTTACTTAATTTCGGGACAAAATTCCTTAAAGGGGGGAGATTTGTAACGCCCCGAAAATCGTATTTGAGCTGATCGCGTCCAAAAGAAATTTTGGTGCCTGTATAGGGGTACACGGCCTAGGACACGGGCGTGCCCAAGGCCGTGTCTTGCTTGGTGTTTTGGCCAGCTGTATCCAGAGAAGGACACGGTAGCGTGACACGGGCGTGTCAAATGACACGGGCGTGTGCCTACCCGTGTCACTACCCGTGTTCCCAAGAGTCGTGACGGTTGGCATAACGGTTATATGTGACAAGCCCCTGATCACGGGCGTGTCGAGGACCTGATACGTGCGTGTCAGGTTAAGATACAGGCGTGTCTTAGCCTGTGTGGTTTTTCTGCGTTTGACGATCGTGGCTGGATCGAGACACACGGCCTGGGACACGGCGATGTGCAAGGTCATGTTCGGCCCTAGTTTGAGGATTTTTGTACACATCTGAGCCGTTCGTTTTCTTTAAGTAAGATCTGACGGCCCAGATGTGTTCCTACTCTGTTAAGGCTGGGAATGGTTGTTTAACTCCTCATTTCTCCCTTAAGCTTTCTCTTTCCAAGGAGTTAGAGCAAGGAGGAAGAAGGAGGAGGATTCCGGCTACCGGCAGAGCATCAGAGCACCGTTTAGAGAACCGAGAATGGATCCGTGGAGGAAATTCTGTTGCGAAGACTTCTATCTAGATAGTTTTCCATGGAGCAAAAGCGTACTACAAGGGTAACGATTCTTTACTTGATCATGTGAAGCTCTCTTCCTTTTTGCATAGGGAAACCCTCTCCCGCGAGTGTGCGGCGAGTGTGCGGTGTTCCCTGGGGTTGACGTGAATAGTCCCCCTTGTGTTGCATATAGAGTCCGGAATCGAAGTACGGACATAGGCATTGTGTGTGAAGCCTACCCGGACATGTTGGTCTGGATCGGTGATGTTGCATTTGTTATGGTTTACCGGAGAAGGCTCCGTGCTTTGTGTTTTCGGGTTTCTACGCGGTAGATTGTAGTAGGGATCCTTGGGGATTAACTCCAAGGCGCACCCGGAAAACTGAGCGGAAACGTTGTTCTGCTAACTTGGCGGCCGGGGAGCCGGCCTTGTGCATAACTGGGTTATGCGATGTTTGAAAATTGTGGCGGGATCCGAGAGAAGCTTGGCTCATGCGTACGTCTTAAGGTGAACTATGCGTTGTGAGCAACGGGCAAGTGGAATAGGACCTGGGCTATGTAGTTCGGTGCAAGAGACCCGAAAAGGGGACTGGCCATTGGCATAGTCGGGAGCCTTAGACGGTGGTCAGAAAGGATAAATTGCTCATGAGGTTGTCATCCTCGGGGTGATGGTGAAGACGCTGAAGTGTCAGGATTCACCGATAATGTGCCCTGGGTGCACTGGGTGTTTGGTCGTGCGAGCCTACACCTGTGGCGAAGTATGTTTGTACTATATTATTTAGCTGGGCTAATGAATTGCAGGGAAGGAGCACCGCCATCCCGAGTTGGGCCGTTATAGTTTTGTTGGCTTTGGCTGACCGTTGCTTTGTTTGCCACCGTGCGGTGGAATGCTACTTGCAGGTGCTGCGGAGCCGAGTGCAAAATAGCGGGTTGGAGCCCATGTTGCTGAGCTGGCCCTCGAAGGCCCAAGCGAATATTTGTTCTTTATTTTGTCATGTGTGGACGGCCTGCTAGCCGATGTATGGAAAACATTATATTGTTAAGTGAACCCTTGTAAGGCCATAAGGCCAAGTCCCTTTCAGTGTATTTGTATTCCATTCCAGTTATAGTGGTTGTGGACATTCATGATTTTTGGATTATAGTTATGGGTTCTTTCAACTGTTTAAAAGCTTCCCCTAGAATGCTCTGTGTTAGGACGTGTAGTCTTAATTGGATAGTTTGGTTATTCATACGTAACACTTCCAACTGTCCGTGGTATACGGTGTCGGGTTCCAGCTGGACCTTCTATTATATGTCATACGACGGATGGGGCTGTTACACCTGGGATGACGGCCTTTTACGAAAAGAGGGACGGTTGTGCGTCCCGAGTATGAGTAAGTTGTGAGAAGAATTGATGTATAAAGCTCACTTTACCAAACACGCAATTCATCCTGGGAGCACAAAGATGTTCAAGGATATGAAGAAGCTGTTCTGGTGGCCAGGACTCAAGAAGGACATTGCTCATTATGTGGCTAAATGCCAAACTTGTGCTTTGGTGAAGGCGGAATGCCAGAAGCCTGACGGTTTCTTGAAGTCATTGCCGATTCCGGAATGGAAGTTCGATGATATTTTAATGGATTTTGTGCACGAGTTACCGAGATCTCAACGCTGGAATGATTCAATCTGGATGATTGCAGACCGGTTGACGAAAGTGGCGCACTTTCTTCCGAACAAACGGGACGATTCGGTGAAAAGCTTGGCAAAGCTCTATGTGGAGCAGATCGTATGGCTACACGGTGTTCCTCGTAGTATCGTGAGTGACCATGATGGGTGATTTACATCGAATGATTGGAGGCTAGTCCATCAACTGTTGGGCACGAAATTGACGTTCAGTACGGCCTTCCATCCCCAAACAGATGGTCAAAGTGAAAAGACCAGCAGAATAATGGAGGATATGCTCTGAGTGTGCGCCCTGGACTTTGGTAAGAGATGGGAAGATCATCTCTATATGGTGGAGTTTGCCTACAATAATAGTAACCAAGCGAGCATCGGTATGGCACCGTGTGAAGCTCTGTATGGTCGGAAGTGTCGTACACCATTAGCTTGGGCAGAAGTAGGCAAATCCAAACTATATAAGCGTAAATAAGTCGAGAAAACTAAATCGACAATACGCACTATTCGAGAAAGGCTACTGATAACCCAGGATCGATAAGCAAAATACTACAACTCCAAGCACCGGAACGTGGAGTTCGCGGTAGGCGACTGAGTATATTTGAAGATCAAACCCTTCAAAGGCGTATCCAGGATTCGGCGTCTAAAAAAGCTGAGTCCGAGGTATCTTGGTCCATTTGAAGTGGTGGAGCAATTTGGGGAAGCTGCGTATCAGCTAGCTCTTTCGGCAGACTTGAGTGGATTACATGATGTGTTTCACATCTCCGTGGTTCGGAAAGCCGTCAAAGATCCCGCGCAAGTGATCGAGAATGATCGTGTGCAGGTGGAGTATGGGCTAATGATGAAGGTTAGGCCCATTCGGATCGAGGATCGAACCGATAAATAGTTGCGGAACAAGACAATCGGGACGGTCAAAGTCCGATGGGACAACTGTGGCTGTGAGGAGCTAACATGGGAGTGAGAGCAGACCATACAAGCTGAGTTTCCCGAGATGTTTGTGTAAATTATTATGCAGTGTGTGTCAAGGTGTATTAAACATTGGTGAAGTTATAACATCGTGTTTCTGGTTTCCTTACTGTGTGCAAATTTCAGGACAAAATTTATTGTAAGAAGGGGAGGGTTGTAACACCCCAAAATTCCAAGATTGGGTTCAAGTTGGGTGACACAGCCTGGGACACGGGCATGTCCCAGGGCGTGTCCTGCTCTGTATGGCTGAGCAGTCTGTCGAGTACTCGATGAGTGCTCGACGAACTGTACTCGATGAGTGCTTGACGAACTGTACTCGATGAGTGCTCGAGAGGGAACACTCCATGCGACACGGGTGTGTCAGAGGGCGTCTCCCTATCTGGTCGACGAACTTCGCTCGACACTGGAGGCATGTCTGCAGCCGTGTAAGGGCACACGGCTTGTGACACGGGCGTGTCCCATGGTCGTGTCCTTTTCTGGATTTGGCCATGGCAGTGAGGCCTGGTGAATACGGGCAGGACACGGGTATGTCTCTGGGCACACGGCCAGTGATACGGTCGTATCACATGGTCGTGTCTTCCTCGATTTGAGATGGTTGTGTACCACCTGAGGTACACGGGATAGACACGGGCGTGTCTGGAGCCGTGTCAAGTCACACGGCCTGTGACACGGGCGTGTCATATGGCCGTGTAGTCTTCTTGATAAGTCAGTTGTGTGCCGCTTAAGTTACACGGCCTGTGATATGGGCGTGTAACAGGCCGTGTCAGTCAAAAATTAGACTTTTGTGGCAAAATTATGGTCGTCCATTTTCTTTAGCTGGGATCTGATGGCTCAGGCTCCCCCCTGCTGCTTTAAAGCCGAGAATGAGAAAGGAATTCTCATTTTGATTTTCGCCATCCTCTTTCTAACAAGCTAGAGAGAAGGGAGAGCAAGGAGGAGGAGGAGGAAATGAGCCGGCCACCGGTGGAGCTGCAGAGTTTCGATTCGAGATCCGAGGCCAGCGTTGTGGAGGCAAGGCCACTGCGGTGTGTTCCAGCCGGCTAGAATTCCATGGCTCCAAAGAGGTCATCAAGGGTAACGATCTTCCTTCTTGGACATATGAAGTCCTCCTTTTTGGCATGTGCATGGATTTCACCCACCAGAGGGTGGATTGTGAAGGGACTTCCTTGGGTTGATTCTTTGAATCCCCAATAGTTTGGCATATAGATCCGGAAATGGAGTACGGAATAGGCATGTTGTGTGAAGCCCATCTGGACAGGTTGGTCTGGATTGGTGATGTTGCATTTACAGACCTGAGAAGACTCCACGATGAAACATATAGTTTATGGAGTAGATGGGCTGAACCTGTGAAGGGCAGTAACAGGAAGTACTGGAGTGGTAGTCCAGGAAAAGACCCTTGTGATGCTTGTGATGCTTGATGGGTTGTACCTATGAAGGGCAGTAGCAGGAAGTACTAGTGTGGAAGCTCAGGAAAATACCCATTAAATACTTGTGTTGTATGCTATAAACGGAAAGTGAGTTCTGTCGCTAATGCTGGGCGTGGCTCCTAGCTAACCTGTGATTGTGAAGCTAGCCCTTCGAGGACAATATGGCTATTTATGAGCTTGATGAGCTCTTTAAAAAGGCTTTTTGTCAAACAGGTAAGGTGAAACTGACCCGCGCCTTCTACTTAGCCGCGAGTACGTTGGTATTCGGTGATGGTAAGATGACTTGAGCAACGAGGGGTGGTTGATCCGACCTGCATTATGTCCGTCCGACTTGAAGACCTGAAAGTGCGGTCGGTTGGAGCGCATAGCGAGAGTCTTAGGCTTGCGCGCCACTAAGGCTAAAGTCTCCGGCTGAACGTCATGGAGAAAAATGCTCAATTTTACTGTTGGGCTTCGGCCCCGGAATGGTGGTGGGACCCTGGTTCACCATTATATCAAGAATGTGTCGTGAGTGCACGAATCGTCGAGCCGCGTGACTGACGATTGTTATGGATTGTTTGTGCGTGAGAGGATAATGTGTGATATATATGTATCTGCATATGAATTTTTATGCCTACAGGGAAGGAATACCACTGCCCCGGGAAAGTGATAGGGTCGTTATAAACTAGTCAGCTGAATGCTTACCGTTGTCTTATTGCCACCGTTTGATGGACTGTCCTTGTACAGCTGCTGGAGAGCCGAGCATGACATATAAAGGCTGAAGTCGCGGCTGCTGCTGCTGTTAGCCCTTGAAGGCTAAGCTGAAAACTATTATGTTTTGTTCATGTGTGGTCGACCTGCGCGCCGATGTTTGGAAGCCACTCTTATAAAGAGCAACTGTAAGGCCATAACGCCAAACAATGTTGTATTTGGTGTACATTCCTATATATATATAAATGTGGGTATTTATATTAGTGGACATTCATGGTTGGAGTTCAGCATTTATGTTAAAAGCTTCTGCTAGAATGCTATGAGTTAGGATGCGCAACTCTGATATCAACCCGTGACTTCGTCGCCTGTTTTGTGGCATATGGTGTGGGGCCCCAGCCGGACCTTCTATTATATGCTATATTAACGGATTGAGACATTACAAGTGTCGACACCCAGGACTGGTGTCGACACATCCAATAGTCATGTTTCAACACTTCAAGTAGAAATGTTTCCTAAGTGCAGAAATCAAGCCTGAGGTTCTCACAAATGTCAGAACTGTCAGATGTCAGTTATTAACTAGATAAGCCGGTTACCTTTGACAAAGCCTATATAAAGAGAACAACTCTACAGAAGAAAAGAAGAAGAAGAAAAAGTTAAAAAACCAGATCTAAAAAGCAATCTGCTAGAAATCAGAAGATGGAGAGAAGCCGAATCAAGAATTGTCTTCAACATTCTCCAACATACATCTTTCCTAATTTCATCTTGAAGAAGCTTTGAAAAGCTAAGAAGGGTTGGATCAAATCCATTACAACAAGAATCAAGGGAAGCTGACATATCAAGATCAGTTCAAGAAGAAGTCACCCGTCTTATTGGGTGACTAATTCAGAATTCTTTTCTTTTCACCATTATTAATCTTGTAAGATCTACTTGTAGATCTGAGTGTAGGAGAATCAATTTCCTGACATATCAAGATCAGTTGTAAGCCTGTGATATAAAGGCTGAGGTAGGGCAGGAATTGCCTGAGGTAGGAGAAGTGGGTATTTCTCTGAGATGTTGGAACTACATGTTTTGTGGTGTAGGGCAGGATTTGCCTGAGGAGTAGGAGTGTGGATAAATCCTGAGGTAGTGTTCTTGGGAATAACTTGAGCTGTAGGATCTTAGTGATCTGAGTGGTAAGACTTGTAAAGTCTGAGTTGTAGGAGCCAACTAGGTCTGAGCTATAAGTTCTAAGGATCTGAGTAAAGAAAGAAGAAGGAGTTTGACCGAATCTGGTTCATTGCGAGATATGCTAAGGGGAAAGTGGATGTACCCATAAATTAGGGAACCACTATAAATCTGTGTGTATTGTGTTGTGACTGATGTGCTGTGATGGTTTTAATTGCTGAATAATTTTCTTGTTTTATTTGACTGGGATAATTAATATAGATAATAAAATTTCAGAATCCAAAAATTAGCCAAGATTTAAATTGGACCTATTCACCCCCACCCCCACCCCCTTAGGCCACTCTCTATCCTAAAACAAATATTTACAATTGGTATCAGAGGCAGGTTCACTGAAAAGGCATAACAGCCTAGTGAGAATCCAAAGGATTGCAGAGAAAAATAAATCATGGCTCAAAGGGAAAATAATTCCATCAAGCTCCCAGTCTGCTCCAAAGAGAATTTTGGAATCTGGAAGGAGAGAGACAGATTATTCATGGAGCCAGCAGATCCAAGAATATACATCGCAGTGATTGAAGGACCTTTCATTCCCATGAAAGTGTCAGTTCTTGATGCAAACATCAAGACACCAAAGACCTACATGGAGATGGATAAGGATGAAATCATTCTAGCCTCTATGGACAAGAGGGCTCAAAATATTATAATCAGTGCAATAGATGATTCCACTTTTAAAAACCTAATTCATTGTAAAACATCAAAAGAAATATGTGAGTCACTGATTATCTATATGGAAGGTACTAAAGAGGTAAGAGATGATAGAAAATCTCTGCTAAACCAATAGTATGAAGCCTTCAGACAGGATAAGAAAGACTCAGTGGCTGAATGTTTTGAAAAGTTCTTCAGAATTGTAAACAACCTGAGGACTTATGGCAGGAGCTTCACTGACTATGAACTCAATGACAAGTTCTTGAGGTCCCTTAACAAGGAATGGGATATCAAGATCTGTGCAATAAGAGAAATGGGTAATTTAGCCAACAT
Organism: Platanthera guangdongensis; assembly: GCA_039583875.1. Classification (NCBI taxonomy): domain Eukaryota; kingdom Viridiplantae; phylum Streptophyta; class Magnoliopsida; order Asparagales; family Orchidaceae; genus Platanthera; species Platanthera guangdongensis. The sequence continues at coordinate 97,062,541 of CM077156.1, read as the reverse complement.
AGACCCCCGGGCTCTATTTGGCAAGCTGCTGTGCCATGAGTTACAGCTCAATCTCAGGAAGTCTGAAGAAGATTCAGCTAGAGCACACTAGAGAAAAGTCCTTAGCCCTAAAGGCTGAGACTTCCAGGAAGGTCAGAGAAAAGTCAACACTCTCAGAGAAACAAGACACAGTCTCTGAGTGCAAAGAATCATCCCCATTAGGAGGAGACATGGCTGAGGAGGAACTATCTCTCTTATCTAGACAGTTTAAGAAGATGTTGAGGAGAAGAAGGCAGGGCAGCTAGAAGGGTCCAGCTGGAGACTCTTCTCTCAAAAATACTAATCATCCAGAGAAACCTAAGAAGAAGAAACCTGGGGACAGGTATGGATCTTCACAGAACAAATATGTTAAGACTAATATTGTGTGTTATTGTTACAATAGGCAAGGGCATTTCATAGCTAATTGCCCAACAAAAATAAAGGAGAAAAAGTCAGAGAACTTGAAAACTGGACAACATAAGAAGGCTGATAAAAGCCTCTTGGCAAAGAAACTATCTACACTGTCTGAAAGTGAGTCTGATTCATCAGAATCAGAAGAGGAGGAGGCTCTCATGGGCCTAATGGCTATTGAGGAGACCTAATCAGGAGAAGGAGATCAGTACTGTTCAAGTCATGCTAAGGTAAAACCAATCTCTTCTAATTTTACTCTAGATTCTTTTTCTGCATATAAAAATGAATCATGTTCATACTCCTCTAATAATAGAGAACATGATTTAGACACTGAAGCTAATTTCAACACCCTCATCAACAAATATGGGAAGATATTTGTTAACCCAGAAATCGGCGATCCTTCCCAAGGTAGCCAGCTGGCTAGTCGCTCTCCTTAGATTCTCCTTTTTGATCGCGACAAGCCCCAGCGTAGGCGGATAGTTTTCCCTATTCGTCTAGGTCCCCTTGCAACCGCATGCCCTGCGGGACGGCGGGCTGTTTCCCATAGCTCACCTTCGCAGGTCATGCGATTAGGCCTGTTAATCGTGCATTGCTTTTCCTTGCAGGAGTCCACCAACAGCACCACAAGGGGCGGCCTCCCTGTCCGCCCAAGGGGCTCCGGCCTCCCTGCTGCTCGAGGGGCGGCGGCCTCCTGCCGCCGTCCGCCGAGGCCGCCCACCAGGGGAAGCCTCCGCCTGCCAGGCCGCCCACCCGGGGCGGCCTCTGCCTGCAAGCCGGGCGGACTCCACCCGGAGTCCCCCTAGGTCGCCCACTAGGGGGCGGCCCTGGCCCTGCCGGGCGGACTCCACCCGGAGTTTGCCCAGGCCGCCCCGCTCGGGGATGGCCCGGCCTGCCGGGCGGACTCCACCCGGAGTCCGCCCAGGCCGCCCGCTCGGGGGCGGCCCGGCCTGCCGGGCGGACTCTACCCGGAGTCCGCCCAGGCCTCGCGCTCGGGGGCATCCGGGCCTACCAAGCGGACTCCACCCGGAGTCTGCCCAGGCCGCCCGCTCGGGGGCGGCCCGGCCCGCCGGGCGGACTCCACCCGGAGTCCGCCCAGGCCGCCCGCTAGGGGGCGGCCCGGCCTGCCGGGCGGACTCCACTCGTAGTCCGTCCAGGCCGCCCGCTAGGGGGTGGCCCCGGCCCTGCCGGGCGAACTCCCCCCGGAGTCCTCCCAGGCTGCCCGCAAGGGGGCGGCCTCCGTTCTCACCCAGCTTCCTACATCCTGCTTCATTCGCCAACCTGGCGGTCTCCAATTTCTAGTCCGCGGAGTCCGCGCAGGTTGTCATGCTGATGTCACTGGGCCCCGCTTCTTGAAGATCTTCCTCAGGCCTATAAATAGCCCCTGATTCCTCTCATTTGTGGAGGATCGAGAGTTCTAGAGGTGGAGACAAGTATTGACAGCATACCCTGCAGACTCCGTTTTCCTGTCCGCGCAGTCCTCCACCAGCTTGCCAGCAGACTCTGCGGACTCCGTCTTCCTGTCCGCGCAGTCCTCCTGCAGCTTGCCAGCAGACTCTACAGACTCAGTTTCCCAATCCTCCAGCAGCTAGCAGCCTCTTTTACTTAGTCTCTGGCAGCTTCTTTTCTCTGCTCTCTGGCAATTTCTCCTCCCTTAGCCGCCAGCTTCCCTTTGTACCCCTTTAATGCTTTGTTGTGAAGGTGTACTTGTAAGCTTGTAACTTCTCGCTATTAATCAAAGGAAAGCCCGCCGCAAGAGTGGCATTTAGGCCGCGGCGGGCGAAGTGTGCTGTTGCCGCTGCTAGCGGCGCCCTCTTCTCCTCTCTGCTCAGCAAGCATTGCTCTCTGCTCAGCAAGCCTTGCTCTCTGCTCAGCAAGCCTTGCTCTCTACTCAGCAAGCCTTGCTTCTCTGCTCAACAAGCCTTGATCTCTGCTCAGCAAGCCTTTCTCTCTACTCAGCAAGCCTTGCTTCTCTGCTCAGCAAGCCTTGCTCTCTGCTCAGCAAGCCTTGCTCTCTGCTCAGCAAGCCTTGCTCTCTGCTCAGCAAGCCTTGCTCTCTGCTCAGCAAGCCTTGCTCTCTGCTAAGCAAGCCTTGCTTCTCTGCTCAGCAAGCCTTGCTCTCTGCTCAGCAAGCCTTGCTCTCTGCTCAGCAAGCCTTGCTCTCTGCTCAGCAAGCCTTGCTTCTCTGCTCAGCAAGCCTTGATCTCTGCTCAGCAAGCCTTGCTCTCTGCTCAGCAAGCCTTGCTTCTCTGCACAGCAAGCCTTGCTCTCTGCTCAGCAAGCCTTGCTCTCTGCTCAGCAAGCCTTGTTCTCTGCTCAGCAAGCCTTGCTCTCTGCTCAGCAAGCCTTGCTTCTCTTCTCAGCAAGCCTTGCTCTCTGCTCAGTAAGCCTTTCTCTCTGCTCAGCAAGCCTTGCTTCTCTGCTCCCAAGCCTTGATCTCTGCTCAACAAGCCTTGCTCTCTACCCAGCAAGCCTTGCCCTCTGCTCAGCAAGCCTTGCTCTCTGCTCAGCAAGCCTTGCTCCTCAGCTCTGCTCAGTTCTTCTCGGCAACCAACCTGCAAGCGCAACCATCGCAGTAACTGTCTGCTCTACAGCTCCTGATCATCCTCCTCTTCCTCTCTTGATCAACCCTCTCTGTTGATCAAGGTTCGCCTCTGCTCTTAGCAGCCTCTCCTCTACCCCCACAGCCCTCCTTGAACAAGCTGTTTTCTCCACTCTCGAGCACTCAGAAGCTTCCTTCTCCTCTACCCCCGCAACCTTCTCCTTCCTCCTCTCCTAGCCTGAGAGACCAAACACCCCCTCCGTATTAGCTGTGCCCCCGGTGCCGTTTTCGCGCATCAACAATATTAAAGGCCTGAATAGCAAGCAAAGAGCTTGCTAAGGATCAGGCTAGAGAATTAGAATCTCAGAGGGGAGTATCTTTTCAGTTGGAGAGGGCCAACATAAAGTTGGACTAACAAAAATTGAAGCTTATAGATCTAACTAACATGATAGATAGTCAGGCAGAAATAATAACAGAACAGGTCAAAACTCTCAAGGACCTGGAAGCAAAGCTTACCCAAAAAAGACAGGTCATGACTTAGTTCTCAAAACCCAAGTCAATGCTACCTATCATAGATACCTTTTCTACACTATTTAGAAGTAGTTTAGGGTATGAAGAAAATAAAAAGGTTATTAAAAGGTCCGAACTTAAGGGTAAAGCCCCAATGAGTCTAGTTAAGCTACCTCTCAAGCATCTGACTTCTTACAGATACAAGGATTCATGTGTTCCTGGACACATGAGTTCTGAGTGCACTACAAGCAAAGTCAATAAAGAGCCTTGCTGGAAGGGACAGACATCTAAAGGCAATAAAGGCCAAAAATTACCACAACAAAGCCTGAAAGGTAAGGGTGTAAATTTTGCACCACTATCTTGGAAGCTGGATGTCAAATCTAAGTTGCACAAAAGAACAACTTCAAATGTGTAACCAAAGAAAAGATACAACCAATTTGAGTGTTGGTGTTGTGGAAAGATTAAGCATTTTGCCCTAGATTGTTGGTATAATCAAACAACACCTTCATATAAGACTCAACCAATTTTATTTAGAAAGCATGTTATGTTTCACACAGCAAAGCCTAACAGGAACCAATGCCCCAAAACTATTTGGGTGCCAAAGGTGAATTAGTTCTGTGTTTGCGGGTGGAACCAAGTATCACAGGAAGGCTAATACTGTACTTGGATAGTGGTAGTTCCAGGCACATGACTGGAACAAGAAGTCTGCTAAGGGATTACACACCAGTTAGGAATGGACCAAAAGTCATCTTTGGAGGGTTAGAGAAGGGACTCACCAAGGTATATGGTAACATTTCTAATGGCCTAGATACCATCACAAATGTGGCTTATGTGGAAGGATTGAACCACAATCTAATAAGCATTAGTCAGCTTTGTGATAAAGGTTATGAAATTATTTTCCACAATGATAAGTGCTTGATAAGAAATCCAAGTGATCAAGAGGTCATCTTGTCAGACACTAGGAGTGGGAACATTTATTTTCTAAATTTCGTAAGTATATGTTGGGTACATTGGAATATGTGTACCAGATTTGGAGAAGTCTCACCTAACTCAATGATATTCATCAAGGTGTATTTGATGTGGTGTTGAGTTTCCATGTGCAGGTTAAGGAAATGAAAGAAAATTTTCTAAGTACAAGTGTCGACACTTGAGAAGCATTGTGTCGACACATGAGAAAGGCTGTATCGACACCAGGAGCCAGTTTGTGTCGACATACAGAACTTGTGTCGACACACAAAGATTCTGTCGACAAAGACTGTGTCGACACCAAGAGCCAGTTTGTGTCGACATACGGGACTTGTGTCGACACACAGAGATTCTGTCGACAACAACTGTGTCGACACACAGGACTTGTGTCGACACATAGAAAGCTCAGTCAACAACAACTGTGTCGACATACAGGACTTGTGTCGACACACAACAGAATTTTTGTTGAAGTCAACTACGTCAAAATAAGAAGTGATTGTGTTGACACACAGGACTTGTGTCGACACATTCTGCAGAAGCTATGTCAAGAAGATAGAGAAGTGTTGTGTCGACATTATGCAAGTTGTGTCAACATCATCAAGGATTATGTCGACACATGAACTATTTGTGTCGACACATTTGAAGTATTATCTCAACACTTTGCTGCTGAGTCAAAGTACAATGAAGTTTCTGGAGACTTGACAGCTGTCATAACTGACAATGTTGTTGTATCTGTCAGAGCTGTTAGAAGACCGTTAGGAACCGGATCAGTCGGTAACCTCGGATGGAGCCTATATAAAGACATGTTCTATCATCAAATCTAAGAAGCGAAGAACAAAGAAGAAGAAGAAGAAGAGAAGTCTTCATCCAGAAATCAACAAGGGCAGATCCTGAATAAGTCTGCAAGAAGAATTCAGATTAAATTCTGAATAGAAGAAGGAAGCTGGATTGAGGATCATCTCCAACTTCAAGAAGATCAACCTTACTTTGTTCAGATTCAAGAAGCTTTGAAGAAGCTAAGACAGGTTGATTCTAAAGTTGTCATATCTATCAAGAACTAACCAAGAAACCTTCTACCCATTCTCTCTCCACTTGGGTGAAGGAATTACTCTTTTTATTATCAATTTTTCTGTAGGATATTTTACAGATCTGAGTGTAGGAGGGTTATCCCTCTGAGTTATAAGCCTAAATTTATAAAGGCTGAGGTAGGGCTGAGTGCCTGAGGTAGGAGATTAAGTTCTCTTAATTGTAGGCCTGGGAAAAGGCTGAGGTAGGGCTTAATTGCCTGAGTTGTAGGAGTGTGGACTCACTCTGAGGTAGGATTCTTTGAGAGAATCTGAGCTATAGGACTTGCTGAAGTGTGAGTTGTAGGAACCATTCAGGTTTCTGAGTTGTAAGATCTGAGGATCTGAGAAGGAAGAAGGAAGTTAGGCCGAATCTAGTACACTGCTAGATAGGCGAATGGGGAAAGTGGATGTACCCATTACTTGGGGAACCACTATAAAAATGTATATCTTCTGTGTTGTTGTGTTATTTAATCTGTGTTGTGAACTGTGTTGTGTTAATTGCTGAATAATCTGTGATTTAACAGTAAAAAGATTATCTGCCTTAAGGAAAAAGAATTGAACCTATTCACACCCCCCCCCCCCCTCTAGGTGTTTAGGACATCTTGAAATCAATTCTTTTAGTATAAACGAGAAATCACTTGTATGTCTTGTAGCTAGTGAGAAAGACTCTTTATTTGTGCAATGGCACAAGAGGGTGGCTTACTTAAACTATAAAGCTATGAGCAAGCTATTCTCTATGGACTTAGTTAGAAACAGTCCCCAACTCAAATGCTCCAAAGAAGGGTTATGTCCTGCATGTCAAAAATGCAAACAAACAAAAGTCTCCTTTAAAAGCATTCAGTCCAAAGACACTGAGAGGTGTTTGTACTTACTTCACATGGATCTATTTGGTCCTATACAAATTCTTAGTTTGGGTAGGAATTCCTATACCTATGTGATTATGGATGATCACTCTAGGTTTGCTTGGGTATTCTTTCTAAGGAGAAAGTCTGAAACTCTAGACATCCTTACTAATTTTGTCAGATAAGTTCAGAATGAGATGGGATGTTCTGTTATCAAACTTAGAAGTGACCATGGTACATAATTTAAATCTGAAAAATGAAAAATTTCTGTAAGGAACTAGGGATCTTTCAGGAGTTCTCCTCTCCAAGAACACCACAGCAAAATGGAGTTGCTGAGAGGATAAATAGAACTCTCATTTAGGCAGTTAAAACAATGTTGAGTGATACATCTCTCCCAGAATATTTTCGGGCCGAGGCTATGAACAAAACATGTTATGTTCATGTTAGAAATGAACAAAAACAAGCCGGAAGTGGAACTAAAGCAAACCGGAAGTGGTTTTAACAGAAAGTTTATTATCTGAAAAAAGGCATCTATTATAAAGGTATGACCTCCTTTATATAGAATGGAGGAGAGGAGAGAGAATACAAATAAGAGATGTGGGACTAAAAATTTACATGACATAAGCGGACTATACAGACACAAACCGCACAAGCCGCGCGGTTAGACAGACGGGCTAACCGCTCGGCTACTGCCAGAGAGAGAGATTGTCATAGGAGACCGCTAGACCGCCCGGTCTCCAATTCGCCAGAGTCAAACCGCCAGACCGCTTGTACCTCAGACAGCAACACACAGCAACCAAACCGCTAAAGAGTAACTGCAAAATCGCGCGATCATCAACCCGCCAAGCCAGACCGCCAGACCGCCCGGTCACCAACTTCAACACTCCCCCTCAAGCTGGAGCATATATATCGATCATGCCCAGCTTGTCACAAATATGAAGAAACGAGGCGGAAACTGGCTTGGTGAAGATGTCAGCCAGCTCTTTATCAGAAGTGATGAAGGGAGTGCAAATTTGTCCCTTCAAAATCTCTTCACGAATGAAATGACAGTCGACCTCAATGTGCTTGGTTCTTTCATGGAAGATCGGATTTTTGGAGATGTATATGGCAGCCTTGTTATCACAGAACATAGGTAGAGGATGGTTGTACACCTCTCCTAAATCCAGCAGGAGAGCTCGTAGCCACTTTAACTCACAAGTGGTTGATGCCATACTACGATATTCTGCTTCAGCACTGGACCTGGAAACAATCGACTGCTTCTTGCTCTTCCAGCTCACCAGATTGCCCCCAACAAAGGTGCAAAAACCCAAGGTTGACTTACGATCCCCTTGGTCATCAGCGTAACTCGCATCTGAGTATGCTTCAACCCTCAGATGACCATTCTTCTGAAAGAGTAATCCTTTTCCAGGCGCTGCTTTGACATATTCCAAGATCTGCAAGGCAGATTGAAGATGACACTCCCGAGGAGCTTGCATAAACTGGCTCACCTTGCCAACAACATAGGAGATGTCGGGTCTGGTTACCGTGAGATAAATGAGTTTTCCCACCAGATGCTGGTACCTCGAAATATCGGATAGAAGAGGCGAGTCATCTGTCCAAGTTTTGTCTTCTCCAGTAGTCATAGGACAACGGGCAGGTTTAGCACCTGTCAATCCTGCCTCCTTTAAAAGATCAAGGGCATACTACCTTTGGGAAAGAACCATGGAGTTGGGCTTCCTTGAGATTTCAATCCCCAGAAAGTACTTTGGAGATCCCATATCCTTTGTGACCAGGTGTTGACGGAGGTGTTTCTTTGTCAACGTTACCCCCTCCTGGTCATCGCCAGTAAGCAGAATGTCATCGACATAAACCACAAGAACAACCTTACCAGAGGCGGTTTTCCGAACAAATAAGGAGTGATCGGCCGAGCTTCGTGTAAAACCAATGGCGGCAACAATGCCGCTAAACTTGTCAAACCAGGCACGCGGACTTTGCTTGATGCCATAAATATCCTTCTTCAGTCGGCATACACGTGTCTCCCCCTGAGCAACATACCCTGGAGGTTGCTCCATATAAACATCTTCCTGTAGATCACCATAGAGGAAAGCATTCTTAACATCCAATTATGAAATTGGCCAGTCCCGGTTGACAGCCACAGAGAAAAGGACCCGTATGGTGCTGAGACGAGCAATAGGAGAGAATGTATCGAAATAATCAACACCATAGGTCTGAGTGAATCCTTTAGCCACCAGGCGGGCTTTGTAGCAATCCACACTGCCATTGGGGAGGAATTTCACCACAAAAACCCAGCGACAGCCAACAACATCTGTGCCAACAGGAGGAGGAACAAGAGTCCAGGTACCCTGTTCAGTCAGAGTAGCGATTTCTTCATCCATGGCAGCTTTCCAACGCGGAAGGGTAAGAGCTTCCTGATAGGAACGAGGGGTGGAAGTAGAAGAAATAACCAGAGCAAAGTCCTTGCGAGCAGGCGTCAGACGATCATAGGAAACAACAGCAGCAAGAGGATGCTGGGTACAAGCCCGAACCCCTTTGCGAAGGGCAATAGGAAGGTCCAGGTCAGCAGGTACCTCAGTATCCGGAGCATTCGTGGTGGAGAAAGCTGGCCCGGGAGAAGAGAGTAATGGCAGCAAAGAGGAGGAAGGTGGAGGAGGAGGAGCAGGGTAAGATGGTGGAGATAGTGGAGATGGTGGAGATGGGGGAGGTGGCGGAATAGTATCAGGAGTGGAGGGAATAGTGGGGTTGGTGAGAGAAGGAGGAGTAACAGGAGTAGAGGAAGAAGCGGAAGAGAAGTAAGATGCATTTTCAAAGAAGGTAACATCCGCAGAGACAAATTATTTGCGGGTGATGGGGTCAAAGCAACAATAACCTTTCTGAGTGGGAGAGTAGCCCAGAAAGATACATTTGGTGGACCGAGGGGAGAGTTTGTCGCGGGTGGTAGAGGGAGCATGCACAAATGCGGTACATCCAAAGATACGGAGAGGAAGAGGAAAGGGTTCTTTGCCCGAATAGAGAATGGAGAAAGGAGTTTGACAATGGAGAACGGTGGAGGGAATGCGATTGATGAGATAGCAAGCGATGAGAACAGCATAGCCCCAGTAGGAGCGAGGGACATGCATTTGCGTAAGCAGAGTGCGAGCGACATCAAGGAGGTGACGGTTTTTGCATTCCGCAACGCCATTATTTTGGGAGGAGTAAACACAACTGGTTTGATGAATAATCCCATGTTGCATACAAAAGGAGGAAAAGGCTTGACTAAGATACTCTTTTGCGTTATCCGAGCGGAAGACTTTAATGGAAACGCCAAACTGAGTTTGAATTGAATGATAAAAGGATGTCCAGATATCAAAAAGTTCAGAACGGTCTCGTAAGAGATAGACCCAAGTACAGCGAGAAAAGTCATCAATGAACGTAACAAAGTAAGAACTACCCCGCCCAATGGTAAGGGTAAGAGCAGGACCCCAGATGTCAGAGTGAACAAGATCAAACGGACGGGTGGATCCACGAGCTTGCTTGGGAGGAAAGGAAGAGCGGTGATGCTTGCCAAGTTGACATGCGTCACAATTAAGAGGAGGATGTTGGGAAGGGAGGTGGGGGAGAAGTTGACGAAGACGGCGAGGGGGGAATGACCAAGGCGAAGATGCCATTGGAGAAGATCTGTAGAGGAGGAGGAGAAGGCAGATAGAGCAGAGATGTTGTTGAGGAAGTAGAGGCCGCCACTCTCAGTCCCAGTAGCAATCGTCTGTCGGGAGGCCGGATCCTGAAAAGAACAAGAGGTAGGAGTGAATGTGACGGAGCACTGTAGTTGCTTGCATAAAGAGGTAACCGATAATAAATTGCAAGGAAACTGGGGCACATAGAGGGTATCTGCAAGGCAGAGAGACTGAGTGACTTGAACCATGCCCGTCCCATTGACTGGGGAGGGAGAACCATCCGCAACGATGACAGGGGGCAACCAATCATGTGTGTCTAGATGAGAGAAACAGTGAGGATTGCCTGTCATATGATTGGTAGTACCAGAATCGATCAACCAGCGTCCGCGAGTAACAGTGTGGGCAGTACCAGAAGAGATGACCACCGAGGCAGACGGCGCGGAGGAAGTGGAATCCATTGAAGAGAGACGGTGAGAGCAAGCCGTGGCGCCTAAAACAAGTCATAAGCCGGGCAGACAGAAGCAGGTCGCGCGGCTAGGAAAGCCGCAGGTAGGAGAAACCAAGTCGGACGACAAAAGAGAGGCCGCAACGACTAGTTAGCATGAGCGGGTAGAAGGAAACAGGTCGAGGCGACTAGTAAACAGGCCGCAGCGACTAAGAGGAGCAGCGAGAAGAAAAGCAAGGAGAAACAAGCCGCACGAACAGGGCAGCGGTCAGAAGAGAAGGCAAGCCGCGAAGACAGGTCGCGGGAAGTAGAAACAAGACGAGAATCAAGTGGAGGGAAAGAAGTCGAGCGTCTAGAAGGTAGCCCGCGTGAACAGAAGAAGAAGCTGAATCAGGAGGAAAAGATCGTTTCCTCTGATACCATGTTAGAAATGAACAAAAACAAGCCGGAAGTGGAACTAAAGCAAACCGGAAGTGGTTTTAACAGAAACTTTATTATCTGAAAAAGGTATCTATTACAATGGTATGACCTCCCTTATATAGAATGGAGGAGAGGAGAGAGAATACAAATAAGAGATGTGGGACTAAAAGTTTACATGACATAAGCGGACTATATAGACACAAACCGCACAAGCCGCGCGGTTAGACATACGGGCTAACCGCTCGGCTACTGCCAGAGAGAGAGATTGTCATGGGAGACCGCTAGACCGCCCAGTCTCCAATTCGCCAGAGTCAAACAGCCAGACTGCTTGGACCTCAGACAGCAACACACAGCAACCAAACTGCTGAAGAGTAACTGCAAAACCGCGCGGTCACCAACCCGCCAAGCCAGACCGCCAGACCGCCCAGTCACCAACTTCAACAGTTCAAAATAGGGCTTTGATCGACAAGAATCACAGCAAGACTCCCTATGAACTAGTGAAAGGCAGAAAGCCAAATATGTCCTACTTCAAAATTTTTGGTAGTAAGTGTTATGTATTGGATAATGGGAAAACTTATCTAACTAAGTTCTCAGAGAAATCCTATGAAGGAATCTTTGTAGGGTATAGTGTAAATACCAAAGCATACAGGATCTACAACTTGAAACATCAAGTTGTAGAGAAATCAATTAATGTAGTTTTTTGATGAAACTTATGTACTATATAATGAGATTTCTAACAACTTTAGTCTAGGTGATGTAGACTCTAGGATGGAAAAGTTAAATATAGGTGATTCACTAGATCAAGAGTTACACACTAGAAATAATGTAGAATTTCCTATAGAAGATACAGTAACTGCCCAGTGGGAGGAAGAGAATCATCCTAATCCTCCTGCAGAACTAGGTGATGGTAGGGACCTGCTAGTAGTAGTTAGATACCTTAGAGATCATCTTATTGATCAAATAATAGGTGATGTTAGACTAGGAGTAACTATTAGAAATAGACATTATAATGAGGTTCTATACTCTAGCTTTCTCTCTCAAATAGACCCTAAAAAGTTTGAGGAAGCCAATTTAGACTCCAACTGGATTATGGCTATGCAAAAAGAGCTCAATCAATTTGAGACATGCAAAGTCTAGAGTCTAGTTCCTAGACCTAGTGATCACAATGTCATAGGCACTAAGTGGATTTATAGGAATAAACTAGATAAGTATGGGGTTATAGTTAAGAACAAAGCTAGATTAGTGGCTAAAGGATATAGACAGGAGGAATGGAAGGAATTTGACCAAACCTTTGCTCTTGTAGCTAGGCTAGAAGCCATAAGGTTATTTTTAGCTCATGCAACATACAAAGGATACAAGATCTACCAGATGGATGTAAAGTCAGCATTCCTCAATGGTACACTAAAGGAAGAAGTTTATGTAGAGCAGCCACCATGTTTTGTAAACTCTAAACACAACTCCCATGTCTTCAGATTGCACAAGGCTTTATATGGGTTAAAACGGGCACCTATAGCCTAGAATGAGACCATATCTACCTTTCTTTTAGAGAACAAGTTCCCTAGAGGAAATATAGACAAAATACTATTCCTTAGGGATATCAAAGGTTCAAGCATCCTAGTCCAAATATATGTAGATGACATAATTTTTGGGTCTACTAATGAGAATCTATGTAGAAAATTTGTCATGCTTATGCAAGGCAAGTTTGAAATGATCAGCATGGGTAAGCTAAAGTTCTTCTTGGGATTCCAAGCATGCCCCAAAGAGTCTCATTACACTGATGTAAAGAGAATACTGAGATATCTTAAGGGCACACCCAATCTTAGGCTTTGGTATCCTAGGGATAGTGATTTTGAACTCATAAGGTACACAAATGCAGATTTTACAGGGTGTAAAGAGGATAGAGAGAGTACTTCTGGAACTTGCCAGTTTCTAGGGAAAAGACTCATAAATTAGAGTAGCAAGAAGAAAACAAGTGTTGTAATTTCTACAGCAGAATCTGAGTACATATCTGCTGGAAGCTGATGTGCACAATTGCTGTGGATTCAGCATAAACTACTGGACTACAATGTATAGCTAAGTAAATCTGTTATGTTTTGTGATTCTAGTGCAATTTCTATTACTAATAATCCTATTTCACAAAGTAGAACTAAACATATAGAAATAATATATCACTTTCTCAGAGAGAATGTTGAAAAACAAATATTAGCTTACAGTATACTCCAATAGAAAGACAAGTTGCTGATATTTTTATAAAACCCCTAAATGAAAGCAAGTTCAATTACTTTAAATTCGAACTAGATATGTTGAACATTAAGTAAACATTTTCACTTAGTAACAACAAAAGTTTGTACTGTTAACCCAAAAATCGGCGATCCTTCCCAAGGCAGCCAGCTCGCTAGTCGCGGCCTGCTCCAGGTTCCTCCTGTAGGTCACTTCTTAGGATGGGCGGATAGGTTTTTCTCTGTCCGCTCAGGCCGCACGGCTTAGGAGGTCTCAGCGGTCTGACCGCCCAGGCCGCGCATTTTTCCCTTGGTCGGCAGGGGCCGCGGACTGCTTCTTCAATCCGCCCTTGCAGGTTGCCTGCCTTGTCAGCTTAATCACAGCTTGTCTCAACAGGAGCCCGCTTTGCGGGATTCAGATGCCTATCCGCCCAGGTCGCTCAAACCGCCAAACAAAGGTGGCTACCTGCCCCCAGGCTGCCAGCCAGCTACCTCAGCTTCCACCTCGCCAACACGCATGGCCTGCCTCATCAGTCAGGTAGGTCGCTCAGCCCTTGTCACCCAGCAGCATGGGCAGCCAGCTTCTTCAGTCCGCCTGCGGAGTGCGGACGCTCCAGCTCCCCGGCTACCCGCAAAGAGCAGCAGCAACATCCCGTTCACCGCAATCTAGGCAGACTCGAAGTGCAGTCAAGCCTTCTAGTCCGCCTATGTTGATGAACCCCAGCTCCAGCTCCACAGCAGGCCTCATCTTCGGTAGAGGAAGACTCGGCTCGTTAGCATAGGCGGACTCCGTGGACTCAGTGGATTCGCTATGCAGCCCTCCTTTCCTCCAGCCTCCGTCTACTTCTCTCCAGCAGCAAGGTCAACCTCCCTCAGCCCGCAGTCCTGGCGCTGGCTCGATCTGTAGGAGCGGACTCAGTCCGCCAGGCAACAGAACCTCCTTAAGGTAGTTCCAGACCGCCCAGCATCGTGCGAACTCTGTGGCCTCGGCCGATATCTTTCAGCTCGCACCCTTAGCGCGTGCCCAGTTCAGCGGCGGCGAACTCCGCGGATTACCCTTGCAGTCCGCCACTTAGCCTCCAACATCCGCCTCCACAGCAACAGGCGGACAATCGCAGCTCAGCAGTAGCAGACTCCGCGGACTCTCCTCACAGTCCGCCACTCAGTGTCCCAGTTCGCCATCAGTAGCACCAGCTCTAGAAGCAAGTTCCAGTCCGCGCGGCTTGTGGCAGACTCGGCGGACTCCTTCCTCATCTCGCTCAAGTTACTGCCTCACCGGGGGTAACATCACCGCAATCCGTTACCTCCTTGGGCCTATAAATAGACCCCCATACCTCTCATGGAGGTCAGGTTCAGACACCCCGAGGTCTCATCATCGCCAAGGTGCTCACGCCTGAAGACAGCCCATAGCAAGCTCAAGTGATCACCCCCTGCGGACTTCTTTTCCCAGTCTGCACCTCCTTCTCCTTTGCCCTTAGTCGTGCGGCCTGCCGACCTGGCTCTCCAGTCCGCGCGGACTCTGTTCTTCCCTTAACTGTGTGGTCTGCCGGCCTCCAAGCTCAGTCTACGTGGCCTCCTCTTCTGGCATTTCCTTCCTTAGCCGACAGCTTCCCCTCTATACCCATTTATTTGCTTTCTTGTAAAGGTTTATTGCAAGTTGTAACTCTCAATATTAATCAAATGAAAGCCCGTCGCAAGAGTGGCATTTAAGCAGCGGCGGGCGAAATCTGTTGTTGCCGCTGCTAGCAGCCCCCTCTTTCTTCTTCTCAGCTAAGCTTAGCTCTCTCGGCCTCAACCTACAAACACAACCATCAAAGTAATTGTCTGCTTGACAACTCCTGATCAACCTCCTCCGCTCATCAGCAACCTTCTCCACTGATCATCAACCCTCCCGGCTGATCTCAGCAAACCTCTCCTCTATCCCCGCAACCCTTAGACAAGCGCGTGCTCCACTCTCGAGCACTCAGAAGCTTCCTCTTCTCCTCCTCAACCCCGCAACCTTCATCCTCTTCTTCTCCTTGCTCGTGAGATCAAACACCTCCTTCGTGTTAATTAGGCGGTGTCGTTTTCGTACATCAATAGTTAATGCGCGGCCTTCAGATCCGAACAGACAGTGAACAACGACAGTTAGCCATGACAGATCTTCGTTCAGCTGAGAAGCTTGCTCAATCAAGTCCCAGAGATGATCCTCTTTGGGAGGCCTTTGAGCAATCGCGTCGTGAGAATGCTCAGCAATTCCAAGTGATCAACCAAATTCTTGCTACTATCACCCACCAGTTGCAGATACAACCTGCAACAGCTCTAGCTGCTCCAGCTGCTCCGATCAATCCAGCGTCAACATTGGAGCATCAATAAGCTTATCCTCCAGCTTACCAGCAGGTCAATCCTCCTTATACAGAAACCTTTCTGTAAGGGCCTGCAGCCCCTTTTCGACCTTAAGATGAAGAGTTTGCTGCTCGTCAAAACTTCTTTCGGGAAGCAGCCCGGGGAAGTCCTGTAAGATTTCTCAACTTTCAGGGAAGTCGTCCATACCCATCAGCTCCTGCCTTTGCTCCTCCTGCAGCAACTTTTCCATTTTATCCTCCTGCTTCTTTTGCATCTACAACTTATGCTCCCTTCTATCCTTATGTTGTAGGAGAGCAGGAAGAACTTTCGCCATTTGCAGAGAATGTTTGTCATGAACCTACTCCAGCTAACTTCAGAGAGCCCCGGTTACTAATCTACACTGCAGAAACTGATCCAGTGAAGCATCTTCAAGCCTTCGAATCAGCTGTTGCTCTCAAAATTCTTTCAGATGCAACTAAGTGCAAGCTCCTTGTCACAATCTTTGATGGGCAAGTGAGGGACTGGCTCCATGGACTTCGTCCTCACTCCATTACTTCCTTTGCTGATCTGCAAAGGGAGTTCTTGCTTAGATTCTCTACCTCAACCAAGAGAAAGGGCGGTCCAGAAGCCCTCTTTGAGATCAAGTAGCGTGGGAATGAAAATTGGTCTCAGTTCGTTGATCGATTCAAGAGAGAAATCTTGGACATCGATATTGCTGACCAAGAAATATATCGAGTGGCTCTTATCCACGGTCTTCGTGAAGGGCCGCTCAAGTTTGAAGCCAATGTCCGAGCACCAAGAACGTACCAAAAGTTTATTGCTCTAGCCAACTCATACATCCGAGGTGAAAAGAGCAACACAGGCTTCATCTCAAGGCTTCTATCAGAGAAAGACTCTCCTTCTCACAAGCAGCCTCCGAGAACACCCCGTAAAGATTTCCCAACTCACTCAAGAAGGGAAAGAAGATTTCAACGCCATCGATATCCTTTCCCGAGCCATGATCGTGCTCAAGATCAACTGCTACTACCACTAGCTCCATATTCTCAAACAGCTGCAGTTTATCAACAGCAAGGCAATGACTTGCATAAGTCCATACTAGATGAAGTCTTGCTGCAAGTAAGCCAAGTCATGAAGGATAGGGCTAACTGCAAAAGGCCTTATCGACCAGCTGATCAAAGGTGTAGAGACTCAGAACCATACTGCGAGTTCCACAAAGAGTCAGGCCACCTGACTGAGAACTGCCGAGCACTCCGCCAACTAGTGCAAAGGATGCTCCGGCAGGGTAATATGCGTGACCTATTTCCAAAAGAAGATCGCCCTGATCCAACAACCTCAAAGGGCAAAGAAGTTACAGACATTCCTTACAGCTCAAGAGGGGTTAGCCTAGTCGAAGAACCCCCTCTACTCGTTCACAATCCTGTTGAATGCTTCGATGCTGATGATGAGGGCGTGCATGGAAGACTATTCTAAGCCGACAAAGCACTTCATAGCTCTTCAAAACTTTTTCACAACAGTGATGGGTTTTCTCTACTCTTACTCTTTCAAACATTTTCATTTCAAAACACTTCTGAGTGTTCATTCTTGCTTTTCAATAAAGATTTCATCAGGGATCTCATACTGACACAGTTCCCTTCTTGTAATGCTTCTTCCTCCATTTTTCTCTTTGCCAAAGAGATCACTACACCAATGAGATATCGCCAAGTCTTGATTGCTCCCTCGGTAGATTGTTCTCTGGCACAACCGCTATGACCACATACAGTGAGGAGTATTCGCGTATGTGCAGTGGGAGTCATCCAATCTACGATGTTGGGCTTCAGACTTCGGATCCTAGCCGACATCTGACATAGAGTGTGTGCTATGGGAGCCCCATGTGTTAGCTCTGTCGTACTTCACAAAGGATACGTCATAGTTACGATGATCTTTGCTTGGCAAGCAATGGCGATCAAGCGTAGCCTTGCGTCTTCGATCATCTCATAATTGTGACGGCCAAACACTCTATGGTACTCTCGATCCGTGCCTTTGCGGGATCCACAATTCCACTGATCTTTCCATAGACAAGCAATGCTTTAGGCCTCTTGGCGCAACTAGTCTCATGGATCAGTGATGATTGTACCCAAGGCAAGAGAGCAGTGCATCTGCAGCTTCCTTATTAGGATTTTGCGTATGTCTCCCTTTTGTGCTCTGTCAAGGGAGTATAGCTAGTCCTCTTTGTTATCAACGGCCTTTTTCACAGGTGAATAGGTTAATCCGACCTACCAAAAGGATTAGTAGACATTCACTTTGCTTATGCTCATCTTATATGCATTGCTTGCTCAAAGCTCTATCAGATGATGACTTACAAGCTCTCTACTTATATAAGCTCCATTACTCTTATCAAATGCTAATGGCATCAATCATTGATTAAGGAATCTAACTCTCCTTGAACATCAAGCAATACTATTGGAATCTAGTCCAGATTGGCAGAATTCGTCAAGTTTCTCCTCTGCTAATCTGATCATATCCATCCTATTATATCAACAGTCAACATTCCACTTATTGATCTGGACTTCATGTTGAAGACATCTCTAATATAGTAAGAAGATCATTTCTCTTATTTGATCTCCATTCAATTATCGGCAGAGTTCCTCAGGCATTTACTCTACTATTTGGTCATATTGACCTTATCTCATCAACAGTTAGCATTCGCAAGTTCCACTCAGGTACTTGCAGCTTAGCTCATTATATTACGTCTGCTGCTCACTCTTCTCTTTGCAGTGGTTAGCAGGCACCTGCAAGTCGTATCCAGGTACTTGTAGCTTAGTTCATTATATTACGTTTGCTGCTCACTCTTCTCTTTGCAGTGACTAGCAGACACCTGCAAGTTTCTTCACAGGTACTTGCAACTTTCACATATTATGTCTGCTTTTAACTCTCATTTTGCAGTAATTAGCAGGCACCTGCAAGTCTTATCCAGGTACTTGCAGCTTAGTCTTTTCCCCATATTTGCTTCTAACTTCTCTTTTGCAGAAACCAGCAAAGACTTGCAAGTTCCTTTGAGGTACTTACAACTCATTTTTATCTCTTGCATACTCCTCACTCTTCTTTTTGCAGAAGATAATAGGTACTTGCAAGCCTCCACCAGGTACTTGCAAGTTACTATGCTCCTATGTTTTCCTCTCACCTTCATTTTGCAGAACTCAGCAGAAGACACATCTTCTTCATTTTGTAAAGGAAAACGCAGGTACACGCAAGGTGTACCATCCACAGATACCTACACTAACTTTTCCGTTAAAGGAAAAAGACAGGCAACACCAAACTCCTAAGGAGAGGCATCAGGTTCTATCTCTCCTTGCCCCCTTCTTTTCCTTTGGGGTGGATCACGATTTTCGTGGGTCTCCTACTTTTTTGATGTTCTATTCGGAACTTAAAAAGTGCGAGGATTATGTTAACCCAGAAATCGGCGATCCTTCCCAAGGCAGCCAGCTCGCTAGTCGCGACCTACTCCAGGTTCCCCCTGGAGGTCGCTTCTTAGGATGGGCGGATAGGTTTTTCTCTGCCCGCTCAGGCCGCAGGGCTTGGGCGGTCTCAGCGGTCTGACCGCCCAAGCTACGCCTTGTTCCCTTGGTCGGCAGGGGCCGCGGACTGCTTCTTCAGTCCACCCCTGCAGGCCACCTGCCTTGTAAGATTAATCACAGCTTGTCTCAATAGGATCCCCCTTTGCCGGATTCAGATGCCTATCCGCCCAGGTCGCTCAAACCGTCAAACAAAGGTGGCGACCTGCCCCCAGGCCGCCAGCCATCTGCCTTAGATTCCACCTCGCCAACACGCGCGGCCTGCCTCGTCAGTCCGGTAGGTCGCTCAGCCCTTGTCACCCAGCAGCGTGGGCAGCTAGCTTCTTCAGTCCGCCTGCGGAGTGCGGATGCTCCTGCTCCTCGGCTACCTGCAAAGAGCAGCAGCAACATCCCGTTCAACGCGATCTGGGCAGACTCGAAGTGCATTCAAGCCTTCCAATCTGCCTATGTTGATGAACCCCAGCTCCAGCTCCACAACAGGCCTCATCTTCGGCAGAGGCGGACTTAGCTCAACAGCATAGGCGGACTCCGCGGACTCAGCGGATTCGCTATGCAGCCCGCCTTTCCTCCAGCCTTCATCTGCTTCTCTCCAGCAGCAAGGTCAACCTCCCTCAGCCCGCAGTCCTGGCGCGGGCTCGATCCATAGGATTGAACTCAATCCTCCAGGGAGAAGAACCTCCTCAAGGCAGTCCCAGACCGCCCAGCATCGTGCAAACTCTGCGGCCTCGACGGATATCTTTCAGCTCGCACCCTCAGCGCATGCCCAGTTCAGCAGCGGCGGACTCCGCGGATTCCCCTTGCAGTCCGCCACTTAGCCTCCAGCATCCGCCTCCCCAGCAACAGGCGGACAATCGAAGCTAAGTAGCGGCGGACTCCGCGGACTCTCCTCGCAGTCCGCCACTCAGTCTCCCAATTCGCCATCAGCAGCACCAGCTCCAGAAGCAAGTTCCAGTCTGCGCGGCTTGTGGCAGACTCGACGGACTCCTTCCTCTTCTCACTCAAGTTACGGCCCCCCTGGGAGTAACATAACTGCAAGTCGTTACCTCCTCGGGACTATAAATAGATCCTCATACCTTTCATGGAGGTCAGGTTCAGACACCCCAAGGTCTCATCATCGCCAAGGTGCTCACGCCCTAAGACTGCCCAATGCAAGCTCAAGTGATCACCCCCTGCAGACTTCTTTTCCCAGTCCACACCTACTTCTCCTTTACCCTTAGTCACGCGGCCTGCCGGCCTGGCTCTCCAGTCTGCGCGGTCTCTGTTCTTCCCTTAACTGTGCAGTCTGCCGGCCTCCAAGCTTAGTCCGCGTGGCCTCCTCTTCTGGCATTTCCTTCCTTAGCCACCAGCTTCCCCTCTGTACCCCTTTATTTACTTTCTTGTAAAGGTGTATTACAAGCTGTAACTCTTAATATTAATCAAAGGAAAGCTTGTTGCAAGAGTGGCATTTAAGCCGCTGCAGGCGAAGTCTGTTGTTGTCGCTGCTAGCGGCCCCCTCTTTCTTCTTCTCAGCTCAGCTTAGCTCTCTCGGCCTCAACCTGCAAGCACAACCGTCAGAGTAAACGTCTGCTTGACAGTTCCTGATCAACCTCCTCCTCTCATCAGCAACCTTCTCCGCTGATCATCAGCCCTCCCGGCTGCTCTCAGCAAACCTCTCCTCTATCCCCGCAACCCTTAGACAAGCGCGTGCTCCACTATCGAACACTCAGAAGCTTCCTCTTCTCCTCCTCAACCGCGTAACCTTCATCCTCTTCTTCTCCTTGCCTGTGAGATCGAACACCTCCTCCGTATTAACTAGGCGGTGCCGTTTTCACGCATCAACATGTACAACTTATAAAAGATGACTAACCAGGTCAACAAATCTAAATAACGAAGAAAGACTTAATATAAGTCAAGAAATTATATTCAGAACACAAATTTTGTGTAAGTCAAAGAACTGTGTTGAGACACCACATTGTGTGTCGACACTATAGGCAGAATTATGTCGAGACACCAGTATGTGTGTCGGCACAATAAGTAGTCATGTGCCGAGACACCTGACTGTATGTCGACACTGATTAGATGCAGTGTGTCGAGACATTAAAATTTAGTGTTGAGACATAAGGGTGTCGAGACCCTGAGGTCTGTGTCGAGAGACAGGAACCTTGTGTCGACTTAAGTCGACACATCGCGACATAGTAGGTTTTCCATGTCAACACTAGATATTTCCCAACATTTAGAAAATTACTAAATGCAGCTGATAAGTCTGATTTATATAGTGTTTTTTGGACTCATCTGGGCTAGTTTTTACGCACTTGCACTTCACTTTTAGTTTGTTATCGTTTATATTCCATTTATATAGCTTTTCACACTAAGTGCATTGTTTTGGCTCATGGGTGTGAAAATGCGCAATCTGTTGTTGGGGGTAAGCATATGGTGCTCCCCAGGGGCTCTTTCCAGTTTCTTTTATTGCATTTCAGCTTTGCTGGAGGGTCTTGTTTACTTTTAAATATTTGTATGCAGGTGGTGCGTTTTCCCCAAGGCTGGGATGCAGGTTTGAGGAAAATGCACGGTCATGCGTTTTCTTA
Source organism: Platanthera guangdongensis (assembly GCA_039583875.1). Classification (NCBI taxonomy): domain Eukaryota; kingdom Viridiplantae; phylum Streptophyta; class Magnoliopsida; order Asparagales; family Orchidaceae; genus Platanthera; species Platanthera guangdongensis. The sequence goes on along the minus strand of CM077156.1, from coordinate 97,041,014 downwards.
GCACACAGTTCTTTATGATAGTGCATTTTGTTTGTGCATGAGAATCGTCGAGTGGAGCTCGACGAATTTCGTCGAGCTGAGCCCGATGATCTTCACGCACGGTTGACGCACGATTTCTTCGAAACCGTGCTCGAAGGAAACACACGGTTTTCCTGTAGCTTTCTTATTGTGTGTTTGTTGTTCCATTTTGTTGTTAATCGTGTGATTTGTTCACGCACAGGCGGAAGCGCCCGTGCGAGAGTAAAATGCACGGTTCCACTATATTTTCTTGATTTCCTGCGCTCCGTGTTTACCCGTGTGATTTCCTTCACGCACGGGAGGAAGCGCCTGTATGCGAGTAAAACGCATGGGTCAATGCTTCATCATCCACAAGCTTGGCCTGCAAGTTAATAATGCATGGTTAGCGCACGGTCGTGCGCCAAACCGTGCGTGCCTATTTTTCTGACCTGCTTCTATTTAAAGCGCAGATTTTCCTCCATGAAAAGACTTTTCGGCATGTTGTTCCCCCCGCCTTTTTAGGGAAACATTCCACCATTTTCCACCTTGGAGAGGCCTCCGGGCAAGCTTTCAACGCCAAATCAAAGCCGAAGCTTCCTCTCAGCCTCCTCCTTCATCCTTGAGCTTCAAGAAGAGTTTTAACCTAGCTTTCTTCATCAATCTAGAGAAGTTTGTGTCATCCTCCACCGGCTCGTGACACAAAGAAGACGGGTCCATTGGGAGTGAGTGACAGCCTCCTCTACCCCGAACGCAGTTGAGAACCGAGCTTGGACGCGGATTGACAACCCGACGATTCCTTCCGTGAATCCTCAGCAAGACTTCGGATTCGGTCGATTTCGCACACTTTTCTTCTCTTGTTGTTGATAGTGCAGTTTGATCTCTTTTATATGATGAAGTTTCTCTTATTTTGATAAACATATGTATACAATCATGTCTATGTGATTTTATAATTTTCGTTATTTGCTTGAGGTGCGCCTTTGTTTCCATCCGCCACCACATCCGGTTGTGCCGCACTAGCAATTGCTAGTGGCATGCATAGCAAAGAGGTTCTCTCGACCCTCATTCCGCCATTCTAACCACATCATCCGCAAACCTACTCGTCCATCCGCCCAACGATTCAGTGCATAGCGGCACGTGTAGTCTTCCATCCCGCCCGGCGAAGCATCGCATAGCGGCGTTGCATAGGAGTAGCTGTTAGAGTTTTATTTTCATTTTCCGCGACTATCAAAATCCCCCTTCGTTAACTCTGACCTAAGGACTTCAATCTCAAGTCCTCCTCAAAATTAACTCCACCTTACTGTGTTCTTTGAAGAGATCGATACTTGGGGAAATTCACCTATTTTATATTACTTGTGCGACTGGTACACTTGCCGTCCAACTCATCAAGTTTTTGGCGTTGTTGCCGGGGAACGCAGTCGTGTGAGTTTCTGGAGAGGGAGATAGGATATAGAAGCCCTTTTCCATTTGTTCATACCATGTTTCTTTTTTGCTTTAATTTTTAGAATTTGTTGCTTTTTTTTGCTTTGTTCCTTTTCTAGTTTTGATTTTTCTACAGCAGGCATTCCTTCTCTTTTTTCTGCTTGTGTGTAGTTAATTTTTGCTTAGAATATTTCTGTTGGTGAATTCTTTCTTGTTGCACCATGTTTTCTTCTATGAATATCCGTTGTAGATGGTGTGGGTACTATAGGCATGGTAGTGATGAGTGCCCCACTGAAGATAGTGAGCATGATTCTCGTGGTTCAGTGTATGAAGCACCGTCCTCTTATGGTACTTCATACACCATACCCAAGTCTTATGGTCACTGCTCTTCTACACCTTCACCTTTTTCTTATTCCTCTCTGGTCCTACCAGGATCAAGGATTAATGGAAAATGGTGTTTGTGTTGTCGTAGCACCGACCACGTATTAAAAGATTGCGTAGATTTTCAGCGCCAGTTGGAGGACGATGATGAACCGGCTATCTGATTCATTCCATCGACCACTCAATCGGCTGCCCCTTCTGATTCTGATGATATATTCACAGCACCACCTTGTCTATGGGGGACTGTTGTGGATATACCCATCAGACTTTCTGCTGAACGGTGTGATGACATTGTGGTGTCGTCTCTCCCTATGCGTTCTTCCCCTCTTTTGGATTCACCCCCCGGAGGAACCCGAACATATTTTCTCTGATGTTGTTGTTCCTCCGCTTTCTTTGCATGAATTATCTATCCCCATTTTTAGTGATTCGGTTGATGATGTTATGTTGGATAGTGATTCAGAGCCTGAGGTTGCGCCAATGTGGGACGAGGATGTTATTCTCTCCAATAGAGAGTCTGATACCTTGGAACATGATGATTCACCGAGGTGGGATGATAAGGAGATCCTTTCTGATGAGTAAGTTTTCACTTCCTTGTTGGATGAGGAGGTCCAAACCACCACCGAGGACCTCGAGCTCTCGGATTCCCCTCGCTATGACTCATATGATACTGACAGTGATATGTACTTGGATCCTGCTGGGAGTGAGACTAGGACCACTCCCCCTATTTTTGATTATTTTAGTTCTTCATCTCTTTTATTACTTGATCTCCCTTCTTTATCAGAGCCTGTGCAGGTTGAGTCCCCACAGATACATTGTGATGATGATGAGCCTGGTGCCCATGCCGTTTCCATCGCTTCGTACAAATTTGTGGTTGACGATGCCTTGATAGGCAAAGATTTATTTTGTAGTGAGATGAGCGAGGACCAGTGCTCCTCCTCTTCTTACTTCCTATTTTCTCTGCCTGCGAGGAGCAGGTATGAATATTTAGGCAGAAGGGGTAACTGTTTTATCGTCGTATCGGTACCCGTTACCGAAATGGATAATGGAATAGTTGCCTCTGAACTTTTCTTTTCATAGGCCCATTAGCTAGTACTTTTTGTTTTTCGAATAAGTCATGCTGGGATGACAATAACCCCTATACTTATCTTCCATTTCCTGCATTTTTTTAATTTTTTATGTCTATTTCAGTTTAGTATTTCTTTGTATATTGTATATTTTTCTCTTGTTTTTGCGGAGCTCACCCCTGCAGGTATTCTTGGCTACTTCATATTGCTGGGGTTTTGATTCTTTGTTTGGCGGAACTGCTTCTGTTTTTCACGTGTCTTCTGGTATGCTCACTAGCTGAGCCTTGGGTAACCTCTTCCCTTGTCTCTATCTGATTTTTATTTCAATATCATATGCTGTGTAGCTTGATGTAAGCCTGGGGGAGAGCCAGTATGTGTTACCTTTTGCACACACATATTTCATGTGCATACTAGAAGATTTTATTGTTTTATTTTGATTAGATCTTCACATCGCACACCACTGCACCCACATGAGCGCGTGCTTAGCTGTTAGCGTGCTGCGAGTTAAACTCGTTTCTATTGTATGATTTCGAAAAAATATTGTGCTGGCATAGGATTGTGAGACGGAGTAAAATGTTGACCTTATTGTGCTCCTAGTCGAGTGCTCTCGTCTCGTGTAGAAATTGGAGTAAATTTAATTTTTTTTTTTGTATGCTTATGATTTTATATTTTTCTAATTGCGTAAATACTATTTATTCTACTCAAAAATTGGTGAATCCGGTGTGAATCCGACGATAGCTTAGGGATGTGTGTAGACAATCGTTAGATTCGTATTGCTCGAGTTCGGAGGAAGGAGTCTTTCTCATTGGCTAAGAACTTACCCCAAGCTATTCTTGAAGCATGGGTATAGGTTAGTCATGCATGAGTGTGATGTAGGCCATCATTTTGGCCCGGTTGAGATTTGTACCATTCCTAACATCTTATCTTCGCTAGCCCCATTGTGCTTATCCCTTCTTTGAATTCAGCTCCACCATTATTTCACCAAAGCCTCATAGATGATCCTAGTCGCACACCCAAGTCGAGCTTTAGTGTTTAACATTTTCATTTTGGGGTGTTGATGTGGTGATATTCATTGTGAATATGTGGATGTGCTTCAAAGTTATATTTGTTGAAGTTGCTAAAAAGGATGATTTGAAAAAAATGTATAAAAATGAATTGTAAAAAAAAGTGAAAAGAAAAAGTATAATTGAAAATTCTATTTGAGATGAGATTGTATTTGAGGTAGGCGGTGCACACACCCATATTTTAAAAATTAAGTCTGGGGGTGTGGTGTACCCGCATATATTGTGGGTAGCGTTGGATTCTTTTTTTATGCTATCTCATTTGGGTTAGGTGTGTAGCCCTCTTATTTATCTTTGTTTACCTCACCGAAACCCAAGCCCCATCTCTTCCCCTAAAGTCCTACTGATTTCTGTGTGAACCTAACCAGTGTCGTGGAGAGAGTGCGAACGGGCAAGCATATGGTCATCGATATTGGTGGAATCCTTTGGAGGTTATCCCAAGCCCCGATCTTTGGCAATGCTCGCCTAGCGATTAGTCTACTTTCTTCGTATGCATGACCGGAAGATTCACCGTGATTCTATTTTTGAGTAATAATAAAATTTTGATGCGCAATGTGAAAAGTATAAACTATTTTGAATACTTAGAAATTTCCTCTATTATATTTTTACGCCAGCGAGCATGCGACATCGCATGGTACTCTGTATCTCAATTTCTTTATTGCTAGTTTATTTTCCCTTTCTGCATCGATTTTGTTTGCTCAGGACGCACAAACAGGTAAGTCTGGGGGTGTGATGAGTTCGATTTATATAGTGTTTTTCGGACTCATCTGGGCTAGTTTTCACGCACTTGCACTTCACTTTTAGTTTGTTATTGTTGATATTTCATTTATACAGCTTTTCACGCTAAGTGCATTGTTTTGGCCCATGGGTGTGCAAATGCGCAATCTGTTGTTGGGGGTAAGCACATGGTGCTCCCATGGGCTATTTCTAGTTGCTTTTGTTGCATTTCTTCTTTTCTAGAGGGTCCCGTTTGCTTTTAATTATTTGTATGCAGGTGGTGCGTTTTCTCCAAGGCTGGGATGCAGGTTTGAGGAAAACGCACGGTCGTACGTTTTCTTAGCACACGGTTATTTATGATCGTGCGTTTTGTTTGTGCAGGAGAAATGTTGAGTGGAGCTCGACGAATTTCGTCGAGCTGAGCCCGACGATCTTCACGCACGGTTGATGCACGGTTTCTTCAAACTGTGCGCGAAGGAAATGCACGGTTTTCCTATAGCTTTCTTGTTATGTGTTTGTTGTTCCATTTTGTGCTTAATCGTGTGATTTGTTCACGCATGGGTGGAAGCGCCCGTGCGCGAGTAAAACACATGGTTCCACTGTATTTTCTTGATTTCATGTGCTCTGTGTTTACCCATGCGATTTCCTTCATGCACGGGCGAAAGCGCCCGTGCGCGAGTAAAATGCACGGGTCAACTCTTCATCATCCACAAGCTTGGCCAGCAAGTTAATAACGCACGGTTAGCGCACGGTCGTGTGCCAAACCGTGCGTGCCTATTTTTCTGACCTGCTTTTATTTAAAGCGCATATTTTCCTCCATGAAAGGAATTTTCGGCCTGTTGTTCCCCCCGCCGTTTTAGGGCAAAGTTCTGCCATTTTCCACCTTGGAGAGGCCTCCGGGCAAGCTTTCAACGCCAAATCAAAGCCGGAGCTTCCTCTCGGCCTCCTCCTTCATCCTTGAGCTTCAAGAAGAGTTTTAACCTAGATTTCTTCATCAAGCTAAGAGAAGTTTGTGTCATCCTCCACCGGCTCGTGACACGAATAAGATGGGTCCATTGGGAGTGAGTGATAGCCTCCTCTACCCCAGACGCAGTTGAGGACCGAGCTTGGACGCGGATTGACAACCCTGTGATTCCTTACGTGAATCCTCAACAAGACTTCAAATCCGATCGATTTCACACACTTTTCTTCTCTTGTTGTTGATAGTGCAGTTTGATCTCTTGTATATGATGAGGTTGCTCTTATTTTGATAAACATATGTATACAATCATGTCTATGAGATTTTATATTTTCGTTATTTGCTTGAGGTGCGTCTTTGTTTCCATCCGCATAACATCCGGTTGTGCCACACTAGCAATTGCTAGTGGCGTGTGTAGCGAAGAGGTTCTCTCGACCCTCATTCCACCATTCTAACCACTTTATCTGCAAGCCTACTTGTCCATCCGCCCATCGATTCGGTGTATAGCAGCCCGTGTAGTCTTCCATCCCGCCTAGCGAAGCATCGCATAGAGACGTTCCATAGGAGTAGTTATTATTGTTTTATTTTCTTTTTTGTGACTATCAAAACCCGACTTCGTTAACTCTGACCTAAGGACTTCAATCTCAAGTCCTCCTCGAAATTAACTACACCTTACTGTGTTCCTTAAAGAGATCGATACATGAGGAAATTCACCCATTTTATATTACTTGTGCGACTGATACACTTGTCGTCCAACGCATCAGTAGTGCGCCTTCTCGCCTTCAGCAGACAATTACTATAAATAGGTGGTGTAAGGAGTTGTCTACTATGCTTACCAGAAATCTTGACAGACCGATCGCTGTGTGTCGAGACCTAGAAATCCTTAGTCGACACCACTCAATCTCAAGTTCTCTCAACTCAAATGACACCCAAGATGGACAACAACATCAACGAGTGTTATGAACTGGTGCGAAACACATTCGTCTCCGCACAAGAAGAAATCAAGAATGTGATAGACCTTGTCAATGAGGCAGGTCTTGAGTATCTGCTTTCTGAATCAACCAAGATATGGAAGAGAGAAGTATCTGAGTTCTATTCCAATGCTTCACTAAACCTGAAGACAGCCAAGATAAATTCCAGTGTAAATGGAGCAAGAGTAAAGGTCACAATCAAACGGGTGGCTAAATCTTTCATATTCCTAGAACTGCACAGGAAGATGAACTAGATTCTAATAAGACTGCAGAGGCCTTAGAATGGTGTGGTCTGGCTCCAACCACTAGGTTTGGTAGTTCATTGAACAGTGAGGGAATGAGTTCCCATGGAAAATTTCTATCTGAAGTAGTCGGAAAGGTGCTCCTCTGCAAGGATGGAGCATGTTAGGTCTATTGATCCCAATATGCCAGATTTCTAAGAAGTCAAACGGGTCAATGACATACACACATACTGTATTTGATGTGTGCCCTAGTTCATGCATGCAAGTAGTCCATGATTGGACAGGTGAAGAAAAATAAGTTTGGTGGTAAACTCATTATTCATCGAGCTTAGTTTGCAATTCGTCGAGCTCTGCTCAACACTTGTCACGCTAAAGCCAGAAAAAATTGACTAAGGCAAAAGGCGTTGAGACTGCTGAAAAGATCAGAGTTCGTCGAGCTCCGCCCACAGATCGTTGAACGTAGCTAAAGCAAGAAAACCTGACTAAGGCAAAAAATGCTGAGACAACTGAGATAGCTGAGAAGAAGGCGTTGAGACCGCTGAGATAGCTGAGACAACTGAGAAGAATGTGTCAGCTTAACCGCTGAGACAAAACTAGCTTGATTTCTCCAAGTCCAGAAGCGTTGTGTGAAGCAGGTTCACTCAACACTTAAAATGAAGAAGGAAGCGTTAAGACAAAACTAGTTGGATTTCTCTAAGTCCAGAAGTGTTGAGTGAAGCAGGTTCACTCAATGCTTCTAATAAAGAAGGAAGCGTTGAGATAGTTAAGAGGAAAAATGCTGAAATAGAAGGTTGTCTCAGCTGTAAAACAAAAACCGCTGAGACCGCTGAGAAGATACCGCTGAGACAGAAACTTGTCTCAGTTAATAAAAAGAAAGTGTTGATACAAAGGCCTATCACAGCTATTAAGAAGAAACCGCTGAGACTGCTGAGACAAATCTAGAGAAAATCCACAAGTCCAGAGGCGCTGAGAGCCAAAATAAATGGCGTTGAGTGACTTATCATCACTCAATGCTTCATGGATTTCTGGAATATTTTCCAAGTCCAGATGGTGATGACCATTACTGACATCATCAAAGTCAACTTACAAGTAGCCGTTGTGGGAAAGTTGCAGTGGCGCCGAAAGCTGTCTTGTCCTTTTCTGAAGAAGGTGGGGCTCACCAAACCTTGGCTGGGCCCACATACAAGTGTGTTGTTGATTCAAATCAACGCATATAAAAAGGAAAAATAAAAGGGATTAGGGCAATGAACAACGAACGAAATAGATCGAATGGAAAGAGGAACAAACGCAGAAAATACAGAAAAGCGGCTGGACATTTTCTTCTCCACCAAGCTTGAAAGGTAAAGTGCATCAGAGATAGCCACTAAGGCAAAGGAAGTTAGCTGAAGCTCTTCAAGCTCAGCAAGTTATTTCTTTACAGAACAGAGGAGTTGATTCATCCATTCAGCAAGTTGGTAGCTGCTCATCTATACAGCAGAGAAGAGTTAGCTGTAGAAGAGGACTAATACCTTTTACAACAAGTGTGCTGGACTGATATCTGCTCAGTCCAGCAAGGTAGACTCAGAGATTTATCTCTGAGTCAGTTGTTTATTTTTATTAACTATTCTGTATTCTTTGCTTGTAAGTTTCAGTTTATCTGAATCTGAGTGTAGGGTACTTTGTGCCTGAGGTAGGTGACTAATTAGTCACTGAGGTAGGTACCCTATTGGGGTACTGAGATAGGATCCAAGTGTGGATCTGAGCTGTAGGGCTTTGTTGCCTGAGGTAGGAGAGTGTTGCTCTCTGAGATAGGATCCAAGTGTGGATCTGAGGTAGGGTTGTCCTCCCAGCCTGAGTGTAGGGCCATGTGCCTGAGGTAGGTGACTGGAGAGTCACTGAGCTGTAGGTGACAAGTGTGTCACTGAGTTATAGGCCTTGGAGGAGGCTTAGTTGTAGGTGCCTGGAAGGGTACTGAGTTGTAGGAGTGTTGCAGCACTCTGAGAGTAGGGTTGTGTGCCTGAAGCTGTAGGGCTAAAGAGCCTGAGTTATAGGCCTTAGAAATAATGCTGAGGTAGGTGATTAGTGGATCACTGAGCTGTAAGAGTCTTGCAGGGCTCTGAGGTACGAACCCTTATGGTTCTGAGTTTGGATTCTATGAAGAATCTGTGTTATAGGCTGAGGGTCTGAGATGTAAGCTCTGAGGAGCATCTTGGTGGAGTTTGTGTCTTGTCCAACAAATTAGTTGGATAGGTGGGAAGAAAAGTGGATGTACTCAATTGGGGAACCACTATAAATCTTTGTGTTTTCTATGTTGTTTGTTTTCTGATTTATTGCAGGTTCTAAGGACAAGCTCTAGATAATTTAAGTTGAAATCAGCAAAGAACAAATAAAATTTACATAGACCTATTCACCCCCCCCCCCCTTCTAGGTGATTAGCTAACCTTTAGTTAAATAACTTTCAAGTGGTATCAGAGGGAGTTACTCAAAAAAGATTAATAATCTAAGTATTCCTCCAAGGTTAGCCATAAGATAAAAAATGGGATCTGGTGTAAACTACAAGGAATTAGGAGCCACGAAGTTACCAATCTATGGAAAGGAAGGGTTTGGGCTCTGGAAGGAAAGGGTCAGGCTATTCATGGAAGCTGCTGACCCTAGGATCTACATCATAATGAAAAGGGACCTTTCATCCCTATGAAGATCTCAGTTCTGGATGTCGACATCCAGACTCCTAAGTCTTATGAAGAAATGAACAAAGATGTGCTCTGATAAGTTTGATATTTATAGGGTATTTCGGACTCATCTGGGCTTATTTTTGCACTCGTGCACCGCATTTCAACCAGCATTCGGTTATATTTGCATCGGCCGGTCTATGACCATTTTGTGCACTTTTTTGGCCCAAGGGTGTGCAATTGTGCATTCTATTATTGGGGGTAAGCACATGGTGCTCCCCAGGGGCCCTTTCCAGTTGCTTTTGTTGCATTTCTGCATTGCTGGAGGGTCCTCTTTTGATTTAGTTGTTTGAATGCAGGTGGTGCATTTTTCCCCATGTTTGGAATTCAGGTTTGAGGAAAACGTATGGTCGTGTGTTTTCTTAGCACACGATTCTTATTGATCGTGCATTTTGATTGTGCAGGAGAAACGTCGAGTGGAGCTCGATGAATTTCGTCGAGCTGAGCACGACGATCTTCACGTACGGTTAACGCATGGTTTCTTCGGAACCGTGCGCGAAGGAAACGCACGGTTTTCCTGTAGCGTTCTTGTTTATACCAATCTGTGGTTAATCGTGTGATTTGTTCACACATGGGAAGAAGCGCCCGTGCGCGTGTAAAATGCACGGTTCCACATGCTTTTCTCTAAATTTCAGCTTTCTATGGTTAATTGTGTGTTTCCTTCACGCACGGGCATGCGCGCTCGTGCGCGTGTAAAACGCACGGTTCCCCTGTAGTATCTTGTTTTCCCGCTCTCTGTATTTACCCGTGCGATTTCCTTCACGCACGGGCAGAAGTGCTCGTGCATGAGTAAAATGCACGGGTCAACGCATCTTTATCCGTAATCTTGGCCTGGAAGTTAATAACGTACGGTTAGCGCACGGTCGTGCGCCAAACCGTGTGTGACTATTTTTCTAACCTCCTTCTATTTAAGTGCAAATTGTCTTCCAAAGAAAAGATTATTTTCCCCGCAATTCCTCCCGTTGTTTTAGGTCAAAGCTCTTCCCTTCCACCTCGGCCCTTCATCCTCCACCAAGGAGATAAGCCCTGGCCATGCTCGTGAAGCCTACATCTTGTCGGCGCTTGCTTTCGGCCTCCTCCTTCATCTTTTCAGCTCCATTTCAAGTTTGACGCCATAACCAACAAGAAAAGGGAAGCTTGTAACCTTCTTTCGCATCGCGACACGAAGAAGACGGGTCCATTGGAAGGTCGTGACAGCCTTCTCTACCCCGGACGTAGTTGAGGACCGAGCTTGAATGCGGATTGACAACCCGGCGATTCCTTTCCCGACCCCTCAACGAGCCTTCGGATTCAGTCGATCTCTTGACTTGTTCTTGCTTTCTTGTTGAGTATGTGTGTTTAAATGTTTTTACATTGATGATGTGCACTTTAGTTATAAACATTATTTGTTTCATGTCTATGTGAACTGGTTTTGTTTTACCGCTTTAGTTGCTTGAGTAGCGCCCACATTTCCATCCGCCACCACATCTGGTTCTGCCGCTCTAGCGATTGCTAGAGGTGTGCGTAGCGAATAGGTGCTCATGACCCTCATTCCATCGTTCTCACCACCTCATCCGCAAGCCTACTTGTCCATCCGTCTAGCAATTCGGTGCATAGTGTCCCGTGTAGTCTTTCATCCCACCTGGCGAAGCATCGCATAGCGGTGTCGCATAGGAGTAGTTTGTTAATGTTTTACTTTCTTTTTCCGCAACAATCAAAACCCACTTCGTAAACACCGACCTAAGGAATTCAATCTCAAGTCCTCCTCAAAATTAAGTCCACCTTACTGTGTTCCTTGAGATATCGATACTTGGGGACATTCGCCCATTTTATATTACTTGTGTGACCGGTACACTTGTCGTTCAACGCATCAAGTTTTTGGCGTCGTTGCCGGGGAACACAGTCGTATGAGTTTTTGGAGAGGGAGATAGGAGATAGAAGCCCTTTTCCATTTGTACATTGCATGTTTCTTCTTTTCTTTACTTTTTAGAATTTGTTGCTTATTTTTCTTTGTATCCCTTTTCTGATTTTTGGTAGAAAGCAGATCCGTGTTATTTCATTCTAGTGTGTAGCACCCTTTTCGGAAAATATTTTTGTTCGCGATGTATTCCGTAGCCGAGTTCCATCTCTATGACACTTTGCGCTAATACATCGATATCATGGCTATTTTAAATGTTGAGTATTGTATTCGATGTTTGCTATGTCAAGGTATAGGCCAAATGGTTAAGGATTTCCCTCGCTTGTGCGAGCCTTCTCCCTCTGAGGGCGTGTGCGCAGCAACCTCCTGTTCGCGAAAGACTGTTGTGGATAGGCCCATCAGGGTGTTGCCTGGCCCATACACTGACATCGCTCATCTGGCTCGTTCTTTACCCGTTGAGATTACCGAAGAATCTCTCGCTGCATACATATCCTTCATGGGTCCCTAGCTCCCTTTTTATGAGCTTCCCTTGAGTGATGACGATCACTCTGGTGTTAGCCAGCAAAAAGAGGATCAAGAACTCATGGGCGCTCCTGTATTGGATGCAGAGATTGTTCCTGTCGAGGGGGTGGCATCTGCGAATGATTTTGCGATGGGGCCTGCTCATTCTATGCCTGATTTCGAGAGCAGTTTCACCCCTCCACAATTTTTGCCTAATCGTGCTACTCCATTTTCTTGTGAGTCGGCTGATGATGCCACATTTTTGGATGATTCGGTGCCTGAGGTTACGCCGAAGTGGGATGATGACTCTACTATCTCTGACGGAGAAGGTGGATCTTCGGAACACTTTTACGCACCCTGGTGGGATAAGGAATGTTCCATATCTGATACAAAGATTTGTACCTCCTTATTTGGTGAGGTTGTTCCTCTTACCACCGCGGACCTCGATTTCTCGGATTCCCCCCTTTACGACTCATATGACACCGACGATGATCTATGCTTGGATCCTGCTGGGAGTGAGACCGGGACCACTCCCTCTATTTTTGATTATTTTCGTTCTTCATCTCCTTTATTTCTTGATCCCTTTCTGTATCTGAGCCTGTGTGGGTTGAGTCTTCGCAGGTGCTTTAGGAGGAATTGGAGCTGTCAGCTCGAGTCACGGATGGTAGCATCCTCTTTCACTAGGAGGTTGATCCCTCCTCCGTTGAGGAAGTTCCATTCATTGCTTTCTCCTCCTGTCATTTCCCTGTAGACGATACCTTGCTGGGCAAGTATTTATTTTTTAGTGAGATGAGCAAGGACCAGCGCTTCTCCTCTTCTTACATCCTATTTCCTCTACATGTGTTGTGCAAGTATTATTATTTATGTAGAGGGGTAACTGCTTTATCGTTGTATCGGTACTTGCTACCGCAACGGAGATTAGGCCAGTTACCTGTGCATTTTTCATTTCGTAGGCCCATTAGCTAGGACTTTTCATCTTTCGAATAAGTCGTGCTGGGATGACAATAACCCCAGTACTTATCTAGGAGTAGGATTAGTTAGTTAATTTTTACTATTTTAGAAATAGTTTTGTGTGTTGTTTATTTTGTTTTTGCCTTAATGCACGCTTGCGAGATTTTTGTGTGCTTGTGCCTATTTCGGGAAGATTGTCTAGTCGCCCAGGAGGTTCTTTGCTCTATTTGCTTTTGTTTTTCTCGATGTTGTTACAGGAGGAGACTTCCCGGAGAAAATGAGGCGAATCGGGCTGTTTTTGCAAAACGCACGGTTTGGGGAAAACATGCGCAGCAAAAATGCACGACTGTGCGTTGTTTTCATTATTCATTTAAACTCTGGCCGAGCGATTTTGACGCATGCTGGCCCTAATTCCCGTGCGTCTGCTGTAATTGCATGCTTCTCCACCATCTTCTCCGGCGAGATCTCCTTCTCCTCCTCCAAATCCACCCTCATTCCTCATCTCTTTCCCTTTCTCTCTCTCTCCTCATTGCCATGGGTTATAAGAAGGTGATTAGCAAGTTGCGCAGCTTCAGTGGTGCCTACTCCTCTACGCGGACTGCAGTTTCGGCGGGGCGGGATGATGCTCTGGATGCTCCGGTGAATACTGAAGATGCATAGCGGATGCTTCGTTTTAGGCGACCTGAGATGATCGTGAGGTTTGATCGTTTGGTCTAAAAACCATTTTTGGATTTTTGTTTCATTTCGGACGAGGAGCTCGCGGTCGTTGGTTTAAAGCTGGAGGTGGACCGTTTACTCGACGTGGGTTCGTGACGTCATATCTTCTCCATTGTGGAGATCGGATTTCGCGAACTCACGCTTGAATTCCTCTCCACTTTCCGCATTCTAGAACGACGTCACGCAGCTGCCGGTGAGTCCGCTGCTATGACATTTCGAATGAACTTACATCCTTACACTTTTAGTGTGGGTATGCTTGTTGTTTATGCGGGGGTATACACGATTGAAGAACTCACAGAGTCGGACGTTCTTGCCCGACCCATTGAGTTCCCAACCGTTGCTTCTCCCCACACATTCTGACAGGAGATCGCTGGGTTGTCACAGTGTAACGCCCCGAAACTCAAAGTGAGCAAAGGGGTACGTTTTGGGCCAGTTTGGGTTCTGGCTGCAGGCACACGGCCTGGGACACGGGCGTGTCCCAGGGCGTGTCGACCCGTGTCGACACTTAGCCGCGGTGTGGACGAGATTCTCTCGACGATTCGTCGAGACAAGGCACACGGCCTGTGACACGGGCGTGTCACAGGGCGTGTCGACCTGTCTCGACGATCGTCCCTGGGAGTCGACGAGATTTTCTCGACGATCGTCGAGACAAGGCACACGACCTAGGACACGGGCGTGTCCAAGGCCGTGTCATCAAGTCGACGATCTTCGCTCGACGAAGTGTCGAGTGTCGAGACCGTGTACACGGCTTAGAGCCCAGGCGTGTCAAGGTGACATGGGTAGGGACACGGGCGTGTCCTAGAACCCGTGCAGTGCTCGGGTTGATTTTGGGGAAAAATCATGGGGTACACGGCCGGCCACACGGCCGTGTCCGGTGGAACACGGGCGTGTCAGCTCGAACACGGGCATGTTCGATACCCGTGTGAGGTTCCAGGCGATTCGATTTTGACGGCGAATAAGGCATATGGCCCTGGACACGGGCGTGTGCCAGACCGTGTTCGGTCCAGATTGGGCATTTCAGCCCCGAATCAAAGCCATTCGTTTCCTTGTTTTGAGATCCAACGGCTGGGGGATGTTCCTGAAGGGATATACCCGTGAATGGACTTGGAAAACCCTTACTTTTCATAACTTCTCTTCTTTCTAAAACCTTAGAGAGAGAGGAGAGCTAAGGGAGGAAGAAGGAGCTAGATCCCGCCATTGGAGGAGCTTCGGAGCTCCGAATCGCGAGCCGACTCCGGATCTACGGAGGCAAAGCTAGTGCGGTGCTTTTCATCCGATTACTTTTCAATGGCGCCAAAGAGGAACGCAAGGGTAACGATTCTCTTCTTGAGCATGAATAGCTCTCCTTCTTTTGCATAGGAAGCCCGCTCTCGCGAGTTTGCGGTGAGTTGGAGGCGTTCCTACGAGTAGACACGAATAGTCCCCGTTGTTAGAGTCCGTAAGCGAGAACGGACATAGGCATGATGTGTGAAGCCTACCCGGACATGTTGGTCCGGATCGGTGATGTTGCATTGCATAAATGCCGGAGAAGACTCCGTGCGATTGGGTGTTTTTTGGGTTTTCTACGTGGTAGATTGCAACAGGGAATCTTGGGGATTAACCCTAAGGTGCACCCGGAAAACTGGGCGGATGCGTGATCTTGCCAACATGGAGGCCTGAGAGCCAACTTGAACATAACTGAGTTATGTGAAACTGTGTGACGAAAGTGGGACTCGGGAGAAGTTTGACCTGCGCAAATGGCTTAAATTGTCGTTGCGACGTGAGCACGGGTTAGATGGAACCGTACCTATATCTATGTCGTTCTGGTTAAAGAGACCTAAGGTTACGTGGCACTTGTCGTTGCCATAGATGTGAGTCTTCGGCGGTCAATGGCTTAAATTGACGTGACCCATACCGGGAAGACAAATTGCTCATAGGTTTGGCCGTCTAAGTGGCGGTGGTGAGTCCGGAATGTTAATGGCTTTAATTGACATGACATCGACCGGTTCACCGAGAATGTGCCCTGAGTGCACGGGGCGTGTGGCCGAGCGAGCCAACGTCTGTGATGAAATGATTATTGTTATAAATTGCTCGTTTATGCTAATGAAATGCAGGAAAGGAGCATCGCCGCCCCGAGTTGGAGGCGGGATCGTTATAATTTGGTCAGCATTGCTGACCGTTGCCTTGTTTTGCCACCGTGCGGTGGTTTGTTGCTTGCAGGTGCAGCTAGACCAAGCGGTCAATAGCGGGCTAAAGCCCTTTTTGCGAAGCCGGCCCTCGAAGGCCCAAGTGGAAGTGTTGACTGCTTTATTCATGTGTGACCGGCCTGCGTGTCGTGGTTTGTAAAACATGCAATTGAAAGTGGAACATTTTTGTAAGGCCTTAAGGCTTGTTTTGAGTATTTTGTATAACATTCCTAATTTGTACTAGTGGACATTCATGCTCTAATGCTGGGTTCTTTGTTACAACTTTTATAAACTGCTTCCGCTAGAATGCTCTGTGTAGGACGTTGAGATTGGTTGGATGGTTTCCATAAGTAACCACCCGGTCTGTCCGTGGTATATGGCGTCGGGCCCCGGCCGGACCTACTGCTATATGCTATGCGACGGATAGGGGGTGTTACAATTTGGTATCAGACTACTGGTTTTGGTCGGGCTTAAATTGAATTCGTGGGCGAATTCTTTTAAGGGGTGGTGAGCACATTGTGTGCGTCATCGTAATAACAGTAAAAAGAACCCATGAATGTCCACTTAGGAATGAAAATACTCGTGTTTGGGGAACCTGCGTGTTCCTATAATTGCTGTTTGCAATTTTATTGGTCGCTTAACGGTGTTTTGTACCATTATAGGTGACCAGAAGTGGTGTTGGACCGCTAGACTGTCCGGTTTCTGAGAAGCATGGTGCACCCGGTGAGGTGTTTGAGACTCCTCCTTCGTATGAAACCGTTAGAAGGATCGTATAAGCGGTGTTCGCTGTGACGGGTGCACAGCTTGGAGGAAATGTACAACCCTGCTGTAACAGCCCAAAGTTCTGAAACAGGAAAATTTGGGTGACACGGCCTGGGACACGGGCGTGTCCCAGGGCGTGTCAGGTGACACGGCCTGCGACACGGGCGTGTCGCAGGGCGTGTCGAGGTTGTGTCGACGATTGGGCTTTGTCTCGACGATTTTTCTCTCGACGATGCGTCGAGAGGGAGGCACACGGCCCAGGACACGGGCGTGTCCAAGGCCGTGTCGCATGCTCGATGATTTTTGCTCGACGATCGTCGAGTGTCGAGAAGTGAGTGTCGAGTGTTGAACACGGCCTGTGACACAGGCGTGTCACAGGGCGTGTCAAATCAGGCGACGAACTCAGCCCGCCGAAGGATATCGACAGGGCGTGTCTTTGTGTCGTGTCTGGGCACACGGCCTGGGACACGGGCGTGTCACAGGCCGTGTGAAGTCTCGGGATGATTTGGGATTTTTTTTCCCAGGTACACGGCCATAGACACGGGCGTGTCTCTAGGCGTGTTGGTGACACGGCCCATGACACGGGCGTGTCCCGTGGGCGTGTCACTGGTTTGGATAAGTCGGTTGACCACCACTTGAGGCACACGGCCAGACACACGGCCGTGTTCGAGGCCGTGTTTGGTCAAAATTTGTGTTTTTGGCAGAAGCGTGGCCGTCCATTCCTTCAGTCTGGATCCAAGGGCTGAAGCCTCTTCCTCTTTTTCCTTCAAGGCCGAAATCAGAGAAAGGAATCTCATTTTCCTTAGCCTTGACTTTCTTCAAGTGAAGAGAGAAAGAGAGAGAGAAAGGAGGAGGAAGAAGGAAAGGGGGCTGCTGCTGGTGGTGCTGCGGTTTACCGATGAGAGATCCGAAGCCAGCGTTGTGGAGGAAACGCTCTTGCGAGTCTTGCAAGCTAGCTTGGAGGCCATGGCACCGAAGCGATCGTCAAGGGTAACGACTTTTCTTCCTAGCCATGTGCAGGCTTCATTTGTGGCATATCTTATGATTTCCCCCACCAAGAGGTGGCTGATTTTGGGAATCTTTGGGTGGATACTTGAAATCCCCTTTGTGTTGCATATAGATCCGGAAATGGAGTACGGAATAGGCATGCTGTGTGAAGCCCATCTGGACAGGTTGGTCTGGATTGGTGATGTTGGATACGAACCGGAGAAGACTCTGTGATAAACGTGTCGTGTACGGAGTCTACGGGTTATACCTGCGAAAAGGAGTAGCAGGAAGTACTGGGGTGGTAGCCCAGGAAAATAGCCTTGTGATGGTTTTGGGTCCAACCTGTGAATGAGGCACAGGAAGTACTGGTGGGACCAGGAAAGGCCCTTTTTGTGATGCTTGATGTCATAGGGTGTCCACCTGTGGAGGGAGTCACAGGAAGTACTGGTGTGCCCAGGAAAGACCCCTGACATTTGTAATTTGCGGTGTCCACCTGTGACGGGAATTACAGGAAGTACTGGTGCGCCCAGGAAAGACCCGCTGTTGCTGTGAGGAAATGGGTATAGTGAATTACCCAGGCTTGAATGCCAGGAACAGGATTGGTGAGACCGACCCGCGCCTTTGATGTAGCCATGAGTACGCTGTACTCGGAGAAGGCAAGGCGATTTGAGCAACAGGGGGTGGAGGATCCGACCTGCGCTATGTCCGTCTGACGTGAGACCAAAAAGTGCGGTCTGTTGGAGCGCATAGCAAGAGTCTTCGGCCTGCGCGCCATGACACAACGGGGGGCTACGGGCCATCCCGGTGTCCGAGGACTAACTCCGGCTGCACGCCATGGAGTAAATGCTCAAGAGATTTACCGTTGGGTGATAACCCTGATACGGTGGTGGGCAAGAGGTTGCCAGAACACCAAGAATGTGCCCTGAGTGCACGGACCGTTGGGCCGGGTGGCGAACGGTTGTGATGGCTTGTGTGCGTGAAAGCACTTTTTGATGATATAGCTTGCCATATATGCCTGCAGGGAAAAATACCGCTGCCCCGAGAGAAGGGGTAGGGTCGTTATAATTTGGTCAGCTGAACGCTGACCGTTGCTTTTGTTTGCCACCGGTGGGTGGATTGTCCCTTGCACAGGTACTGGAGAGCCGAGCGGGACGCATAGAGGTTGATGCTCCTGCTGGTGTTGCTGCTGCTGTTAGCTGCTAGCCCTCGAAGGCTATTGTGTTCTTTTGCATGTTTTCTTTTATTGTGGCCGGCCTGCGCGCCAATCTGTTTTAGGCCACTGTTTGAAAGCCCTGTAAGGCCATAAGGCCAACGCTTTTGACATGTTGTAAGACATTCCTATATGTATATAAAATGTGGAGTTTTATGTTTGGACATTCATGAGGAGTTCAAGTAGTTTAGGCTTCAGCTAGAATGCTTGTGATAGGTGCGATGCGCTACTCTGGTATCATCCTGTACCTTCACCGACTGTTTTGTGGTATATCCTGTGGGGCCCCGGCCGGACCTTCTAGAATATATCATATGAACGGATGGGGTTGTTACATTTTTGGTATCGGTTGTCTTGGTCTTTCCCTCTCGAAGTCGTGGCCGACTTCTTTTGTGGGGTGGCGAGCACGTGTTTGTGCACACCAAAGTCTACGATTGAACTCCTGAATGTCCATGATAGGAATGCATTTTTGTTTGTTTGAGGAACCTGCGTGTTCCTATTTTGTGTTGTTTGCTTGGGTACGACCGCTAATGTATGTGTCTTGTCCACCTTTAGGTGACACGAAGTGGAGCTGGGCCGTCTGAACCCCAGCGTTCTGATGAAAGTATGGCACCAGCTGCGGTGCCTACACCTCCACCGTCTGCAGAGCATGTCCGTTTAGTTGCGGAGGCCTTGTTTACCATGATCCAAGGCCAGCCACTGAGGCAAGAACAAGCGGCTGTGAGGACAGAATAGGTGGTGGCAAGGCCTGAACCTTTCGTGGATGTGGTTCCTCGAGCGGCTGAGAAGCAGCTAACACGGTTTATGAGTTTCCATCCGCCTATGTTTTCGGGAGCGGGAACCCCGACGCAGGCTGAGGATTGGTTATCGCGCGTCAAGCGAGTGATGACGACGATAGGCACGGCGGAACATCAGAAAGTTACCTTAGCCACCTTCTTGCTTGAAGGAGAAGCTCGTTTATGGTGGGATGAGATGGAGTTGCATCATTTGGCGGGTCGTCCGTTAACCCAAGTGTCGATGGAAGAATTCTCCCGGCTCTTCCTTGCGAAGCACCTTCCTGTGGCTCAACGGATAGCCATGGAAAATGAATTCCAACGGTTGACTCAAGGTGATGGCAGTGTTGACGCGTACCTGCATGAATTTACTCGCTTGGGGCGGTATGCGGGTTCGATTTTTGCTGATGAGCAGAGGAAGACTAATCGGTTCTATGAAGGGCTGAGGGACGAGCTAAGATTCCTTGTGTCCAATTCTGTGAACCAAGGTTTCCAAGCGTTGGTTGACACTGCGACCGCGTTGGAAAAAGACATGAAGAGGGTGCAAGGGAAGAGAGCGTTGATGATGACGCAACCAGAGTGGAAGGCGCCCCGATCGTGAAAATCATTTTATAAGAAGAGATGGGGTAAGAAGTCCAAGCCTAGTGGACAAGCTCCTTCATCAGTTGCAACAGGAGCAACATCAGGGGCAACCTCCAAGCCAGAAACTCGTACCTGCTTCAATTGTGGTAGGATGGGGCATATTGTGCGAGATTGTCGGATGCCGCCGAAGAGTGAAAAAAAGGCGGGAGCATCTTATGCGGAGAAAGGAAAGGCGGTGGTGGATTCCTCTGCCTCGCAGGCGCAACCCCGAGTCTATAATCTTGGCCTGCAAGAGGCCATCAAGCAGAGTGACGTGGTCACAGGTATGAGTTAGTTTTGCATATGCTAATGTTTGTATGCTTAGCTTAGTACCTCTATGTTTGTGGTTTGTGTGTGTGACATGTTTGCCATAGGCTTTGTGATGATTCGGGACACGCTGGCGCGAGCACTGTTTGATACAGGGGCATCGCATTCTTTTCTGTCTCGTGAGTTTCTTACGCGGCTTGGGATACCCAGTCGTGCAAAGACAGATAGCATCAGAGTGGTGTTGCCGAATGGTTGTTGGATGCTTGTGGATCAAGCTTGCGATGTGGCGGTTCAGTTAGGAAGTCGGGATTTTTGTTTAACCGCATTTGTTTTGCCAATATCGGAATTCGATGTGATTTTTGGGATGGATTGGCTTGCGGAGCAGCATGCTATGATTGATTGCCAGTCCAAAGAAATCATGTTGGGCCAGAATACCGAACAGGAGACCAAGTTCGCGGGTATGCGAGGAGTAGGCGGGACGTTGATGTCTGCACTCCAGGTAGTCAAAGCTGTTCGGAAGGGTGCGGAGTGTTACTTTGCACTAATTCAGGCTGTTGAGCCTAAGGCCACGTTGTGCGAGGTTCCGATTGTGGCAGAATTTACAGATGTGTTTCCCACGGATCTCCCTGGGCTACCACCCCAGCGGGAGATTGACTTCAAAATTGAGTTGGTGCCAGGTGCGAAACCCGTGGCCCGTTCGCCATATCGCGTTGCGCCTAAAGAGATGGCTGAGTTGAAGGTTCAACTACAAGAAATGCTAGAGCAAGGTTATATCCGCCCAAGTATGTCACCTTGGAGCGCGCCTGTGCTTTTGTAAAGAAGAAAGATGGTGGGTTACGGTTGTGTATCGATTACCGTGAATTGAATAAGCTGACCGAGAAGAATAAGTATCTGATACCTCGGATTGATGAATTATTTGATCAGCTGGTGGGATCTACCGTCTATTCAAAGTTGGACCTGAAATCTGGTTATTACCAGTTAAGAATTCGGGAAGGTGACATTCCCAAAACCGCATTTGGAATGCGTTATGGGCACTATGAGTTCACAGTTATGCCCTTTGGATCGTGCAATGCGCCCTCGGTGTTTATGGATTTGATGCACCGTATTTTTCGTGAGTACCTGGATCTGTTTGTGATAGTGTTTATTGATGACATCCTGGTGTACTCGAAGTCCAAAGCTGAGCATGAGATTCACTTGCGGTTGGTGTTGAACACGTTGAGGCAAAATCAGCTCTATGCCAAGTTCTCGAAGTGCGAGTTTTGGATATCGTCAGTGGCATTTTTGGGCCATGTGGTGAGTGGAGCGGGCATTGCAGTGGATCCAGCGAAGATAAAAGCCATACAAGAATGGCCAATATTGTCTTCCGTGGCCGAGGTCAGGAGTTTCCTTGGACTTGCGGGCTACTATAGAAGATTTGTGGAAAACTTCTCGCGGATCGCTTTGCCGCTAACCACACTGACGCGAAAAGATCAGAAGTTCGTTTGGACGCCAGAGTGCGCACGAGCTTTTGAAGAGCTGAAGGTTTGGTTGACCACGGCGCCGGTGTTGTCTTCGCCATGTGGAACCGATGGATTTGTGATTTATAGTGATGCCTCAGGAAGCGGCTTAGGCTGCGTTCTTCTGCAGAGCGGAAAGGTGATTGCTTATGGCTCACGCCAGCTGAAGGTGCACGAGCGAAACTATCCCGTCCATGATTTGGAACTAGCGGCGGTGATTTTTGCACTTAAGCTGTGGCGACACTACCTTTATGGAGTGAAGGTGGAGATCTATACCGATCATAAGAGCCTAAAGTATCTATTGGAGCAGAAAGAGTTGAACATGCGACAACGAAGGTGGTTAGAGTTCCTTGGGGACTACACTTTCGAGATTCACTATACGCCCGGGAAGGGGAATGTTGTCGCGGATGCCTTGAGTCGGCGGATTCCGGCTAGAGCGAATTGGTTACAAAGACATGATGAACATCTTATCCAGGAGTTGGAAGCATTGGAGATCTATTGTGTTGACAAGAGTTCCACTGCCACTGCATGTTTGAACTGGACCGAGGTGCAATGTGACCTTGCGGACCGAGTTCGACGGGCAACGGAGTTGGATGAAGATCTCTTGCGCTATGTGAATGAAGGGCCAGAGGGCAAATTTACCTGGAATGACGGTCTTGTGCGAAAAGAGGGTCGTTTGTGCGTCCCAAATATGGGGAAACTGAGGGAAGAACTGATGTATGAAGCACATTATACGAAGTATTCCATTCACCCCGGGAGCACAAAGATGTTCAACGATATGAAGAAACTTTTCTGGTGGCCAGGGCTTAAGAAAGATGTTGCCCTATATGTAGCCAAATGTCAAACATGTGCGATGGTGAAGGCGGAATGCCAAAAGCCGGGCGGTTATTTGAAGTCACTACCGATCCCAGTGTGGAAATTTGATGATATTTCCATGGATTTTGTGCATGGATTGCCAAGATCGCAGCGAGGAAATGATTCCATTAGGGTGATAGTTGACCGGCTAACAAAAGTAGCACATTTTCTCCCGAACAGGCGGGATGATTCGGTTGAAAGTTTGGCAAAGTTATATGTTGATCAGATTGTGCGGCTTCACGGTGTTCCTCGGAGCATCGTAAGTGATCGAGATGGGCGATTTACGTCAAATGATTGGAGGCTAGTTCACCGACTGTTGGGCACGAAGTTGACTTTCAGTACGGCCTTTCATCCCCAAACGGATGGCCAAACTGAACGTACCAACAGAACAATGGAGGACATGCTCCGAATGTGCGCCCTTGACTTCGAAAGAGATGGGAAGATCATCTCTATATGGTCGAGTTTGCATATAATAACAGCTACCAGGCAAGCATTGGGATGGCACCATATGAAGCCCTATATGGAAGGAAGTGTCGTACTCCCTTGGCTTGGGTAGAAGCGGGTGAAGCCCGGGTTGTTAAACCAAATGAGGTGGATGAAGCAAACTCAACCATTCAGACTATTCGAGAGAGATTGCTTATTGCTCAAGATCGACAAGCGAAGTACTACAACGCCAAGCACCGGAATGTCGAATTTGCGGTTGGCGATTGGGTCTACTTGAAGATCAAGTCATTCAAAGGTGTCTCCAGAATTCGACGATTGAAAAAGTTGAGTCCAAGATATTTGGGTCCTTTTGAAGTGGTTGTGCGAGTTGGCGAAGCGGCTTATCGGCTAGCTCTATCGGCGGACTTGGGTGGGTTACATGATGTCTTTCACATCTCGGTGCTTCGGAAGGCCGTGAAAGATCCAGCTCAAGTGATCGCGAGTGATCGGGTGTCGGTGGAGTATGGGCTAACGACGAGAGTTAGACCCATTCAGATCGAAGATCGAGCCGAGAAACAGTTGCGGAGCAAGACGGTCAGTATGGTGAAAGTCCGGTGGGACAACTGCGGCCGTGAAGAGCTGACATGGGAACGCGAGCAGACCATGCGAGAAGAGTTCCCTGAGTTGTTTCTGTAATTTGGAGCGAGAATATTGTAACATAAACGTTTATGTATATATAGATATATGTTGTACATTTTCTTGCTAGTTTCTGTTACTTTCCTGTCTTTAAATTTCGAGGACAAAATTTCTTGTAGGAGGGGAGGATTGTAACAGCCCAAAGTTCTGAAACAGGAAAATTTGGGTGACACGGCCTGGGACGCGGGCGTGTCCCAGGGCGTGTCAGGTGACACGGCCTGCGACACGGGCGTGTCGCAGGGCGTGTCGAGGTTGTGTCGACGATTGGGCTTTGTCTCGACGATTTTTCTCTCGACGATGCGTCGAGAGGGAGGCACACGGCCCAGGACACGGGCGTGTCCAAGGCCGTGTCGCATGCTCGACGATTTTTGCTCGACGATCGTCGAGTGTCGAGAAGTGAGTGTCGAGTGTTGAACACGGCCTGTGACACGGGCGTGTCACAGGGCGTGTCAAATCAGGCGACGAACTCAGCCCGCCGAAGGATCTCGACAGGGCGTGTCTTTGTGCCGTGTCTGGGCACACGGCCTGGGACACGGGAGTGTCACAGGCCGTGTGAAGTCTCGGGATGATTTGGGATTTTTTTTCCCAGGTACACGGCCATAGACACGGGCGTGTCTCTAGGCGTGTTGGTGACACGGCCCATGACACGGGCGTGTCCCGTGGGCGTGTCACTGGTTTGGATAAGTCGGTTGACCACCGCTTGAGGCACACGGCCAGACACACGGCCGTGTTCGAGGCCGTGTCTGGTCAAAATTTGTGTTTTTGGCAGAAGCGTGGCCGTCCATTCCTTCAGTCTGGATCCAAGGGCTGAAGCCTCTTCCTCTTTTTCCTTCAAGGCCGAAATCAGAGAAAGGAATCTCATTTTCCTTAGCCTTGACTTTCTTCAAGTGAAGAGAGAAAGAGAGAGAGAAAGGAGGAGGAAGAAGGAAAGGGGGCTGCTGCTGGTGGTGCTGCGGTTTACTGACGAGAGATCCGAAGCCAGCGTTGCGGAGGAAACGCTCTTGCGAGTCTTGCAAGCTAGCTTGGAGGCCATGGCACCGAAGCGATCATCAAGGGTAACGACTTTTCTTCCTAGCCATGTGCAGGCTTCATTTGTGGCATATCTTATGATTTCCCCCACCAAGAGGTGGCTGATTTTGGGAATCTTTGGGTGGATACTTGAAATCCCCTTTGTGTTGCATATAGATCCGGAAATGGAGTACGGAATAGGCATGCTGTGTGAAGCCCATCTGGACAGGTTGGTCTGGATTGGTGATGTTGCATACGAACCGGAGAAGACTCCGTGATAAACGTGTCGTGTACGGAGTCTACGGGTTATACCTGCGAAAAGGAGTAGCAGGAAGTACTGGGGTGGTAGCCCAGGAAAATAGCCTTGTGATGGTTTTGGGTCCAACCTGTGAATGAGGCACAGGAAGTACTGGTGGGACCAGGAAAGGCCCTTTTTGTGATGCTTGATGTCATAGGGTGTCCACTTATGGAGGGAGTCACAGGAAGTACTGGTGTGCCCAGGAAAGACCCCTGACATTTGTAATTTGCGGTGTCCACCTGTGACGGGAATTACAGGAAGTACTGGTGCGCCCAGGAAAGACCCGCTGTTGCTGTGAGGAAATGGGTATAGTGAATTACCCAGGCTTGAATGCCAGGAACAGGATTGGTGAGACCGACCCGCGCCTTTGATGTAGCCATGAGTACGCTGTACTCGGAGAAGGCAAGGCGATTTGAGCAACGGGGGGTGGAGGATCCGACCTGCGCTATGTCCGTCTGACGTGAGACCAAAAAGTGCGGTCTGTTGGAGCGCATAGCAAGAGTCTTCGGCCTGCGCGCCATGACACAACGGGGGGCTACGGGCCATCCCGGTGTCCGAGGACTAACTCCGGCTGCACTCCATGGAGTAAATGCTCAAGAGATTTACCGTTGGGTGATAACCCTGATACGGTGGTGGGCAAGAGGTTGCCAGAACACCAAGAATGTGCCCTGAGTGCACGGACCGTTGGGCCGGGTGGCGAACGGTTGTGATGGCTTGTGTGCGTGAAAGCACTTTTTGATGATATAGCTTGCCATATATGCCTGCAGGGAAAAATACCGCTGCCCCGAGAGAAGGGGTAGGGTCGTTATAATTTGGTCAGCTGAACGCTGACCGTTGCTTTTGTTTGCCACCGGTGGGTGGATTGTCCCTTGCACAGGTACTGGAGAGCCGAGCGGGACGCATAGAGGTTGATGCTCCTGCTGGTGTTGCTGCTGCTGTTAGCTGCTAGCCCTCGAAGGCTATTGTGTTCTTTTGCATGTTTTCTTTTATTGTGGCCGGCCTGCGCGCCAATCTGTTTTAGGCCACTGTTTGAAAGCCCTGTAAGGCCATAAGGCCAACGCTTTTGACATGTTGTAAGACATTCCTATATGTATATAAAATGTGGAGTTTTATGTTTGGACATTCATGAGGAGTTCAAGTAGTTTAGGCTTCTGCTAGAATGCTTGTGATAGGTGCGATGCGCTACTCTGGTATCATCATGTACCTTCACCGACTGTTTTGTGGTATATCCTGTGGGGCCCCGGCCGGACCTTCTAGAATATATCATATGAACGGATGGGGTTGTTACATTTTTGGTATCGGTTGTCTTGGTCTTTCCCTCTCGAAGTCGTGGCCGACTTCTTTTGTGGGGTGGCGAGCACGTGTTTGTGCACACCAAAGTCTACGATTGAACTCCTGAATGTCCATGATAGGAATGCATTTTTGTTTGTTTGAGGAACCTGCGTGTTCCTATTTTGTGTTGTTTGCTTGGGTACGACCGCTAATGTATGTGTCTTGTCCACCTTTAGGTGACACGAAGTGGAGCTGGGCCGTCTGAACCCCAGCGTTCTGATGAAAGTATGGCACCAGCTGCGGTGCCTACACCTCCACCGTCTGCAGAGCATGTCCGTTTAGTTGCGGAGGCCTTGTTTACCATGATCCAAGGCCAGCCACTGAGGCAAGAACAAGCGGCTGTGAGGACAGAACAGGTGGTGGCAAGGCCTGAACCTGTCGTGGATGTGGTTCCTCGAGCGGCTGAGAAGCAGCTAACACGGTTTATGAGTTTCCATCCGCCTACGTTTTCGGGAGCGGGAACCCCGACGCAGGCTGAGGATTGGTTATCGCGCGTCAAGCGAGTGATGACGACGATAGGCACGGCGGAACATCAGAAAGTTACCTTAGCCACCTTCTTGCTTGAAGGAGAAGCTCGTTTATGGTGGGATGAGATGGAGTTGCATCATTTGGCGGAGTCGTCCGTTAACCCAAGTGTCGATGGAAGAATTCTCCCGGCTCTTCCTTGCGAAGCACCTTCCTGTGGCTCAACGGATAGCCATGGAAAATGAATTCCAACGGTTGACTCAAGGTGATGGCAGTGTTGACGCGTACCTGCATGAATTTACTCGCTTGGGGCGGTATGCGGGTTCGATTTTTGCTGATGAGCAGAGGAAGACTAATCGGTTCTATGAAGGGCTGAGGGACGAGCTAAGATTCCTTGTGTCCAGTTCTGTGAACCAAGGTTTCCAAGCGTTGGTTGACACTGCGACCGCGTTGGAAAAAGACATGAAGAGGGTGCAAGGGAAGAGAGCGTTGGTGATGACGCAACCAGAGTGGAAGGCGCCCCGATCGGGAAAATCATTTTATAAGAAGAGATGGGGTAAGAAGTCCAAGCCTAGTGGACAAGCTCCTTCATCAGTTGCAACAGGAGCAACATCAGGGGCAACCTCCAAGCCAGAAACTCGTACCTGCTTCAATTGTGGTAGGATGGGGCATATTGCGCGAGATTGTCGGATGCCGCCGAAGAGTGAAAAAAAGGCGGGAGCATCTTATGCGGAGAAAGGAAAGGCGGTGGTGGATTCCTCTGCCTCGCAGGCGCAACCCCGAGTCTACAATCTTGGCCTACAAGAGGCCATCAAGCAGAGTGACGTGGTCACAGGTATGAGTTAGTTTTGCATATGCTAATGTTTGTATGCTTAGCTTAGTACCTCTATGTTTGTGGTTTGTGTGTGTGACATGTTTGTCATAGGCTTTGTGATGATTCGGGACACGCTGGCGCGAGCACTGTTTGATACAGGGGCATCGCATTCTTTTCTGTCTCGTGAGTTTCTTACGCGGCTTGGGATACCCAGTCGTGCAAAGACAGATAGCGTCAGAGTGGTGTTGCCGAATGGTTGTTGGATGCTTGTGGATCAAGCTTGCGATGTGGCGGTTCAGTTAGGAAGTCGGGATTTTTGTTTAACCGCATTTGTTTTGCCAATATCGGAATTCGATGTGATTTTTGGGATGGATTGGCTTGCGGAGCAGCATGCTATGATTGATTGCCAGTCCAAAGAAATCACGTTGGGCCAGAATACCGAACAGGAGACCAAGTTCGCGGGTATGCGAGGAGTAGGCGGGACGTTGATGTCTGCACTCCAGGTAGTCAAAGCTGTTCGGAAGGGTGCGGAGTGTTACTTTGCACTAATTCAGGCTGTTGAGCCTAAGGCCACGTTGTGCGAGGTTCCGATTGTGGCAGAATTTACAGATGTGTTTCCCACGGATCTCCCTGGGCTACCACCCCAGCGGGAGATTGACTTCAAAATTGAGTTGGTGCCAGGTGCGAAACCCGTGGCCCGTTCGCCATATCGCGTTGCGCCTAAAGAGATGGCTGAGTTGAAGGTTCAACTACAAGAAATGCTAGAGCAAGGTTATATCCGCCCAAGTATGTCACCTTGGAGCGCGCCTGTGCTTTTGTAAAGAAGAAAGATGGTGGGTTACGGTTGTGTATCGATTACCGTGAATTGAATAAGCTGACCGAGAAGAATAAGTATCTGATACCTCGGATTGATGAATTATTTGATCAGCTGGTGGGATCTACCGTCTATTCAAAGTTGGACCTGAAATCTGGTTATTACCAGTTAAGAATTCGGGAAGGTGACATTCCCAAAACCGCATTTGGAACGCGTTATGGGCACTATGAGTTCACAGTTATGCCCTTTGGATCGTGCAATGCGCCCTCGGTGTTTATGGATTTGATGCACCGTATTTTTCGTGAGTACCTGGATCTGTTTGTGATAGTGTTTATTGATGACATCCTGGTGTACTCGAAGTCCAAAGCTGAGCATGAGATTCACTTGCGGTTGGTGTTGAACACGTTGAGGCAAAATCAGCTCTATGCCAAGTTCTCGAAGTGCGAGTTTTGGATATCGTTAGTGGCATTTTTGGGCCATGTGGTGAGTGGAGCGGGCATTGCAGTGGATCCAGCGAAGATAAAAGCCATACAAGAATGGCCAATATTGTCTTCCGTGGCCGAGGTCAGGAGTTTCCTTGGACTTGCGGGCTACTATAGAAGATTTGTGGAAAACTTCTCGCGGATCGCTTTGCCGCTAACCACACTGACGCGAAAAGATCAGAAGTTCGTTGGGACGCCAGAGTGCGCACGAGCTTTTGAAGAGCTGAAGGTTCGGTTGACCACGGCGCCGGTGTTGTCTTCGCCATGTGGAACCGATGGATTTGTGATTTATAGTGATGCCTCAGGAAGCGGCTTAGGCTGCGTTCTTCTGCAGAGCGGAAAGGTGATTACTTATGGCTCACGCCAGCTGAAGGTGCACGAGCGAAACTATCCCGTCCATGATTTGGAACTAGCGGCGGTGATTTTTGCACTTAAGCTGTGGCGACACTACCTTTATGGAGTGAAGGTGGAGATCTATACCGATCATAAGAGCCTAAAGTATCTATTGGAGCAGAAAGAGTTGAACATGCGACAACGAAGGTGGTTAGAGTTCCTTGGGGACTACACTTTCGAGATTCACTATACGCCCGGGAAGGGGAATGTTGTCGCGGATGCCTTGAGTCGGCGGATTCCGGCTAGAGCGAATTGGTTACAAAGACATGATGAACATCTTATCCAGGAGTTGGAAGCATTGGAGATCTATTGTGTTGACAAGAGTTCCACTGCCACTGCATGTTTGAACTGGACCGAGGTGCAATGTGACCTTGCGGACCGAGTTCGACGGGCAATGGAGTTGGATGAAGATCTCTTGCGCTATGTGAATGAAGGGCCAGAGGGCAAATTTACCTGGAATGACGGTCTTGTGCGAAAAGAGGGTCGTTTATGCGTCCCAAATTTGGGGAAACTGAGGGAAGAACTGATGTATGAAGCACATTATACGAAGTATTCCATTCACCCCGGGAGCACAAAGATGTTCAACGATATGAAGAAACTTTTCTGGTGGCCAGGGCTTAAGAAAGATGTTGCCCTATATGTAGCCAAATGTCAAACATGTGCGATGGTGAAGGCGGAATGCCAAAAGCCGGGCGGTTATTTGAAGTCACTACCGATCCCAGTGTGGAAATTTGATGATATTTTCATGGATTTTGTGCATGGATTGCCAAGATCGCAGCGAGGAAATGATTCCATTAGGGTGATAGTTGACCGGCTAACAAAAGTAGCACATTTTCTCCCGAACAGGCGGGATGATTCGGTTGAAAGTTTGGCAAAGTTATATGTTGATCAGATTGTGCGGCTTCACGGTGTTCCTCGGAGCATCGTAAGTGATCGAGATGGGCGATTTACGTCAAATGATTGGAGGCTAGTTCACCGACTGTTGGGCACGAAGTTGACTTTCAGTATGGCCTTTCATCCCCAAACGGATGGCCAAACTGAACGTACCAACAGAACAATGGAGGACATGCTCCGAATGTGCGCCCTTGACTTCGGAAAGAGATGGGAAGATCATCTCTATATGGTCGAGTTTGCATATAATAACAGCTACCAGGCAAGCATTGGGATGACACCATATGAAGCCCTATATGGAAGGAAGTGTCGTACTCCCTTGGCTTGGGTAGAAGCGGGTGAAGCCCGGGTTGTTAAACCAAATGAGGTGGATGAAGCAAACTCAACCATTCAGACTATTCGAGAGAGATTGCTTATTGCTCAAGATCGACAAGCGAAGTACTACAACACCAAGCACCGGAATGTCGAATTTGCGGTTGGCGATTGGGTCTACTTGAAGATCAAGCCATTCAAAGGTGTCTCCAGAATTCGACGATTGAAAAAGTTGAGTCCAAGATATTTGGGTCCTTTTGAAGTGGTTGAGCGAGTTGGCGAAGCGGCTTATCGGCTAGCTCTATCGGCGGACTTGGGTGGGTTACATGATGTCTTTCACATCTCGGTGCTTCGGAAGGCCGTGAAAGATCCAGCTCAAGTGATCGCGAGTGATCGGGTGTCGGTGGAGTATGGGCTAACGACGAGAGTTAGACCCATTCAGATCGAAGATCGAGCCGAGAAACAGTTGCGGAGCAAGACGGTCAGTATGGTGAAAGTCCGGTGGGACAACTGCGGCCGTGAAGAGCTGACATGGGAACGCGAGCAGACCATGCGAGAAGAGTTCCCTGAGTTGTTTCTATAATTTGGAGTGAGAATATTGTAACATAAACGTTTATGTATATATAGATATATGTTGTACATGTTCTTGCTAGTTTCTGTTACTTTCCTGTCTTTAAATTTCGAGGACGAAATTTCTTGTAGGAGGGGAGGATTGTAACAGCCCAAAGTTCTGAAACAGGAAAATTTGGGTGACACGGCCTGGGACACGGGCGTGTCCCAGGGCGTGTCAGGTGACACGGCCTGCGACACGGGCGTGTTGCAGGGCGTGTCGAGGTTGTGTCGACGATTGGGCTTTATCTCGACGATTTTTCTCTCGACGATGCGTCGAGAGGGAGGCACACGGCCCAGGACACGGGCGTGTCCAAGGCCGTGTCGCATGCTCAACGATTTTTGCTCGACGATCGTCGAGTATCGAGAAGTGAGTGTCGAGTGTTGAACACGGCCTGTGACACGGGCGTGTCACAGGGCGTGTCAAATCAGGCGATGAACTCAGCCCGCCGAAGGATCTCGACAGGGCGTGTCTTTGTGCCGTGTCTGGGCACACGGCCTGGGACACGGGCGTGTCACAGGCCGTGTGAAGTCTCGGGATGATTTGGGATTTTTTTTCCCAGGTACACGGCCATAGACACGGGCGTGTCTCTAGGCGTGTTGGTGACACGGCCCATGACACGGGCGTGTCCCGTGGGCGTGTCACTGGTTTGGATAAGTCGGTTGACCACCGCTTGAGGCATACGGCTAGACACACGGCCGTGTTCGAGGCCGTGTCTGGTCAAAATTTGTGTTTTTGGCAGAAGCGTGGCCGTCCATTCCTTCAGTCTGGATCCAAGGGCTGAAGCCTCTTCCTCTTTTTCCTTCAAGGCCGAAATCAGAGAAAGGAATCTCATTTTCCTTAGCCTTGACTTTCTTCAAGTGAAGAGAGAAAGAGAGAGAGAAAGGAGGAGGAAGAAGGAAAGGGCGCTGCTGCTGGTGGTGCTGCGGTTTACCGACGAGAGATCTGAAGCCAGCGTTGCGGAGGAAACGCTCTTGCGAGTCTTGCAAGCTAGCTTGGATGCCATGGCACCGAAGCGATCGTCAAGGGTAATGACTTTTCTTCCTAGCCATGTGCAGGCTTCATTTGTGGCATATCTTATGATTTCCCCCACCAAGAGGTGGCTGATTTTGGGAATCTTTGGGTGGATACTTGAAATCCCCTTTGTGTTGCATATAGATCCGGAAATGGAGTACGGAATAGGCATGCTGTGTGAAGCCCATCTGGACAGGTTGGTCTGGATTGGTGATGTTGCATACGAACCGGAGAAGACTCCATGATAAACGTGTCGTGTACGGAGTCTACGGGTTATACCTGCGAAAAGGAGTAGCAGGAAGTACTGGGGTGGTAGCCCAGGAAAATAGCCTTGTGATGGTTTTGGGTCCAACCTGTGAATGAGGCACAGGAAGTACTGGTGGGACCAGGAAAGGCCCTTTTTGTGATGCTTGATGTCATAGGGTGTCCACCTGTGGAGGGAGTCACAGGAAGTACTGGTGTGCCCAGGAAAGACCCCTGACATTTGTAATTTGCGGTGTCCACCTGTGACGGGAATTACAGGAAGTACTGGTGCGCCCAGGAAAGACCCGCTGTTGCTGTGAGGAAATGGGTATAGTGAATTACCCAGGCTTGAATGCCAGGAACAGGATTGGTGAGACCGACCCGCGCCTTTGATGTAGCCATGAGTACGCTGTACTCGGAGAAGGCAAGGCGATTTGAGCAACGGGGGGTGGAGGATCCGACCTGCGCTATGTCCGTCTGACGTGAGACCAAAAAGTGCGGTCTGTTGGAGCGCATAGCAAGAGTCTTCGGCCTGCGCGCCATGACACAACGGGGGGCTACGGGCCATCCCGGTGTCCGAGGACTAACTCCGGCTGCACGCCATGGAGTAAATGCTCAAGAGATTTACCGTTGGGTGATAACCCTGATACGGTGGTGGGCAAGAGGTTGCCAGAACACCAAGAATGTGCCCTGAGTGCATGGACCGTTGGGCCGGGTGGCGAACGGTTGTGATGGCTTGTGTGCGTGAAAGCACTTTTTGATGATATAGCTTGCCATATATGCCTGCAGGGAAAAATACCGCTGCCCCGAGAGAAGGGGTAGGGTCGTTATAATTTGGTCAGCTGAACGCTGACCGTTGCTTTTGTTTGCCACCAGTGGGTGGATTGTCCCTTGCACAGGTACTGGAGAGACGAGCGGGACGCATAGAGGTTGATGCTCCTGCTGGTGTTGCTGCTGCTGTTAGCTGCTAGCCCTCGAAGGCTATTGTGTTCTTTTGCATGTTTTCTTTTATTGTGGCCGGCCTGCGCGCCAATCTGTTTTAGGCCACTGTTTGAAAGCCCTGTAAGGCCATAAGGCCAACGCTTTTGACATGTTGTAAGACATTCCTATATGTATATAAAATGTGGAGTTTTATGTTTGGACATTCATGAGGAGTTCAAGTAGTTTAGGCTTCCGCTAGAATGCTTGTGATAGGTGCGATGCACTACTCTGGTATCATCCTGTACCTTCACCGACTGTTTTGTGGTATATCCTGTGGGGCCCCGGCCGGAGCTTCTAGAATATATCATATGAACGGATGGGGTTGTTACACCTGCGCCCCTGTTGTGGTTGCAACGCTGGTGGGCGTGATGCAGCAGACGACCTTTGGTAGACCATTAGGGCAGCAGCTGAATATGCATTTAGTGCAGGGAGCGCACACAGTTGAGGAATATTTGCAAGCATTTCTTATGATAAGTCGCTACCCATGCTTTGAGTTGGATAATGAGCAAGCTACAGTCGATAGATTCTATAATGGCCTACGCGCTGAGTTACGAGTCCTACTGCTAGGACCAAAGTTATTGGGATTCCGAGCCTTGGTGGAATCAGCTAGATCTTTGGAGGCAGATTTGAGGAAGACTCTCCCGATGCCAGAGCCCATGGTATCGAACTATGCAAGCCCCATAAGAGTTGCATCCGTTGGAGTGCTGGCCAAAGGGGCTATAATATCGACTAGAAAAACTACTTACACATGTTTTACTTGTGGAAAGAAAGGGCACTTTGCCCGAGACTGTTGGAATGGTGCTCAGAAGGGTAAGAAAGCTAGGTCAGGAGCAGTCAAGGATGTTAGTGCAAAGAAAGCGGCATTCAAAGTGCCGAACACCTCAAAGTCTGTATATCGAAAGTGGTACAAGAAGACTAGGACTTTGGGTCTAGTCCCTCCTTTCAGAGCTTCGGGGGAAACTACAAGCCAAACCCCGGGAGCATGTTACAACTGTGAGGAGCCGGGGCATTATGCTCGTGAGTGCCTAAAGCCCTGGAGAAAGCACGCCGTCGTGACGACAGGTATGGTTTAAAGATAGTTTTGTCTTAAATACTTGTCGCCCTTGTGCATGTTAGCTTAGAACTACTGGTGCTAAGCCTTGTTATGACTGTATTTTATTTGCGAGAGCACCGTTCGTTTAGGGAGCTTCGCATTCCTTTATTAGGAATTTATTTGTGCCTTGGAGTACCTCCTTCGGTGGAAAGAGATAAATTGGATGCGTTATAGTCCAATGGTGCTCATTCTGCGAGGGTAGAATTCGTTGCTCTTAGTTTGTGGTTTGGGAATTAGGAGTACGATCTGCAAGCGTCGTTACTTCCGTTGGTGGAGTTTGACGTTATATTTGGCATGGACTGGCTCTCGGAGCAACAAGCCTACATAGACTGCGGTAGCAAGGAAGTCAACTTGGGAGCAAGTCGTGAGACGACCCTTACGAGCTCAAAGAGGTCGAGCAAGACGTTGATGGCCGCTCTTCAGGTGGTGAAGGAGGTTCATGCTGTTGTAGAGCTGTTCTGTACTCTAGTGGAGGTTGCAAAGCCGAAGCCCGAGGGGGTTAATATTTCAGTGGTGTCGAAGTACCCTGATGCGTTCCCTAGAGATCTGCCTGGAGCCCCGCCTCGATGGGAGATAGATTTCATGGTTGAGCTAGTCTCAGGTGCAAAGCCTGTATCACGCTCTCCATATCGGCTAGTGCCTAAGGAAATGGCAAAGCTGAAAGTGCAACTTCTAAGAGTTGTTGGAGCAAGGGTATGTGCATCCAAGTCCTTCGCCTTGGAGTGCATCGACCCTCTTTATTTAGAAGAAGGAAGCTTGAGGCTATGTATGGATTATCGGGAGCTCAACAAGTTAACGGAAAAGAACAAGTACCCGATCCCCCGGATCGATGATCTTTTTGATCAGTTAGTCGGGTCGACGGTGTACTCGAAGTTGGATCTCAAGGCTGGGTACTATCAGCTGCGTATAAGGGAGAGTGATATCCCGAAGACAGCGTTTAGTACGAGATACGGGCATTATAAGTTTACGGTCATTCCGTTTGGGCTGACCAATGCGTCGTCAGTGTTCATGGATGTGATGAACAGGACCTTCGGTGAGTAATTGGACCATTTTGTGAACGTCTTCATCAACGATGTTTTGGTGAACTTGCAGAGTGAGGAAGGTATTGCAGTGGATCCGGCAAAGGTTGTTGCGATATGGGAGTGGCCTGAACTTTACGATAGCGGGAGTCCAGAGCTCTCTGGGGCTTGCCGGCTATCACAGGCGCTTCGTGGAGAACTTCTCGCGGATAGCGTTACCCCTCACTACTTTGACGAGGAAGGAGCAGAAGTTCTTTTGGACGCCGAAGTGCGCGCGAGCTTTTGAGGAGTTGTAATGTCGGTTGACCACGCCGCTTGCGCTGACTTCGCCGAGTGGACCCGAAGGCTATGGGAGTTAATAACAATGCTTCGGGCAGCGGTTCGGGTTGCGTGCTACTACAACACGGAAGTGTAATAGCTTATGGCATGAGACAGCCAAAAGTGCACGAGAGGAACTATCCGGTCCATGACTTGTTGTTAGTGGCCGTGAGTTTTGCCTTGAAGCTGTGGAGGCATAATTTTGTACGATGAGAAAATGGATCTCTACACCAGTCGTAAGAGCGTGAAGTATCTGATTGATCAGAAGGATCTGAAAATGCGGTAGCATAGATTGATGGGGTTCTTGGGAGACTATACATTCAAGATCCGCTACGTGCCTGGTAAAGGCAATACGATTGCGGACGCGTTGAGTCGCCGAGCCCCGGCTCAAGCCAATTGACTATCGGTGCATGATGAGCGATTGGCGCGGGAGTTGGAGGCGTTGGAGATTGTTTGCATGGTTAGGCAATCTAGTGCTGAAGCAGTTCTGAATTGGACTGAAGTCCAATATGACCTGGCTGATCAGATTCGGCAGGCTTTGGATATGGATGCTCATATGAAACAGTTCATGATAGAGGCTCTGGATGGGTCGAATTCCCAATTCGTCGTGGAGGACGGACTACTTTGGAAAGAAGGTCGTCTGTGCGTCCCAAGTGTGGGTAATTTACGGGTGGAGTTGTTGTACGAGGCACACCATACCAAGTACTCGATTCACCCGGGGAGCACGAAGATGTACCGTGATGTGAAGAAACTGTATTGGTGGCCGTGTTTAAAGAAGGATGTGGTGTTATACGTAGCGAAGTGTCAAACTTGCGCCTTGGTAAAGGCGGAGTGCCAAAAGCCGGGAGGATTTCTTAAGTCCTTGCCTATTTCGGAGTGGAAATTTGACGACATATCTATGGACTTTGTGCACGGTTTGCCAAGGTCGCAAAAGGGGAACGATGCCATTTCGGTGGTTGTTGATCGATTAACGAAGGTGTCGCATTTTATTCCGCATAGGAAGGATGATCCGGTGGAGAAGCTGGAAAAGCTTTATGTGGATAACATAGTACGGCTTCGTGGTATGCCCCGCAGCATCGTGAGTGACCGAGATGGGCGGTTCACGTCAAATGATTGGAGGCTTGTGCATCAAATGTTGGGAACAAAGCTGAAATTCAGCACAGCCTTTCATCCACAAACGGATGGGCAGACCGAGAGGGTCAATAGAACCATGGAAGACATGCTTCGCATGTGTGTCTTGGATTTTGGAAAGCAATGGGAAGACCACCTTTATTTGGTGGAGTTCGCATACAACAATAGCTACCAAGCGAGTATTCAGATTGCACCTTTCGAGGCCCTATATGGTAGAAAATGTCGCACGCCGTTGTCTTGGTTAGAAACGGGTGAGTCAAAGTTGTATAAGCGATCGGAAGTGGAGGATGCTACTTCTTTGGTGAGAACCATTCGGGAGAGGTTGCTTATCGTTCAGGACCGGCAAGCAAAGTACTATAATGCCAAGCACAAGAATGTGGAGTTCGCTGTGGGCGATTATGTATACTTAAAGATCAAGCCGTTCAAGGGTGTCTCGCGGGTGCGACGATTGAAAAAGCTAAGCCCGAGGTACCTTGGACCGTTTGAGGTTCTGGAGCGAGTTGGTGAAGCGGCCTATCGGTTGAAGCTTTCAGTGGAGCTTAGTGGTTTACATGATGTATTCCATATTTCGGTGCTTCGGAAGGCGGTGCAAGAGCCTACGCAAGTGATCGCGGTTGATCATGTGTCGGTGGATAGTGGGCTAACGACAAAGGTTAAGCCCGTGTGGATTGAGGACTCGGAGGTCAAGCGGCTACGCAATAAAGAGATCAGGATGGTCAAGGTCCGGTGGGACAATTGCGGTCGTGAGGAGCTCTCTTGGGAGCGAGAGCAGACTATGCTTGACAAGTATCCGGAGTTGTTCCGCTCAGGTACAAATTTTGGGTTTGTACATGTCCTTCCTTTATGTAATTTCGTGGACGAAATTCTTTTAAGAGGGGTAGAGTTGTAACGCCCTGAAACTCAAAGTGAGCAAAGGGGGACGTTTTGGGCCAGTTTGGGTTCTGGCTGCAGGCACACGTCCTGGGACACGGGCGTGTCCCAGGGCGTGTCGACCCGTGTCGACACTTAGCTGCGGTGTCGACGAGATTCTCTCGACGATTCATCGAGACAAGGCACACGGCCTGCGACACGGGCGTGTCGCAGGGCGTGTCGACCTGTCTCGATGATCGTCCCAGGGAGTCGACGAGATTTTCTCGACGATCGTCGAGACAAGGCACACGGCCTAGGACACGGGCGTGTCCAAGGCCGTGTCATCAGGTCGACGATCTTCGCACGACGAAGTGTCGAGTGTCGAGACCGTGTACACGGATTGGAGCCCAGGCGTGTCAAGGTGACACGGGTAGGGACACGGGCGTGTCCTAGAACTCGTGCAGTGCTCGGGTTGATTTTGGGGAAAAATCATGGGGTACACGGCCGGCCACACGGCCGTGTCCGGTGGAACACAGGCGTGTCAGCTCGAACACGGGCGTGTTCGATACCCGTGTGAGGTTCCAGGCGATTCGATTTTGACGGTGAATGAGGCACACGGCCCTGGACACGGGCATGTGCCAGGCCGTGTTCGGTCCAGATTGGGCATTTCAGCCCCGAATCAAAGCCGTTCGTTTCCTTATTTTGAGATCCAACGGCTTGGGGATGTTCCTGAAGGGATATACCCGTGAATGGACTTGGAAAACCCTTACTTTTCATAACTTCTCTTCTTTCTAAAACCTTAGAGAGAGAGGAGAGCCAAGGGAGGAAGAAGGAGCTAGATCCCGCCATTGGAGGAGCTTCGGAGCTCTGAATCGCGAGCCGACTCCGGATCCACGGAGGCAAAGCTAGTGCGGTGCTTTTCATCCGATTACTTTTCAATGGCGACAAAGAGGAACGCAAGGGTAACGATTCTCTTCTTGAGCATGAATAGCTCTCCTTCTTTTGCATAGGAAGTCCGCTCTCGCGAGTTTGCGGTGAGTTGGAGGCATTCCTACGGGTAGACACGAATAGTCCCCGTTGTTAGAGTCCGTAAGCGAGAACGGACATAGGCATGATGTGTGAAGCCTACCCGGACATGTTGGTCCGGATCGGTGATGTTGCATTTGCATAAATGCCGGAGAAGACTCCGTGCGATTGGGTGTTTTTCGGGTTTTCTACGCGGTAGATTGCAACAGGGAATCTTGGGGATTAACCCTAAGGTGCACCCGGAAAACTGGGTGGATGCGTGATCTTGCCAACATGGAGGCCTGAGAGCCAACTTGAACATAACCGAGTTATGTGAAACTGTGTGACGAAAGTGGGACTCGGGAGAAGTTTGACCTGCGCAAATGGCTTAAATTGTCATTGCGACGTGAGCACGGGTTAGATGGAACCGTACCCATATCTATGTCGTTCTGGTTAAAGAGACCTAAGGTTACGTGGCACTTATCGTTGGCATAGATGTGAGTCTTCGGCGGTCAATGGCTTAAATTGACATGACCCATGCCGGGAAGACAAATTGCTCATAGGTTTGGTCGTCTAAGTGGCGGTGGTGAGTCCGGAATGTTAATGGCTTTAATTGACGTGACATCGACCGGTTCACCAAGAATGTGCCCTGAGTGCACGGGGCGTGTGGCCGAGCGAGCCAACGTCTGTGATGAAATGGCTATTGTTATAAATTGCTCGTTTATGCTAATGAAATGCAGGGAAGGAGCATCGCCGCCCCGAGTTGGGGGCGGGATCGTTATAATTTGGTCAGCATTGCTGACCGTTGCCTTGTTTTGCCACCGTGTGGTGGTTTGTTGCTTGCAGGTGCAGCTGGACCAAGCGGTCAATAGCGGGCTAAAGCCCTTTTTGCGAAGCCGGCCCTCGAAGGCCTAAGTGGAAGTGTTTACTGCTTTATTCATGTGTGACCGGCCTGCGTGCCGTGGTTTGTAAAACATGTAATTGAAAGTGGAACATTTTTGTAAGGCCTTAAGGCTTGTTTTGAGTATTTTGTATAACATTCGTAATTTGTACTAGTGGACATTCATGCTCTAATGCTGGGTTCTTTGTTACAACTTTTATAAACTGCTTCCGCTAGAATGCTCTGTGTAGGACGTTGAGATTGGTTGGATGGTTTTCATAAGTAACCACCCGGTCTGTCCGTGGTATATGGCGTCGGGCCCCGGCCGGACCTACTGCTATATGCTATGCGACGGATAGGGGGTGTTACACAGAGCAATACGAGGTGCGGTCAGCCAAGTCGTCCCATATCATCTCGCCCGCGCTCCACTATGTTCAGCACTTGATCGGGCACAGCATCAACGCTCGCTCGATGAGTCAGAATGTAGCAGGGTGGTTGGATCTTCTCTACCTTTACAGCATGCATCATGGAGTCCCTCTCCACCTCGGCCAGGTTCTTGCGGATTACTTCATTCACCAGGCCACGTACGTGCCTCTGAAGGCCATCGGTGGTTCGCACTTTATTACGCGAATCGCCAAGGGATTAGGAGTTTTTGACACTTTTCCCGCCATGACTCCTGTTTCCCGTGGCTATTTCATTTCGTACACCATGATGACCGCCTTCAAATTGGTACGTCGCATTTCCTCTGGAGGTTCGTGGTGCTACGTTATTCGTACTGTGGAGAATGAGCTGCCAGCAAGGGCTTCTTATACGGATGCGGGATCCTCTTCGGAGTCCCGCCGGCCTGACGATGTCGTTTCGGTCCATCTCGTGCCCATGGCCCCAGTGCCTTGTTTTGCCCATGCCTCGCATCGTAGGAGTTTCGCGGAGGATTATCCCGACTTCTACGTGTGGCATATGCAGATGGAGGAGCTGTTGCGCGAGCAGCACGGCATGACGACGCGCATTATTGACTTTTTTCAGGTGCCCCCTGCTGCCCCTGCTCGAGTTTCTACTTCTCGTTCCCGTACTACGCATGCGCCTCCATCTTTTCTCGATCAGCCTGAGTGACTGCTACTTTTCTCCTCAGATGGGATTGTTTGTTATTTTTCTTCATTGTTTGTGTTTTTTGTTGATTTGACTGATTATGTACTTTACTTTATTCAACTGGGGCTTCGTCCCCAGGGTGGTTAGTAGATATTTTGTTTGCAGTGCCTTTCGTTCTTATGTTACTGTGTTTAGTTTCGTTTTATATATGTGATGATTGTCTTTAGTTTAATAACTCGCAAGCATTGCTTAGATTAAATTTGTTATGTCTTTGTATATACATTTTTTTGCTGGAGCTATTTTGTAGGGTGCTTTTCCCTTGTGCGGCGGAGGAGTATATTTATTGCAGGTTTGGCTTCATGCTTTATTGTGAGCTTTTGGTATGCTCATTTGTTGAGCATGGGGTAACCTCTCCCCCAACTTTTTTTTCTCTATTTTTATTTCAAATCTTGAATAGGTTGTTTAGTTTAAGTTTGATGGGGGAAAGTTATGCGGGTTACCTGTGCACATGCACTACTATTGCTTTCATCCTAAAAGCACATTTTTTTTATTTTCTTAATATCTTGTCTGCATTATACACCTACACTCACATGAGAACGATCTTAATCACGCGCGCGGCTCGAGTCAAATTTATTTCTTTGGTGTCAACTTTAAAATAGTGGTGTTGGCTTAGGATTTTAGGATAGAGTAGTGTGAAACTCGTGCAGTGCTCCTAATCGAGTACTCATGGTGAGTAGAAATAGTATAGATTTAATTTTTCTTTATACTTATAGATTTATACCTTTTCTGCATTTGTAAATATTGTTTGTACTACTCAAAAGTGTTGAATCTGGAGTAATCAAACAGTAGTGTAGGAATGTGTGTTGTCGTCACTAGCCTCGTATTGCTCGAGTCGGGAGGAAGGATCATCTTTCTCGGTGGCTAAGAACTTGCCCCAAGCTACTCTCGAAGCATTGGTGCATGGTTAGTCTAGCGTGAGCGTGATGTAGGCCATTTTTTTGCCCCGGTTGAGCCTTGTACCTGTCCTAACGATAATCCTTTTTAGCCTATTTTGAGTCTACTCCTCCTGTTGATTTAGCCCCACTTCGCGATCACCAGAGCCTAAAAGCTTTTCCCAGTTGCACACCCCAAGCTCGATATATTAGTATGTTAATTCTTCCATTGGTGTTGTTGTTGTGGTGTTGTTATGTGGTTGTACGGTGAAGTTTTCTTGAAATTTGGCTGAAAGTGTATTATAAAAATCTGGAAAAAGAAAAGAGAAAAATATATATGTTGATTGTTATAAAATAAGAAAGTGAAAAAGAAGAATCTATTTGTGTTATTGTTGTGGTGATAGCGGTGAACACACCCGTGTTGTCAAGTTCAAGTCTGGTGGTGTAGTGCACCGGCATGTTTTGTTGGCGAGAGGATTTCATTTGTATGAGCTCATTTGGGTTATGCGTAGCCATTGTTTTTATCCTCTTGCTTCCTTACCTACATATATACCCAAGCCCCATTATTTTCGTAAAGTCCTACGAATTCACGCTTGAGTCAAACTAGCATCGTGGAGAAAGTGTGAACAGGCAAGCGTATGGTCCTTGACATTGATGGATTTCTTTGGAGGTGATCATGAGCCCCGGTCTTTGGTAATGCTCAACTGAGTGGTCTGCCTAATTTCTTCCTATGCATGACCGAATGATTCTCCAGGATTCTATTTTTGAGTAGTTACAATATTTATTTACGCCTGTCGAAATTTATAAACTTTGTAGTATAATTAAAAATTTTACCTATTATATTTTATACGCCCACGAAGTATTTGATTTCTCGCTTTACTTTATTTGGAAATTTCTAAGCCAGCTAGCTGTTTTCTAGTTCACGGAGAAATGATTTGCTCGGGACGAGCAAATGTTTAAGTCTGGTGGTGTGATGAGTCCGATATTTATAGGGCTTTCGGGCTCATCTGGGCTTGTTTTCGCACTCGTGCGCCACATTTCAACCGGTATTCGGTTATATTTGCATCGACCGGTCTATGACCATTTTGTGCACTGTTTTGGCCCAAGGGTGTGCAATTGCGCATTCTGTTAAGCACATGGTGATCCCCAGGAGCTCTTTCCAGTTACTTTTGTTGCATTTCTGCAGTGCTGGAGGGTCCTCTTTTGATTTAGTTGTTTGAATGCAGGTGGTGTGTTTTCCCCCAAGTCTAGAATTCAGGTTTGAGGAAAATACACGGTCGTGCATTTTCTTAGCACACGATTCTTATTAATCATGCGTTTTGATTGTGTAGGAGAAACGTCGAGTGGAGCTCGATGAATTTCGTCGAACTGAGCTCGATGATCTTCACTCACGGTTAACGCATGGTTTCTTCGGAACCGTGCGCGAAGGAAACGCATGGTTTTCCTGTAGCGTTCTTGTTTAAACTAATATGTGGTTAATCATGCGATTCGTTCATGTACAGGCGGAAGCGCCTGTGCGCGTGTAAAACACACGGTTCCACCTGCTTTTCTCTGAATTTCAAATTTCTGAGGTTAATCGTGTGTTTCCTTCACACGCGGGCATACGCGCCCGTGCACGAGTAAAACGCACGGTTCCACTGTAGTATCTTGTTTTACTGCGCTCTGTGCTTACCTGTGCGATTTTGTTCACGCACAAGCAGAAGTGCCCGTACGCGAGTAAAACGCACGGGTCAACGCATCTTCATCTGCAAG
The DNA here is from genome assembly GCA_039583875.1 of Platanthera guangdongensis. Taxonomy (NCBI): domain Eukaryota; kingdom Viridiplantae; phylum Streptophyta; class Magnoliopsida; order Asparagales; family Orchidaceae; genus Platanthera; species Platanthera guangdongensis. The sequence continues at coordinate 96,997,456 of CM077156.1, read as the reverse complement.
CTTGGCCTAGAAGTTAATAACGCACGGTTAGCGCACGGTCGTGCGCCAAACCGTGTATGACTATTTTTCTGACCTGCTTCTATTTAAGCGCATATTTTCTTCCAAAGAAAAGATTCTTTTCCCTGCAATTCCTCCCACCGTTTTAGGGCAAAGCTCCGCCCTTCCACCTCGGGCCTTCATCCTCCACCAATAAGAGAAGCCCCGGCCATGCTCGCGAAGCCTACATCTTGTCGGCACTTGCTCCCGGCCTCCTCCTTCATCTTTTCATCTCCATTTCAAGTTTGACGCCATAAACAACAAGCAAAGGGAAGCTTGCAACCTTCTACCGCATCGTGACATGAAGAAGACGGGTCCATTGGAAGGTAGTGATAGCCTTCTCTACCCCGGACGTACTTGAGAACCGAGCTTGGATGCAGATTCACAACCCGACAATTCCTTCCACGACCCCTCGATGAGCCTTCGGATTCGGTCGATCTCTTTACTTGTTCTTTCTTTCTTGTTGAGTATGTGCGTTTAAATGTTTTTATGTTGATGATGTGCACTTTAGTTGTAAACATTATTTGTTTCATGTCTATGTGAGCTGGTTTTGTTTTGCCGCTTTAGTTGCTTGAGTAGCGCCCGCATTTCCAAACGCCACCACATCTGGTTTTGCCACTCTAGCGATTGCTAGAGGTGTGCATAGTGAAGAGGTGCTCACGACCCTCATTTCGCCATTCTCACCACCTCATCTGCAAGCCTACTCGTCTATCCTCCTAGCGATTCAGTGCATAGCGGCCTGTGTAGTCTTCCATCCTGGTGAAGCATCGCATAGCGGCGTTGCATAGGAGTAGTTTGTTAGTGTTTTACTTTCTTTTTCCGCAAAAATCAAAACCCCCTTCGTAAACACCGACCTAAGGACTTCAATATCAAGTCCTCCTCAAAATTAACTCCACCTTACTGTGTTCCTTGGGAGATCGATACTTGGGGACATTCGCCTATTTTATATTACTTGTGCGACCGGTACACTTATCGTTCAACGCATCAAGCTCCTTCTTGCCTCCATGGACAAGAGAGCTCAGAATATCATTGTCAGTATTGTAGATGATTCTACATTCCAGAATCTGGTGCACTACAAGACCTCCAAGGAGATGTGGGGCACCCTAGTTGTGTTCATAGAGGATTCTACAGAGGTGAGGGATGACAGAAAATCCATGCTCAACCAGGAGTATGAGGCCTTTAGACAAGGAAAGTCTGAGGGCATTGCTGAAAGTTTTGAAAGATTTTTCAGAACTGTTAATGAACTGAGAACATATGAAAGGGTCTTCAGCACCTATGAGCTGAATGACAAATTTCTCAGGTCCCTCACAAAGGATTGATACATAAAGATTTGTGCCATCAGGGAGATAGGCAAGCTAGTTGACACTCCACCTCCAACCCTGTTTGGAAAGTTACTGTCTTATGAGATGTAGCTCGTAGCATGGAAGGAAGAAGAAGAGAAGAGCAGTAAGTCACAGAGCAAGGAGAATTCTGTGGCTTTTAGAGTTGATGCTTCAACCAGGAGCAGAGGGAAGACCTCTCCAGTCAGGAGAACTACTGAGTCAAAATCTGAGAGCTTAAGGTCCAGCTCCTATGACAGCCATACATCTGATGAGGACCTTGCTGCCTTCTCCAGGCAGTTTCAGAAATTCATAAAGAAAGGGCATTGGAAGAACAAAAGGTCATCCTCCTCCTCACAGCACAAAAGGAAATCCCCTAAGGAGGACAGGATGCTCCAAACTCTAATAAACAATCTTCCTCTAAAATTATTTGTTTCTGTTGCAGCAAATCTAGGCATGTAGTTACTGACTACCCAGTGAAGAGGAAAGAAGAAGGAGTGAAGAAGCACCATAAGGGAAAGAAGAAAGAGAAGTCCCTTGTGGCCAAGAAGGAAAAGACATGCACTGACTCTTCCTCTGGGTCAGACAATGAAGAAGAAGAAGCCTACATTGGGCTTATGACTGTTGCTGAAGAAGAACCTGAAGAATACCCTACTGCTAGAATAGGGATCAGGGTCTGTCTGTCTCACTCAGATAGTAACTCAGAGGTGGATGAAGTTGAAGAAGAAGATGCGCAATGCCTTGGATTGATGACAATGACAGATGAAGAAAGCAGACACGATCTGCCTGGTCAGACTCAGGTAAATGCTAAATCACAATATTTTATTTCAAGTCATGAGGCTGACACAGACACTGAAGCTCAATCATCAAGAGATGAAGGGGATTCAAACTCTGAGGATGATGTCAACTCCATAATTGCCAAGTATGGAGAACTTCTTGAGGCATTCAAGAAGTGCAAGCTACTTGCCAAGAGACAGGCAAAAGAGCTTCTAAGTCTTAAAAGCAAGTGTGAAGACCAAGAAAAAGCCCTCAATGACATGGCTGCTCAAGCAGCCCAGCTCAAGGAGATTATTGATAGTGAGTCTGTGGTAAGAGTCTCAAATGATAAACTTATCCAGAAACTTGAAAATGATCTCTTAAATAAGAAATTGCTAGTGACCAAATTTTTTAAGCCAAACACTGTGCTGCCCTTAATTGACACCCACCTTACCCAAGCTGGTAAGAAAAGGTTGGGATTTAAGGGATCTGCTAGACCTTCCAATCCAAAAGAAAGGGAAAAGGAAAGCACCTGTTGTGCCTCTAGCCTAATTGCCTCATATTCCTTTTCAGAGAGTGTTGTTTTCTTCTAACAGGTATGACCATGAAAGATGTTATGGTCACTAGGAGAATGGCATATCCACTGGTATGGACCAATGTGGCCCTAGCCAAAGTGGAAGATACAGCCATGTGAGATCCTTTAAGGCTGCCCATGAGAAAATTCAAATGGCCCATCCTAGACCATTTATTTTTGGTGCCACATCCCCAAAACTCAAAGATAATGCTGCTGCTGTGAATCTAAATCATCCAGTAAAAGTAGTGACTCAAGATGAGTCTTCTGGCATGGCTCGAATGGCATTCTTAGATGATATCATATGCATGTTAGCTGAAAAGATACATGTAGCTGGTGGTTCTCAGAAAAGTCAAAAACAACCTGCTGAAAGACTGTCCTTCAGTCAAACGACTGCTGAAAGAAGATAGAAGTATAGAGCAGCATATCTCCCCACTATTCAGGAAGCAGTACAGCCTAATGTTGGTCCCAAACAGAACAGGAGATACAATATCTATGAGTGCTGGTGTTGTGGCAAAGTGGGCCACTATGTTGTTGATTGCTGGCACAATCCTTTAGTGTATAGAGGTTGACAACCTGTCAGAACTTCTACATGAAGACATGGTTACTTTCAGACTAATGTGAACCTAGGATCCAATAGAAATTGGGGTCCTAAGATAAGGTGATTTGTGTTCATTTTAGGTTAGTTCAAGTACTAGTTACCCTAAATGGTACTTGGACAGTAGATTCTCAAGGCACATGACTGGAACAAAGGAGCTATTGAAGGAGTTCACTCCAGTAAAGAATGGACCTAAGGTCATCTTTGGAGGCTCTGATAAGGGGATAACCAGAGGATATGGTAATATCTCAAATGACATAATCACCATCATAAAGGTGGCTTATGTGGAGGGGCTACAACACAACCTCATAAGCATAAGTCAATTATGTGATCTTGGTTATGACATTTCCTTCCAAAAGGATAAGTGCCACATCAAGAGGTTAAGTGACTAAAGTGTCATCTTAACTGACACTAGGAGTGGGAATGTCTATTGCTTAAATTTTTCTTGCTTAGATAATAGTTCCCCTATATGCCTAGTTGCAAATGACAAAGTCTCATATTATGTCCAATGGCACAAGAGACTGGCTCGTTTGAATTATAAGACCATTGGTCAGCTCTTCAGTGATGAGCTTGTTAGTAATGGTCCCAAAATAAAATGCTCCAAGGAGGGTATCTATGTTGCTTGCCAAAAGGGTAAGCAGACTAAGTCCTCTTTCAAGAGCATTGGGGCCAAGGACTCAGTGAGATGCTTGTATCTCCTGCATTTGGACTTGTTTGGTCCTATGCATGTTCATAGTCTAGGTAGGAAGGTCTACACCCTTATGGTGGTTGATGACTATTCTAGGTTTACTTGGGTGTTACTCCTTAGAGAAGTAACCATGGAACTGAGTTTTAGTCTGCTGCTATGACTACATTCTGTGAAGAGCAAGGGATTCATCAATAATTCTCCACTCAAAGAACACCCCGGCAAAATGGGTTAGCTGAGAGAAAAAACAGGACTCTCATAGAATCTGGGAGAACATTATTGAGTGACACTTCTCTCTCTGAATATTTCTGGGCAGAGTCAGTTAATGCTGCATGTCATATGCTGAATAGGGCTTCTATCACCAAAGGCCACAAGAAGACTCCCTATGAGATCTTGAAGGGCAGAAAACCAAACATATCCTATTTCAGGATCTTTGGTTGCAAGTGTTTTATCCTGAATAATGGTAAGTCAAAAGTGACTAAGTTTGCTGCCAAATCCCATTAGAGGATATTTGTTGGGTACAACAATAATAGTATGGCATATAAAGTCTATAACTTGACAAATCAAGTTGTAGAAGAATCTGTCCATGTAGTGTTTGATGAGTCATGCATGATTGATAGTGAGTTGTCAAGCTCTTTGCCTAGCTCTGCAGGTATAGAAGTCATGATGGAAAAGCTCTCCATCAAAGATAAAGACCCAGCTATGCAAGAAGAATTTGAGGAAGGATGTTGTTCAGAGGAAGCACAGGATAGTCAAACTAGAAATGAAGAGCAACCAGCTGAAGAAAATGGTAATCAGCAGGAAGCAGTCAGGCTGCCCCCTGCAATAATATATCTGAGAGATCATCCTCTAAATCAAATAATAGGTGAGGCTAGCCAAGGTGTACAGACCAGAAGCAGGAGTATCAACACAGCTCTTTATTCCAGCTTCATATCACAAGAAGAGCCCAAGAAATTTGAAGAAGCAAATCAAGACCAATTCTGGATTGGTGTAATGCAAGAAGAACTGAACCAGTTCAAAAGGTGCAAGGTCTGGAAGCTGGTGGTTCAAAAGGTGTAAGGTCTGGAAGCTAGTTCCCAGACCAGATGGACACAATATCATTAGAGTCAAGTGGATTTTCAGAAATAAACTTGATGAAAATGGCATTGAAATAAAGAATAAAGCTAGACTGTTGGCCAAAGGTTATAGACATGAAGAGGGGATTGATTATGACCAGACTTTTGCCCCAGTTGCAAGGTTGGAAGCAATCGGTCTGTTTCTTGCATGTGCAGCCTTCCAGGGATTCAAAGTATTCCATATGGATGACAAGTCTACCATCCTGAATGGAGACTTGAAGGAAGAGGTTTATGTAGAGCAGCCTCCAGGTTTTGTAGATTCTTACTCTCCTACTGATGTATATAGATTTAGGAAAGCTCTTTATGTGATCAAGCAAGCCCCAAGAGCATGGTATGAGACATTGTCTACCTTCCTCTTTGAAAACAAAATCTCAAGGGGGAAGATAGACAAGACCCTATTCTAAAGGGAATCTAAGGGCAAGATCATCCTAGTCCAGATTTATGTTGATGACATAATATTTGGCTCTAATGATGATAATCTCTGCAGGAAGTTTGCAAAACTTATGCAAGGGAAGTTTGAGATGAGTAGTATGGGTGAACTGAAATTTTTCTTAGGACTCCAAGTAAAACAGACTGATGATGGTCTATCCATATCTCAGTCGAAGTTCACCAGGGAGATAATCAAGAAATATGGCATGAAGAATGCTTCCACCATAAGAACTCCCATAAGCTCAAGTATGCCTTTAGGCAAAGATGATTCAGGGAAGCATGTTGATCAAACTCTGTATAGAGGTATAGTTGGCTCCCTTCTCTACCTCACTGCAAGTATGCCTAACATTATGTTTGCAACATGTGCCTGTGCTAGGTATCAGACCTGCCCTAAAGTATCTCACTACACTGCTGTGAAAAGAATCTTGAGATATCTTAAGGGCACCCCAGATCTTGGCTAATATATAACGCCCCAGATTTTTTTGATTACGTACGCATGATGGGCGTTACGTTGCTTTTGACTATAGTTTGAGCATGGTTTTTCCCGCGGGCGTGCGAGTGGCTGTTTTGGTTACCGAGTTGCACGGTTCCCCAGCAAACCGGAGTCCAAATGAGGGACTCGGTGAGGCCTCTTAGGGAATGCTTGCACTTTTTAGCGCCCGGGAATGTTGCTCAACAGAAGTTGCTGGTTTAGGAAACAAAAAAATGGTAAAAAGTGCTTGAGGCAAAAATGGTCTAGGACGTCACAGAAACATTTTTCACAAAAGGGAAAAATGGTCGTTTTTGTGCTAGACACGCCCCCTGACACGGGCGTGACCCAGGCCATGACCTGGGCGTGACCTCCTTGACTCGACGATTTTGTTTTGCGTCGAGTTGAGCTCGACGACTGGAGTACACGCCCAGTGACACGGGCGTGTCACGGGCCGTGTCCCGCTTCGTCGAGTGTCGAGTGTCGATCGTCGAGTATCGAGCGTCGAGTATCGAGTGTCGAGTCATCGAGAGAGGGGACACGGCCTGTGACACGGGCGTGTCACAGGGCGTGTCATGCTGGGTCGAGTGTCGACACTTTTTGTCGACGAGGTGTCGAGACACGGGTTACACGCCCTAGGTCACGGGCGTGACCGACCCATCACGGGCGTGTACCCGGCCGTGTACCGTGTGGATAAACTTTGATTTGCCGACTTTCGGCGCCGCTTTAGGTACACGCCCTGTGTCACGGGCGTGACACAGGGCGTGACCGGCCCGAAAATCGACTTTTTCCAGTTTTTTTGTGCCGTTCATTTCCTTGATTCTGCATCGAACGGTTCAGCTTTGTTCTGGAGGAAATAAAGACCGAAATCAGAGCAAGATTTCCTTCTTCTCCTTTTACCTTCTCATTTTCCTCTTCTCCTTCATCTTCTTCTTCCTTCTCAAAGAGAAAGCAAAGAGAGAAAGGCTCAAGCAAGGCAAGAAAAGAGAAGCAGCCGTCGCGACATCGTCTCGGTTCAGGCAAGCGGTGTTCTCCACCCTTGCCAATCTTCATTCTTGATATGAATTATGCCAACATAGCTAGTGTTCCTCTTTCACTTTCCTAGCTTTAGTTTCTTGTGTTCTTAAATTTCCCTATGATTCAATTGCCTAGTGTGTTCTTCTTGATTCAAATGATGCTTAATTGGTGTAATTATCAATCCTCTTGTTTGTTTTATCAAAGGTCCCTATGCTAATTTGATACATGTAGCTAATTCCTTATGCTAATTCCCTATGCTAAATGACTTTGCTCTCCCATGTTTAGTTTTGTTGGTTATCACATCTATGCTAGGTTAATTCATGTAGTTCTAGCTAATTGGATTCCTGTTCATATAGCCTTTCAAATGTATGCGATTCTTCCTTGATCAAACACATATGATTCATGTTCCAAACATGTGATTTATGTATTTATCAAACTCTCTTATGTGATTCTTCTTTGATACAAAGCATGTGATTTATGTACTTATCACACTCTACGTTGGAAAGTGATAGTCGTGTGTAAGGGCGATGAAAGGAAACGTGTTACCTTGAGTTATGGGGCATTTTGCGAGGCGAATTTGTGAACCATGGCAGGAGCGTTTGTGTGAGAATTTTGCAAGGGGTGGTGTGGTTTTCGCCTGTGGCCACCGAGTTTTGTTTTTGTGGTTAGAGAGACCACTTTGGCCCCGATTCGGGCTGGTTTTGTTTGGTGTGTTCCACTTTAGGGCCGCCACCGATAAGACCCTTGCGAAATTGAACTTAACCGCTGCTTATGCTTCACTAGTATAGTAGTTTCTTGTACTATGGATGATGGGCTGGGCATATGTTTTGCCTTTTGTTCCTGCGGGTTGAGTAGGACATAGTGAACTTGTTCGCACTTGGTGCGTTTGGCATGTGTTATGATGCGTTTTCCACTTGTTTTCTTCATTCGTTTTACTTATATGTCATTGCTACGGGGTCGGTAAGCCCCTTCATGATACTGCTCTTCTTTTTGTTGTATCTTCGAGGATTGCTGAGGTATTCTTTCTTGAATGCCTCAGGTGCAGGTTGTAGCCGGTTGAGCGGCTAGGTTTGTTGGAGGCGTTTCTTGGGAGCTAACCGAGCTTACTTAGCGAGGTAGTTCTTTTCTTTGGTGTACAGACCTACATGTGCCCCAATGGGTTCGTGTCAGCTTGTTGGCGCCCATTGGTGGCTTACTTTACTTGTGATATATGAATACGAAACTGCTATGTGACTCATAGATGATGTCTTTTTGCTCTTGGGAAGGATTTATGGTAGGTTGCATTAGGTATTTTGAAGCTAAACCAAAACTATTATTGTATCTCATGCATACATGTTTTGATCAAGTAAAACGTATTTTCCGAATAACGTAAATAAAGAGGATTTCTTATATGAAGATCACCATAGACTGCATATAGGAGATCGTCATAAGTAAATAAAGGATTTCCGCCGCGTACCAATGTGTTTTGGTACCTAAGGTCGAGGGATACGGCCATCAAATGAACTAGTTTTCTTACATCTAACTGTTGAATTTCAATTCATAAAGTAAGCATCAAGGATTGCCTGAGCGTGTGCAGTTATCCCCTGCACGACGTGGCATCATAACCCGTAGTTCCTCTTACTCTGATACGAGGTACTCGTTGAGGAAATGCGGGTTGTGACAGTTGGTATCAGAGCCAGGTTTGCTTGACATTTGGTCGGGCAAACTCAGCATCATTTCATACACACACCGAGGTGCCATCTGTATGTCTTGGCCGAAGCACGCACACTACACTCATGGCATGACAAGAAGTATACGGGGCATATTATGTAGTATGGGATGCATAATATGTGGTTGTATATGGATCCACCATAGGGGCAACATGTGAGGGTTATGTAGTATGGGATGCATAACCTCACCACATGGATGCGACTAGCACGTTTTATTTTATTCGTTGCATGCAATGCTATGTAGTATGGGATGCATAGCATTGTAATGCGTACGACCGCTCATGGCATGCATTAAGGCCTTTTCTAGAATGCATAGCACAGCATGCATACCATAACATTGCATGAGCACAACGTGTCAAGCTAAGATTTACATGATGACACCTGTACACTCATGGTTTTGGGTCAAATCAAGTCATGCATTCATCGGTTAGGCACAAATTAGTGGGATGACGGTGAGTCATCTTTAGACTAGGCATATCATCATGCTTAAACTCCCAGAGCAAGTTAGCAGTTGATGTTCATATTGTTCTCTGTACGGTCTGTACATAGCCGTTGTGTGTTTTGTTGGGTTTGAGCTTGACAAGAGTGAACATGTTTCTAGGATGTCGAAGCGTCCAGTGACAAGGCAAACTCCTTAATCCAAGGGCGAGTCTTCGGGCGCGCAGAATAATGCGCTGATGGATAGTCTTCGCCAAAGTAATGAGGCTTTGACGAGGCAGGTGCAGGAGGTACAGTCCCAGCTCCAAGCTATGTCAGTCGCGATGTCTGGGCTGGCACCAAGAGGACAAGAGACGGTTAGAGGCCCCACTAGTTCGACTCCTTCAGTGGCAGCGACACCCCCAGTTGTGGTTCCTCCTGCGATGACTTTCATCTCGCAGTTTCAGCGACTTGGACCACCGACGTATGATGGAAAAGCAGACTTCGTAATCTTGGATGATTGGGTGATTACGTTGGAAGAAATGTTTGTGTATGCTGGTGTGACTGAGGACCAGAAGGTGATGCTTGCTGCCTATCAACTGAAAGGGTTGGCGAAAGGTTGGTGGTTACGAGAAAAGGAAGGACTAGGGGCGGGCTGTTCGTGGGAAGTGTTTAAAGAACTAGTACGGCGCAAGTTTCTACCGGCAGTGGAACGGGACCGCCTGATAAATGACTTCTTGTACTTGAAGCAGAGGAAACTCACAGTGAGTGAGTATGAAATCGAGTTTAGCAAGTTAAGTCGGTTCGCTCCGAGCTTGGTGACTACAGAAGCTGACCGAGTAAAGAGATTTCTTGAGGGCCTCCGTAGCGACGTTCAGCAGTTCGCAAGTGCTTATGGAGCGACAAGTTACACTATGGTGATTGAGGCGGCGTTGAAGGTAGAAGCGATCGAAAATGCCAAACAAAGAGGGCAGCAGATGAGGCAGGGCAAGAGACAGCTGGTGGGAGAGAAAATGTCCCACGAGTCAGACGTAAAGAAGAAGAAGGAACTATGTAGCTTCTGTGGCCGAGCCGGTCACCCGTTTGAAAAATGTTTCAAGCGGTTGGGAATGCAAAAGAAGGAGCAGGTGCACGCCATTCAAGGTGCACCAACCAGAGACTTGGAGTGTACATTTTGTGGGATAAGAGGTCATGATGTGAGCCGCTGCTGGGCCAAAGACAAGGTATGCTTCCAGTGTGGCAGACCAGGACATCTTCGCGCAAGGTGCCCACAGGTGCAAGCTGTGTTACAACCCGCACCACTCCAGGCTTTGCCTCCGCCTCCGCGCTTGGACAAAGGCAAAGGGAAGTTGAATGTGGTCTCTGCAGAGGAAGCGCATACATCACCGTAGGTTATCTCGGGTTCGATTCAGTCCTCTGGTTCTCGTTTTGTGTATGCCTCTTATGTGTAGTTCTTAGCATAGCATATATACCTTATAGGAAACTTTAAGGTAAAGAACCATTGGGCGCGTGTTCTCTTTGATTCTGGCGCGACCAATTCATTTGTGGCTCGAACCTTTCTGGATCGATATCATTTGACACCAGAGCGAGTGGGGAATGCGTTTTTGGTGAAATTTCCTTCCGGCGCTTCTGTGGTGGCTGACTGGGGTCTTCTTGATTGTCCCATTTTGTTGGGGGATTTCATAGCAAAAGTTGATTGCAAGGTGATCGATTTGGACGATTTTGACGTCATTCTGGGCATGGACTGGTTAGCCCGTTATGATGCCGTCATCCAGTGCAGAGGAAAGCGCTTGGATTTCATCAAGGATGATGGTCAGCCAGGAAGTGTGTATGGTGATTTTTGTCAGGATTCTCCAGGGATTTCGGCGGTATGTGTTCGGACGTTGTTTGTTTCTGACTGTTTTGCTTGTTTTGTCTCCGTTGTGGGGACTAGTGCTGTTTTGCCGCGTTTAGAGGAGATTCCTGTTGTGCGTGAATTTCCATATGTTTTTCCTACTGACCTTCCTGGTCTACCCCCTAATCGTGATGTCGAGTTTGTTATTGATTTGGAGCCGGGTACGCGACCGATTGCGAAAGCGCCGTACAGGATGGCCCCGCGTGAGCTAGCAGAGTTGCGTACACAGCTGGATGACTTGTTGGCAAAGGGGTTTATCCGGCCGAGTTCATCACCTTGGGGTGCACCGGTGTTATTTGTGAAGAAGAAAGATGGGTCGATGCGGCTTTGCATCGATTACCGGGAATTGAACAAGGTGACGATTAAAAACAAGTACCCACTGCCAAGAATTGATGATTTGTTTGATCAACTGCGTGGCAGTTCTGTATTTTCGAAGATTGATCTCCGCTCGGGCTATCATCAGCTCAAGGTCCGGGAGTCGGATATTCCGCGGACTGCATTTCGATCACGACATGGTCATTTTGAATTTCTGGTGATGTCGTTTGGTTTGACCAACGCACCATCAGCCTTCATGGATATGATGAACAGGGTGTTCAAGGACTACTTGGATAAATTTGTGGTGGTTTTTATTAATGACGTTCTTGTCTACTCCCGCAGTGCTGAGGAGCATGAACAGCATCTGCGATTAGTATTGGCCACTTTGCGAGATCAACGGTTATTCGCCAAGCTAAGCAAATGCGAATTTTGGTTGCCGCAAGTTGCTTTTCTGGGTCATGTCATTAATCACCATGGTATTTCAGTGGATCCCGAAAAGATTTCTGCGGTCATGGAATGGAGAAGACCGGAAACACCCAAGGAGATTCGAAGCTTCTTGGGCTTGGCCGGCTATTATCGCAGGTTTGTCGAAGGATTTGCGACATTGGCCGCACCTTTGACTCGATTAACCCAGAATAATGTGGCGTTTGAGTGGAATGACAAGTGTGAGGCATCATTCCTGGAACTCAAGAACAGGTTATGTACCGCTCCTGTGTTAATCTTGCCAATAGAAGGAAAGGATTATGACGTGTTCATGGATGCGTCGCACGTTGGACTTGGATGTGTGTTAATGCAAGACAAAAAGGTGATTGCGTATGGGTCTCGGCAGTTGAAAATTCATGAAAAGAATTACCCAACGCATGATTTGGAGTTTGCAGTGGTGATATTTGCATTGACGTTGTGGAGACACTTGCTGTATGGTGCATAGTGTAAAATCTTTACAGATCATAAAAGCTTGAAGTACGTCTTCACACAGAAAGAACTTAATTTGCGCCAACGGTGATGGCTTGAGTATGTAGCTGATTATGATGTGGACATTCAATATCATCCAGGGAAAGCGAATGTTGTAGCCGATGCTTTGAGTAGGAAGACGGGGAAATTATTTTATCTTTCCGTCGAACGTCTTGTAGAGGAATTTCTGTTGATGGATATTGCGGTGGGCAAATATGATCCGCAAAGTCATTCGGCAATAGAAGAACCGTCATGGCTAGTGCTTGCAAGACAACATCAAAAAGATGATCCTGATCTTGTACATCTATTTCTTCGGACTGAAAAGGATGAATTACCAGATTTTGCGATTGATGGTGCAGGCACGTTAAAGTATCGTGGACGATTTTGTATTCCCGCGATTGGGGATGTTCGCGAGATGGTGTGTAAGGAAGCACATGGCGCAAGTATGGCCTACCATCCAGGCTCAACCAAAATGTACCGTGATTTGAAACAAATTGTCTGGTGGTATGGAATGAAAAGAGATATAGCGCAATTTGTCTCAGAATGTCATACCTGTAAGCGGGTGAAAGCTGATCATGGGAAGCCTGGTGGCAAGTTGACACCATTGGAGATTCCAACCTGGAAGTGGGAAAGTATCTCAATGGATTTTATTACCGGTTTACCAAGATCTCCCCGAGGACATGACTCCGTGTGGGTGATCGTGGATAGGTTGACCAAGTGTGCTCATTTCATACCCTTTAAGGTCAACTACCTGATGAAGATAATAGCAGAGCTCTATTTGAGCGAGATCATCCGACTGCATGGTGTGCCTATGAATATCATTTCAGACCGAGATTCCCTCTTTACCTCTCGTTTTTGGCGCAGTTTACAAGAGGGTTTGGGGACAGATTTGCGATATTCCACGGCTTATCATCCTCAGACGAATGGCCAAACCGAAAGAGTAAATCAAATTGTAGAAGATATGATTCGATGTTATATTCTTGAGTATGGCGGAGCATGGGATGAACGTTTGCGGCTTATGGAGTTCGCGTATAATAATAGCTATCAAGAAAGCTTGCAAATGGCTCCGTTCGAAGCGTTATATGGGCGACGATGTCGGACCCCACTCTTTTGGACTGAGGTTGGCGAGCGGCCTTTGTTGGGGCCAGAGGCGCTCGAGGATATGGAAGTTGCAGTACGAGGTATTCGGGAGAAGCTCCGAATCGCCCAAGAGCGATATGAAAAGTATGCCAACCGACGAAGGTCGGAATTAGAATTTGCGGTGGGGGATTCTGTTTTCTTGAAAGTCTCCCCAATGGTTGGGATTAAACGGTTTGGGAAAGAGCGCAAATTAGACCCAAGATTTGTGGGTCCCTTCACGATTCTTGCTCGAGTTAGAGCATCCGCCTACAAACTGGAATTACCCGTGAACTTTCCTGGTGTTCACAATGTGTTTCATGTTAGCCAACTGCGCAAGTGTATGCGGAATGACAAGCAAGTGTTGGACGTTGTGCCGCAATTAGCGCCCAACCTTTCTTATGAGGAGCTGCCCATCCGGATATTGGACTCCCAAGATCGTGTGTTGCGGAAAAAGAAGATTCCTATGGTAAAGGTGCTATGGAAAAATCAGGATGTGGAAAGCGCGACGTGGGAACTCGAAACAACAATGAGGGCGGCTCATCCTCATTTGTTCCCGTAGATAAGCTGGTATGTGGCTTGGTGTTGGTTGCATTCATGTTTTGGTTGCTTATGTAATTGTTTTTGTGAAAGTTTCGAGGCGAAACTTTTTGTTAGGGTGAGTGATTGTAATGCCCCGGATTTTTTTGATTACGTACGCATGATGGGCGTTACGTTGCTTTTGACTATAGTTTGAGCATGGTTTTTCCCGCGGGCGTGCGAGTGGCTGTTTTGGTTGCCGAGTTGCACGGTTCCCCAGCAAACCGGAGTCCAAATGAGGGACTCGGTGAGGCCTCTTAGGGAATGCTTGCACTTTTTCGCGCCCGGGAATGTTGCTCAACAGAAGTTGCTGGTTTAGGAAACAAAAAATGGTAAAAAGTGCTTGAGGCAAAAATGGTCTAGGACGTCACAGAAACATTTTTCACAAAAGGGAAAAATGGTCGTTTTTGTGCTAGACACGCCCCCTGACACGGGCGTGACCCAGGCCATGACCTGGGCGTGACCTCCTTGACTCGACGATTTTGTTTTGCATCGAGTTGAGCTCGACGACTGGAGTACACGCCCAGTGACACGGGCGTGTCACGGGCCGTGTCCCGCTTCGTCGAGTGTCGAGTGTCGATCGTCGAGTATCGAGCATCGAGTATCGAGTGTCGAGTCGTCGAGAGAGGGGACACGGCCTGTGACACGGGCGTGTCACAGGCCGTGTCATGCTGGGTCGAGTGTCGACACTTTTTGTCGACGAGGTGTCGAGACACGGGTTACACGCCCTAGGTCACGGGCGTGACCGACCCGTCACGGGCGTGTACCCGGCCGTGTACCGTGTGGATAAACTTTGATTTGCTGACTTTCGGCGCCGCTTTAGGTACACGCCCTGTGTCACGGGCGTGACACAGGGTGTGACCGGCCCGAAAATCGACTTTTTCCAGTTTTTTTGTGCCGTTCATTTCCTTGATTCTGCATCGAACGGTTCAGCTTTGTTCTGGAGGAAATAAAGACCGAAATCAGAGCAAGATTTCCTTCTTCTCCTTTTACCTTCTCATTTTCCTCTTCTCCTTCATCTTCTTCTTCCTTCTCAAAGAGAAAGCAAAGAGAGAAAGGCTCAAGCAAGGCAAGAAAAGAGAAGCAGCCGTCGCGACATCGTCTCGGTTCAGGCAAGCGGTGTTCTCCACCCTTGCCAATCTTCATTCTTGATATGAATTATGCCAACATAGCTAGTGTTCCTCTTTCACTTTCCTAGCTTTAGTTTCTTGTGTTCTTAAATTTCCCTATGATTCAATTGCCTAGTGTGTTCTTCTTGATTCAAATGATGCTTAATTGGTGTAATTATCAATCCTCTTGTTTGTTTTATCAAAGGTCCCTATGCTAATTTGATACATGTAGCTAATTCCTTATGCTAATTCCCTATGCTAAATGACTTTGCTCTCCCATGTTTAGTTTTGTTGGTTATCACATCTATGCTAGGTTAATTCATGTAGTTCTAGCTAATTGGATTCCTGTTCATATAGCCTTTCAAATGTATGCGATTCTTCCTTGATCAAACACATATGATTCATGTTCCAAACATGTGATTTATGTATTTATCAAACTCTCTTATGTGATTCTTCTTTGATACAAAGCATGTGATTTATGTACTTATCACACTCTACGTTGGAAAGTGATAGTCGTGTGTAAGGGCGATGAAAGGAAACGTGTTACCTTGAGTTATGGGGCGTTTTGCGAGGCGAATTTGTGAACCATGGCAGGAGCGTTTGTGTGAGAATTTTGCAAGGGGTGGTGTGGTTTTCGCCTGTGGCCACCGAGTTTTGTTTTTGTGGTTAGAGAGACCACTTTGGCCCCGATTCGGGCTGGTTTTGTTTGGTGTGTTCCACTTTAGGGCCGCCACCGATAAGACCCTTGCGAAATTGAACTTAACCGCTGCTTATGCTTCACTAGTATAGTAGTTTCTTGTACTATGGATGATGGGCTGGGCATATGTTTTGCCTTTTGTTCCTGCGGGTTGAGCAGGACATAGTGAACTTGTTCGCACTTGGTGCGTTTGGCATGTGTTATGATGCGTTTTCCACTTGTTTTCTTCATTCGTTTTACTTATATGTCATTGCTACGGGGTCGGTAAGCCCCTTCATGATACTGCTCTTCTTTTTGTTGTATCTTCGAGGATTGCTGAGGTATTCTTTCTTGAATGCCTCAGGTGCAGGTTGTAGCCGGTTGAGCGGCTAGGTTTGTTGGAGGCGTTTCTTGGGAGCTAACCGAGCTTACTTAGCGAGGTAGTTCTTTTCTTTGTTGTACAGACCTACATGTGCCCCAATGGGTTCGTGTCAGCTTGTTGGCGCCCATTGGTGGCTTACTTTACTTGTGATATATGAATACGAAACTGCTATGTGACTCATAGATGATGTCTTTTTGCTCTTGGGAAGGATTTATGGTAGGTTGCATTAGGTATTTTGAAGCTAAACCAAAACTATTATTGTATCTCATGCATACATGTTTTGATCAAGTAAAACGTATTTTCCAAATAACGTAAATAAAGAGGATTTCTTATATGAAGATCACCATAGACTGCATATAGGAGATCGTCATAAGTAAATAAAGGATTTCCGTCGCGTACCAATGTGTTTTGATACCTAAGGTCGAGGGATACGGCCATCAAATGAACTAGTTTTCTTACATCTAACTGTTGAATTTCAATTCATAAAGTAAGCGTCAAGGATTGCCTGAGCGTGTGCAGTTATCCCCTGCACGACGTGGCATCATAACCCGTAGTTCCTCTTGCTCTGATACGAGGTACTCGTTGAGAAAATGCGGGTTGTGACATAATAGTACCCCGGGAATGGGGAATTTGAACTAACCGGCTATTCAGATGCAAATTTTGCAGGTTGCAAGGAAGGCAGAAAAAGCACTTCAAGCTCCTGTCAGTTTCTAAGTGAAAGGCTTGTCTCTTGGAGCAGCAAGAAACAAACAAGTGTTACAATATCAACAGTAGAGTCAGAGTATATAGCAGCTGAAAACTGCGGCGATCAGTTGTTGTGGATCCAACATAAACTTCAGGACTACAATATTCAGATAAGTAGAACTCCACTCTTTTGTGATTCTACTAGTGAAATTTCTATAGCTAGGAATCCTGTCTCCCAAAGCAGGACTAAACATATAGAAATTAGGTATCATTTCATTAGAGAACATGTGTAAAGGGAAGACATCTCCCTTGAGTTTGTCTCCACAGACAAGCAAGTGGCTGATATCTTCACTAAGCCACTAGATGAAGCCAAGTTCAACACCTTCAAATTTGAATTGGGTATGTTAAATCTTGTGTAGCTTCAATTCTCTCTTCTACAATATGTTGCACTGTTTATTTTGCAGGTAGTACAAGTTCTTCCTCCAGATAATGAAGATGGTGTGCAACTGTTGAGGGGAAGCCAGCTGATAAAAAGAAAGTGTAACGCAAAAACCGCTATGACCGCTGAGAAGATACCGCTGAGACAGAAACTTGTCTCAGCTGATAAAAAGAAAGTGTTGATATAAAGACCTATCAAAACGATTAAGAAAAAACCGTTGAGACTGCTGAGACAGAACCGCTGAGAAAAATCCAGAGAAAATCCATAAGTCCAGAAGCGTTGAGAGCCAAGACAAATGGCGTTGAGTGACTTATCATCACTCAACGTTTCATGGATTTCTGGAATAATTTCTAAGTCCAGATGGTGATGAACATTACTGACATCATCAAAGTCAACTTACATGTAGCTGTTACGGGAAAGCTGCAGTGGCGCCGAAAGATGCATTGTCCTTTTCTGAAGAAGATGAGGCTCACCAAACCTTGGCTGGGCCCACATACAACTGTGTCATTGATTCAAATCAATGCATATAAAAAGGAAAAAAGAAAAGGGATTAGGGCGACGAACAACGAACGAAATAGATCGAACGGAAAAAGGAACAAACACAAAAAATACAGAAAGGCGGCTGTGTTGGAGCATGCATTCCACGCTTCCTGGTTTGCTAATAACAAATCTTGTTTGTATTTGATTTTTGGGTATTTTTGGTGTGTAGATAACACAGGTATATCTATAATATCTTTTTGGTGCTGAATCAGATCAGACTTGAGCTCGGGAGATATCGCCAGGCGATATTGAGTAACGCCGACAAGCGATAGCGCCACTCTACGCATTTCCGTTCGACGCTCGATGAAGACGTGGTATCTGTTACATTAGTATCGCCAGGTGATAGTGCACAATTCGGCGCTCGACGTATCTACGATGCGAAAATGGGGAGTTCGTGGGACATGTGGCAGAGGTTACCGATATCGCCAGGTGGCGATACCCAGTATCGCTAGGCGATATCACCAGAATATAAAAGTCATTCATTTCTTGTGGAAATCACAAATTTGATTACCTGGAGTGTACTTTCAAGCAAAGATGATTCAAAGAGCTCCAGATCTCAGAGATACTTCATACTCTCAAGAAGGCCAAAGCACGAAGGATTGACGACACGTTCGCAGCATTCGAAGCAACTCTAGCAAGGATTCGTCGGCATCTTCAGCGCATTGTTTGAAGGGAGTGTCTAGCCTAAAGTGTTCAATTTGTTTTGTTCTTTTTTATTTTTTTTATCACTATAATCGAGAGGGGAAATCGCCGCCTTGCGCATCGTCTAGGTCCTTGTGTGGCTTAGGAGAGAATCGCCGCCTTTTGAGTGGCGTCCAAGTCCTTGTGCGGCTTAGGGAGAAATCGTTGCCTTGTGTGTAGCTTATATATTGTGGTTAGATCTAGGGGGAGGCTAGTAGCAAGATCTAGGAAGAGATACACTTTAGCCTGTCGGTTCTTCTATACCATAACTCATAAGGTGTTTTATGAGAGGTAAGTCTTAACAGACATCTATTCATTATATGAACTACTGTCTAAATAGCAAATGGCCAAAATTTTTTACTAAGTTTACTCTCATTTAACATAGTCCTTACCATTTCTTGAATAGTTCTATTTTTTCGTTCTGCTACTCCATTCTGTTGAACAGTTCTAGCTTCGGTTAGTTGTTTGTTGATCCCTTATTCAATACAGAACTCATTAAATTCTTTAAATGTAAATTCTTCACCTCTATCTATTCTTATACTCTTTATGTGTTTTCATAATTATTTCTCAACAAAGACTTTATAATCATAAAAACTTTTGAAAGCTTCATCTTTGATTTTTAATAATGATATACAAGTCAATCTAGTGTAGTCATCAATTATGGTCATAAAATAACTTTCTCCATTAAAACCTATCGTTCTAAATGGACCACAAAGGTCCATATGAATAAGATCTAGTATTTCAGAAGTATTAATTTCTTTACGTAGATGCCTTACTCTTGTCATTTTTCCTTTCATACATGAATCACAAATGGAGTTTGAAAGTTTCTTGATCATTGGCAAATCACGTACAGATTGATGATTATATAGATTAAGGATATTATCAAAACCAATATGACAAAGTCTCTTATGCCATAACCAGTCATTTTCTTCTTGACTTAACATACACTTGAGTTTTTTAAATCACTTATAATATATAAGTTGTCGTTATTTCTTTTTCCCACAGCAATGATATTACCTTCCATATCATAAATTTTTAAGCCATTTTTACCAAACACAACTTGATAGTCTTTATCACAGATTTGACTAACACTTAGTAGATTATGTTTTAATCCTTCTACAAATGAAACATTTTTAAATTTCCATTTGTAAGAAAAACATCGCCATTCCCTCTAATTTTAACACCTTAGTCATTTCCAAATTTAACTGTTCCACCAACATAATTTATTAGATTTTTTTATCTTTTCTTTCTCCCCTGTCATATGACTTGTACAACCACTATCGATAATCTATTTATTTGACTTGTTTTCTTTTAAAGCCTTTAATGCTGATTGAATTACAAAGCTATGATGATTTTTGTTTATCTTCTTAGGACTACTTGGAAATCATAACATTCTGCAAAGTTTCAAAGTGTGCCCAAAATTATTGCAGTAAGTGCACCTAAGTGGCCTAAGATTATCAGCATTCCTATTTGAATTCATCCAAGGGTTTAATTTTTGAAATGTACATTCTCTAAATGTGTGTCCATAATTATTACAATTATAACAACTACCTTGAAAAAAGTTAAAAGGATTGTACCTCTTAGGTATAAGGTTGACCGCACCCTCTAGAACTTCACCTTCGTATAAAGAGCATTTCACATTCATCTTGTTACCTTCCCTTTTGTTGGCCTGCAGTTCCTTCTTTGCTCCAGAAGGTTAACCTTGATGATAGCCTATCCCACTCATCTTATTTACAGGTCTCTACATAGCTATTATATTGTTAAGTTTCTTTGTAGACTCTTCAAACTTGATCATTTTCTGAAAATCATTCTTTAGTTGTTGAATTTATAGCATGAGTTTTTGTATTTGCTAGCAGTTGTACAACTCATAACCTTAACCAATTCAGAATCTGTTAGTCCAGACAAAAGTGCTTACATAGCTTTATTATTATTATCAACTTTTCTTTTCTCATTAATATTCTCTAAAACATTCACTCTCGCGGCAGAAACAAATTCATTTATTATAAATTCCCAAACATCAATTCCTAAGGATTTACTATATATTTCCATCCGTTTATTCCAATAACTATAATCCCTTCCATTGAATAATGGAGCTCTATTCATAGCACTTTCTTCGCTGGCCATTTTGGTTAAAGACTACTAGATAAACCCTAATCTGTTAAGATTTTAATACGGGAACCATCACTGTGATACCAATTATTGAATAGAGTGCACAAATGTCACACAAGGGGGGGGTGAATGTGTGTGACTGAAGTTTTAATTTAAAGTGGTTTGGATTTTTTTGGTTTTTAAATATAAATTTGAGTATCAAAATTTATTAACTTAGTTTTTTTTATTACTCTCTTTAATTTCGAATAGTTTTTATACTTAGCATCTATATGTGTAATATACTATGAGATATTTTAAGATGATAGACTCACTAAATTTGATATCTCAAAATTCAAACAAAAAAAGATCATAAATTTTCCAGACACAATATAGTTTACATAAACGTCATCTCTCATAAAATTACACAATGTTAATTCAAATAAAAATTGAAATACTTGTAACTTTAACAAACACCAAATTCATAATATTACGAAGATAATGTTCTTAGAAACAGTTAAATGTATTTCTTAAAAGACCCTAGTATTTATAATTCTAGACTTCTTTTGTAAAGAAGTGAGTTCAAAACCCAATGATTAAATGCTCCTTACCCTGTCTCTACTTAGAGTATGAGAATGATTTCACCTTAAAAGTTCACACTTGAGTGGAACTTTGTCTTCTTTGAAGAACTCTCACAATGATTTTCTCTCCTTGCCGAAAACTTGGAAGAAATTGATTCTTTCTCCACTTCAAGTCATGGACTTGAATAACCCTTTAATTCTCTGTGAGAAATTAAAGTGTGTACCTTGATGAAGCTTTTGTACAACAACCCCAAACTTCTTGAGTCTCACGGCTAGTCCTTTTTCTCCTTAAAGAATCAACCAAGCAGTTTTGGCCTTGAATGAAGTTCGGCTCCTCCAAAACTTCACCAAATTTTGCCCAGATTTTTTCTCCACTTAATCCTACAAAAGCCACTTACAACACACTTAAAATGAAGATTTTTAATCCTCTTAAATTGACCGAATATTGCCATTTCCAAGTGTCTTAAATCAAAAGATGTGCCTCTTGGTGGATAACCATCACAACTGCCTAAAAATTTGGAATTCACGGCTCCCTTTTTAAAATCAGTTTTTACTATAATTAGTATATAATTAATTTTGAAAATAATAAATAAATGCCATGCATACATTCACAAAGGCCATGAATATTAGATAGTAACTACCCATTACTATTTTTAGACTTAAATAAAATTCAGCCAACCAAAAAAAATAGAAAAATAATTGTTTTAAAAAATTATTTTTGGCCATGATAGATTTAAAAAAATGAGAAACGTCCAACATAAAAGTTGCTCGTTTTTATGTTAAATAAAACTTGTCTCAAGGAGTCAACATCAAATAATGACTATTTAATCGACCAAATTCAGTTCTACGCAGACCGCGCTGCAAAAGTTAGAAAAAAACATAAAATTGTTTTTCTTAACTTCTTATTTCATGAAAATATTTTACTTCTTAAGAAATGTTATGCATGGAAGCATGAGAGACAATATCAATGATAATCATTATAATAATGACTAATACATATAAATAAAAGTCATGTATCAAATGGAGGTTACTCATGCAATAAACTCACACAACTTCAAAGCACATAACACACACCTGCAAAACAATAATAGTCTTCTTAACACAATATAATATGGTTAGTAAATAACACAAGAAAAAAAATAAAACACAACATCGACATCAAGTCCATGAAAGTCTGCTCAATAGTTTTACTAGACGAAAAACTTCATGTTAGGAGACGAGTACCCCTCACGGTAGCATTTATTTGATGGAAACTCATCATCATCTTTTTTAAAGGGATTATTATAAAGCCTTGTAAAATCCCTCTTCCTGTAAGAAAGAATTTGAGTTAGATGTAAAATAAAAAATTAGTAGGTACAACAATGACAAAAATGTAATGATTTATTCATTGCTCTCAACAAACTCCCCCTTTGGCATTGTTGTCAACTATTAATTTTGAAATATTTTCTCATCTCTTCCTATATCACAGTATCCTTCGCTCGTACATATTCTCCCCCTTTGACAACAATGCCAAAGGTTTTGGAGCCTCTCTTTACCACAAGAGAGCCCCCCCCCCCCCCCTTAATAAAATGTGATTTAGTTGATAGTAGCTAGGGATTTGATCTCTAAGCTATCTCTTATCTCTTAAAATTGAGGCTTAGATTAAGGTTTCGTAAAAATGTCAGCTGCTTGTTTTTTTGTAGGAACATATGTGAGAACTATATCCTTCTTACTAACATGTTCTTTTAAAAAGAAATATTTAATTGATATATGTTTCGTCTTACTATGCATTACAAAATTCTTAGAAATATTGATAGCGAAGGTCATTCACCCTGTTACTTAAAAATAGTCCAAGCGTTAGATGCATCAACTTCATTGTTGACGAATGAAATTCTAAAAAAGATGACGATCTTCTCTCAATAAAGTTGGGAGGTTGGCGCCCAGACCTGTTCCTGATAGTTCCTCCAATCGGAGGAGAGATGCAATCAGAGGTAGCTAGACCAACATACAAGGGGGGAGCTGATCTTGACCATCCATGTAGGGGCACGGTATTACAAGGATGCTTAAATCCCCACGCATCATCCCATCGTCCTCCCTGGGCTCTTTAGGAGAATTAGATCGAAGGCTCATTTCCCAACTCAATCGTGGAGATCACTTCCAGCTCTGCCACCTGGATATGAAGGACAACATACAAGCGAAGGGAAATGGCCCTTAGAGGATCCTATATAATACACACTCGAGTCCACCATCCTTCCATGAACTCGCCTTCCAGAGCTTAGTTGCCCAGCTGCTTTCAAAAACATGGCAGGTTATCCTACCTTGGCAACAATAGAGACGCCTCCTGCCTTATAAGACAAATAATTGCTAAGAGTGGGCCTTTTAGTCTTCTCAAAAATCGATGACGCCTTTACACAAGGTATAACTTTGTGAGGTCAATCCTTTATCAAGTTTAGGAGGTTAGAATCCATACCTATTCTTGATAGTTCCTCCATTCGGAGGAGAGATGTAATTGGGGGTAGCTAGGCCGACATACAAGGGGGGAGCTGATCTCGACCATCATTGTAGGGGCTCGGTCTTACAAGGATGCTTAAATCCTGACGAATCATCCCATCATACACCTTGGGATTTTTAGGAGAATCAGGTCGGATACTAGTTTTCCAAACCTATCGAGGAGTTGGTCTTCACTTCCTTTAGCTAACTTGAGACGATCAATACAAAGAAGACAACACGCAACCACCCGTGCCTCCGAGGGTGAGGAAATGTATAAGTAACATAAAAATAACATTACAAATAAGCAGTATATGTTACCGCGAGGGGTAGAACCTTTTCAGGTCATCCACGCTCCAAGTATTTGAGGACATGAAATGAATAATAACATTTTGGCCTGGTTGCTAAAGCGATAGCCTCACGCGTAAAAACTCACAGAATTGAAGCAAACACCATAGTTGCTGAAGTAGTGAGATTGCGAGTATGAACTCACAAAATTAAAGGAGAGCATAATAGTTGTTGAAGTGATGACAACACGAGTATGAAATGTTAGTTGTCAAAAGAGATCGTCGCAAGTAAGAGCTCGTAGAGCACCTTGTATGTTTTTCTCTGGTGGTGAACTCGTCGTGATTCACACTATTTGTTATTCATACAAAAGGTACAGATAGGCTTTACCAAAGTCTCCATAAGTATGAACATGTATTGAAAAGCACCACTATTGAAAAAGGAGATGAACTATGCAGAGGGTAATTATTAATTTTGACATTAGAACCCCTACGCAGATTGTAACACCCCGAAGTCAAGAGAATCATTTTGAGCAAAATCGGGTTCAGGCATGGGTGACACGGCCTGGGACACGGGCGTGTCCCAGGGTGTGTCAGTTGACACGGCCTGCGACACGGGCGTGTCGCAGGGCGTGTCGAGGTTGTGTCGACGATTTTCGCTCGACATCGTCGAGAGGGGCACACGGCCCAGGACACGGCCGTGTCGGATGCCGTGTCGAATGCTCGACGAGTGTTAGTCGACGATCGTTGAGTATCGAGTTCCAGTGAGGACACGACCTGTGACACGGGCGTGTCATAGGGCGTGTCAGTGGGCGTCAAATTCAGCTCGACGTCTCGGGTTAGGGCGTGTTTACGGGACACGGGCGTGTCCTGGTGCACACGGCCAGGAACACGGGCGTGTGCCAAGCCGTGTGCCAGGCCGTGTGAAGTCTCGGGTTGATTTGGGATTATTTCTGTTGAGGTACACGGCCTCAAACACGGGCGTGTCGGAGGGCGTGTCGGGTACACGGGCGTGTCACACGAGCGTGTACTGGTTAGGGGGACACGGCCTGTGACACGGGCGTGTCACAGGGCGTGTCAGGCCGTGTTCAGGGTTTTCTGGCCAGATCTGAGCCGTTTGTTTCCCTCTTCCTGGATCCAGTGGCTGGGCTTTGTCCAGGTGTTGGGAAGGCCGAGAATTAGAAGATAAATCCAATTATCTTCTTCTCCTTCTTCTTCTTCATTTCCTTTCTAAGGGAGAGAGAAGAAAGGCTAAGGGAGAGAGAAGGGAGGAGTCTTCCAGCTGCTGTAGGAGCTGCAGAGTGCGGAACGAAGATCCGAGAGCGGATTCGCGAAGGCAGAGCCGAGGCGGTGATTTCCATCCGGCTACTTCATGGCGCCGAAGCGATCTTCAAGGGTAACGATCTCCTTCTTGGACATCGAAGTCCTTTCTCTATACATGTGCTTGGAATCCTCCACCAAGAGGTGGATCGCGGAAGTGATTCCTTTGTTGTGTCTGCATTTAGAGCCGGAAATATGGAGTACGGTGTAGGCATGCTGTGTGAAGCCCATCTGGACCGGTAGTCTGGATTGGTGATGTTCATGGGTAAACCGGAGAAGACTCTGTGGCTTTGATGATGTGCAAAATGAAATTTTGTTGTGATGAATGTATGGATGTACTGCTTGTGAGGAGGCTTTGGTGAAGCTCCTGGTTATGAGATGATCAATTGGTAGCACGCCTGGGGAGCTCGTGATAAACCAGGCCTGTTACACCACTAGGGTGGGTTGATCTAGTTAAGGAAGGGATCGATGGGCGGCAATGCTAGGGGAGCCGAGTTAAACCCGGGTTGCTGAACCACATGGTGTGGGTCGATCGGATTAGGAGGGGGATCGATGGGTAGACAATGCCTGGGGAGCTTAGATAAACCCGGCTTGCTACACCACGGAGTGTGGGTCGGTCTGCTCTGTTTGTGATGCTGTGAGGATGGACCTCTGAGTGGCTTGGGCGGGATGTCGCCAGCCTGCGAGCTGGTGGACTAGGGCCGGTCAACCAACAAGTTAAAACCTCGAGAGACAGCGGTGTACGACGGTGGATTCCGGTACGCCAAGAAGGTGCCCTGAGTGCACGGAGCGTTGGTGGACTCCAGCGTTTGTGATGTGATGTGTTTGTTAGTTAGAGGAATAAAGAGAATGATCTATCTTTGATGTGATTTGGTGATGTTTGCTGATGCTTGATGAGAACGGAAGCACTGTATATAGGGAAGGAACCACTACCCCGGGTAGGGGGTAGGGTCGTTATACTTTGTTTTCTGTGTTGGCTTGGATGATGACTTGCAGGTGCTGCTGTTTGGAAAGAATCAGTGGATTGGCTAGCCTGGTGTTCTTAGTCCTTGAAGGCTATGCGAATAATCGTGGTTGGATTTCATGTGTGGCCGGCCTGCGTGCCGATGTACGAACTTGTTGCTATGTAAAGAGGAACTTGTAAGGCCATAAGGCCAGGGTGTGTGAGTTGTATACATTCCTGGTGTTGTAATATCTAAATGTGGTATTTATATATTGGTGGACATTCTGGTTTGAGTTCATGCTAACAAGAAAAATGCTGCGCTAGAATGGATGAGTTAAGGACACGCATAGATTTTGATTTCCACACGTGATTCCTTCGCTTGTCTGTGCTATATGGCGTGGGGCCCCGGCCGGACCCACCGTTATATGTCATGTGACAAGTGGGGGCGTTACAAAGTGGTATCAGAGCCAGGTTGAGATTATTTGGGAGGAGAGAACATAAATGAACTCATGAATGTCCACTAGGAATGTATGTCATGCACATGCTGTGCGTGCCTGTATAGTCAATGTAACAGTACTGTTATGATTTGGAAGAATTTAATGGTGTTCTGTACATTGATAGGTGGCGAGGGATGGAGCTGGGCCGTCTGAGCCCCAGCGGTCGGATGAAAGTGCAGCACCCGTGGAAGCGCCGATGCCTCCCTCGGCAGAGGCTATACGGGTGGTAGCGGAGACGGTGCTTGCAGTGTTACAAGCACAACCAACTGGACAGGCAAGACCTGGTGGAAGGCAAGAGCATGCTGCCGAGGTGGTGGAAGTGCAAGCAAGTGACGACGCATTGTCCCGTTTTATGCACTTTCACCCACCGACGTTTGGTGGAGCGCTTTCACCAACGCAGGCAGAAGATTGGTTGGCAAGAGTAAAACGGATCCTAACCGCAATCAGGACGGTCGAAGAACAGAAAGTGATGTTGGCCACTTTTCTGTTGGAAGGAGATACGAGATTGTGGTGGGATGAGATTGAAGTGCACCACTTGGCAGGGCGAGGTTTAACGGAGATTTCAATGGAGGAATTCTCCCAAATATTTTTAGCCAAGTATGTGCCAGTGTCGCAGAGAATTGCGATGGAAAATGAGTTTCTCCGCTTGGTGCAGGGTGAGCGAGATATTGATACCTGTTGGGTACATTGGTCAAATGTACCTGATTTGAAGAAGCCTCACCTAACTCAATGATATACATCAGAATGTATTTGATGTTTGTTTGAGTTAATTGTGCAGGTTAGATATACACTGGACTGAAGCTGAAAATTTCTAAGTCCATGTGTCGACACCCAGAGGCAAAGTGTCGACACTTGAGAAAGCTTGTGTCGACACCCAGACAAGCAGTGTCGACACTTGGAGTCATTGTGTCGACACCTGGGAAGAAGTGTCGACACCAGTCAGAAAGTGTCGACACTTGGCGCTGTGTCGACACTCAGTATAGAAGGATGCAGAAAAGCTGTGTCGACACTTAGCAGAAGTGTCGACACCTTGAAGAGCTAAGTCAACACCAGAAAGTGTCGACACTTGGAGTTGTGTCGACACTCAGCATAATTCTGCAGAGACCAAGTACAAGTGTCGACACTCAACACAATGTGTCGACACTCATTCAGCAGAGTCAACACATGAAGAATGTGTCGACACTCAGCACAATGTGTCGACACACACTCAAAGAAGTCAACACTTAAAGAATGTGTCGACACTCAGCACAATGTGTCGACACATAACCAGAAGACTCAACACTTGAAGAAAGTGTCGACACAAGGAGCTGTGTCGACACTTAGCAAAGAACAGGAAAATTGTAAAAAATATTCTAAGTATAAGTGTCGACACTAAGGGAATGTGTCGACACTCAGCTGAAGAATCAAGAATGAAGACTTGTGTCGACACCAAGAAGCAGTGTCGACACTTGACAGTTTCAACACATGAAGATGTGTCGACACAAAGGAGATGTGTCGACACTTAGAAGAATACAGATAAAGAATGAAGTACAAGTACTTGTGTCGACACTCAATTTCAGTGTCGACACATGCAGAAGAAACTGTGTCGAGACATACAAGGAATTGTGTCGACACCTTGTAGACTTGTGTCGACACTTACACAACATGTGTCGACACTTGATCTATAAGTGTCGACACTTAAGAACAGAAAGTCTCGACACTAACTGACAGTTAGAGAATTTCAAGAAGTGACTTGTTGACATGACAGCTGCCAATCCAGCCGGTCTACAGCAACTGTCAGTGAAGTCAAAAGACTGTTATAAACCGGATCAGCCGGTTACCATGAAGGAAGCCTATAAATAGGCACCCACAGTTTACAGAAAGGGTGTGGTGGTTAAGAGATTAAGAAGTTCACAATCATTACATGGTGTGATAATAATTGAAGTAGTTGATCAGACTAAATCAAGAAGTGATACACAGAGGATCAACACAAGAAGATCAGGCAGTCCAACTGCAGATCTAAGTAGTTGGAGAGAGAGAGCTCCAACCAAGGATTCAGTCTTTGGAACTAAGGCTGAAAAGAAGAATTCAGAGTCATCTGGATTTCAAGAAGCAGAGATCAAGGATCAACTGCAGAAGATTCAGACTAATTCAGTTCTACTCAAGAAGCTTTGAAGAAAGCTAAGTCAGTTTGGATCAAGTTGAGTTCTTCCAAGAACTCTTCAAGAAACTCTCAACTCCTCTCATCTTTTCTGGGTTGTAGAGTTAGCATTTATATTTTCTATTATAACTTGTAAGATCCATTGGATCTGAGTGATTGTAAGCCTATTTTATAAAGGCTGAGGGTAGGGCTTGGTGCCTGAGTGTAGGAGTTGAAGAACTCTGAGTGTAGGCCTTTAATTGGCTGAGTGTAGGCCTGGGTGGCTGAGTGTAGGCCTTTTGGCTGAGTGTAAGGCTTTGGGCCTGAGGTAGGAACCTTGTTGGGTTCTGAGCTAGTGGAGAAGTTTGGCCGAATCTAGTACACTGCTAGATAGGCGAAGGGGGAAAGTGGATGTACCCAAAGATTGGGGAACCACTATAAAATTAGTGTATCTGCTGTGCTGTGCTGTGTTGTGGATTTACTGTGAGATTTCTGTAATTGTTATTAACTGTGATAATCTGTGAAAAACTGTTGTGCTGCCAAACAAAAGTTAAAAAAGGTTTAGGTCACCTATTCACCCCCCCCCCCCCTCTAGGTGTTTAGGTACCATATCTTTCAAGTGGTATCAGAGCCAGGTTCCTCAAAATCAGGACTAACTGTCTGAGGAGATCCAGTTTGGCAGATTCAGTTAAGTCAGGAAACAGGAAACAGTTTCAAGAAAATCAAGAACATGGGTTCTTCAGAGAATCATAAGGAGTTGGGTTCAATGAAACTACCTATATGCAGAAAAGAGATCTTTGGGATCTGGAAAGAGAGGGTTAGGCTTTTTATGGAAGCCTCTGACCCTAGGATATACATCACAGTCAAAGAAGGGCCATATGTGCCCATGAAGATTTCAGTATTGGATGCAAATCAGAGGACTCCAAAGGATTTCTCTGAAATGACCAAGGATGAGATTGTCCTAGCAACTATGGACAAAAGGGCACAGAACATCATAGTTAGTGCAATTGATGATGCCACCTTCCAGAACCTTATTCACTGTAAAACTGCAAAAGAAATGTGGGATACCCTCATTGTCTACATGGAAGGTTCTGAAGAAGTAAGGCAAGATAGGAAGTCCTTGCTTAATCAAGAATATGAGAGCTTTAGGCAAGGAAGAGGAGATAGCATCACTGAATGCTACAAGAAATTTTATAGAATTGTAAATGAACTCATGTCATATGGAAGAGAGTTCACAAACTATGAGTTGAATGATAAATTCTTAAGGTCCCTCACCAAAGACTGGGACACCAAGATCTGTGCCATCAGAGAAATGGCAAAGTTGGGAGAAATTCCTCCTCCCACACTTTTTGGCAAGTTGTTATCTTATGAGATGCAATTGTCAGTGAGAAAAGAAGAAGAAAAGTCAACAAGGACTGAATACAGAGAAAAGACTGTTGCCTTTAAGTCAGATGTACCCAGAAAAAGCAGGACCAAGTCATCAACTCCTCCTCCTGAGGTAGTTGAATCAGAATCTGAAGAGTCAGAAAGTACAAAATCTACAAGCAGTGAAAGTGATGAAGACTTTGCTGCATTCACCAGACATTTTCAGAAGTTCCTTAAGAAGAAACAGTGGAGGTCTAGACCTTCATCTTCCAAAGGGAAAGAGGGTCAGTATCTGGAAAAGAAGCCTTCAAAGAAGGACAAGAAAAGGACCAAGACTAGTAAGGCAACTGGATCCAAGATAATTTGTTACTGCTGCAATAGACAGGGGCATGTTATTGCAGACTGTCCTGAAAGAAGGAAGGAATCCAGTGACAAGAAGAAAACACACTTCAAAGGAAAGAAGGAGAAGTCCTTTGTTGCAAAGAATGAGAAGACTCTTTCAGATATGTCTTCTTCAGACACTGAGACAGATGCTGAAGCCTATATTGGGCTATTTGCTGAAGAAGAAGAAGAGTTCATGCAGATCATGGAATCTATCTATGAGCAAGAAGACTGTCAAAGCCAAGGACTGATGGCTTTGACTGAAAGTACCAAAAACCTGGAGCAGCCAGGACCCAGTCAGGTACAAGGTTTAACTCAAAGTTCTGATTCCAGTTCTAGTTCAGAGTCAGAGTATTCTTCATCAAGTGATGAGAATATATCTGAGTCTGAGGGAGATATTCATCAACTCCTAGATGAATATCAAGTACTATTGCAAGCCTATAAGAAAAGCAAGACCCTAGCCAAAAATTTGGCTAAGGAAATTGCTGATCTCAAGGCAGCTGCAATAGATTATGAGAAGAATTATGATCAAAAACTGAATGAAGTGGCCAGGCTGAAACACATTACTGTGATTCAGATGGGTACCATTACATTTAAGAATGATCAAATTAAGAAACTGGAGATTAATCTTCAGAAGGAGAAAGAGCTAGTAGCTAGGTTTTCAAAACCTAAATCAGTGCTACCCTTGATTGATGACTTTGTTCATCATAAAGGAAAGACTGGACTGGGATTTGTTAATCCAGTTTGGACTGTTCAGAATCAGTCCAAGTCCAAGGGCAAAGCCCCAACATTCACTAAGACAGCCAAGTCTGTACCTAAGCAAAGGTACAACAAATTTGAATGTTGGTGCTGTGGCAAGGTTGGCCACTTTGCTTTGGATTGTTGGCACAATGCCAGTGCCAAGTTGAGTAGCAAGTTACCTGTTGGAAAGACAGCAGGTAGCTATGTCAATTTGCAAACTAACAATCACCAAGGACCCAAGTTTACTTTGGGTTCTAAGGTTCATTAATTTGTTTTGCAGGAGAATCCAAGTGGCCATACCCCTACATGGTACTTGGATAGTGGATGTTCCAGACACATGACTGGAACTAGGGGACTACTGAAGGACTACATCCCAATCAAAAATGGTCCAAAGGTGACCTTTGGTGGTTCTGAAAAAGGAATCATCAAAGGGTTTGGTAACATTTCTTCTAACCTTGTTACCATTACTCAAGTGGCTTATGTTAAAGGTTTGAAACATAACCTCATTAGTATAAGTCAATTAAGTGATGTAGGGTATGACATCTCATTTGTTAAAAATGGTTGTCATATCAAGAGGTCAAGTGATCAAGAGATCATTTTGACAGGTTATAGGAAGAGAAATGTCTATTGTTTAGACATTATGGTTGAGAACAATAGTTCTCCAGTTTGTCTTGTAGCTGATGAGACAGTCTCTCAATGTGTCAAGTGGCACAAGAGGCTTGCTCATCTAAATTACAAGACTATTGGCAAACTCTTTAGTAAAGAGTTAGTGAGGAATGGTCCTCAAGTTAAGTGTGTCAAAGATGGCATTTGCTCAGCTTGTCAAAAGGGCAAGCAGACTAAATCCACCTTTAGAAGCATTGACAACAAGGATGCTGTGAGGTGTTTATACCTCTTGCATATGGATCTATTTGGTCCAATGCCAGTTCACAGCTTAGGTAGGAAGGTCTACACCTTTGTAGTTGTTGATGACTACTCAAGGTTTTCCTGGGTGTTCTTCTTAAAGCAGAAATCTGAAACACCTAGTGTCTTCCACAGTTTTGTTAAGCAAATTCAGAATGAATTGAACTGTACAGTGGTCAAAATTAGAAGTGACCATGGTACAGAGTTTCAATCTGAAAGCATGACAAAACTATGTGAAGACTATGGGATATTTCAAGAATTCTCTTCACCTAGAACACCTCAGCAAAATGGCATTGCTGAAAGGAAAAATAGAACCTTGATAGAAGCTGGTAGGACTCTATTAAGTGATTCATCACTACCAGAATATTTCTGGGCTGAAGCAGTTAACACTGCATGCCATGTGATAAATAGAGCTACCATAACTAAAAGGTTAAACAAGACCCCCTATGAAGTAGTGAAAGGCAGGAAACCAAACCTATCCTATTTCAGGATTTTTGGTTGTAAATGCTTCATACTTAACAATGGGAAGACTTACTTAACTAAGTTTGCTGCCAAATCCCAAGAGGGAGTGTTTGTTGGGTACAGCAGTAATAGTAAGTCTTATAGAGTCTACAACTTGACTACACAAGTTGTAGAGGAGTCTGTGCATGTAGTTTTTGATGAGACACTTCTTATTAACAATGAGTTGTCTAGTAGTGTGTGCAGCCCCTCAGGTCTTTCTAAGAAGATGGACAAGCTAACCATAGAAGATGTACCTGCTGCAAGACAGCAAGTAGAAGAAGATGGCTTATGTCCAGGGGGAGAACTACATGTACCAGGAGCTGAAGAAGTTCAAGGAACTCAGCATGATGAAGATGCTGAAGAAGTACAACCAGAAGTAAGGATGCCTCCAGCCAACAGGCATCTAAGAGATCATCCAGTGGAGCTGATCATTGGAGATCCAAGACAAGGTGTTCAGACAAGGAGCAGAAATCAGAATGCTGCAATATATTCAAGTTTTCTGTCTCAAATAGAACCAAAGAAATTTGAAGAAGCAATACAAGATCCACAGTGGACTGAAGCTATGCAGGAAGAGCTAAACCAGTTCAAGAGGTGCAAGGTTTGGGACTTAGTTCCTAAGCCTAAAGATCACAATGTGATAGGAACAAAGTGGATCTACAGAAACAAGTTAGATGAACAAGGAGTCATCATTAAGAATAAGGCAAGATTGGTTGCAAAAGGATATAGGCAAGAAGAAGGTATTGATTTTGATCAAACCTTTGCTCCAGTAGCCAGACTGGAAGCCATCAGGATGTTCTTGGCCTATGCAACCTACCAAGGATTCAAAGTATACCAAATGGATGTGAAGTCAGCATTCCTTAATGGTAATTTAAAAGAAGAAGTATATGTGGAGCAGCCTTCAGGTTTTGTTGATTCTACTTTTCCACATTATGTCTATAGACTTAGGAAAGCATTGTATGGGTTAAAGCAAGCTCCTAGAGCTTGGTATGAAACCCTATCTAGTTTCCTCATTGAGAACAAGTTCACAAGGGGGAAAATAGATAAGACTCTATTCCTTAGGGAATCTAGAGGCAAAGTAATACTTGTCCAAATATATGTAGATGACATTATATTTGGGTCTACTGAAAGTAGCCTTTGCAAAAAGTTTGCAAAGCTTATGCAGAGTCAATTTGAAATGAGTAGTATGGGAGAACTGAAGTTTTTCTTGGGTCTCCAAGTTAAACAGACTGAAAGTGGCTTGTCCATATGTCAGTCAAAGTTCACCCTAGAACTCATAAGGAAATATGGTATGGATTCCTCCAGTACCATGAAGACTCCTATGGGGTCAAGTATGTCTCTAAGCAAGGATGATGCAGGGAAACCTGTAGATGAAACCTTGTATAGAGGGATAGTTGGCTCCTTACTATACTTGACTGCAAGTAGGCCTGACATTATGTATGCTACATGTGTTTGTGCCAGGTATCAAGCCTGCCCCAAAGAGTCTCACTTGACTGCAGTCAAGAGAATCTTGAGATATCTAAAGGGCACACCTTATCTAGGCCTCTGGTACCCTAGGAATGGAGATTTTGATCTAACAGGCTATTCAGATGCAGACTTTGCAGGATGCAAAGAAGATAGAAAAAGCACAACTGGATCCTGTCAATTCCTAGGTGGAAGACTCATCTCATGGAGTAGTAAGAAGCAAACCAGTGTGGCCATCTCCACAGCTGAGTCAGAGTATATAGCTGCAGGAAGTTGCTGTGCTCAACTTCTGTGGATTCAACATCAGCTAGAAGACTATGGATGTCAGGTAAGTAGAACTCCACTTTATTGTGATTCTACTAGTGCTATTTCCATAGCTAATAATCCTGTATCACATAGTAGAACTAAACATATTGAGATAAAATATCACTTTCTTAGGGAGCATGTAGAAAGAAATGATATTGCACTTGAATATGTTAAAACAGATAATCAGATAGCTGATATGTTTACTAAGCCCTTAGAAGAAGCTAAGTTTAATAGGTTCAAAATTGAACTAGGTATGATAAACTTAGACTAAGTATACAGAACAAAAATTGGCTAAGTAAAAAGGTGTCGACACATAGACAAGTCTATGTCGACACAGAATAGTAAGTGTCGACACTTCAGAAAAATGGTGTCGACACATCTAGGAAGTTGTGTCGACACTTCAGAATGTTAGTGTCGACACATGTCGAGTAGGTGTCGACACATCCAATAAGGTGTCGACACTTAAGTTTTACTCAGAATTTTTCTAAGTAAAGTCTCGACACATGTCGAGTATAGTGGTGTCGACACTTAACCAAGTGTCGACACATAAAATCTGTTGACTAAATTTGTGTCGACACATGAGTGTCGAGACATTATAAGTCAGTGTCGACACTTATTGACAGTGTCGACACATCATTAGAAATTCATCCCGCCTGTTCGTCTTCAAACAAGAAAGGTATAAATAGGGTTCTGTCTTTGATTGTCGACACGCTTTCAAAGTTTCGAGACCTAAACTCTTGTGTCGACATTTCTCTCTTCTCAAGACTAAATCTTCAAACCCTAATGGCTCCCAAGCTGGAAGAGAACGTCAACGAGGGCTATGAGCTCGTGCGAGGCGCATTTGATGACAGCGATCAGGAATTCAAATCCGTGATAACCCTAATTGCCAATTCAGGACTGGAATTCTTGGTTTCAGAACCAACGAAAATCTGGAAGAAGGAAGTCATTGAATTCCTTTCTGGCGCATCCATAGATGACTCAGGCTTCAGGATTAAGTCCAGGGTGCATGGCACCAAAGTCAAACTATCCCCCAAGTCTTTGAGAAAGGTACTTCAGCTACCTAAGATTCAAGAAGAAGAGGAGGTCACTGCTTCCAAGACCAGGGAAGCTCTTACTTGGTGTGGACTGGATCCAAAGATGAAGGTGGGATCAGTCTTCAACAGGAAGGGGATGAACAATCAAGGCAAGTTCTTGTCTGAAGTAGTGGGCAAGGTAATCCTGAGCAAACCAGGAGGGCATGACAGGGTGTCTGCCTCCATGTTTGAAGTCATGACCAGAATCATCTTCACTCTGAAGACAGATTGGTCAATGGTGGTTTATGAGAAAGTAAAAGAAAGCCTGAAGAAGCCCAATCTGGGCAGGATAATAAGTCTCTACCTGGCTGGATCCATTCCAGAGGTAATGAGCTCTGCAGCAGGAACAAAGATCAATCATATGAGGAGAATGGACTCCAGGATATTCTCAAGATGGGAAAGGGTGCTGGTGTCAAAGGATTTGGCCACCCCTGAGAAACAAGCTTCTCAGAGAGACTCTCCTCCCAGGAAAAAGAGGAAGACTGCTGCTGTGCCTCAAGAGTCCTCAAGCAGCTCAGGCAGTGAAGAACATGTGGTCTTCACTCCTGAAAGTCCAGTTGATATGGCTGCAGAAAAGACACCTGCTCCTCAGGAGGCAGCTGATATCCAAGGGGAGTCTCCAGCTGTAGAATATCCATCTACACTGGATAGTGAGCAGGCTACTCTTATCATTCAGGAGGTACTTGTTGATCTAAACACTTTGCATTTTTCTATAACAAATTCTGATTTGTCTGATGTTCATCAGCAAAATCAGCCAGAAACTCAAGCACCAGATGTTGTTCTCCACGACACATCTGTTGTAGTTGATGAAACCAGAACATCTCCTGCACAGTCTCCAGCAGAGTATACCATGGAAGATCTGTTTTTGAACTTAGATCAAGAAGATTTTGATATGGAAAAGACTGCTGCTAATACAGTAAAGGATGCTGCTGCTGAGGGGGAGAACATGGAAATTGAGGAAGAGCCTATAAGGCTAGATTCTGAGAAGGCACAAGATGTGCATACTGAAAAACCATCCAGCCCTAAGGATAGGGTGGATATAGCAAGTACATCTGAATCTGAAGATGATGAAGCTGAGCAAGCTCAGAAAAAGAAGTTCTTTGTTTTCAAGAGGAGGAGCCAGAGCTACAAGAAGGCTCTCCAAACTGTTGCTCAACATTCATTAGTTCAACAAGCTCCATCCACTGATTATAGTGCTCTATTGCTTGCCTTGCAAATCAAGATGGATGAACAAAGAAAGGCTTTGGAAACTTATGTGGATGAAGGACACAAAGCTCTACAATCTGATCTGGGCCAGGAAATCAAGTCCATAAGATTTGAAATGAACCTTAATAAAAAGGAAATGACAGATTGTTTTACCAAGGGTGCTCATGCTGTAGTATATCTGGCTAAACATCAAGAAACAATTAAAGAGAAAGTGGATGATATAGCACTCAAGCAAGGCTATGTGCTGGAGAATCAGTTGAGAATGAATGATAATCTGACTGCATCTCACAATGCAATAGTCACTGAACTCAAGCAAAAGTCAGATGATCCTTCAACTTCCTCAGCTGCTGCCAAAGCTGATTTTGATAAGATATTTCAAGCAGAGATTGCTGCTGTAAAGAATGCCATAAAAGATTCCCAGAAGGTCATATCAGAACAGCTTACAAAGCTTAGACCTTTCTTTAAAGAGGGCATAAGATATTTGGATAGCCAAATCAGATTTCAGAAAGATGATGTAAGGGATCATATGGCTCAAGAAGTCATAAAGGGGGAGAGAGTGTTAGTCAAGGCCAGTTCTGAGCATGCAAAATGGATTTCAAATTCTATAAGGGCTACACTTGGATATCCTCCCCTGTGTGATGACAATGAAGTGGCTGAATCTGGTATTCAAGGAACATATCTTGGAGGTGAGCAACAAGCAGTGGCTGATGTAATCTATCCACCTCCAGACTTTGAAATGATTCATGCTGATGTAAGCACTATGTATAGTCCACTTGCTGGCAAGCCAAATGTTATTTTGGAAAAGGTTGTTCAACCTATCACAGCTGCAATGCAAGAGGCTTTGGACAAAGAAGAAGAAACTAGGCTGTCAAAGAAGAAGTTTAGGGAAATTGCTGAGCAAAAGCCAGATTTTGAACAATGGAGCCCTACTTCTAGGAACATAATTCTTACAGCCTGGAAAGCAGCCAAGGACAATGCCCATGAGAGAAACAAGTGGTTCTCAGAGGCTGAATGGAGAAAGCATGAAAGTAGGCAAGAAGCCATTGTCCAACATAGAAGGAAGGCTAAGTTAGGAAAGCTACCTCCAACAGCTGTGGAGCCTAGCAAGTACTTTCCCAAGCCCTATCATTATTTTGAAAGGCAAAAGATCAAGGCAGATAAGCAAGATCTAAAAGGGAAGAAGACTGCTGAAGCTGAGCCTGCTGCTGCTGCTGCTGTGAAAGCTCAAGTTAAAGCTGGAAAAGGGATTGTTATCAAAGAACCTGATCAGCACTAGATTAGGAATTAACTTGATGCTTGTTGTAATTTGTTAAATGATAAACATTGTAATACTTCATTGAAAATGTATAAGGAACATTATTGGAACAATATATGATAAATATAGTATGAATGTTCTGAAATATGTGTGTTTCTTAATTGTTCTGCAATGTTTAATAAGTATACATGTGTGCTTTACTACATGTTCAAGTTTTCCCTGTTGTCATTTATATGTTTTACATCATTTTGTAATTTTTAATTATGAGTGGTGTATATCATTGACTAAGGGTTATGACTTCTCCAAATAGGGGGAGATTGTTGGGTACATTGGTCAAATGTACCTGATTTGAAGAAGCCTCACCTAACTCAATGATATACATCAGAATGTATTTGATGTTTGTTTGAGTTAATTGTGCAGGTTAGATATACACTGGACTGAAGCTGAAAATTTCTAAGTCCATGTGTCGACACCCAGAGGCAAAGTGTCGACACTTGAGAAAGCTTGTGTCGACACCCAGACAAGCAGTGTCGACACTTGGAGTCATTGTGTCGACACCTGGGAAGAAGTGTCGACACCAGTCAGAAAGTGTCGACACTTGGAGCTGTGTCGACACTCAGTGTAGAAGGATGCAGAAAAGCTGTGTCGACACTTAGCAGAAGTGTCGACACCTTGAAGAGCTGAGTCAACACCAGAAAGTGTCGACACTTGGAGTTGTGTCGACACTCAGCAAAATTCTGCAGAGACCAAGTACAAGTGTCGACACTCAACACAATGTGTCGACACTCATTCAGCAGAGTCAACACATGAAGAATGTGTCGACACTCAGCACAATGTGTCGACACACACTCAAAGAAGTCAACACTTAAAGAATGTGTCGACACTCAGCACAATGTGTCGACACATAACCAGAAGACTCAACACTTGAAGAAAGTGTCGACACAAGGAGCTGTGTCGACACTTAGCAAAGAACAGGAAAATTGTAAAAAATATTCTAAGTATAAGTGTCGACACTAAGGGAATGTGTCGACACTCAGCTGAAGAATCAAGAATGAAGACTTGTGTCGACACCAAGAAGCAGTGTCGACACTTGACAGTTTCAACACATGAAGATGTGTCGACACAAAGGAGATGTGTCGACACTTAGAAGAATACAGATAAAGACTGAAGTACAAGTACTTGTGTCGACACTCAATTTCAGTGTCGACACATGCAGAAGAAACTGTGTCGAGACATACAAGGAATTGTGTCGACACCTTGTAGACTTGTGTCGACACTTACACAACATGTGTCGACACTTGGTCTATAAGTGTCGACACTTAAGAACAGAAAGTCTCGACACTAACTGACAGTTAGAGAATTTCAAGAAGTGACTGGTTGACATGACAGCTGCCAATCCAGCCGGTCTACAGCAACTGTCAGTGAAGTCAAAAGACTGTTATAAACCGGATCAGCCGGTTATCATGAATGAAGCCTATAAATAGACACCCACAGTTTACAGAAAGGGTGTGGTGGTTAAGAGATTAAGAAGTTCACAATCATTACATGGTGTGATAATAATTGAAGTAGTTGATCAGACTAAATCAAGAAGTGATACACAGAGGATCAACACAAGAAGATCAGGCAGTCCAACTGCAGATCTAAGTAGTTGGAGAGAGAGAGCTCCAACCAAGGATTCAGTCTTTGGAACTAAGGCTGAAAAGAAGAATTCAGAGTCATCTGGATTTCAAGAAGCAGAGATCAAGGATCAACTGCAGAAGATTCAGACTAATTCAGTTCTACTCAAGAAGCTTTGAAGAAAGCTAAGTCAGTTTGGATCAAGCTGAGTTCTTCCAAGAACTCTTCAAGAAACTCTCAACTCCTCTCATCTTTTCTGGGTTGTAGAGTTAGCATTTATATTTTCTATTATAACTTGTAAGATCCATTGGATCTGAGTGATTGTAAGCCTATTTTATAAAGGCTGAGGGTAGGGCTTGGTGCCTGAGTGTAGGAGTTGAAGAACTCTGAGTGTAGGCCTTTAATTGGCTGAGTGTAGGCCTGGGTGGCTGAGTGTAGGCCTTTTGGCTGAGTGTAAGGCTTTGGGCCTGAGGTAGGAACCTTGTTGGGTTCTGAGCTAGTGGAGAAGTTTGGCCGAATCTAGTACACTGCTAGATAGGCGAAGGGGGAAAGTGGATGTACCCAAAGATTGGGGAACCACTATAAAATTAGTGTGTCTGCTGTGCTGTGCTGTGTTGTGGATTTACTGTGAGATTTCTGTAATTGTTATTAACTGTGATAATCTGTGAAAAACTGTTGTGCTGCCAAACAAAAGTTAAAAAAGGTTTAGGTCACCTATTCACCCCCCCCCCCCCTCTAGGTGTTTAGGTACCATATCTTTCAATACCTACCTGCATGAATTTACAAGATTGGGGAGATATGCGGGATCGACCTTTGCGGAGGAAGCGCGAAAGACAAATCGGTTTTATGGAGGATTGCGGGATGAATTGAGGTTAGCGCTTCCGAGTTCGGTGAGCCAAGGTTTTCAGGCGTTGGTTGATATAGCTCGTGCCTTGGAGAAGGATATGAAGCGAGTACAGGAGAAGAAGCGACTGGCAAGGGAAAAGTCTGAGTTAAAAGAATCGGAGTTTCGACGACAAGAGAAGAAAAGATTTAGGTCGGTGGACGTAGCTCCGTCGACTATTTCTTCGGGGGCGACGTATGGGTCAGGACGTGTGGATGCACGTATATGTTATAACTGTGGGCAGCAAGGACATATCGCAAAATTCTGTTGGAATGTCCCTCCAGAGAGTGAGAAAAAGACAGGTGCGTCATATGCAGAAAAGGGAAAAGCAGTGGCTGAATCATCTGCACCCCGGACGCAACCTTGCTTGCATGCGATGGAAGTGCAAGAGCCGCAAAGCTCAGTTGGTGAAATTCAGCCTCGAGCGGTTCATTTATCATTAAATCGCGAATTTCAAAATCAGGAGGCTGAGAGGAAGTGAACTGATGTGAAGCATGTCGATGTTATGCATGTTTTGTACACTATGTTTTGATGATAATAGCTGATGTACATCACTTTTGGCTGATGTAAATGATGTTGATACTTGTGATTGTGCCAAAATCAATCAATTATGACGTTTTGTTTGAGGTCTTATGTGGTTGAATGTGCACAAGTGGAAGCTAGGGATGTTTGTTGTGTTGTCTGTTTGTTAGTGTGTGCGGAGGCTTGCAGTGTAAGCTTTGAGGATGTTGTGACTAATTGGCTGTTGGAGTCAAATTTCGAGGACGAAATTATTTGAAGGGGAGAGGATTGTAACACCCCGAAGTCAAGAGAATCATTTTGAGCAAAATCGGGTTCAGGCATGGGTGACATGGCCTGGGACACGGGCGTGTCCCAGGGCGTGTCAGTTGACACGTCCTGGGACACGGGCGTGTCCCAGGGCGTGTCAGTTGACACGGCCTGCGACACGGGCGTGTCGCAGGGTGTGTCGAGGTTGTGTCGATGATTTTCGCTCGACATCGTCGAGAGGGGCACACGGCCCAGGACACGGCCGTGTCGGATGCTGTGTCGAATGCTCGACGAGTGTTAGTCGACGATCGTCGAGTATCGAGTTCCAGTGAGGACACGGCCTGTGACACGGGCGTGTCACAGGGCGTGTCAGTGGGCGTCAAATTCAGCTCGACGTCTCGGGTTAGGGCGTGTTTACGGGACACGGGCGTGTCCTGGTGCACACGGCCAGGAACACGGGCGTGTGCCAAGCCGTGTGCCAGGCCGTGTGAAGTCTCGGGTTGATTTGGGATTATTTCTGTTGAGGTACACGGCCTCAGACACGGGCGTGTCGGAGGGCGTGTCGGGTACACGGCCGTGACACTGGCGTGTCACACGGGCGTGTACTGGTTGGATTGAGTCGGTTGTCTGCCGCTTAGGGGGACACGGCCTGTGACACGGGCGTGTCACAGGGCGTGTCAGGCCGTGTTCAGGGTTTTCTGGCCAGATCTGAGCCGTTTGTTTCCCTCTTCCTGGATCCAGTGGCTGGGCTTTGTCCAGGTGTTGGGAAGGCCGAGAATTAGAAGATAAATCCAATTATCTTCTTCTCCTTCTTCTTCTTCATTTCCTTTCTAAGGGAGAGAGAAGAAAGGCTAAGGGAGAGAGAAGGGAGGAGTCTTCCAGCTGCTGTAGGAGCTGCGGAGTGCGGAACGAAGATCCGAGAGCGGATTCGCGAAGGCAGAGCCGAGGCGGTGATTTCCATCCGGCTACTTCATGGCGCCGAAGCGATCTTCAAGGGTAACGATCTCCTTCTTGGACACCGAAGTCCTTTCTCTATACATGTGCTTGGAATCCTCCACCAAGAGGTGGATCGCGGAAGTGATTCCTTTGTTGTGTCTGCATTTAGAGCCGGAAATATGGAGTACGGTGTAGGCATGCTGTGTGAAGCCCATCTGGACCGGTAGTCTGGATTGGTGATGTTCATGGGTAAACCGGAGAAGACTCTGTGGCTTTGATGATGTGCAAAATGAAATTTTGTTGTGATGAATGTATGGATGTACTGCTTGTGAGGAGGCTTTGGTGAAGCTCCTGGTTATGAGATGATCAATTGGTAGCACGCCTGGGGAGCTCGTGATAAACCCGGCCTGTTACACCACTAGGGTGGGTTGATCTAGTTAAGGAAGGGATCGATGGGCGGCAATGCTAGGGGAGCCGAGTTAAACCCGGGTTGCTGAACCACATGGTGTGGGTCGATCGGATTAGGAGGGGATCGATGGGTAGACAATGCCTGGGGAGCTTAGATAAACCCGGCTTGCTACACCACGGAGTGTGGGTCGGTCTGCTCTGTTTGTGATGCTGTGAGGATGGACCTCTGAGTGGCTTGGGCGGGATGTCGCCAGCCTGCGAGCTGGTGGACTAGGGCCGGTCAACCAACAAGTTAAAACCTCGAGAGACAGCGGTGTACGACGGTGGATTCCGGTACGCCAAGAAGGTGCCCTGAGTGCACGGAGCGTTGGTGGACTCCAGCGTTTGTGATGTGATGTGTTTGTTAGTTAGAGGAATAAAGAGAATGATCTATCTTTGATGTGATTTGGTGATGTTTGTTGATGCTTGATGAGAACGGAAGCACTGTATATAGGGAAGGAACCACTACCCCGGGTAGGGGGTAGGGTCGTTATACTTTGTTTTCTGTGTTGGCTTGGATGATGACTTGCAGGTGCTGCTGTTTGGAAAGAATCAGTGGATTGGCTAGCCTGGTGTTCTTAGTCCTTGAAGGCTATGCGAATAATCGTGGTTGGATTTCATGTGTGGCCGGCCTGCGTGCCGATGTACGAACTTGTTGCTATGCAAAGAGGAACTTGTAAGGCCATAAGGCCAGGGTGTGTGAGTTGTATACATTCCTGGTGTTGTAATATCTAAATGTGGTATTTATATATTGGTGGACATTCTGGTTTGAGTTCATGCTAACAAGAAAAATGCTGCGCTAGAATGGATGAGTTAAGGACACGCATAGATTTTGATTTCCACACGTGATTCCTTCGCTTGTCTGTGCTATATGGCGTGGGGCCCCGGCCGGAACCACCGTTATATGTCATGTGACAAGTGGGGGCGTTACACAGAGTTTCAGGGGAAGTGCCCCCTGCGGGGTCCGGCGGCAGCGCCCCAGGAAAATTTTTCATTTTCCACGCCCAATTCGCCCAAATTTTGAGCTCTCCTGGTTTTGCGAGTAAGTCACTTGCAGAACTCGACTATGGGCGAGTAACAAAGATACTCACCTCTCTAACTCGCCTATGAGCGAGTAACAAAGATGTTGGAGTTACCATTGTGATCTGGAAGTAATCAAACATGTAATCTCACTGCCAACGCGATATGAGCCTGCAGGGTCGCACATAAGAGATGTGGAGAAGTTGGATAATTGACTGTGTTGGTAAAGGTTGTCAATCACCGACCTGAATGGGGTCATGGGCAAAGTGTTGCCTTAAAAGGATCGTGGGGTTGGGCAAATGTTGCCTTAGAGGGCTGGTAAGGATTGTCGTCCGAGGGTCGATAACATTCGTCGAGTATCGTCTTCTGATTCCCGCCGATCGGCGAGAATCGTCTCTCTGATTCTCGCCGATCGACGAGAATCGTCGAGAATCAATATGTTGATTCTCGACGATCGACGACTTCGACATGTATCGTCGACCGCGGCTCGACGGTCGACGAGATTCGACGTGTATCATCGAGTGAAGCTCGACGATAGGCGAGAATCGTCGAGTATTGTACTCTGATTCTCGCCGATCCATGGTGATGCTCGCTGATCGATTCTCGCCGATTCTCGCCGACTCTCGCCGATTGATACTCGCCGATTCTGAACCTTATTCTTGGGTGGTCTGCGGATAGCGATAAGCCTAGGTTTATTTATACCTTTGGTATAAATACAACACTTAGGGTTTTATCGGGACTTAAGCTTTTGGCTGCTGTGCGAATCGAACCCGACGGAAACCGTTCCGCGATCGTTCCGCCGATCCCGAATCCCGCCGCCGACGGAAGGGTTCCGCCGCTGCCGTGTTCGCTCCGTCGACCTCCCCTTCTCCGGCGACTGTCGCTGGTGCTGCTCTTCCTGGCGCGGACCTAGCAGTCCGTGGAATAGCAAGGTGCGGTCATCGTTCTTCCCGATCTACCGTGCGACGGAAAGCTCGGCGTTCTCCCGCTCGTGTGGATTTCTGCAGAGACGTGGATATTATTCCACGTAGAACTCGCCACTAGCAAGAAGACAAAGTTTTGAGCATCTCCGTTGAGTTGTGACTCAACGCCACCGAGGTAATTTTTGCCTAGTTTTGCTAACTTCTTGATTCAACGTTCATGGCCCGATCCACATCTCTTTGGGTTTTTCTTGATGTATTATTATTCCGCTGCGTGCACAAACGTTGTGCCATTCTCATAG
Organism: Platanthera guangdongensis; assembly: GCA_039583875.1. Classification (NCBI taxonomy): domain Eukaryota; kingdom Viridiplantae; phylum Streptophyta; class Magnoliopsida; order Asparagales; family Orchidaceae; genus Platanthera; species Platanthera guangdongensis. The sequence goes on along the minus strand of CM077156.1, from coordinate 96,952,589 downwards.
AGAAACCCAACAGTGGTATCAGAGGGAGGTTCCGGCCATGATCGTTGTTTTGGAAGTTTGTTATTCCAGTGCGTGTAAACCTAGGGATTTAGAAGTGTTCTGAATGTCTAGATTTAGTCTTGGTGTCCCTCCAAGAACGTCTGGAATTGCGTGGGAATTTCTAAGTGTTAGAAATTATTGTCTCTTTAGCAGTAACCATCCCTCGAGTATGTTTTGGATTTTGAATCCAACATAGAGAGATGAGCTTGTCTACTGCTCTAAGTTGATCTGTCTTTGCCTTTGTCCAATGCATGTAAATCTGAGGATTTGGAAGTTTCCGAATGTTCAGATTTATCCCTTCCTTCTATCAATTGTTGATGGTGTTAGGATGTGCACATAAGGGATGCATGTGGTTTAGAATTATTTTTCTTTGGATGTGCATATTGATCCAATGTTGATCATGGTTAATTGTTAACCTAAAATCAAAAATACCTTCATCTAATATTAAGTGTTTGGATGCCTTCCGATGGATGACACTCTTCCTGCCTCGATCGACGAAGTGTGGGCTTGCCAAAGCAAGGTGCATTAATCTATCTTGGTAAGGGTGCGAGCGGATAATTGTGATATCCCACTATCGACATCGGGTCATACTTAACTAGGTGACCTCAAAGGTTGAGTGCCTAGAGGCATAGGGTTGGCATGCACCATATGATGGATGCGAATAAGGAGTTATTCACCAACCATACAAGAATTGCATGAGGATGCAATTGGCAAGCGTTGCCAACCTAAATAACCGCATCGTGAGAGGAACGCCAAAGCGGACTCATAGTGTTGGTGAAATACGGATCTTGTCCACTAAGAGAGTAGCTCGCATGAACTCTCCGAATTGTTAGTGAGGGCTATCATTTCGAATAAAATAGTGGGAGTATTTTAATTGAAGTCCAAATTAAAATAAATTGTATTTGAAATTTTGGTACTGATTTTATTCTGCATAAATTCTTGTAGAATTCCATGGTAAGTGTTTCACACTCCACGTTATCTCTGAGAGCCATCCTTGAGAAGGATAAGCTCAGTGGGACAAATTACATGGACTGGTATAGGAATCTGAGAATTGTTCTCAGGCAAGAGCGAAAGCTCTATGTCTTGGAATAAGAAGCCCCCGAGGTGCCGACCGGGAACTCTTCCCGTGCTGAGAAAGATACTTATAAGAAGTATACTGACGATGCTTTAGATGTCGAATGCCTTATGCTTGCCACTATGAACTCTGAGCTTCAGAAGCAACATGAGAACATGGGGTGCAAGGAGATTGACGAGCATCTCAAGAAAATGTTTCAAGGGCAGGCTCGTCAAGAGAGGTTCGACATCACAAAAGCGTTGTTTCAGTGCAAGATGGGAGTTCGAGACTCAGTAGGGACTCACGTACTCAAGATGATTGGGTATATAGAGAACCTTGAAAGGCTGGGTTTTCCTCTTGGTCAAGAGTTGGCCACGGATCTGATCCTGCAATCGTTGCCGGACAGTTATGAGCAGTTTGTCTTGAACTACAATATGAATGAGATAGACAAGACACTGCCCGAACTCCTAGGCATGTTGAGAACTGTCGAAATCAATATGAAGAAGGCCAAGCCTGCCAGCCCCATACTGATGGTGCATAAGGGCAAGGGCAAAGTCAAGGGTTCCAAGAAGACGAAGGTGGGACCTAAGTCGTTTCTTGAGCCCAAGTCTTCTGCACTAATGAAAAAGAAAAGCACTGTGAAGGAAGGGAAATGCCACCACTGTGGCAAGGCTGGTCATTGGAGGAGGAACTGTCCTTCGTACATTGAGGGTCTGCAGAAATTGAGGGGAGGTATGACTTCCGCTTCAAATATTTACGTTATAGAGATAAACCTTTCTGCTCCTTCATCTTGGGTATTGGATACCAGATATGGTTCTCACATTTGTACAAATGTGCAGGAACTGGGAAGGAGAAGATTGCTGAGTAAAGGGGAGGTGGACCTCCGGGTCAGCAATGGAGCAAGAGTTGCTGCTGTAGCCGTAGGAGTTTACCGTCTTTCTTTGCCCAGTGGGCTTGTAATAGAACTAGATAACTGTTATTTTGTTCCGGCCATAACTAGAAACATTATATCTATTTCATGTTTGGACATGATTGGATTTTTTTTTATAATTAAGAACAACTGTTGTTCTATATTTAAGAATGATGTTTGTTATGCTGTAGCCCAATTGTTTAATGGTCTTTATGTTTTGAACTTGGACCATCTGATCTGTAATGTAGAAAACAATAAAAGACTAAGAACAAATGACTCAAACCCTACGTATCTCTAGCATTGTCGTTTGGGCCATATCAACGAGAAGCGCATATCCAAGCTCCATAGAGATGGACTTTTGGACTCATTTGATTATGAATCATTTGAGCGATGCGAGTCTTGTTTGTTAGGCAAGATAACTAAAGATCCTTTCACTGGTTATACTGAGAGGGCTGAGGATCTCTTGGGTGTTGTACATAGTGATGTATGCGGACCCATGAGTTCCATGGCGAGAGGTGGGTATTTTTACTTTATTACATTTACTGATGATTTCAGTAGATACGGAAATGTGTATCTTATGAAGTGCAAATCCGAGACCTTTGAAAAGTTCAAAGAGTTCAAGAATGAAGTAGAAAACCAGTTGGGTAAAAGGGTTAAAGCACTCTGATCTGATCGAGGTGGCAAATACCTGAGTCATGAGTTCCGTGATCATCTGAAAGAGTGTGGTATTGTATCACAGCTCACTCCACCTAGAACACCACAACATAATGGGGTGTCTGAGAGGAGAAATCGTACTCTGTTAGACATGGTACGTTCGATGATGAGTCATACATACTTGTCTGTTTCCTTTTGGGGTTTTGCTTTAGAGACTGCTGCAATGACATTGAATCGCGCTCCAACGAAAACGGTTCTGAAGACACCATATGAGATATGGACTGGGAAGCGTCCTAGTATGTCGTTCATTAAAATTTGGGGCTGTGAGGCATACGTGAGACGTCAAATGCCTGACAAGCTGGAACCCAAATCGGATAAATGTTATCTGGTGGGATATCCTAAGGAAATGAAAGGGTATTACTTTTACCTACCGTCTGAGGGCAAAGTGTTTGTCGCAAGGACTGGTGTCTTCTTGGAGAAAGAGTTCTTATCAAGAAAGACTGAAAAGGTAGAGCTTGAAGAAGTTCAAGAACCACATGTAGTGAATGAACCAGAATTGGATTCTGAGACAGGACTACAAGATGTTGTAGCTAGAGAACCTGCTCAGGGAACACAAGTCCTACGTAGATCTGGTAGACCGAGGTTTGAGCCTGAGAGATATGGATTTCTCGTGTCTCAAATAGGTAATGTGTTGCTTATGGATCATGATGATGAACCAGCAACCTACCAAGAGGCTATGAATGGACCGGACTCCGACAAATGGCTTGAGGCTATGAAATCCGAAATGGACTCCATGTATGCAAACCAAGTTTGGAACTTGGTGGAACCACCTGAAGGGGTACGACCCATAGGGTGCAAGTGGGTCTTCAAGAAGAAGACCGACATGGATGGGAATGTACAGACATTCAAAGGCTGACTGGTGGCTAAGGGTTTCAAGCAAATTCATGGTATTGACTATGATGAGACCTTTTCCCCTGTTGCCATGGTAAAGTCCATAAGGATATTGCTTGCTATTGCTGCGTATTATGACTACGAGATCTGGCAGATGGATGTCAAAATGGCTTTCCTTAATGGAAACCTCCTTGAGGAAGTGTATATGACACAACCCGAGGGTTTTGTATCCCCAAATGAAGCCACTAAAATATGCAAGCTGAATAAGTCCATTTATGGACTGAAACAGGCCTCTCGAAGTTGGAATCTTCGTTTTGATGAGAAAATCAAAGAGTTTGGTTTCATCAAGAATGAAGATGAGCCTTGTGTTTACAAGCGAATCAGTGGGAGCATTGTTGTCTTCCTGATATTGTATGTAGATGACATACTGTTGATTGGGAATGACATTCCTACCCTGAAAGTTGTTAAGAACAACCTAGGGAACTGCTTTTCAATGAAGGATTTGGGTGAAGCGACTTATATACTCGGTATTAAGATCTATAGAGATAGATCGAAGAAGTTGCTGGGTTTGACCCAGAGTACGTACATCGAAAAGGTGTTGAAGCGGTTCAACATGCTTGAGTCCAAGAAAGGATTTTTGCCCATGTCTCATGGTGTGAATCTCTCTAAGGACCAGTGTCCAAAGTCTTGTGAAGATAAGGACCGCATGAAATTGATTCCATATGCTTCGGCAATTGGATCAATCATGTACGCGATGTTATGTACTCGACCCGATGTCTCCTTTGCCTTGAGCATGACTAGCAGGTATCAGTCAGACCCCGGTGAGTGTCACTGGATTGTAGTCAAGAATATCCTGAAGTACTTGAGAAGAACTAAGGATGTGTTCTTGGTGTATGGTGGAGAGGAAGAGCTCGTTGTAAGTGGTTACACGGATGCTAGCTTCCAAACTGATCGAGACGACTCCAAGTCTCAGTCAGGTTTTGTGTTTTGCCTGAATGGAGGAGCTGTGAGCTGGAAGAGTTACAAGCAAGAGACAGTTGCTGATTCTACAACAGAGGCCGAGTATATCGCAACAACTAATGCGGCGAAGGAGGCTGTATGGATTAGGAAATTCATCGGCGAGCTTGATGTAGTTCCTAGCATTGTTGGTCCCGTAGTTCTCTACTGTGATAACAATGGTGCAATTGCATAATCTAAGGAACCTAGATCTCATCAGCGCTCCAAGCACATACTTCGGCGGTTTCATCTTATTCGTGAGATTGTCGAACGAGGAGATGTAAACATTTGCAGAGTGCCGACTGAGGAAAATATTGCGGATCCGCTGACAAAACCTCTCGCGCAGAGAAAGCATGATGGTCATACTAGATCGATGGGTATACGATACCTAAATGATCAACTCTAGCGAGAATCTTGTGGATTGCATGTAAATATGTATTTTGTTGGCTGTTTGTTCATATGATGAACTGTGTACCTAAGTTTTTCTTTTACAATTAATGGCAAGTTCTTTTATTGTGTCTTTTTCTATATGATAGTTAAATGTTAACATAATAGATACCCTTAGAATGTTCGCTTCCATGGGACATCAAGTACGTGACTTGAATGTGAGAGCCTATGATTTATTTGAAGCTTCATTCTTAAAGGTCCCTGGTCGAGTATCATCATAGAAGCTAAGGGTGATGATGGTACATGAAGACTAGCACGTGTGTTGACTGATGACCGGTTCTCACAGGTCATGATATTGTGATATCAAGTCATCACGTGGGTACTTGTTAGTGAACAAGTTGTACTGGACAGACCCAACCTGAGACTACTCTGTGGATTATCATTCAATCGTGTCACGAGTAGGTCTCAATTGACAATGGTGTTGTGGTCCTTTGACCTGAAGTCACAACATTCATCAAGTGAGGAAGAGCGTGCTTTGATGCTATCTAAAGTCTTCCTTGAGAAAGGTTGATGATAAGGGTGGTTGTTGGGCATGTTACGAATCATTTGGGTGTTTGTGTGTGAGCAGATATGGAATTTGTCCTCCTGTATGACAGGAGTTGCATCCATGGGCCCCTTGATGGGACTGGACTGAGAAATGCATTGCCATGCTTGGTTGAGTCAATATGGGATATTGGACTCACCATTCTCTGGAAGTCCGTCCTGGATCAAGAAACTTGGATTGAGCTATTACGAGGGTGACACGGTCCATGCCTCTAGTTCTTTCCGGATGTAAGGGACAAAGGGACAAAGACAACGCTGATACATTGTTCATAAAGGCTTATGAGTTATGAACTCTTATTGCTTGGGGAGCAATGATGCATTGCTAGATGCCGCTCATTGTTTGTGAGGTTTTTGCTTTGATACTTTCGAGATCAAGTGGGAGTCTGTTGGAGTTACCATTGTGATCTGGAAGTAATCAAACATGTAATCTCACTGCCAACGCGATATGAGCCTGCAGGGTCGCACATAAGAGATGCGGAGAAGTTGGATAATTGACTGTGTTGGTAAAGGTTGCCAATCACCGACCTGAATGGGGTCATGGGCAAAGTGTTGCCTTAAAAGGATCGTGGGGTTGGGAAAATGTTGACTTGGAGGGCTGGTAAGGATTGTCGTCCGAGGGTCGATAACATTCGTCGAGTATCGTCTTCTGATTCCCGCCGATCGGCGAGAATCGTCTCTCTGATTCTCGCCGATCGACGAGAATCGTCGAGAATCAATATGTTGATTCTCGACGATCGACGACTTCGACATGTATCGTCGACCGCGGCTCGACGGTCGACGAGATTCGACGTGTATCATCGAGTGAAGCTCGACGATCGGCGAGAATCGTCGAGTATTGTACTCTGATTCTCGCCGATCCATGGTGATGCTCGCTGATCGATTCTCGCCGATTCTCGCCGATTCTCGCCGACTCTCGCCGATTGATACTCGCCGATTCTGAACCTTATTCTTGGGTGGTCTGCGGATAGCGATAAGCCTAGGTTTATTTATACCTTTGGTATAAATACAACACTTAGGGTTTTATCGGGACTTAAGCTTTTGGCTGCTGTGCGAATCGAACCCGATGGAAACCGTTCCGCGATCGTTCCGCCGATCCCGAATCCCGCCGCCGACGGAAGGGTTCCGCCGCTGCCGTGTTCGCTCCGTCGACCTCCCCTTCTCCGGCGACTGTCGCTGGTGCTGCTCTTCATGGCGCGGACCTAGCAGTCCGTGGAATAGCAAGGTGCGGTCATCGTTCTTCCCGATCTACCGTGCGACGGAAAGCTCGGCGTTCTCCCGCTCGTGTGGATTTCTGCAGAGACGTGGATATTATTCCACGTAGAACTCGCCACTAGCAAGAAGACAAAGTTTGGAGCATCTCCGTTGAGTTGTGACTCAACGCCACTGAGGTAATTTTTGCCTAGTTTTGCTAACTTCTTGATTCAACGTTCATGGCCCGATCCACATCTCTTTGGGTTTTTCTTGATGTATTATTATTCCACTGCGTGCACAAACGTTGTGCCATCCTCATAGAGAAACCCAACAAAAGATACTCATCTCTGCTGCATATACTCACCGGTATATCGCCATCTACAACTCGCCTTAGTGAACTCTTATGCATATTCTCACATAGGGTTGTCACCAAATGGAACTCTCCTATTAGCGAGCTATAAGGGAACTCACCAACTTCAATGAACTCGCATGCATATACTGGCCAATTGAAGTCGTTATCTGGAGCCCGCCTAAGGAGGTCGCAATCTGGAACTCGCATTTGAGCGAGTAATAGGGAAGCTCGCTTCACGAAGCCTCCAAGCTTTAAAGTTTCCATCGTGAAGTCGCTTATGGGCGAGTAACCAGAAAACTTGCCCACCTTGTTGTGAACTTGCCTACCTCGCCGAATGCTCGCGAGTTGCTGCCTTTGGTCTCCAGCTCGCCATCTTAAGCATTGAAGTCTTCTCGCAAAAAATTTCTTCCTCAGCTACGATCCACGCTCACCGCACCAAAGTGTTGAAGCCGGGAAAATCGCCTACTCCAAAATTCGGATCAAGGTAGCCTTAGGTTACTGATTTTGCAGTCTGATGCCACAATTCAAATGGCTATCGTGGGAGAGAGAAAACTATCTATAATAACACCCTAAGTGCTCCAATAGGGAGGTCCCACCATATACCAGAAAGTTTTGGAGAAACTTCCCCTCTACAACCAAAAGCTATGCGAGGTACTAGGCAGGCATTGACTTGGCAAGTATCCACTTAGGGAGACCTCAACATCTTCCAAAAGTGCCATTTATAGTACCCCAGGGGGGCTATTTATAGAGAAATCCTAGGGGGTATAGGCGAGTATCCAGCCTCTCGCAATAAGTTCTAAGGGCCTACTCGCCCAAACTCACGAGGCACTCACCCATACTCGTCGAAACTTTCCTCTGCTCACCCCTGCTCGCCCAAACTTGCCTCTATAACATCTCATTTCCAACTAGACCCCTAAGAGTGGTTTTGGTCATGACTAAGTCATGACAAAACCCTAGGAAGCCCAAGGGACCAAGTGAACAAGGGTCAAGGTGAAAATCACCTTGGTCTGCCTATAGCTCATCCTCAACATTTAGACCTAAGGTTTGACTTTAGGGCTCCAACTTGACCCCATGACCCAACCATGATACCCTAAACCACCTTGGGTAGTCCATAGGGTCACTAAGGACCCATTGTGGGCAGTCGAATTGGTTAAGTTGACCTAAGTCAACCCTTACCCTAAATGGGTCACCAAGGACCCATTGTGGTCAACCCAAGAGTCTAAGTTGACTAAAGTCAGCTCTAGCCCCTAATTTGGTCAAAGTACCCTTCCTAAGGGCAGGTGACCTCCAAAGTGCCAAGACAACCCTACCCAACCCTTCCTAGATATTAGGGGAGGTCACTAGGTCACCAAGGACCCAGTAAGGTCAACCAAAGAGGCTAAGTTGACCTAAGTCAACCCTAGCTCCAAAAGGTCAAGTGCCCTAACTAAGGGTCAAGTGACCCCCAAGATGCCCCACCAACCATACCCAAGTCTTCCTAGACCTTAGGGGAGGCCAATGGGTCACCAAGGACCCATTGTGGTCAACCCAAATGGTCATGTTGACCAGGGTCAACTCTATTCTAGTGTTAGGTCAAATTAGCTCAAATGGGCTAACCCAAGCTCAAACTCATTTCCCCCACTCGGGCTAACCTCATTTTTATTATTAATATGAGTTAGTGGGCTGACATTAGGCTAGAGAGATGATCAAATTCGGCCTTGATGATTAGGAGAGAGAAAACTCCATTTTTACCCTTTAATGGAGGAGAGAGAAAGTGGTTTAAAAGGGCCATTCATGGCCAAGGGAGAGCAAGGGCCTCTCCAATGGATGGATACATTCTCCCTCATCAGTTTTGAGGAGTTTAATAATCATAGCCAGCCACCAAAGTGGCTGAATTTAATTTCTCCCATAAGGAAGAGAGAGAAAGAGGGGAGAGAAAGCCATTAATGGTCATAGGAGATCAAGGGCCCCTCCCCTCACCTCCATTTGCTGGATTCATCTTCCCTGGATAATTAAGAGGAGACTAACAGCCATAATAAGCACTAAATGGCCGAGTTCATTGAACCCATGGGTGGCCAAAATTTTCACCTTCATGGCCAATAATGGCCATTGGTGCTACACCCTTCCTCTCCCCCATTTAGCCCTCTTAAAAGCATCCCTGGACTCAGAGGAGGCGTTTCCACACTTTACCTGAAGGAGTCATGCACCTTGGTAGTGCTGTTGCAGAACACTCGCAAGTTCCACCACCGACCATGGCGCACCACCACCACACTCGTCTGCAAGCCCGGTTAAAGGTCCTCCTCTACTCCTCTCTTCGTGGGCTAGATCTTTAGATATTTTAGGAGATAAATCGGGCTCAATTGAGCCCGATTGGGAGAGAGGAATTTCAAAATTTCCATGGTTTTTCAACCTTTTGGTTTCGCCAGAAACCACCACTCCGGCGGCCGTGCCGCCGCCCGGCGATAGCCCCCACCTCAATGAAGGTGGTGACGGTGGTGGCCGGCCAGGGAGGTGGCCGTATGGCCGGGAAATGATCTTGGAATAGGCTCCAGGTTCGGCCAATCATGGCCCTTGGCTGGAGGAAGAAGATGACCAGGAGCCACTGGATATGCTTTAAGATTCGTGCTGATCTGGATTTATTTAATTCCTGTTTTATCAATTTCTAACTGTTTACTGGGCTGTATTAAATTAAATATTAAAAATACTTAGGTCCCCCTATAGGAAAAATGGCCAACATGAAGATTGTATCCCTGAAAGTCTATTTTAATTTAAAATTGGTTTGAACCAATTTGGGTTAGTGGTTTGACCACAACACCCATTTTGGTGAGAACTATACCTAGGCTAGACCAGAGACTATTGTGAGTACCCCCATCAATCCATCCATCCAAATGACTTGAAATTTTGTATGGGGGTCATTCTTACCTATGCCAGAACATATAAAAAAATTGGGAATTTGTGGAAAAGATTTTCCTAAAGTTTTTGTAGAAATTTAATAAATAATGTAGGAATTATTTAAAAGGTCTAATGACCTCAAAACCCTCCCAAATTTTGGTGAGTTGTCCTTGGGGTCTTCATAAGGCTCTGGTTAAAATTTTATCTCATTTGGAGATGGTTTGAGTCGAAATCATGTAACCCTAGCCTTGTCATAATAAGGCTATTTAGGTCAAAGAGTGCACTTTGGGTTTTGAGTGGCCAAATCACCTCAACAGAGGTTGAAATTGGGGCCACTAACTTGGCATGCCTTTTATCATCCTCCCATGGAAGATGGGGTAGATTGGAGTAGATTTACCGTAGGACCTGAAAGAATTAGTGTCTAACCACCTAGAGGCGGGGTGAATATGTGTAATTCCTGTTTTTCTTCTAAGGCAGAAAAGTTGTTCTGATATTAACTATAAATTGCAAAGTCTACTGCTAACATAACACAATAATCACATAAACAAACATTCACAGAGTGCACACAGTGTTTATAGTGGTTCCCCAATGATGGCGACGACCATCATGATGACGATTACGATGATGGCAGCCTAATTGGTAAAGATGACGGCGATGGCGGCGATGATGACGATGGCGGCGATGACGATGATGGCGCACTTGGGGTTCATGACGATCACGGGATATTGGCGGAAGATGAAGATGATGATCCACCGGCCAAGGATTTGCGGCGCCGCAGCGGCCATGGCTACAATCTTCGCCAACGGAAATAGACTTATTATCATTAATAATTTTAATTTGCTAGTTTATGAGTTTTAATAATTGACATTTTAATGCTGGTGTGCGTTTAGCCACTGTTTTGGGCTGCTTATAGTTTTTGTTTGATGTAAGCCTTATAAAAGGCCATGACTATTATTTTTATCATTAGTTGATGAATGAATTGAAAACCTAAATTCCTCCAACCTAATTTCTCTCTTTCCTCCCTCTTAGCCGCCGCCTCCCTTAGGGGTTCTTCTTCTCCAAAGCTCTTGGCCGCCCCTCCTTCTCTCTTCTTTTCCTCTTCTTTCATCTACTCCCTTTCCCCCACTTTTCAATACCTCCATCATCGTGTTTCTCCTCCACGGTTTCTTCACCTCCCATCAATCTTCGGCCTCCTTCGGTTTGGGGAGTCAAGTGCAAGGAAGAAGAGGCCATCGTGGACTTCTACGGTGAAAGGCGGGGAAGACAATCGAGTTTTCTCATCATTGGTGCATCTCCCGTCGCGTCCAAGGAAAGCGATCGTTATTGTTTGTGGATCCAACATCTCGGATCTACTATTCCGAGCGGGGTAACGAAACCATCTACTCAAGAGATTTCTTTCTTGGTTAGTTCTTGTGGTGGCGACTTTTTGCGTGGAATTTGAATCGTTGAATTTTCGCGGTACTACTTTTAATAGTTTGTCATTTTCGTTTGGTTTTCCGAAGATCCTTCGAGAGGAGTGGCGATCCTCTCTTCTTTATTTTAGTTGGGATAGATCCTACCATTTTCTGAATTCGTGATTTATTTCTTGGTGGATCTATTTTGGTACAACTCCAAGCTCGTCGGAATAAATATTATTCCCTTTAGCCGGAAAAGATTTTGGCCTATAGCCATTCTCCATTCCTTTAACAGATCGGCTATCTGTATGTTAGCGCGAGAGATAAATTAAATCATTGTGACGACTGCGTTTCATAGTGTGCGGGTTAGAGAGCGTTGAGAGTTGCGAGCGTCGTCGTCACGCCGTCCGTGTAGGATCTTTTAGGACGGGGCCTACATCAATTTTGGTATCAGAGGGAGGTTCACGTCAATTTCTTAATTGGCACCCTCCCCCTTTTATTTGCACGTCGGCACGCACTTTTCTTGTTCACTTTCGAGTCAAAAAAATTCAAAAAAATATTCTTGTTGGTCTGCCGATAGCGACCTAGATTTCTTATTTTTCAGCAAAATAATAAAATTTTTTTTTAATAAACCTCATATTTTTTTCCAGCGAGAAAATCTATTTTATATAATTATAATCTTAGTGGCTAAGCGGGAACAATTCTATCTTTCCTAGAATTAGTTGTTCAGGTACCCTTTCTTTGCATTCGCATAAAATCCGGATCGAGTGTCCTCTCCGGTTCACACTGAAATGGCTTTCGACGTTAACGCTTCCAATCGTCCCCTGACTTATCTACACACTAATATTTTTACCAATGATGGTTATGGGGATCCCAAGTATTTTAGATACTGGCTTGAGGGGGTAGAAACCTATTTTGATTATAACAAATTGGACTACCAAAAGGTTAATGTATCCGAGAGCTTATAGGTCGAGCCCGTGTTGAACGAAGAGCTGGATGGTAGCTCCATATTCCTGACATGAATACTCTCGGAGAAATTTGATTCCCCCTACTGCCTTACTAGCCGACATCCACTAACTAGTATAATTATGGTATCTAAGCCTGATCATAGGTGACCTATTCACGATTTCCCAGGGCTGGGGCAGCTACCCATAGTGAATAGATTAGGTGCATCACTAAGAGCTACCAGAATTAAATTTCTACGACTTGGACTCCACGAAAATCGAATGAATTGTACACGTACCATCCGTTATTTTCTACTGTTACTCAAGTGCACATCATCATTACGTGGGACCTTGTTCTTCCGCATGCTCAATTAGCGATAATAATTCTAAGAATAGGTCCACCGGTTTATCTCCGAATGAGATAGTGCATGGGTATAAGACGCCCGTGCCTCTTGACTTGATTCAGTTACCTCCATCCTTTAAATCTAGTCAATTTGCACAGGACTTCGCCTCACACGTTCACGCTCTCCATGAGCACATTGGTAAGACGTTAGCTACACAATATGATACTTATCAATTGAATGCTAACGTACATAGGCGAGCAGTCCACTTGAATATTGGTGATTTGGTAATGGTTCGACTTATCCCTGAACGGATTCCTTCGGGCACCATAAAGAAATTAGCGAATAAGAGAGCCGGTCCTTTTCGGGTTTTAAAGAAGATAGGCGAAAATGCATATTTATTAAAGTTACCCGCTGATTGGGGAATCTCTCCTGTTTTTAACATTTCAGATTTAACGCTCTATGTCGCTCCACCAGCTGAACTTTTTGTCTCTCCGTTTAATATTTCCACTATATCAACTAATGGGGTGGGGGGTGAAATTGTTTCTGGATCGCTTCCTCCTTCGGATTCTCCGGGAGGTATGTTACCTACTGATGATGTAACTGGTTTTTCTTCTTCGCCTAACGCTTTTCCAAGGTTCCCCCGGACCGATTTCTTGCCTGACAGGATATTACAGGACGCGGTGTTTCCCACCCCAGACGGTGACATTCACAGGTTTTTGATCAGATGGCGTGGTCGTCCTGCTTCGGACGATTCTTGGCTCTCAGCTGCACAGGTGGATCTTCTAGATGCGGATCTCTTGCGCCGTTACTTTCCCGCCCACTCATCGGTGATGAGTCCTTTTGAGCGGGGGCGGATTGATGGCGACGGCCATCATGATGGCGATTACGATGATGGCGGCCTAATTGGTAAAGATGACGGTGATGGCGGCGATGATGACGATGGCGGCGATGACGACGATGGCGCACTTGGGGTTCATGGCGATCGCGGGATATTGGCGGAAGATGAAGATGATGATCCACCGACCAAGGATTTGCGGCGCCGCAGCGGCCATAGCTACAATCTTCGCCAACGGAAATAGACTTATTATCATTAATAATTTTAATTTGCTAGTTTATGAGTTTTAATAATTGACATTTTTATGTTGGTGTGCGTTTAGCCACTGTTTTGGGCTGCTTATAGTTTTTGTTTGATGTAAGCCTTATAAAAGGCCATGACTATTGTTTTTATCATTAGTTGATGAATGAATTAAAAACCTAAATTCCTCCAACCTAATTTCTCTCTTTCCTCCCTCTTAGCTGCCGCCTCCCTTAGGGGTTCTTCTTCTCCAATGCTCTTGGCCGCCCCTCCTTCTCTCTTCTTTTCCTCTTCTTTCATCTACTCCATTTCCCCCACTTTTCAATACCTCCATCATCGTGTTTCTCCTCTACGGTTTCTTCACCTCCCATCAATCTTCGGCCTCCTTCGGTTTGGGAAGTCAAATGCAAGGAAGAAGAGGCCATCGTGGACTTCTACGGCGAAAGGCGGGGAAGACGATCGAGTTTTCTCATCATTAGTGCATCTCCCGTCGCGTCCAAGGAAAGCGATCGTTATTGTTTGTGGATCCAACATCTCGGATCTACTATTCCGAGCGGGGTAACGAAACCATCTACTCAAGAGATTTCTTTCTTGGTTAGTTCTTGTGGTGACGACTTTTTGCGTGGAATTTGAATCGTTGAATTTTCGCGGTACTACTTTTAATAGTTTGTCATTTTCGTTTGGTTTTCCGAAGATCCTTCGAGAGGAGTGGCGATCCTCGCTTCTTTGTTTTAGTTGGGATAGATCCTACCATTTTCCGAATTTCTTGATTTATTTCTTGGTGGATCTATTTTGGTACAACTCCAAGCTCGTCGGAATAAATATTATTCCCTTTAGCCGGAAAGGATTTTGGCCTATAGCCATTCTCCATTCCTTTAATGGATCGGTTATCCGTATGTTAGCGCGAGAGATAAATTAAATCATTGTGATGACTGCATTTCATAGTGTGCGGGTTAGAGAGCGTTGAGAGTTACGAGCGTCGTCGTCACGCCGTCCGTGTAGGATCTTTTAGGACGGGGCCTACATCACCCAAGGTCTGGGTACATCCAGTTTCCCCCTTCGCCTATCTAGTAGTGTACTAGATTCGGCCTAACTTCTGCACTTCTCCTCAGATCCTAAGATCTTACAGCTCAGAATCCCAAACAGGTTCCTACAACTCAGAGTGTCCCCACTCCTACAACTCAGGCTATCAGCCCTACCTCAGCCTTCACCAAGGCCTACACTCAGAGAACACAGTCTCCTATAACTCAGGCACAAAGACCTACCACTCAGTCTTCAACAAGACCTACACTCAGAGATCTATATCTCTTACACTCAGCCTTTATAAAATAGGCTTACAACTCAGATCTATAATAGATCTTACAGAATTTTGATTAAACAAAGTATATAACCACCACCCTGAAAGAGAGAGAAGGGATGGATGGCTTCTTGAACTGTTCTTGGAAGAACTTGATGGCAGAGATCAACCTCCCTTAGCTTTCTTCAAAGCTTCTTGAATCTAAACTCAGTAGGGATGAATCTTCTGTGAAGTTGATCTTCAATCAGCTTCTGTCTTGAGATTCGGATTTTAATCTGAATCTTTCTTAGCAGCCTGGTTCAGCCACTGCTCTACTTAGATGGAGCTCTCTCTCTCCAACTTCTTCTAGATCTTCTGTCGAAAATCTTCTATATAATTACTTCTAACTATATTACTCAGAATCTGTATTCTTCAATGATTGATCATCCCTTTCTGTTGAAGGAGAAAGCCTTTATATAGTCATCCTCCATGGTAACCGGTTGAACTGGTTTCTAACAACCTTCTGACAGCTCTGACAGTGGTAGTTGACCAGTTGGAAATGACAGCTGTCAAGTCATCCAGTCACTTCTTGAAATCACTGTCTCTGTCTGAAAGTGTCGAGACTGAACTTTATTATGTGTCGACATAATTAGACTAAGTGTCGACACAAGTAGACTAAGTGTCGACACATGCCTTGGTTGGTGTCGACACAACTTATTTTGTTGTTGTAACAGCTTCTCGACACTGCTTCTTCAGAATGTGTCAACACTGATTCTGTGTGTCGACACAAGCCTTCTGTTGAATGTGTCGACACTGATTCTGTGTGTCGACACAAATACTTCTACTTTAACACTTAGTTGAATTCTGCTGTGTGTAGACACATCTCCTTTGTGTCGACACATGTACTTTTTTACTTTAACTTTATTTAAGCTTTGCTCTGTGTCGACACAAGTCCTGTGTGTCGACACAGTTGATGTTGACAAATACTTCAGTGTGTCGGCACAGTCTCCTGGTGTCGACACATTTGATGTCGACTAAGATTCTCTGGGTGTCGACACTGCCTCTAAGTGTCGACACAATTTATGTCAACAATTCTTCACAGTGTGTCGACACTGCCTGTATGTGTCGACACATTTCTTCTGGTGTTGACTCTGCCTTTCCTGGTGTCGACACAATTTACTTCAAGTGTCGACACAACTTTTCTCTACTATCGACACAAGCCTTCATAAGTGTCGACACTGTTTCTCTAGGTGTCGACACATGGACTTAGAAATTTTTTTGCATTTCCTGCAATTACTTGACCTGCACATATAAACTCAAAACACATCAAATACACATTGATGTATATCATTGAGTAGGGTGAGGCTTCTTCAAATCTGGTACACATTTTCCAATGTACCCAACCGGACCTAAGGCCAAACCCTAAGGAGGGGCTTTTGTGTCTTGTGAAGGGCAAGGGGTCAAAATACCTTGTATGGACTTGAGACTTGGTAGAGTGAGAACTAGAGTAGCTAAAACCCCCTGGTTAAATTCTTAAGGGATTTAGGAATGGGTAGGCCCCTCTAAACCCTAACACTATTTTAGGGCACAAAATTTGTAGAGATATAATAGGTTACTAAAACTCATTGAATAGTGATGCAACTTGGGTAGAGTAGTCTTAGGGTCAGTAGGAGCCTGTGGAAGTTATTGTAGGGTGTTTGGAAGACATTAACGTATACTTGCAGTTTAAATCTTTAAGTTGCCCCTAAGGATGATTGTGATAAAATCATGGTTAAACTAGCTTACAATGTTATGAAACTTGGTAAGTGAGGATTTATGATCATACTATAGCTATGGTAAATTTTGTGTAATTTTTGGATAATATTTTAAGGTACTTCTCTATTTATTTCCATTTATTATATTTATATTGAATTAATTAATTAGGGGCTTAAATCTTGCTGAAGAGTTGGAAAACATTGGATTTTATGTTCAATAGTCATATTATGTTTATCATAAATTTTGTGGAGCATTTACTTGTCTGGTGTTGGTACATCATTTTCAAACTTGGGGTTTTCGATTACTAGAATAATTAAATAAATTACCAGATAAATTAGGAAAATTATGAAATTTTGGATTTAGGCTAAAAAGGTCGTGTCAGCCCTCCATTAATTATTATAGGGTTACTGGGTGAATATTTTAGGTACCTCTCATTTTACACGTCATATAGCTTGAGTTGGTCTGCATTTAGTAAAACTGCAGAACTTAATTTGGAATATGAATTTGGGCATATGAGTTGGGGTTAGATGTTTGCTGGTTGGATAATTAAAAATGAGTTCACCATTGGAAGATAGGATGAGTAGGGTGTTGGTTTGGCTAGTGTTAGGTGGTGTTCGGGATCGACGAAAGATTGCCTTTTCTGTGGGGAGGAAGTGTCAAATATTCTAGGGTTAGATCCAGTACAACAAGTAAGGGTTTGGGAAATCTGATAGAAACCAATAATAGTAAGTGTCTTGTGAAAGGGAGCTTTAGGCGTAATCTCATCGTAGTTCCTAGTGCCTTCGAGAGCCCTTCACGAATTGGACTACGACGTTGGACTCCACGAAAATCGTTAATGAATGTAGAGCACCCGTACCACCAGAATTAGTCCCGTTATTTTCTACTGTTAACTCAAGTCATGTTGCACATGGGTTCACCCCTCATGGAGGTACGTGGGACCTTGTTCTTCCGCATGCTCAATTAGCGTATAATAATTCTAAGAATAGGTCCACCGGTTTATCTCCGAATGAGATAGTGCATGGGTATAAGACGCCCGTGCCTCTTGACTTGATTCAGTTACCTCCATCCTTTAAATCTAGTCAATTTGCACAGGACTTCGCCTCACACGTTCACGCTCTCCATGAGCACATTGGTAAGACGTTAGCTACACAATATGATACTTATCAATTGAATGCTAACGTACATAGGCGAGCAGTCCACTTGAATATTGGTGATTTGGTAATGGTTCGACTTATCCCTGAACGGATTCCTTCGGGCACCATAAAGAAATTAGCGAATAAGAGAGCCGGTCCTTTTCGGGTTTTAAAGAAGATAGGCGAAAAATGCATATTTATTAAAGTTACCCGCTGATTGGGGAATCTTTCCTGTTTTTAACATTCAGATTTAACGCTCTATGTCGCTCCACCAGCTGAACTTTTTGTCTCTCCGTTTAATATTTCCACTATATCAACTAATGGGGTGGGGGGTGAGATTGTTTTTGGATCGCTTCCTCCTTCGGATTCTCCGGGAGGTATGTTACCTACTGATGATGTAACTGGTTTTTCTTCTTCGCCTAACGCTTTTCCAAGGTTCCCCCGGACCGATTTCTTGCCTGACAGGATATTACAGGACGCGGTGTTTCCCACCCCAGACGGTGACATTCACAGGTTTTTGATCAGATGGCGTGGTCGTCCTGCTTCGGACGATTCTTGGCTCTCAGCTGCACAGGTGGATCTTCTAGATGCGGATCTCTTGCGCCGTTACTTTCCCGCCCACTCATCGGTGATGAGTCCTTTTGAGCGGGGGCGGATTGATGGCGACGGCCATCATGATGGCGATTACGATGATGGCGGCCTAATTGGTAAAGATGACGGTGATGGCGGCGATGATGACGATGGCGGCGATGACGACGATGGCGCACTTGGGGTTCATGGCGATCGCGGGATATTGGCGGAAGATGAAATGATGATCCACCGACCAAGGATTTGCGGCGCCGCAGCGGCCATAGCTACAATCTTCGCCAACGGAAATAGACTTATTATCATTAATAATTTTAATTTGCTAGTTTATGAGTTTTAATAATTGACATTTTTATGTTGGTGTGCGTTTAGCCACTGTTTTGGGCTGCTTATAGTTTTTGTTTGATGTAAGCCTTATAAAAGGCCATGACTATTGTTTTTATCATTAGTTGATGAATGAATTAAAAACCTAAATTCCTCCAACCTAATTTCTCTCTTTCCTCCCTCTTAGCTGCCGCCTCCCTTAGGGGTTCTTCTTCTCCAATGCTCTTGGCCGCCCCTCCTTCTCTCTTCTTTTCCTCTTCTTTCATCTACTCCATTTCCCCCACTTTTCAATACCTCCATCATCGTGTTTCTCCTCTACGGTTTCTTCACCTCCCATCAATCTTCGGCCTCCTTCGGTTTGGGAAGTCAAATGCAAGGAAGAAGAGGCCATCGTGGACTTCTACGGCGAAAGGCGGGGAAGACGATCGAGTTTTCTCATCATTAGTGCATCTCCCGTCGCGTCCAAGGAAAGCGATCGTTATTGTTTGTGGATCCAACATCTCGGATCTACTATTCCGAGCGGGGTAACGAAACCATCTACTCAAGAGATTTCTTTCTTGGTTAGTTCTTGTGGTGACGACTTTTTGCGTGGAATTTGAATCGTTGAATTTTCGCGGTACTACTTTTAATAGTTTGTCATTTTCGTTTGGTTTTCCGAAGATCCTTCGAGAGGAGTGGCGATCCTCGCTTCTTTGTTTTAGTTGGGATAGATCCTACCATTTTCCGAATTTCTTGATTTATTTCTTGGTGGATCTATTTTGGTACAACTCCAAGCTCGTCGGAATAAATATTATTCCCTTTAGCCGGAAAGGATTTTGGCCTATAGCCATTCTCCATTCCTTTAATGGATCGGTTATCCGTATGTTAGCGCGAGAGATAAATTAAATCATTGTGATGACTGCATTTCATAGTGTGCGGGTTAGAGAGCGTTGAGAGTTACGAGCGTCGTCGTCACGCCGTCCGTGTAGGATCTTTTAGGACGGGGCCTACATCACCCAAGGTCTGGGTACATCCAGTTTCCCCCTTCGCCTATCTAGTAGTGTACTAGATTCGGCCTAACTTCTGCACTTCTCCTCAGATCCTAAGATCTTACAGCTCAGAATCCCAAACAGGTTCCTACAACTCAGAGTGTCCCCACTCCTACAACTCAGGCTATCAGCCCTACCTCAGCCTTCACCAAGGCCTACACTCAGAGAACACAGTCTCCTATAACTCAGGCACAAAGACCTACCACTCAGTCTTCAACAAGACCTACACTCAGAGATCTATATCTCTTACACTCAGCCTTTATAAAATAGGCTTACAACTCAGATCTATAATAGATCTTACAGAATTTTGATTAAACAAAGTATATAACCACCACCCTGAAAGAGAGAGAAGGGATGGATGGCTTCTTGAACTGTTCTTGGAAGAACTTGATGGCAGAGATCAACCTCCCTTAGCTTTCTTCAAAGCTTCTTGAATCTAAACTCAGTAGGGATGAATCTTCTGTGAAGTTGATCTTCAATCAGCTTCTGTCTTGAGATTCGGATTTTAATCTGAATCTTTCTTAGCAGCCTGGTTTCAGCCACTGCTCTACTTAGATGGAGCTCTCTCTCTCCAACTTCTTCTAGATCTTCTGTCGAAAATCTTCTATATAATTACTTCTAACTATATTACTCAGAATCTGTATTCTTCAATGATTGATCATCCCTTTCTGTTGAAGGAGAAAGCCTTTATATAGTCATCCTCCATGGTAACCGGTTGAACTGGTTTCTAACAACCTTCTGACAGCTCTGACAGTGGTAGTTGACCAGTTGGAAATGACAGCTGTCAAGTCATCCAGTCACTTCTTGAAATCACTGTCTCTGTCTGAAAGTGTCGAGACTGAACTTTATTATGTGTCGACATAATTAGACTAAGTGTCGACACAATGTAGACTAAGTGTCGACACATGCCTTGGTTGGTGTCGACACAACTTATTTTGTTGTTGTAACAGCTTCTCGACACTGCTTCTTCAGAATGTGTCAACACTGATTCTGTGTGTCGACACAAGCCTTCTGTTGAATGTGTCGACACTGATTCTGTGTGTCGACACAAATACTTCTACTTTAACACTTAGTTGAATTCTGCTGTGTGTAGACACATCTCCTTTGTGTCGACACATGTACTTTTTTACTTTAACTTTATTTAAGCTTTGCTCTGTGTCGACACAAGTCCTGTGTGTCGACACAGTTGATGTTGACAAATACTTCAGTGTGTCGGCACAGTCTCCTGGTGTCGACACATTTGATGTCGACTAAGATTCTCTGGGTGTCGACACTGCCTCTAAGTGTCGACACAATTTATGTCAACAATTCTTCACAGTGTGTCGACACTGCCTGTATGTGTCGACACATTTCTTCTGGTGTTGACTCTGCCTTTCCTGGTGTCGACACAATTTACTTCAAGTGTCGACACAACTTTTCTCTACTATCGACACAAGCCTTCATAAGTGTCGACACTGTTTCTCTAGGTGTCGACACATGGACTTAGAAATTTTTTTGCATTTCTGCAATTACTTGACCTGCACATATAAACTCAAAACACATCAAATACACATTGATGTATATCATTGAGTAGGGTGAGGCTTCTTCAAATCTGGTACACATTTTCCAATGTACCCAACCGGACCTAAGGCCAAACCCTAAGGAGGGGCTTTTGTGTCTTGTGAAGGGCAAGGGGTCAAAATACCTTGTATGGACTTGAGACTTGGTAGAGTGAGAACTAGAGTAGCTAAAACCCCCTGGTTAAATTCTTAAGGGATTTAGGAATGGGTAGGCCCCTCTAAACCCTAACACTATTTTAGGGCACAAAATTTGTAGAGATATAATAGGTTACTAAAACTCATTGAATAGTGATGCAACTTGGGTAGAGTAGTCTTAGGGTCAGTAGGAGCCTGTGGAAGTTATTGTAGGGTGTTTGGAAGACATTAACGTATACT
Source organism: Platanthera guangdongensis (assembly GCA_039583875.1). Taxonomy (NCBI): domain Eukaryota; kingdom Viridiplantae; phylum Streptophyta; class Magnoliopsida; order Asparagales; family Orchidaceae; genus Platanthera; species Platanthera guangdongensis. The sequence continues at coordinate 96,930,849 of CM077156.1, read as the reverse complement.
TGCAGTTTAAATCTTTAAGTTGCCCCTAAGGATGATTGTGATAAAATTATGGTTAAACTAGCTTACAATGTTATGAAACTTGGTAAGTGAGGATTTATGATCATACTATAGCTATGGTAAATTTTGTGTAATTTTTGGATAATATTTTAAGGTACTTCTCTATTTATTTCCATTTATTATATTTATATTGAATTAATTAATTAGGGGCTTAAATCTTGCTGAAGAGTTGGAAAACATTGGATTTTATGTTCAATAGTCATATTATGTTTATCATAAATTTTGTGGAGCATTTACTTGTCTGGTGTTGGTACATCATTTTCAAACTTGGGGTTTTCGATTACTAGAATAATTAAATAAATTACCAGATAAATTAGGAAAATTATGAAATTTTGGATTTAGGCTAAAAAGGTCGTGTCAGCCCTCCATTAATTATTATAGGGTTACTGGGTGAATATTTTAGGTACCTCTCATTTTACACGTCATATAGCTTGAGTTGGTCTGCATTTAGTAAAACTGCAGAACTTAATTTGGAATATGAATTTGGGCATATGAGTTGGGTTAGATGTTTGCTGGTTGGATAATTAAAAATGAGTTCACCATTGGAAGATAGGATGAGTAGGGTGTTGGTTTGGCTAGTGTTAGGTGGTGTTCGGGATCGACGAAAGATTGCCTTTTCTGTGGGGAGGAAGTGTCAAATATTCTAGGGTTAGATCCAGTACAACAAGTAAGGGTTTGGGAAATCTGATAGAAACCAATAATAGTAAGTGTCTTGTGAAAGGGAGCTTTAGGCGTAATCTCATCGTAGTTCCTAGTGCCTTCGAGAGCCCTTCACGGGGAATACCTTGGGCAGTCCTGGGCTAACCTAAATAGTAAGAATAAAACATTTCAAGAGCAACTAGTATAATTAGGGTTACACATTCACACACCCCGGTAGCTCAGGAGGTTGATTAGGTTAATTTGATTGCCATCTGGACGGTTCGTTCGGAAGGTAGATGCACAGACGGATAGTCCGGGGAGCCAGTGGCTCAAAAGATTTTGCATACAAAATAAGGTGGTGGGTCTCCAGTATCGGACGGTCGTTCACACCGACGTCAATACATTGACTCGGCGGTGTGGGACACTTAGCCAAAGAAAGTCTGGTGGATATGGCCAGCATTAGTACGCGAATACTCTAGGTTGTGTTCTTCTAGGGGCGTACGGGAGGGCTAGGCCTGGTAGTGTGGATACCCACCTAGGAGTGGGGGGGGCGACCCACTGTCTCCGTTTGCCACTACGGAGGTTACTGGGAGTGAAGCTAGCTGCCTAAATAGGGGGAAACAAAAGGTCTGTGCGCATAGAGTCGTGTGCGTGGGTTGCACTTGCATAAATCATGACATAGCATACTTGCATACAACCGACACCCCAACGTATAAATTGGTATGAGACTTTTTATACGATGGGAGACTTGCAGAAGACCCCTTAACTTATATGTTTGTATGAGCATTCATATAAGTTAAGGCTACTTTTTTGTTACTTACTTCCTACCTTGTCTTTTTTTTACATATGCTGCTTACTCTACTTGCTTACCTTACTGCATACTATTATAGAACTGCTAGACTAGTTCCACTGTCACCTGCCACTTTGTACTCTCCACCTTTATAGCTTCCATTCCTCCTCCCCGCTCGGTGCCTATGAGCCACGGGGGGAGGGGTAAGGGAAGATAAGGCTTAGTCTTTATGACTAATGGTTTTCGGACCACAACATTACAGGAGCTCCGAATGGGAGACAGGGACCAGCACCAGTAGAGTACGGTACACATGGAGGTGGGCCAGTCAAGTACCGGAGCACCGGCGACCAGCTCCGTGAGTGATAGTCATTTTATAGTTTTTGCGAGAGATTATAGCGAGGATCTGATGTACCGGGCTTAAGCCCATTTTTATTTCCATTTTGTTACTTTGCAGTACACTCTCTTTTCTATTTATGGACTGGTTGTGATTTCTCTTATTACTTGTGATGTTTGTGGACCAAATTATAACACTATTTATGATTGCTGCTCTCTCTGTGATGATCGAAAAGGCCGGCAGAATCAACGTTTTATAGTGGCGGCTTTCCTGAGAGTCGGGGCAACCACAAAATGACGGTTCTGGGCATAAGACCCCGGGGTTTTAAAAGAAAAAAGGGGGTCTTACAGCCTCTGCTCGCTCGCCCAAGCTTGCCTCTGCTCGCCCAAGCTCGCCTCTGCTCGCCCATGCTCGCCCCAGCTTGCCCAAGCTCGCCTTAGCTAGCCCAATGGTCTGTAAATAACAATCTGCTTGAGTACTTCTAATCTCGACAAATTACAGGTTATACACTGTCGGTCCCAAGGCATCTGACAACTGTTTTGAGATTGCAAAGAATCGTCTTCCTTCTTCTTGCTGCTCTATCGAGTTACATGTGGTGTTTAAGGTAATGCTTTTTCCTTAACCTCACATTCTAAACCTCCATTGTAGATATCATTTAAAGTTTAGATGAAAGGTTGAACGAAGGTGACAAAATAAGATTTCAGAATGTCGTTAGAAAGCAGAGTGATCTATTTATGATCACCAAAGGTTTGTATTTACTTTTATTACCTGCAATAATTTTTGTTATCCAACTACATGTTGTTGGATAATGTACCACGTTTGTTTAACTTGTGACCAGTTATATTTATCTTGCGATCATTTTTGTTTAACTTGCAATCAGATTTGTTGAACTTACAATCATTTATATATTCTATTTCTAGAGATGGAGAGGAGGTCCAAAGTAAGTAGAGCATGATTGTTGCGCACCAGATGTTTTGTCTCAGCATTTTGCGAGTTAGCAGTACCTGTTATATCCAACCTGAAAGGTGAAAGTAAGAAATTACAACATCGCACACTTATTTGATATGTCATGTTTGTTGCAGAATGTCTCATTAATTTACGCTCTCAAAGTTGTTTTTCTCCCAATGATTCTACATTTGTGTTAGACGGTAAGAAACTTTTTTTCACCATCAATGAAGTAGAATTAATCCTAGGATTACCAAATCGAGAAGATGAGATAGTTATTAGAACTAAATCATATACCACAATTACTATAAGTACTTTTAAAAGGAAGATGGCAGACATGTGTTCAGATGAATATAATATGTTAGCCATAAATACAATCACTATACTATTGTATTTACTCAGTGGGGTTTTTTTCCCATTTCCTGGAGAAGTCATCCCGGAGCACATGGCACAACTTGTAAACCCAACAGAGTTTATGTAATACAATTGGACAAAGGCAATTCATAAGTATCTGATAGATAGTTTCCACCATCTAGACTATGTGGGAGAGGCTTGAGATCTTGCAGGTTCTCTTGTTCGGCTGAAAAAGTCACACGGAATCATGCAAGACTACTCAATTGTTTTAGTGGTGGGTGTTCATTTTAACAATTTCTAATGTTATGTCTAATATTAATTTTTTACGATGATTATTATTTTCCAATAATAGATTTGGTTTCTAGAGCACACGATAGTAAACTCTCCCACATCTTCTGGAGCGCGTCCAATGATTTTTCGTTGGCCCGCTAAGGTTTCATACACGCTGAAGAGATTGTCAAAATTGTAGCTGAAGTTGCAACCTGCGTAGGTTAACTATGAGTTTTGTTATGATTCAATTATTGAATCAATTCATATGATTACATTGTGTTAATGTATTGCAGGTTTGTGAACGTTTTGTTAATATTATGATGGCCGATGAGGTGATATGTGATGGAATGAGCCTGATTTGCAAAACAGATGCAAGAACAACTCCCTCTCCAAAATGTCAAAGTAAGAGATTAAAATCTAAAGATAATGCACGCCTATGAGTAAAATATTTTAAGAGACTAGATAAATAGATGAAGGAAGGTTTTTGTGAAATAGTGGATGAATGTCTTTAATTTTAAGGATAGCTATATCACCTAGGGGTGAATAGGTTTCTTAGTCTCTTGTGACTATCTTTAAGTTTCTTTCTTTAAGTGCTTTGTGAGTTAGTAGTTTCCTGCTTTCAAGACACACACCGCCTCCAACAAAGAAACAACACAAAGTGCACACACAAAATTTAGAGTTGTTCCCCAGATTATGGGTACGTCCACTTTCCCTCCCACCTTTCTAACTGCTTGTTAGACAAGACACTTTTCCAATCTCGGCTCCTAAGAGCTTACAATGCAATCTCGTAGGACCACTCAGTCTCCTCCAAGGCTTACAGCTCAGGCACAAGGCCCTTCAACTCAGTGATCAAGAGATCACCTACCTCAGGCCCAAAGGCCCTATAACTCGGGCTGGGAGGACAGCCTTACCTCAGAGAGAATGAATCTCCTACAGCTTAGGCACAAAGGCCCTACCTCTAATCCAAAGGATCCTACAACTCAGGCACAAGTGCCATACCACTCAGAGAGAATGACTCTCCTACCTCAGGCTCAAGAGCCATACCTCAGATCCAAACTGGATCCTAATCTAATGCCAAAGTCCTACCTCAGGCACACATGACCTACCTCAAATTCTCAACAGAATCCTACCTTAGGCTAAACAGCCCTACCTCAGATCTGCAGTCAGATTTTACACTCAGATCCAAAATGGATCTTACACTCTGGCCAAAGCTCTACCTCAGATCTACAACCAGATCATACACTCAAATACACATTGAGATCGTACCTTAGCCGATATAAAATAGGCTAATAACTCAGATCCATAAAGGATCCTACACTCAGATCCAAGAATAGATCCTATAGGGAGATGGGTTGGTTGGTATGATTTGACTCTGGAGAATATGTCTCTGAGTCTGCCTCCTGAGCTGAGTTTACATCAGCCCTAACTTCTTCTCAGTAACAAGTATAGATCTTCAATAAGTAGTTGCCTGTACTTGAAGTAACCTGCAAAACTCTGCTCTGCTTCTTCTTATCTACTAGACTGAACCAGAATCTCAGTCCTAACTTCTTCTTCTCAGCCTCTAGAGAATGTCTTCAGAAATATACAACTGGAACTGTGTAGTGGCTACAGTAAGGTTATCCCTTGTTGCACCTTCTCTCTCAAAGATATACTCTGAACTGCTGTTGAAGGTGGAAATGACAATAAATAACTTGATTATCTTCTTATTATTGTAGCTACGGTAACAACCTACTGCTCCTTTGTACTCAAAGATTTTCTCTGATCCTACTATTGAAGATGTTTATACAACAGCTACCTTTCTATGGTTTTCAGATCAGCTGCAGCTTGGCTTAGGCCTTGGCTGCTTTTGTTCCTCAGAGAATATCTTTGAACTTGTTGTTGAAGATAGTGATTATAACAACTAACTAGTAGAACTCTCAGATCAGAAGATTGAACTTCTCCTTCAGGCTCTGCAACAATGACTAGAGGAAGAAGATGAAGTTCAAAACTTTCTTCCCAAAAAGTTACTTTTCTTTAGTCTGATCTATCCTTTTTATCTTTCGCCGTCCAAGGGCTATATTACCAGTGGGGTCCACCAGTAGTTGTTGACAGCAACAATACTTTGACATTAATAGTCATACAGTAGGCCTGCGATGTCGTTTGTCATGTACTATAGACTTCCCATAACATTTGAATTCTTGTTGACGTCATCCCCTGTAGACTTAGACAATTCAAGCAATATAAGTATAGACGTTGAGTGAGCAACCTTCAATCAATGCCAAAACACTTGGACAAAATTTGTCACTAGGCATTGAGTAAGTAGGCTTGACTCAATGCCAAAACACTTAGATTGATTTTCTATCATTAGGCGTTGAGTGAATAGACTTGACTCAATGCCAAAACACACAAACACCTTCTGTCGCTAGGTGTTGAGTGAATAGGCTTGACTCAACGCCAAAACACTTAGACATACTTTCCGTCACTAGGCGTTTAGTGAATAGGCTTGACTCAACGCCAAAATACTTGGACAGACTTTTTGTCACTAGGCGTTGAGTGAATAGGCTTGACTCAATGCCAAAACACTTAGACAGATTTTCTTTCACTAGGCGTTGAGTGAATAGGCTTGATTCAATGCCAAAAACACAATAAATAATTTTTTTATGAAGCATTAAGAGTGTTGAGTGAAGCTTCATCACTCAATGCATTTGTCCTTAGACAGTCTTCTTGCATCAACAGGTGTTGAGAGCATTGAGTGACGCTTCACCACTCAACGCTTTTATACTTAGCCACTTCTCTGAAGTCTGTCAGCTTGTTGAGGCATTGAGAACATTATGTGAAGCTTCATCACTCAACACTTTTGTAATTAGATAGATTTCTTTGTCTCTTCTCTTCAGGGTTTGACTAAGAGAGCTTGTCTCAATGCTTCTAGCCGTATTGCGTTGAGTGAGTTGACATCACTCAACGCCTGTAGATTTAGCCACTTTTCTTCAATACCAAAGCAAAGGCTTTGACTGCATGAGCTTGTCTCAATGCTTCTGCTTATCTGACATTGAGTGAGCTATCTTTACTCAACGCTTGTGAACTTAGACTGATTTCAGTCTCTCAACATCCATTTGAAGAAGTTAGGAATGTTCTTCAGATTACACACATGTGTATACCATTGTTCATTAGGACTTCTTCAAATCTTGGATATAGGGATTAATGGTCCCAACAATCTCCCCCTATTTGAAGAATTCAAAACCTAAGGCAATGATATACACTAATTCACATATGTAGCATAAATATGATGTACACAACAAGCATATCACAAAAATTATGAACAATAATTTAATTTAAGTAGATATTCATTAATTTAAATAATTTTTAATGTGCATAGTACAAAATCACACTTCCTTCAGCCCTCTAAGATAAACAGAAAACATTATCATGTTTCAGGTTCTCTTATAACAATGCCACTGCATCTGGTCACCTTGACAGTCATCTCAGCTGCAGCTTCAGACTTTTTGACTTTCTGCCTTTGGAAGTAACTAAAGGGTTTTGGAATATATTTTGTAGGCTCAACAACATTTGGAGGCAAGGTGACAACATTCCTATCCTTTCTGTATTGCCTTCTTTCATTTTTCCTTTCTTCCATCTTAGCCCATTCAATAGAACTATACAGTTTGCCGCTCTCAATCTTCTTGGTCTTTACTTGCTCCCATGCTGACAGAATTATGGTCCTTGACTCAGGGCTCCACTGCTCAAAGTCAGGCCTAGCTTCCATTTGCTCTCTGTATCTTTTCTTACTGGCTCTGACAGTTTCTTCTTCTTCAGTAGCTGTATATTTTCCTTTTTCCTTTAGAATCTAGTCAGCAGTGGGACTGAATGATGGAATATCAGCAACTAGTTCATCCCACTGAGCACCTTCTTCAGCATAATGAGCTAACTGACCTGTATTCAGGGCATCTTAAATCTGTGTGGGGGGAGCATAGGGATGTTATCATACTAATCTGGTTCTATCCTGAATGATCCCCTTATGACATTTGTGGCCCACACAACATTCTCAGTGTTGGTCTTAATTGTCTCTCTCTCCCCCCTTTTGACTTCTTCAATCAGTTCTTTAGTTTAAGATAGGCTGATCTTGCTTCTTTTAGATTCAAGGTGGTCTACACCAGCTGTTACTTGATTCTTGACCTGCAGCATATGATCATCTAGGATCTTGGTGCAAGCCTCCATCTTTGTGAATATAACAACCTTTTGTTGATCCAATAGTACTTTATCTGCATTGTGTACCGCAACCATGCTGTTAGCTTGAATAGTCTGATTTTCTATGATTATAACATCATTTTTGCCCACCTCATCCAGTTTGTCCATAGTATAATCAATCGTTGGGGCTGCCCTAGTGAAGAATTTTATAGTTTGAACCTTCAGAAGATTGACTTTAAATCTGATAGACTTGATCTCTGTAGATAGCTCATTTCTGATGTTCTTGAGTGCATCATCCACAAAGGTCTCCAGAGTTCTCCTTTGTTCATCTATCAAGCCTCTCAGCTGAGTTAGAAAGACAGGTAGCAATTGATTTGTCCTAGTAGATGTACTTTCATCACAAACGGCTTCTTGTTTTGGTCTAAAATTTGCCCTATTGTTAGAGTCAACCACTATGAATGTCGAGGATTGAGCTCTTTGAGGAACAGTTTCCTCTTTCTCTAATGCTGAGGAATCTATGTTATTCACCTGATCTTGAGTAGGGAGTTCAGAGTGAAGCTCGCCCTCAACATCGGCCATGTCCTCAGTGACATGCAGAATAATCGCAGTATCAGCAACATCATCATTCACAGTATCCCGATAAACTTCTGGAGGACTCTAGAACTGCTCCCCCTCAGACACTACAGTCTCCAAGACTTGGTCCTAATCAGCTCCCCCTCACTCTGAGGGCTGGTGCCAACATGAGACCCTTGGTTTGTTGGAGCAGATACATCAGTAGCTGGGAATTTGGATGTCTCCCCCTCCATCATTGCAGAGATTTTGTCAACAATTTCTTGTTCCCCTTGTCCAACTTCCTCAGCTGATGGTAGGTTTGCTTTAGCTATATCCTTAGATATGGAGGCCTGGGTGCTTGTGTCCCTCCTGGACTCATCAGTTGAGTCAGTCAGGTTGGGATCATGAGGCTCTTCTTTAGGGTGTTTAGATGAACTGCTGGCGGTGCTTTCTTCTGGTATATGAGCTTGTTTTTCTTTCTTCTTGGCAATAGACGGGCCATGGGGCTAAGGACCTGGTCCCATCTGTCTAGCATCTTTATGTCCATTTTTCTCATGTGATGAATCTTGGTTCCTAACCTAATATTGAGGATCCCTTGAACACTATTCAGCAGGTATAGGGAGAGAATTCTTCCTAAATTTGACTCAGCCAATCATTTCACTATTCAGTCAAAAAGAATTCTTCCCCTATCTGTCCTCTTGGAGAGAATTACCTGGGCCATGAGCTAAAACATTTTCTTAGATATTTTGTCATGGGAGCCTGTCTTACATAACAGGGCTTTCCCAATCACATCGGCTAGGAGCTTACCTTGCAAATTCAGTTCCTTCCTGAGAATGGAGCCGGTGGTGTGTTTAGACAGACCATACCACTTCAGGGATGATTTTATGTCTGACTGATCCAGGTCTTCTTCTTCATCTGTCTCTGTAACCATAGACAGCTGCAGTGCCTTACTAAACCTTCTTGGGGTCCTCTTTATCTTTGTCCCAATGATCGCTGACATGATTTTGCTGGAGGATAAGTTGACTGAGGCATTCGAGAACAACTCCAGAACCTCCCGCTTACATAGCAAGCAGGGCTCCAACAGAACGCATTCTAGGTCAGCAACCTGGAGCAGATGTAAAACAAACTGTACTTCCTCATGAGCGTCTTTGAAGCCATTCCGAACAAGTTCACTGCCTTCGAATAGAAAATCCTGATCTTTATTAGCCATCCCTGTCACGAATTTCTGAGAATGAGTAAAACTGTTTCGTCGTCTCGGCGGACTCAGGCAGTGAAGGGCAAAGAACAATATGGCTTATCTTATGCACAACTCCTTTTATTTATAGTTTTATTTTTCTTTTAGAAGTGGAAGAGGTGTGTACGTTTTTGAGATCAAGAACTATGATCAACGGCTGGGATTAATTCTCATCACTTAGCTGCAAACAGTCAATTTTGCCGCATCCGTTGAGCGAACTCCTTGTAATACCCCCTATCCGTTACAAAACATATAACAGTAGGTGAGGCTGGGGCCCAACGCCATATACCACAGACAGGCTGAGTGGTTACTCAATGGAAATCATCCAACTAAGAATCAACGTCCTACACAGAGTACATTTTAGCGGAAGTGAATTAATGGTTGCAAGATAAAGAACCCAGCATAAGCATAAATGTCCACTACTCAAACTCACAGGAATGAAGGTACAATACACAAGTACAATGGCCTTAAGGCCTTACAATTGTTTACTCAAATTATAAGTGTCTTCCAAACCTCGGCACACAGGCCGGTCATAAATGAGAATAAAAAAGAAACACTCAAATTAGGCCTTCGAGGGCCGGCTCAGCAACTTAGGCTTTTGCACGCTATTTACCGCTCGGCTCCGCAGCACCTGCAAGCAACAATCCACCGCAACGGTGGCAAACAAAGCAACGGTCAGCTATGCTGACCAAATTATAATGATCCCGCCCCCAAACTCGGGGCAGCGATGCTCCTTTCCCTGCACTTTGTTAGCATAACCAAGCAGTAAAGTGAATAAACACTTCATCACAGACATGGGCACGCACGACCACCTACCCCGTTGCTCTCAGGGCACATTCTCGGTGAACACGGTCAAAGTCCGCCGACTCACCACCGTCCCTTGGACGGCAATATCTCGTGAGCATTTGGTCTTTCTGGCTACTGCCTAAGACCCTCTATCTATGCCAACGACGAGAACCACACACCTTAGGTCTCTCTAACCGAACCACATAGAGCGGGTACGGTTCCGCCTAACCCGTTGTTCACACTGCAACGTCAACTTAAGCCATCTGTGCGGGTCAAGCTTCCCCGAGTATCGATTCAATCACACACTTCACATAACCCGGTTATGTGCAAGTTGGCTCTCAGACCACCATGTTGGCAGAATCACGCATCTGCCCAGTTTTCCGGGTGCACCTTGGGGTTAGTCCCTAAGGCTCCCTGTTGCAATCTACCGCGTAGAAAACCCAAAAAACAAACAATCGCACGGAGTCTTCTCCGGCCATACATGCAATGCAACATCACTGATCCATACCAACTTGTCCGGATAGGCTTCACACATCATGCCTATGTCCGATTCTCGATTACGGACTCTACATGTACACAACGGGGAGTATTCATGTCTACCCGGAGGAACGCCTCAAACTCACCGCAAACTCGTGAGAGCGGGCTTTCTATGCAAAGGAAAAGAGGACTTCACATGTCCTAGGATGAGAATCGTTACCCTAGCATTTTCCCTTGGCGCCATGGAAATGTATGCGGATGAAAAACACCGCAATCTCCTCGCCTCCGTGAATCCGAAGTCGGCTTGCGATTTGGAGCTCCGAAGCTCCGCCTGTGACCGGATCTAACCTCCTTCTTCTTCCTTGATCTCCCGTCTCTATAGAACTTTAGAAAGAGATTGAGTAAGAGAAATGAGGGTTTTGAAACCCTATTCCCGGGTATAATCCAGCAGGAACAACCCCCAGCCATCGGATCCTAAAATAAGGAAACGGATGACCACGATCCGGACTTGGAAATCCAAAATCTGGGCCGAACATGTCCTGTGACACGCCCGTGTTCCCATTCGCCGTCGAAACTGGCACATCCCGAAAAGAATGCAGGAACCCGACACGCCCGTGTCATACAATACACGACCATGTAGTGTGTCGTGTCACTCCATCGACACAGGACCGAAAACGCCCGAAAGGGACACGGGTACCCGACACGCCCGTGTCGCATTTTGACATGCCCGTGTTTACCCGACATGGCCCATGTGCTGACCCCGTGTATCACCCCCTCCATGGCCCGGCTTCACCCCGTGAAGGACACAGCCTGTAACACGCCCGTATCTCAGGCTGTGTTCGCCGCTCGACGATCGTCGACTCCAAAATTCATCAACCTCTCGGCCAGATCATCAACCCGAGCACGACACACGCTGGGACATGCCTGTGTCTCAGGCCGTGTTCGCTGCTCGACGATCGTGGACTCCAAAATTCATCGACGTTTCAGCCAGATCATCGACACAAGCACGACACACCCTGGGACACGCTCATGTCCCAGGCCGTGTAACCCATACTATGTTCCAAACTTGGTCCGCAACGCTACCCGTCACTCTTTTGAGTTTCGGGGCGTTACAGCTCTCTCCCTCTTAAAAGAATTTCATCCCAAAATTACAGAAAATGGAAAATAACACAAAATAAAACGGTACCTGAGTGGAATAACTTTGGGTACTCCTCAAGCATGGTCTGCTCTCGCTCCCAAGAGAGCTCTTCCCGACCGCAATTGTCCCAACGGATATTGACTATCCTGATCTCTTTGTTGCGTAGCCGCTTGACTTCTGAGTCCTCAATTCGTACGGGCTTGAACTTCGTCATCAACCCATTATCGACCGGCACTTGATCGGCCGCAATCACTTGTGAAGGCTCTTGCACCGCCTTCCGCGGTACGAATATGTGGAATACATCGTGTAGACCGCTAAGCTCCACTGATAGCCTCAATTGATAATCTGCTTCGCCAATCCGCTCCAGAACCTCAAACGGTCCAAGGTACCTCGGGCTTAGCATCTTCAAGCGCCGCACCTCTGAGACACCCTTGAACGGCTTGATCTTCAAGTATACTCAGTCGCTGACAGTGAACTCCACGTTCATATGCTTGGCGTTATAATACTTAGCCTGCCGGTCCTGAGCGATTAGCAACCTCTCTCGAATCATTCGAACCAACGACGTTGCATCTTCCACCTCTTGGCACTTGTACAACTTTGACCCACCCGTTTCCAACCAAGACAACGGCGTGCGACATCTTCTACCATAAAGGGCCTCGAAGGGCACCATTTGTATGCTTACTTTGTAGCTATTGTTGTACGCAAACTCCACCAAGTATAGGTGATCTTCCCACTTGTTGGAACACCCTATTACTAATTTGGGTCAGGATCACTATGTCTCTAGGAATCTGTGTTTGACCTTCTGTATAGCTTAATAGGTCAATTAGAATTGAGTCTAAGGGTTAGAAGTCTAGGATTGGAAGCTGCCCTGAAGACCAAGTTTTTCTGTAGACCAAGTCTAATCGTCGAGCTCAGCACGACGATTCGTCGAACTCCGGTCGACGATCGTCTAGCTCAACTTCGACAGATCGTCGAGCTCCATTCGACGATCGCTGAGCTCAATCTCATAATATCGTCGAGCTCCACTTGACGATCGCTGAGCTCAACTTCGCAATATCGTCGAACTCCATTCGACGATCGCTGAGCTCAGGTCGACGATTTTGACTCTGCATTGGATCCTTATCTCTGAGCTCAGTTCGACGATCTTTGAGCTCAGATCGACGTTTATCTTGCTACTTGGATTTTCCAGTTCGCTGAGCTCAGCTCGACGATAGCAGAGCTCAGTTCGACGATTTCAGTTATCTTTCAGAATTCAAATTTAAATCAGATAGAAGTTATTCTGCATTTAATTCAGAAGATCTGCCAGCCATTTTCATTTACTTCTGGAGCAAGTTTCAAGGGATTTTTCAAGGAACAATTCAGTGGACTTTCCTTCAGAAGAAATTATGCAATTAAGGCTGTAATCAATGCAGACCAACGACTATCTTTGACAGAGTGATATTCTATTCTAGCACAGAGAATAAAAGACAGAATGTTTTTTGAATCAAGACATAGAAGAACAAAAAAAAGGGAGATTGACAAGAAGAGGACACACAACTCAGAATACAGAGACTCTTTCAAAATATTCTGTCAACAAGAATTCTGAAGAACACTCATCAGAGAGATCAAGCTTTCAAAAATCTTCAGATCTCTTCAGCTCTCAAAGTGTTCAAGGCCAATATCATTTCAAGACTCCAGACACTCAACATTTCAGCTTGCTGAAATCATCTTTTGCTGGAGATCTATCTTTGAAGGCCTATCACCCTCAGCAAAGCTCATCTTCCTGAAGATCAAGGACTCAGGGGGAGCTTTGACATCAATCCACTTAGTCTTCTCAGTTGATTGAGAAAGAGAAGACTGCCATCACTCTCTCACCCCCACTCTGTAAAGGGTTTTTCAAACTCCCTTCAAAAGTTTGAATCTGGTTTTTGAGCACCTTGTCAAAAGCTCATTGGTGGCAAGACACCTGATCAAAAAATCTGATTTGGTTTTTGAGCACCTTATCAAAAGCTCATTGGTGCCCAGGACACCTGATCAACTCATCCTGCAGTGGATTCCTACCTAGGGTGGTAGAAGAGTGGATGTACCCAAGTTTGGGGAACCACTATAATTCCTTATGTCATCTGGTTCTGCTTGTTTTCTTTTTTGTTTCTGGCCTTGATTTGTCTGTGCTTAGTTTTTGCATAGTTTAGTTCTGTGATAGATTTATATTTGCTTCCCTGCTCACACTCATTACAACAATTGTTGTAAAGCTTTGCAAAAGTTTTTCTTTGTGTTCAAAAAGCACCATATACTCTATTCACCCCCCCTCTAGAGTATATCAGATCTAGTTTCCCCTTTCAATTGGTATCAGAGGGAGGTTGATTAAACATACCATATCTGTTTGGTTGTACAGGCTAACACCTGAACCCCAAGATCCCAAACTAGATCCTTTTGTTATATTTTATTATTAGATTTAGTTTGCACAAATCTTGGACCAAAACAAAGATTATGCTAGCACCAGACCTCCAGTGTGCAATCTGTCAAAGTTTGCACTTTGGAAAGCAAGGATTAGACTCTACATGAATTCTATTGATGAAGATATTTTTAATTCTGTTTTGACAGTGTGTCCAAGACCCCCAGAAAGCACAAGCACAAATGCTGTTCCACCTCCATCAGGAACAGATGCTGACATCAAAAAGTGGAAAGTAGCTGATGCCAAGGCAATGAACATTCTAGCTCAGACAATGTCAGATGACATTTTTCAAAAGGTAGCTGAATGTAATTCAGCCAAGGAGATTTGGGACAAGCTCTCAGAAATAGTTTCAGGTTCAGCTGATGAGAGAAAGGACAGAAGATCCCATCTTATCTCCCAATATGAGAACTTCAAGAAGGGAGAAACTGAGTCAGTGGGAGACATGTACAACAGACTGAGTCTAATTGTTAGTGAACTGAGGACATTAGACAAAGAGATCTCACTGACAGAACTTAATGACAAGATCCTAATGTGCTTCCCCAGCACTTGGGATTCAAGAATCTGGCCAATTAAAGATGCCAGAAGTCTGAATGAGATCACCACTGAAGCCTTGTTGGGTAAGCTCAAATCTTATGAGCTACTCATCAAGAACAGAGAGGAAGAACAGAAGGCTGCTTCACCAGCCACAAGAAAGGAGAAGACTATAGCATTCAAGGCAACTGAAGATCTGCCTGAAGAGAAAGGAACAGGCAATGATGAACTTCTCAGCTTGCTGGCCAAAAGATTCTATAAGATGGCCAGAAAGGACTTCAGAAGAAGATCATACAAGGAGCAGGACAAGCCAAGGTATGACAAGTCCATTGGCAATAACAAAGACATTATTTGCTTTGGTTGCAGGAAACCAGGGCATATAGTTCCTGACTGTCCAGAAAACAAGAACAAGGATAGAAGGGACAGAAAAGAAAGAAGAAAGGAGAAAGACTCCAAAAGGAGTGGCAATAGCAAACCCTCTTCCAGCAAAAATAAGCATACAAGGAAAGGATTTGTTGCTGAATCCTGGAGTGAGACTGAAGAGGAGTCAGAAGCCTCTTCCAGCTCCAGTGATGATGAGGATGATGCAGAGGAAAAGGAGTTCTGCATGATGGCAATCAATGCCTCACAACACAACTCAAAGGAAGAGGAGTCAGAGTCAGACTCAGAGACTCAACCTGAAGAAGATCAGGTAATCAGCTCTTTTGATTTTACTTCAGAAGATTTTAAATCTGAATTTAAAGCACTATGTTTAGACCTGCTAAAGTCTGAGCAAGAGATCATCTCTCTCAGAAATCAATTATCTGAACAAAGTGTTTTAAAATCAGAAAACCTCAAACTCTCTCAGGAGTTGGAGAACTATAGGGAACAGATAGCTACACTGAAAAGTGAGCTCTCTGAGGCCAAGAAGCTTGAAGAATCTCTCAATGGGAGAAGCCTCAAGCTGATGGACATCACAAGCACAGTGAACTCAAGATTCAACAGTACACTGGGCTTGGGTGCCTCATCCAGCCAACCTATTGTTCTAACAACTCCTATCAAGTTCATTTCTGACAAGGGAAAGGGAGTTGTAGAGGTTGCCAGGAAAAATTCTGATCTGCCTCAGAAAACTAAAGTCCAGCACAAATCGTCGAACGGAGATCGACGATTGCCGAATGAAGATCGACGATCGCCGAACGCAGCTCGACGATCTCAGGACAAATCGTCGAACGCTGATCGACGATCTCAGCCAAGATCGTCGAACGCTGGTCGACGATCCCATATACCTGACCTCAGCCATAGTCGACCGTCGAACGGAGCTCGACGATCTGACCCACGATCGTCGAACGCAGCTCCAAGATCGTCGAACAGAGGTCAGAGCTCTGGAAATTTTTTCAAAGGCAAGTCAAAATTGAATCCTGAGGGTTTTTCATCCCAAACCTTTAACCTTTATACTGAATGGATTATACCTCCAAGGAGATATCATCCTGAAGGATATAAGAGTCAGCCAGGGATGTCCTTCATTTCTGAATTTAGAGGTTATCAACCTAGGCCCAAGGTAAACTGGGTCAAAAACAAGTAAATTGTTTTATGTGCAGGTGAAGACCTATCCAACATCTAACCAGCAATGGTATTTGGATAGTGGGTGCTCTAAGCACATGACAGGGAACAAGGACAATCTCACTTCCTTTAGAGCCAAGCTTGGACCCAAGGTTATCTTTGGTGATTCCAACTTTGGACAAACTAAAGGATATGGTGCAGTCCAGATTGGTTCTGTAACCTTCAAAAAGGTAGCATATGTGGAAGGACTGAAGCACAACCTAATCAGCATCAGTCAGCTATGTGATGAAGGCTACCAGGTGACCTTCAGCAAAACCTTATGCAAAATCAAGTCAGAGGACAACACAACTGTGTTGACAGGTAAAAGGAAAGGTAACATCTACCTAGTAGATTTTCTTTCAACTTCTATAGATATCTGTTTATTTAATTCAGTATGTAGACCAAATGTTTTATGGCATAAGAGATTAGGACACCTAAACCTTAGAACTATTGCTAGGCTCTCCAAGGACAACCTTGTTAGAGGACTACCTTCTGGCCCCTACAAGAAGGAAGGACTATGCAAGGCTTGTCAATTAGGCAAGCAAACAAAAAACAGTTTTAAGTCACTTAATAAGAGTGATTCACCTAGGATATTGTATCTGTTACACATGGATCTATTTGGACCCATCACAGTACAAAGCTTAGGAGGGAAATCCTACACTTTAGTAATTGTAGATGACTTCTCTAGATTCACTTGGGTGTTCTTTCTAAGGAAGAAGTCTGATAACTTTAAGTGTCTGACAGAGTTTCTCAAATGTATACAGATTGAGTTCAATACTCACATTGCCCTGATCAGAAGTGATCATGGGACAGAGTTTGATTCTCTTCTTATGCAAGAGTTCTGTCAGAGTGAAGGGATCAGACACACTTTCTCAGCTCCTAGAACTCCTCAACAAAATGGGGTAGCTGAAAGAAAAAATAGAACCCTTATTGAATCTGCCACTACATTGTTGTCAGATGCTCATCTACCTCTATCCTTTTGGACAGAGGCAGTGAACACCTCCAACTATGTGCTGAACAGAAGTCTGATACATAAACTGAAGGGAAAAACTCCCTATGAATTACTCAAAGGGAAGAAACCTAAAGTTGACTATTTCAGAATTTTTGGTTGCATTTGCTATATTCACAATAATGATAAGAAATATTTAGCAAAATTTCAAGCCAAAGCTGATGAAGGAGTGTTTCTGGGATACTCCATGATCAGCAAGGCCTATAGGGTCTATAATAAATCATCATTGAAAATTGAGGAATCTGTTCATGTTTCTTTTGATGAAACTAACATGTCTTTCAAGGAGAAGATTTCTTCTACCATAGAACCTTTGCAGGAACACTCTCTAGTTGAAGATATGAACAAGTTACAGGTTGCTCAAGAGGATGAAAGCAGTGAAGATGAAGGGAATGCTCAACACATTGAAGCTCAGCTTGAAGAGCCAGTTGTTGTACCACAAGAGGAAACAACAACACAGGTTGGTGAACAATCAACACCCCCTGTTGATTTAGTAACATCAAGAGACCATCCAATTTCCCAGATAATTGGAGAAATCTCAGCTGGTGTGCAAACCAGAAATCAGGTCAACCAAAACCTGTTGCACACCTGCTTCCTTTCTCAAATTGAACCTCAGTCCATTCAAGATGCAGAGCAAGATCCACACTGGATCATTGCCATGCAAGAGGAGTTGCATCAATTTGAGAGGAACAAAGTATGGGAACTAGTGTCAAAGCCTAAGGATCATTCCATTGTTGGAACAAAATGGGTATTCAGGAACAAACTGGATGATCAAGGAGTAATAATAAGGAACAAGGCAAGGCTAGTTGCCCAAGGATATTCTCAAGAAGAAGGAATTGACTACGACCAAACCTTTGCACCTGTTGCAAGATTAGAAGCCATCAGGATATTTTTAGCTTATGCAGCTCACAAAGGCTTCAAGGTTTATCAGATGGATGTCAAGAGTGCCTTCTTAAATGGAGACATCAAAGAGGAAGTCTATGTCAGACAACCTCCAGGTTTTATCTCTCCAACTTATCTTGATTATGTTTTTAGATTAAATAAAGCATTATATGGTCTCAAGCAAGCTCCTAGAGCATGGTATGAGACCCTAGCATGCTTTCTCTTGGAAAATGGTTTTATCAGGGGTAGAGTAGACCAAACTCTTTTTATTAGAACCCATAAGTCTCATACCCTACTAGTACAGATTTATGTAGACGATATCATTTTTGGTTCTACTGACTCAAAATTGTGCAGAAGGTTTTCTAACCTAATGCATTCTAAATTTGAGATGAGTAGCATGGGTGAGCTATCCTTCTTCCTAGGATTGCAAGTCAAACAACATGCTGAAGGCATCTTTATTTCTCAAACCAAATATGCTAATGAGCTGGTTAAGAAATTTGGCATGTCTGAGGCATCTTGTATGAAAACACCCATGCCTACCAATGCTGTATTGGATGCTGATGAACATGGGAAACCTGTTGATCAGACAACATATAGAGCAATGATTGACTCTTTACTGTATCTTACAGCTAGTAGACCAGATATAATGTTTGCTACATGTATATGTGCTAGGTTCCAAGTTAGCCCTAGAGAGTCACACCTCACATTAGTAAAGAGGATTCTTAGGTATGTTAAAAGTTGTCCAAATCTAGGTCTCTGGTATCCAAAAGATTCAGCATTTGAGTTAACTGGATTCTCTGATGCTGATTATGCTGGATGCAGAATTGACAGGAAAAGCACCAGTGGAACTTGTCAGTTCTTGGTGATAGACTTGTCTCTTGGTTTTGCAAGAAACAAACATCTGTGTCAACTTCAACTGCTGAAGCTGAATATATGGCTGCAGGTAGTTGTTGTTCACAAATACTGTGGATTCAAAATCAACTCCTAGACTATGGTTACAGCTTAGAGAAGTCAAAAATCTTTTGTGACAATACAAGTGCTATTTCCATAGCTCAAAATCCAGTCCTCCATAGTAGGACAAAACACATAGAGATTAGGCATCACTTCTTAAGGGACAATGTTGAAAAGAATAAAATTGAACTGCAATATATCCCAACTGATTTACAAAGGGGAGATATTTTCACCAAGCCTTTGGATGAAAAGAAACACACTTTCTTCCTAAATCAGTTAGGAATGTTAGATGGAGGAAGTCTTAATTAATACCCAAGATTTTGAAAGCTAAAAATTGACCAAGACTAGGCAAAATTCTGATTTTTCTTAATGTCTAGGATTTTCTGATCTCTGAACTGCGCTCGACGATTTCCCCAAAGATCGTCGAACGGAGTTCGACGATTTCCAGAATTGTCGAACTGAGTTCAGCGCCCCTCAGATAGTATGAACTATCTCTTCCGGTCAACGATCGTCGAACGGCGCTCGACGATTTTGTTCACTGAACGATCGTCGAACGGAGCTCGACGCCTTTCCAGATCGTCGAACGGAGATCGACGATGTTGGAGTCTCTTCAGATTCCTTTCGAAGCCTCGATCGTCGAACTGAGTTCAACGATCTTTCCAATTCTGCGTCGAACCCTAATATAAAACTCATTTTTTGCCGTCGTTCTCTCTTGCGCTTTCATTTTCTCTGCAAGAATTTTCTTCCCTCCAAACAGTTCTACGCTTGTTCGGTTTGTTTGTTAAGTTTTTGCAGGTACCATGGCCGTCTCAGTTGCTGTCCTCGCCGCAATGAAGTTTGATGCAGGATTTGACATTGATCTGGACTCCTTCAACACCACTGATCAAATCTTCCAGGACATCCTGAGTTTATTCAAGGATCAGCATTTGTCTGCCCTCATGACCACAAGAATCAAACTTGCCTCAGATGAAATAAAAGAATGGGTCCATACTGCTCACAATCTAGACAACAACACCATAGTTGGATCTATTGCTGGAACCCAGGTACCTCTGACCCCAACAGTTTTAACAGAGGTTTTTGGCTTGAGAAATGGTGAAGACACTGTTGAACTATCTGGAGAGGAATTTTCTGATATACTTGCCAGGATGGGTCATCCAGAGGGAAACCCTTGCAAGTTGTTTAAGAGGAACTTGTGAGTTAAATACAGGTTTCTAGATGATGTTGTAGGCAAGGTGCTGTTGGCAAAGCATTCTGCACATGATACCATCTCCAGACATCAGCTCTGCCTCATGGGAGCTCTGGTAGATAGGAAAACCTTGAACTGGGGAGAGGTCTTCTTTGACCTGATAAAGAAGAAGATTAATAAAACCTTTGTAAATTTTGGAAGAATTCTTGGAGTCTTCCTTCAGGCAAGGTGCCCTGCTCTGCTGGTCTCCTCTGGAGTGCACATCAATGCCTCCAAGAGACTCACCTGTGCCCTATTATGGAAGTGGGACAGGCAAATTAGCAAACCCAGCAGGCCCTCTTCAACTGCTCCTTCAGGCACCAGGACTCAAAGAGTCACTCCCCCCCAGGTCTCTGCTCCTGCAGAAGACCTGCCTGCTGCTAGTGCTGCTTCTCCTCTTCCTCCAAGTCCAACCCTACCTATTCCATCCACCACTCCAGCTCCATCCACCATTACAATCTCCAGCCCATCTCCAACATCTATTCCATCTCCAGCAACCATTTCATCACCTCCAGTAGACCAATTCCACCCATTATTCTCATATCCACCACCAGATGTCACCTCATCTCCATCCCTACTATCATTCACCCTTCTGGATGAATCCTACATGGATGATTCCCCCTCTTCTCCTCCAGAATTACCTTCCTCCTCAACATCTTTCCAAGATCTTCTCCACCACATCATTGACCAACCCACATTCACTCCCTCCATATCCATCCCCCTGTCCTCCATCTCCACAATCCCCTCTCCTGAGCCATTCATTCAACCATTCAGCCCTCCACTTCCAGCTTCCTCAGCCATCCCAATACCATCTACCTCTGCTCCTCTTCTTGAGCAAGTAGATCTCTCAGCCCTTGCTGACAAGTTGTATGAGCTCATTGCCCCCAGGCTCTCCCTCCTCTTGGAGACCTCTTTGGCTCCTCTACACTTGTCAGTGGCAGCCCTCTCTGCCAGGCTTTCCTCTCTCCTTCCTCAAGCAGCACCTCCAGCAGTGTGCCTTGATACAGAGGTATCTGCATCCAGGCAGGGGGAGATGCCCTATGAAGCCAGCCTTCATGCTGCTGTTGCTGCTGCTTCTGCTCCTGCTATTGTTACTGCTACTGCTGCTGCTGTGTTTGTATCTGCTGCTCCTGTTGCTGCTGCTCCAGTTCAGGCTCCTACTCCAGTCTTAGCAATAGACCTAAGGTCTTTGCTCTCTGCATTTGATACTGCATATTACAGCTACCTCCCAGAGCCAAATGCTGTCCAGCCCCCAGAAGATCTGTCCAAGGCTCTGGTGCCTCTCTCTGGCTGTGACCCCAACATTCTTTCCTCTTTTGTACTCTCAGTGATGACTGCTGCTGCTGCTGATGAAGAAAAGGCTGTATCTGCTTCTGAAACTGTCTTTGCTGCTGCTGAAGAAAATGTTCCAACTGCTGCTGAAATTCAAATTGTTTCTGATGAGCCCACATCCCAGGATTTTCTGATGACAGAGGCTGCTGTTTTTGAGCCTGCTGAAGATTTTGTTGTTGTTTCTGAAGCTGCTGCTGCCATCATTCCTGAAGTAACCAGTGTTGTTTCTGTTGTTGCTCCTGTATCTATTGTTACATCTGTTGTTGTATCTGTTTCTGTTGCTCCCTCTGCTTCTGCCCCATCTGCTGTTGTTCAACTGAAAGAAGATTTGATGAAGAGGATTGATGCTTTATATGATGCTCAGAGCTCTGAATCTGATGACTACAACACTGCCTCTGATGATTCTTCTGCCACCATTGCAAGGAAAAGGAAGGCAAGAAGTAAGGCAATGAAAAGGGTTCCACCTGCCAAAGTAAAAGATGATAATGATATTCCATACTATATTCTGCACAACTGCCCAATTACTGAACATTGGATGCAGTTCTCTAAAAATCAGCTAAAAGCAATGAAGAAGAAAAGGAAGTATGAGAAGGGCTCCTCCCAGTTCAAGCACCCTCATCCTCCTCCACCACCTCCACCTGATGCAGGTGCAGGTGGCAGCTCTGCAAGCCAAGCCCCATCTAGAAGCCAGGCTCCCTACCAACCCCATGCTAGAACCTATCAAAGGGAAAGCCAGTCTAGGGGCTCTTACTCTAGGAGGGGAGGATATAGGGGAAATCAAAGAGAGACTCAAGTTTATTCTAAAGGGCATTCCAGGCAGCATCCTTACTCCAGGGGAGGACATGCTTCATCTGATACTTCTTCTGGTCCATTCCCCTATAAGCTCAAAGAAACTGTGACTGCCAGGACTCCTCAAGATAATTCTTCCAACAGGTATGAGCCACCTGTACCATTTGAGGACCCTGAGAAGAATCCTATTGCTTGGACTGCTAGGATGAAGGAGTTAGCTGCATTAGACCAGATAAAGAAAGCCAGAGAGCAAGGCCTGGACACCTCTAATATTTCTACAATGTCAGAACAAAGACAGAAAGAATTAGAAAGATATGCCTCCAGCAAGTTCTTTGATGCAGACAGATACATGGAGTTGCATCCAGCTGCAGTGGTTCCCAGGATTTCAAAGCAAACATATTTGGGTGCAGCTGATGATACTAGATCCAACAAAGAAGCTTTAAATCCTAACAGAGAAATCAAAATGGTAAAAGGCAAAGAGAAAAAGTAACTATGTAAGGTGACAATCCTTGGTTTTTCTGACTGCTGTCTGGATATCATGTTATATATATTTCTCTGTGATGTTTCTGCATTGTGTCTAGCTGCTATTGTTTTCATGTTTTTCTGATTGTATGATGTTATTTGATTTTTCCAAAGTCTGTAAATAGTAATCCTAACCCAAATAGGGGGAGATTGTTGGAACACCCTATTACTAATTTGGGTCAGGATCACTATGTCTCTAGGAATCTGTGTTTGACCTTCTGTATAGCTTAATAGGTCAATTAGAATTGAGTCTAAGGGTTAGAAGTCTAGGATTGGAAGCTGCCCTGAAGACCAAGTTTTTCTGTAGACCAAGTCTAATCATCGAGCTCAGCACGACGATTCGTCGAACTCCGGTCGACGATCGTCTAGCTCAACTTCGACAGATCGTCGAGCTCCATTCGACGATCGCTGAGCTCAATCTCATAATATCGTCGAGCTCCACTCGACGATTGCTGAGCTCAACTTCGCAATATCGTCGAACTCCATTCGACGATCGCTGAGCTCAGGTCGATAATTTTGACTCTGCATTGGATCCTTATCTCTGAGCTCAGTTCGACGATCTTTGAGCTCAGATCGACGTTTATCTTGCTACTTGGATTTTCCAGTTCGCTGAGCTCAGCTCGACGATAGCAGAGCTCAGTTCGATGATTTCAGTTATCTTTCAGAATTCAAATTTAAATCAGATAGAAGTTATTCTGCATTTAATTCAGAAGATCTGCCAGCCGTTTTCATTTACTTCTGGAGCAAGTTTCAAGGGATTTTTCAAGGAACAATTCAGTGGACTTTCCTTCAGAAGAAATTATGCAATTAAGGCTGTAATCAATGCAGACCAACGGCTATCTTTGACAGAGTGATATTATATTCTGGCACAGAGAATAAAAGACAGAATGTTTTTTGAATCAAGACATAGAAGAACAAAAAAAAGGGAGATTGACAAGAAGAGGACACACAACTCAGAATACAGAGACTCTTTCAAAATATTCTGTCAACAAGAATTCTAAAGAACACTCATCAGAGAGATCAAGCTTTCAAAAATCTTCAGATCTCTTCAGCTCTCAAAGTGTTCAAGGCCAATATCATTTCAAGACTCCAGACACTCAACATTTCAGCTTGCTGAAATCATCTTTTGCTGGAGATCTATCTTTGAAGGCCTATCACCCTCAGCAAAGCTCATCTTCCTGAAGATCAAGGACTCAGGGGGAGCTTTGACATCAATCCACTTAGTCTTCTCAGTTGATTGAGAAAGAGAAGACTGCCATCACTCTCTCACCCCCACTCTGTAAAGGGTTTTTCAAACTCCCTTCAAAAGTTTGAATCTGGTTTTTGAGCACCTTGTCAAAAGCTCATTGGTGGCAAGACACCTGATCAAAAAATCTGATTTAGTTTTTGAGCACCTTATCAAAAGCTCATTGGTGCCCAGGACACCTGATCAACTCATCCTACAGTGGATTCCTACCTAGGGTGGTAGAAGAGTGGATGTACCCAAGTTTGGGGAACCACTATAATTCCTTGTGTCATCTGGTTCTGCTTGTTTTCTTTTTTGTTTCTGGTCTTGATTTGTCTGTGCTTAGTTTTTGCATAGTTT
Organism: Platanthera guangdongensis; assembly: GCA_039583875.1. Classification (NCBI taxonomy): domain Eukaryota; kingdom Viridiplantae; phylum Streptophyta; class Magnoliopsida; order Asparagales; family Orchidaceae; genus Platanthera; species Platanthera guangdongensis. The sequence goes on along the minus strand of CM077156.1, from coordinate 96,906,274 downwards.
AGTTCTGTGATAGATTTATATTTGCTTCCCTGCTCACACTCATTACAACAATTGTTGTAAAGCTTTGCAAAAGTTTTTCTTTGTGTTCAAAAAGCACCATATACTCTATTCACCTCCCCTCTAGAGTATATCAGATCTAGTTTCCCCTTTCACCACTGCTTCCCGAAATCCAGGACGCACTTGCGAAGCATGTCTTTCATTGTCCTATTGACTCTCTCGGTCTGCCCATCCGTCTGCGGATGAAAGGCTGTGCTAAAACTCAGTTTTGTTCCCAACATTTGCTGCACCAACCTCTAATCATTGGACATGAACTGCCCATATCGGTCACTCATGATGCTGCGAGGCACACCGTGTAGTCGTACTATGTTATCCACATACAACTTTGCCAATTTCTCCAAAGAATCGTCCTTCCTACGCGGAATGAAGTGTGACACCTTCGTCAAACGATCTATGACCACCTAGATGGTGTCATTACCCTTCTGCGACCTTGGCAAACCATGCCCAAAGTCCATAGTAATATCGTCGAACTTCCACTCCGGAATAGGCAAGGACTTCAAAAATCCTCCCGGCTTTTAGCACTCCACCTTCACTAAGGCGCATGTTTGACACTTCGCCACGTACAGTGCCACATCCTTCTTAAGTACTGGCCACCAGAACAACTTCTTCACATCGCAGTATATCTTCATGCTCCCCAGGTGAATCGAGTACTTGGTATGATGCGCCTCGTACAACAATTCCACGCGCAAATTGCCCACGCTTGGGACGCACAGACGACCGTCTTTCCGAAGCAATTCATCCTCAACAACAAATTGGGAATTTGACACATGCAAAGCCTCTATCATGAGTTGCTTCATGCGGCCATCCAGATCCAAAGCCTGCCGAATTTGATCAGCCAGGTCACACTGAACTTCTGTCCAGTTCAATAGCGCTTCTGCACTTGATTGCTTGTCTACGCAATAGATCTCCAACGCCTCCAACTCCCGAACCAACCGCTCATCATGGACCGGCAGCCAATTGGCTTGAGCTGGGGCCCTACGACTCAACGTGTCCGCAACCGCATTGCCTTTCTCAAGCACATAGTAAATTTTGAACGTGTAGTCCCCCAGGAACTCCATCCATCTCCTCCGACGCATGTTTAGATCTTTCTGATCCAACAAGTATTTCAGGCTCTTGTGGTCGGTATAGATATCGACTTTCACCCCATACAAGTAGCGCCTCCATAGTTTCAAGGCAAAATTCACGGCCGCTAACTCCAAGTCATGGATCGGATAATTCCTCTCGTGCACTTTCAGCTGTCTCGAGCCATATGCTATCACACTTCCATGCTGCAGTAGCACAAACCCAAGCCACTGCCTGAAGCATCGCTATAGATTTCAAAGCCTTCGGTCCCACTCGGCGAACTCAGCACAGGCGCCGTGGTCAACCGACTCTTCAACTCCTTAAAAGCTCATGCGCACTCCGGCGTCCAAACAAACTCTTGCTCCTTCATCGTCAGAGTCATGAGGGGTAACGCTATCTGCTAGAAGTTCTCCACAAAGCGCCTGTAATAGCCGGCAAGCCCCAGAAAACTCCGGACTTCCGCTACCGTAGACAGTACAGGCCACTCTCATATCGCAACAATCTTTGTCGGATCCACCGCAATTCCCTCTCCACTGACTATGTGACCAAGGAACGCCACTGAGGATAACTAAAACTCGCATTTGGAGAACTTGGAGTACAATTGATTCCTCCTCAGCGTCTCCAACACCAAATGTAGATGCTTAAAGTGATCCTCCTCACTCTGCGAGTACACCAAAATATTGTCGATGAAGACGATCACAAAGTGGTCCAAGTACTCCCTGAAAGTCCTGTTCATCAAATCCATGAACACCAACGGCGCATTAGTCAGCCCAAACGGCATGACCGTAAACTCGTAATGCCCGTATCTCGTACTAAAAGTTGTCTTAGGGATATCCATTTCCCTTATCCTCAACTGATAATAACTGGACTTAAGATCCAATTTTGAGTACACCGTCGACCCGACTAACTGATCAAATAGATCATCAATCCTTGGGATTGGGTACTTATTCTTCTCCGTTAACTTGTTCAGTTTTAGGTAATCGATATAAAGTCTCAAGCTTTCATCCTTCTTCTTAACAAAAAGGACCGGAGCGCTCCAAGGTGACAAACTTGGACGCACATACGCCTGCTCCAACAACTCTTGCAGTTAAACCTTCAACGTCGTCATTTCCTTAGGCGCTAGCCGATATGGAGAGCGTGACACAGGTTTCGCACCTAGCACTAGCTCGATAGTGAAATCTATCTCCCGTTGAGGTGGGGCCCCAGGAAGATCACCAGGGAACACATCAAGGTACTCGGATACCACTGAAATACTATCCAACATAGGCTTAGGCTTTGCAACCTCCACTAGTGTAAAAAATAGCTCTGCTCCAGCACGAACCGCCTTCACCACCTAAAGAGCAGACATCAAATTCTTGCTCGACCCTTACAAGCCCGTAGAGGTCGTCTCATGACCTGTCCCCAACTTGACTTCTTTGAGACCACAATCAATATAAGCTTGCTGCTCCGAGAGGCAATCCATGCCAAATATCACGTCGAACTCCACCAGAGGTAGTAACAACACTTACAAATCGAACTCTTGACTCCCAATATGAATCTTTAAACCACAGATTCTATCAGCGCGCATCGGACACCCATTCGGCAACAACACATCCAGTTTGTCCTTCGCCATCGAATAAGGTACTCCGATGCGCGATATGAATCCTTCGAATAAAAAGGAGTGCGAAGTTCCCGTATCGAAGAGTTCTCTTGCCGAATTCTCACAAATCAAAACAAATCCTAAACAAGCAGTGGTAAGGTAACACGCGCATAACAAGTATTTAAAATTTAACTTGCTATAAATTTAAACCATACATGTCACCATATCCGCTTGCTTAATGGCCTCCTGCTGGCCAAGATTATAAACTCTAGGTTGAGCTGGAGCATAATGGGACACGGTTGACTCCACCGCCTTGCCCTTCTCTTCATATGTTGCTCCCGACTTCCTCTCAGACTTGGGACGTCCGCTCCAGCAGTCACGGGCAAAGTGCCCCCGCTTTCCCAAGTAAAGCATGCGCCCGGGGTTCAACCCGTAGTCGCCCCAGAAGCACCGGAAGAAGGGGCCGAACCCGAAGTCCTAGCCTTCTTATGGAACTTACGGTACCCAGACCTTGAGTTAGCCAGCACCTTGAACTCAGTCTTCTTATCACCAAAGTTTTTCTTCGCTTGCACATTCTTCAAGTCCTTCTCCAAAGACTGGGCCGTGTTGACTAGGGTCAAGAAGCCCTACGTTATAGGCCTCGAGAGTAGTAGACTCAAGTCATCTCTCAGACCTTCGTAGAAACGGTTCGCCTTGCACTCCTCATCCGCGAATGTGGAGCTAGCGTACTGACCCAACCGAGTAAATTCGTAGAGATACTTATCCACGCTACTCTCTCCTTGTGATAATTTCAAGAACTCATTCTCCAATGTTATCCTCTGCGCCGAAGGGAGGTACCTTGCCAAGAACAATCTCGAAAACTCTTCCATCGAGACGTCCATGAGTTGCCTTCCTCTCAAGTGATGCAGCTCTAAACCTTCCCACCACATCCTCGCATCCCCGTCCAACAGGAATGTAGCTATAGTGGTCATCTTCCACTCCTCTGTCTCCATCGCTGTCAAGACTCTCTTCACTCAAGAGAGCCATTCTTCAGCTTGGGATGGGGTTCCCAACCCCGAGAACACAGGAGGATTAAAGTTCATAACATGTTTGAGCTGCCTTTCAGTTGCTCTCCTCGGCACCAAAGGTTCCACCACTACCTACTATACTCTTCTCGGTTCATCCCTTTGAAGCAGTACCTACTCCATCGTAGGAGCGAGCTGCTGCATTTGCCTTGCAGGCTGCGTATTGATCATGCAAACATTGCTTCGGCAACCAATCGTATGGTTTCAGCCGAGGGAGGTGTTGCAGGAGCATCGTTTGGTGCACTGCTAGCCTCAGAAACTGGGCGTTCTGACGGCCCTGCACCACTTTTGGTAACCTATAGTTGTACAAAACACCGTTAAGCGACCATACAAAATTGCAAAAAGCAATTATAGGAACACGCAGGTTCCTCAAACATGTGTATTTTAATTCCTAAGTGGACATTCATGGGTTCTTTTGATGTTATAACGATGACGCACACACATGTGCTCACCACCACTTAAAAGAATTCGCCCACAAATTCATTTAAGCCTGACCGAAACCAGTAGTCTGATACCAAATTATAACACCCCCTATCCGTCGCATAGCATATAGCAGTAGGTCCGGCCGGGGCCCGACGCCATATACCACAGACAGACCGGGTGGTTACTCAATGGAAACCATCAAACTAAGAATTAACGTCCTACACAGAGTACATTCTAGTGGAAGTGAATTAAAGGTTGCAAGACAAAGAACCAAGCATAAGCATAAATGTCCGCTACTCAAACCCACAGGAATGAATGTACAATACACAAGTACAATGGCCTTAAGGCCTTACAATTGTTTACTCAAATTATAAGTGTCTTCCAAACCTCGGCATGCAGGCCGGTCATACATGAGAATAAAAAAAACTCAAATTAGGCCTTCGAGGGCCGGCTCAGCAACTTGGGCTTTTGCCCGCTATTTATCGCCGGCTCTACAGCACCTGCAAGCAACAATCCACCGCAACGGTGGCAAACAAAGCAACGGTCAGCTATGCTGACCAAATTATAACGACCCCGCCCCCAAACTTGGGGCGGCGATGCTCTTTTTCCTGTACTTTGTTAGCATAACCAAGCAGTAAAGTGAATAAACACTTCATCACAGGCGTGGGCACGCACGACCACACACCACGTGCTCTCAGGGCACAATCTCGGTGAACACGGTCAAAGTCCGCCGGCTCACCACCGTCCCTTGGACGGTAATATCTCGTGAGCATTTGGTCTTTCTGGCACTGCCTAAGACCCTCTATCTATGCCAACGACGAGTACCACGCACCTTAGGTCTCTCTAACCGAACTACATAGAGCGGGTATGGTTCCGCCTAACCCGTTGCTCACACTGCAACGTCAACTTAAGCCATCTGCGCGGGTCAAGCTTCCTCGAGTCCTGATTCAATCATACGCTTCACATAACCCAGTTATGTGCAAGTTGGCTCTCAGGCCACCATGTTGGTAGAATCACACATCTGCCTAGTTTTTCGGGTGCACCTTGGGGTTAGTCCCTAAGGCTCCCTATTGCAATCTACCGTGTAGAAAATCCAAAAAACAAACAATCACACAGAGTCTTCTCCGGCCATACATGCAATGCAACATCACCGATCCAGAACAACTTGTCTAGGTAGGCTTCACACATCATGCCTATGTCCGATTCTCGATTACGGACTCTACAAGTAAACAACGAGGACTATTCATGTATACCCGAAGGAACGCCTCAAACTCACCGCAAACTCGCGAGAGCGGGCTTCCTATGCAAAGGAAAAGAGGACTTCACATGTCCTAGGATGAGAATCGTTACCCTAGCATTTTTCCTTGGCGCCATGGAAATGTATGTAGATGAAAAGCACCACAATCTCCTCGCCTCCGTAAATTCGAAGTCGGCTTGCGATTTGGAGCTCTGAAGCTCCGCCGGTGACCGGATCTAGCCTCCTACTTCTTACTTGCTCTCCCCTCTCTCTAGAACTTTAGAAAGAGATTGAGTAAGAGAAATAAGGGCTTTAAAACCCTATTCCCGGGTATAATCCAACAGGAACAACCCCCAGCCGTCGGATCCCAAAATAGGTAAACGGGCGGCCATGATTCAGACTTGAAATCCAAAATCTGGGCAAAACACGACCTGTGACACGCTCGTATCCAGGGCCGTGTTCCCCATTTACCGTCGAAACCGATGCATCCCGAAAAGAACACGGGCACCCGACACCCCCGTGTCAAACTTGACATGCCCGTGTCATACAGTACACGGCCGTGTAGTGTGCCATGTCACTCCATCGACACAGGACCGAAAACGCCCGAAAGGGACACTGATACCCGACACGTCCGTGTCGCATTTTGACACGCCCGTGTCTACCCGACACGGCCCGTGTGCTGACCCGTGTATCACCCCCACCACGGACCGACTTCACCCCGTGAAGGACACGACCTGGGACATGCCCGTGTCTCAGGCCGTGTTCGCTGCTCGATGATCATCGACTCCAAAATTTGTCGACCTCTCGGCCAGATCGTCGACCCGAGCACGACACGCCCTGGGACACACCCGTGTCTCAGGCCGTGTTCGCTACTCGACGATCGTCGACTCCAAAATTCGTTGACCTTTTGGCCAGATCGTCGACCCGAGCATGACATGCCCTGGGACACGCCCGTGTCCCAGGCCGTGTAACCCCCACCAAGTTCCAAACTTGGTTCGCAATGTTACACGTCGCTCTTTTGATTTTCGGGGCATTACACTCCTAATGCAGTCGATGATCTTAAAATTTGTCCACTTTGACTGAACTTACTTCTTTGGAGATGGCAAGTTTCCTCCTTGCTTTTCCAATCTCCCATTTATTCTCTTGTTGATCAATGTCTACTTCCCTGTTGAGCTTATCCAGGAGGTTATAACATTGTCCTCTTCTTGAGCAGGGAGTTCATGCAACACCCCAAAAATTGGAAACATAAATTTTGATAGCCATCTCTGGGCGATAGCGATAGCACTTGATGCTTTCAAGCATTGAGTAAACTCAAAGAATCGTTGAGTAAGAGACTATTGCATGGTGATATTGGGTATTACGCGGCGATACCACTCAACACACTCAATGCTTTCAACGAAGCGTTGAGTTGACTTAACGCACTCGACGCTTTCAACAAATCGTCGAGTGAGCTATCACATGGCGACTATGGGCATCGCTGGGAGATACTGCCACGTGTGGCTTGACACGTGTCAGATGGCTGTCGGCGACCGAAGAGCGGTGGTTAACTAGGGTCAAGGCGGTTATGATCTCTATCGCCAGGCGATAGCCGATATCGCATGGCGATATCGTTTTTTTTACTATTCAGCTGAAATCATGGCCTTTGCTTCCTTTTTATGAAATGATAATGTGGTTGGGATTAATCCCGAGGCCACTTAAGCAGAGGAGGGGTGAAAGAGAAGTCATTTCTCTTCTTCTTTCTCTCTCCCCTCCTTTTATTATCATCTTAAGTGAAAAGAGCTAAGAAAAAAGACTGAGGCTAAGGCTGAGCTTGAAAAGCTTGGTGAAGGAGATCTAGTGGACAAGATCAAAATCCGAGGCTAGATCCGCGAAGATGAAAAAGAGGTGCTCCTTTCCAACTAGATAGAAAGCTTCGCCATGGCTCCAAAATGGATTATGAGTGTAACGATCTTCATTCTTGGACAAGTGAAGTCCTCCTTTTTTTCATATGCATGGAATCCCCTACCAAAAGGTGGAGAGTCGAGGGAATTTCGATGGGTTGATACGTGATATCCCCGGGTGGTTTTGCATACAGAATCCAGAAATTATAGTACAGAATAGGCATATTGTGTGAAGCCTATCCGGACGGGTTGGTCTGGATTAGTGATGTTTTATTTTGCGTGCCCGAGAAGAATCAGAGTATAAACGACTAGTTGACAGGGTCTGTGGGTTGTTCCTGTGAAATGAGAGTAGCGGGAAGTACTGGGGGTGAGCTCTAGGAAAATACCAAGAAAATACCACAGTTTGCATAACTATTGGATATCACCAGGCGACATCGAGTATCACTGGCGATAACTCTTAGTGAGCTGTGATTACTATGAAAGACCTGTTTTTTGGCACTGCAGGATACTGCAGGGTGGTGGCTAGATGGATGTTCTAGTTGTGGCTGAGTCTGGAGACAGAAGAGAGTTCTGTCGCTAACGCCAGGCGATAGTGACTATCGCTTGTGATATCTTCTAGATAGCTTATTACTTACAAGGCCCAGCTATGGTCGTGAGTGCCATTGTTTATCGATTGCAGGCTTTGGTCCTGGGGACCTGGTGGGTGACAGTCGAAGCTGAGAGCTTGAAGAGCCTAGCTAAAGAAAGTCAGAGAGCCTAACGGGAAAGGGGAGGCTGAACCGCGTCTTGTCGTTCGCCTTGATGGCTGGGACCGTCGGCATTGGCATGGCGACTTATGCAATGAGATGTAGCTGAACTATACCCGTATTATGTCATTTAGACTAGATTTCCTAAAGTAACTGGCTTTCATCATTGGCATAATGTGAGTCTTAGGCCCCGTGTCGGAAATACTAAAATGCTCAAGTGAACCATCAAGTTCGGGACTGTGGATGGTGGTGGGACCCAGAGAAGTCTGGTACACCGAGACTATGCCCTAAGTGCACGAAATGTTTGGTCGTTTAGGCACTTTTTTGTGATATGTTGAATGGTGCTTAAGTGCACCTCCTTGTGATATGTCTGTTGTATTAATATTATGCCTGCAGGGAAGGAATACCACTACCCCGGGAATGGGGTAATGTCATTATAAATTGGTCGGCGGAAAGCTGACCGTTGCCTTATTTTCCTCCGTTGTGGTTGATTGTCCACGTGCAGGTGTTGGAGAGCCTTGCGGGAAATAGTGGGTTGCTTCCCTTGTTACTATGCCGACCCTCGAAAGCCAAGCGAAGGATTTTTAATGTTTTCATGCATGGCCGACCTGCGTGCCGATGTATGAAAATACTTGTGTAAAAGAGAAACCATTGTAAGTCCTTAAGGCCATTTTGACTTTGGTGTATTTTTGAAAACATTCCTATTTGGTTTTTATTAGTGTACATGTATACTACTTGATTTCAAAGTGCAACCCCTGAAGCTTCCGCTATAATACTCTGAGTTAGGATGCATGTAGTTTTGATATTAACATGTAACTCCGCCGACTGTCTGTAGGATATGGTGTGGGGCCCCGACTGGACCCTCTGTTATATTTCATGTGATGGATGGAGGTGTTACAATTTGGTATCCACTTGTCTTGATTTTCCTTCTCCGAATTCGTGGTTGAATTCGTTTGAGGGGTGGCAAGCACGTGTTTGTGCTTACCGTTATAACACAAATGGACTTAAGAATAACCACTTAGGAATAAAAATACACATGTTTGAGGAACCCGAACATTCCTAATAGTCGTTGTTTGCCTTTTTCGCAGTCACTAAATTGTGTATTTTACACGTATAGGTGACTAGAAGTGGTGCGGGGCAGTCTGAACCCCAGTGTTCTGTTGAGAGTGCAAAACTAGCTGATGTGCTCACACCTCCTCCTTCTGCAGAAATAGTACGCTTAGCAGCTGAAGCAGTGTTTGCAATAATGAACGCACAACCAACTGGGAAGGTGTGACCTGCAATGGTGCCAGCAAGGTTGGTGTTATCGAGCCTATAACTGCTAGGAAAGTGGCTGCTGAGGCTTTGGTTGAGAAGTGAGCGACTGATCGACAACTGAAGCACTTCATGAGCTTTAGTCCGCTTACGTTTACGGGTTCAGGATCCCCAATGTAGGCAGCGGACTGGCTTTCACATTTCAAGAGGATATTGATGGCAATTGATACAGAGGAGGGAAAAAAGGTCACCTTGGCCACTTTCCTATTGGAAGGAGAGGCTCGACTTTGGTGGGATGAGTTGGAGTGACACCACTTCGTGGGCAGGCGACTATCGGAGGTCTCCATGGAGGAGTTTTTGAGACTGTTCCTATCAAAGCATCTGTCGTCATCGCAGTGAATTGCCAAGGAAAATGAGTTCTAGCATTTGACTCAGGGCGAGGGTAGTGTGGATGACTACCTGTATGAGTTTACCAGGTTGTGGTGTTATGCAAGGTCTATTTTTGCTGACAAAGAGCGTAAGACCTATAGGTTCTACGAGGGATTGCAGGATAAACTGAGGTTACTGCTCTCGGATCCGATGAACCAAGGGTTCCAAGTGTTGGTGAATACGACTCGTTCGTTAGAGAAAGACGTGAAGAGGGTGCAGGGCAAGAGTGACTTGGCTATGATAAAGCCTGAGTTCAAAATCCTGCATCTTGGAAAGTCTGACTAATGTAAGAGATGAAATAAGAAGTCCAAGTCTTTTGGGCAGGCTCCTTCTGGTGGTACTTCTGGAGCAACATCAGGGCGAGGCCCGCTCACATGTTATACTTTTGGCAAGCTAGGTCATTTTGCACGTGATTGTACCAGTGGCCTTCCAAAGAAGGACAAAAAGGCAGGAACATCGTATGCTGAAAAGGGAAAGGTGGTGGAGTCCGCTGCATCCCAATATGCTCCAGCTTAACCAAGGGTGTATTATCTGGGCCACCAAGAGGCCATCAAATAGGCTGATGTCGTCATAGGTACGAGTAGTATATATTTTTCATGCTTTATATACTTTATGCCTTGTGAATTTCTTGTGTATAACTTGATAAGTATAGGCTTTGTTCTTATTGGGGACCATCCAGCGAGGGCACTGTTCGATACAGGTGCTTCACATTCATTTCTATCTGAGGACTTCGTATCGTTGATCGTGGTGCCCACTCTTATGTCGACAGATAGAGTAAAATTGTTGTTACCTAACGATGTATGATGTGTGCATATAAGTTTTGCTGTCTTAAGGTACGGATTAGAAGTCAGGATTTTGGATTGGAGGCATATGTGCTGCCGATATCTGAGTTCAATGTAATCTTTGGTATGGACTGGCTCACGGAGTAGCGTGCCTGTATAGAACACCAAATGAGAGACTAAGTTCGTTGGTATGTGACGATCGAGCAAGATATTTTTGTCTGCTCTCCATGTAGTTAAAGTTGTTCTAAAGGGCGTATAGTTATTCTTCACACTGTTAGAGGCTGTTGAGTCGAAGTCACACTGGGGCAGAACACCAAATGAGAGACTAAGTTCGTTGGTATGCAAGGATCGAGCAAGATATTTATGTCTGCTCTCCAGGTAGTCAAAGTTGTTCGGAAGGGCGCGGAGTTATTCTTCACGCTATTAGAGGCTGTTGAGTCGAAGTCTAGTTTGAGTGATGTTCCTATTGTATCATAGTATACAGATGTATTTCTTAAGGATCTCCCTGGGTTAACACCCCAGCGGGAGATTGACTTCACTATAGAGTTGGTGCTAAGTGCAAAACTTCTGGCCCTCTCGCCGTACCGGGTTGCGCCAAAGGAGACGGCAGAATTGAAAGTTCAATTGGAAGAATTGCTAGAGCAAGGCTATATAAATCCAAGTATGTCACCTTGGAGTGCCTTGGTTCTTTTTGTGAAAAAGAAGGACAGAAGCTTGCGTCTATGCATTGATTATCGAGAGCTGAATAAGCTGATGGAGAAGAACAAGTATCTGATACCACAGATTGATGACTTGTTCGATCAGCTGGTGGGGTCAACTGTCTACTAGAAGCTGTATCTAAAGTCTGGCTATTACCAGCCGAGGATTCTAAAAGATGATATTCCCAAGACAACGTTTGGTACACGCTATGACCATTATGAGTTCAATGTAATATCATTTGGGATATCAAATGCGTCATCGATATTCATGGACTTAATGCATCAAATGTTTAGAGAGTACTTGGACCTATTTTTGATCGTCTTTATTGATGATATATTGGTGTACTCTCAGTCCGAAGAAGATCATGCAAATCATTTGCGGATGATTTTGCACACCTTGAGGAGAAACAAGCTCTATGCCAAGTTCTCAAAGGGTGAGTTTTGGCTGTCGTCGGTGGCTTTTCTTGGCCATGTGGTTAGTGGAGAAGGTATTGCGGTGGATCCGATGAAGATAGTTGTGATACGGGAGTGGCCTGTGTTGTCTTCTATTGCAAAAGTCAGGAGTTTCCTTGGACTTGTTGGCTACTATATGCGCTTTATAAAGAACTTTTTGCAGATAGCCTTTCCTCTCACTACGCTGACGAGGAAAGATCAGAAGTTTGTTTGGATGCCTGAGTGCGCGCAAGCTTTTGAGGAATTAAATAGTCGTTTGACCACATCACCTATTTTGAGTTCGCCATATGGTAAAGACGGCTTTGAGATCTACAGTGATGCTTCGGGGAGCGGCTTAGGCTGCGTTCTTATTCAGTTCAGAAAGGTTATTGCTTATGGCTCACGCCAGTTGTAAGTGCATGAGCGAAATTATCCAGTCCACGACTTTGAGTTAGCGGCTATGATTTTTGCACTTAAACTGTGGCATCGTTATTTATATGGCGTAAAAGTTGACATCTTCATGGACCATAAGAGCCTTAAATACTTAATAGATCAGAAGGATCTGAATATGTGGCAACGGAGGTGGATGGTGTTCCTTGGGGACTACACTTACCAGATACACTATTCTCCAGGAAAGGGAATGTGGTTGCAGATTCCTTGAGTCAGTGGACTCCGGTAAGGGCAAGTTGGTTGCAGATGCATGACGAGTGTCTGATCCAGGAGTTGGATGCCTTAGAGATTTCTTGTGTCGACAAGAATTCTACTGCTAATGCATGCCTGAACTAGATGGAGGTACAATATGACCTTGCGGACAGGGTTCGGCGAGCAACAGAACTCGATGAGAGTATGAAATGTTATGTAGAGGATGGGTCCAATTCCCAATTCACCCTGGATGATGGTCTTTTGAGAAAGGACGATCGTTTGTGCATCCTGAATGTGGGAAAATTATGGGATGAATTGATGTATGAGGCATATTTTACAAAGTACTCAATTCACTAAGGGAGCATAAAGATGTACAAGGACATAAAAAAATTGTTCGGGTGACTGGGTCTGAAGAAAGACATAGCTCTTTACGTGGCAAAGTGTCAAACTTGTGCCCTAGTGAATGCAGAATGTTAGAAGCCCGGCGGTTTCCTGAAGTCGTTACAATTCCTGTATGGAAGTTTGATGATATATCTATGGATTTCATGCACGGACTGCCGAGATCATAGAGCGAAAACGATGTCGTGTGAGTGATTGTTGACCGATTGACAAAGGTATCACACTTCATACCAAACAAGAAGGACGATTTAGTGGAAAAGTTGGCTAAGTTGTACATCGACAACATAGTACGATTACAAGGTGTTCCCCGTAGCATTGTTAGTGACCGAGATGGGTGCTTTACTTCGAATGATTGGAGGATAATCCACCAGTTGTTAAGTACTCAACTGAAGTTCAGTACGACCTTTCATCTGCAGATGGATGGTCAGACCTAGAGGACCAATCAAACAATGGAGGATATGCTCCGGATGTGTGCCTTGGATTTTGGGAAGAGGTGGGAGGAACATCTCTATAAACAATGATTTTGAACTAATTGGCTATTCATATGCATACTTTATTGGTTGCAACGAAGATGGGAAGAGAATAAGTGGTACTTGTCAAGTCTTAGGAAGGAGAATGATCTCATAGAGTAGTTAGAAGCAGACTAGTGTGGTCATATCCATAGCTGAGTCTGCATATATTTCTGCTAGGAGCTGCTGTGCACAACTCTTGTGGATACAGAATCAGCTAGAGGATTACAACCTCAAGGTAAGTCATTCTCCTTAATATTGTGACTCATCCAGTGTAATTTCCATTACTAAGAATCATGTCTCGCATAGCAGGACTGAGCATATAAAAATTAGATATCATTTTATTAGAGAACATGTAGAGAGTGAAGATATCTATCTTAAAAATGTCTCCATTGACAATCAAGTTGCTGATATCTTCATTAAGCCATTAGATGAGGCTAAATTCAATCACTTTAAAATTTAGTTATGAATGCTTAGTGTAGAATAATTCATTTACATTCCGATTGTTTTTTTTCATCATGTGATATTTCAGTTGTAGAATAATTTTCTCTACATTTTAGATGTCATCTCATCATAGTTTGAAATTATATTAGAAAATAGGTATGATGTTAGAATAACTTTAATTAGTCATCTTAACAAGCTGGAAATAAGCAGTAACATTGTTAGAATTTGATAGCTGCTAGAAAATACTTAGTGGCATGTAAGGTTAACAACTTTAATTAAAATTCATAAGTAAAAAATGACCCCTTTTAATAATAGTTATCAACCAAATTGGTTTGGCATATGTGCAATGTTAGACAGTGAGGTCAGTTGGATCAGCTGAGAAAGTCTCAGCTAAGCTGCTAGGACTGCTGAGATAGTCTTAACGGTATATAAATATTACCATGTCCCAGCAGATTATCAATCTGTATCAGCGCAACCGCTGAGACAGGCTGTTTAATTAAAATCAATTAATTTTAAGTTGTCAACATGAGTCAAAATTATCATTTAGGCTGACCCCTCATTTCAAAACCATTCATATAAATAATGCTAAACTAAATTGGAAGCCATTAAACCCTTAATCCTTTCAAGCCATCGAGACTGACACTTCCTTTCCACCATCTCAGTGTCAAGTCTTTCAGAGAAAATGATGCCAAAACATAACAAAGATCTACAGGAAGGATATGAGATTGTTTGTGCTGAGTATCAAGCATGCCCTAAGAAATCTCACTACTCAGTTGAAAAGAGAATTTTGAGATATCTTAAGAGAAGCCAACATCTTGGCCTTTGGTACCCTAGAAACAATGATTTTGAACGAATTGGCTATTCAGATGCAGACTTTAGCTATCAAGTTAGTATTCAGATGACACCCTTTGAAGCTTTATACAGGAGCAAGTGTCGTACTCCTTTAGCTTGTGCGGAAACAGGCGAATCAAAGTTTTATAAGCGTAAGGAGATCGAAGATGCAAATTCGACTATACGCATCATTTGAGAAAGACTATTGGTAGCCCAAGATAGGCACGCGAAATATTATAACGCTAAGCACCGAAACATGGAGTTTGTGGTTGGCGATTGAGTATATTGGAAGATCAAACCATTCAAAGGCGTGTCCAGGATTCAACGCTTGAAAAAGTTGAGTCTGAGGTATCTTGGTCCGTTTAAAGTGGTTGAACGAGCCGAAGAAGCTGCCTACTAGTTAGCTCTTTCGGTGGAGCTAAGTGTCTTGCACGATTTGTTTCACATATCTGTGCTGTTGAAAGCTGTGAAAGAGCCAACTCAAGTGATTGCGGATGATCGAGTACCAGTCGATCATGGGCTGATGATGAAGGTTAGACCCATTCAGATCGAGGATACGAAGATCAAGCAACTACAGGACAAGACAATTGGGATGGTCATAGTCCGTCGGGACAGTTTTGGCCAAGAAGAACTGACATGGGAGCATGAGCAAATCATGCCCGATGAGTTTCCAGAGTTGTTTATAAATTAATGTTGTAATTTTGTTTTGTGAAAAAATGTGTTGTAACATATTAATTGTTGTTTTTATTACCTACAAATGAGTAAATTTCGAGACGAAATTTTTGTAAGGAGGGGAGGTTTGTAGCACCCAAAAAATGGAAACAGAACTTCTGATAGCTATTGTCGGGAGACAGTGGGTATCACTGGTGAGAAACGCTTGCAAATATTCCTGAACTGAGTGTGTACCCTGCACTAAGAGCATGTTCAACTGCTGCCCCAAAGGTCCTATAAATGTCGTTTGCTCCATCACACCACCCGACGTTAGAATAATAGGGGACTGCACACGTATTTCATTTTGTGCTCTAATCACAGCGAACACTGCTTCCACCACCATTCTTATGGTTTCAGTGGAGGTGTAACACCCCCTATCCGTCGCATAGCATATAGCAGTAGGTCCGGCCGGGGCCCGACGCCATATACCACAGACAGACCGGGTGGTTACTTATGGAAACCATCCAACCAATCTCAACGTCCTACACAGAGCATTCTAGCGGAAGCAATTTATTAAAGTTGCAAAACAAGAACCCAGCACAAGCATGAATGTCCACTAGCAAGATAATAGGAATGTTATTACAAAATACTCAAAAGTCGGCCTTAAGGCCTTACAAAATGTTTCACTTGTCTTTTACATGATTTCCAAACCTCGGCACGCAGGCCGGCCATACATGAACAAAACATAAAACATTTCCATTCGGGCCTTCGAGGGCCAGCTTCGCAAAAAGGGCTTTAGCCCGCTATTGACCGCTTGGTCCAGCTGCACCTGCAAGCAAACAAACCACCGCACGGTGGCAAACAAAGCAACGGTCAGCAATGCTGACCAAATTATAACGATCCCGCCCCCAACTCGGGGCGGCGATGCTCCTTCCCTGCATTTCATTAGCACAAGCGAGCAATGCATATAATCATAGCCATTTCATCACAGACGTTGGCTCGTACGGCCACACGTCCCGTGCACTCAGGGCACATTCTCGGTGAACCGGTCGATGTTACGTCAAATAAAGCCATGAACATTCCGGACTCACCACCGCCTCTTGGACGGTCATTCCTATGAGCAATTTGTCTTCATGGTATTGGTCACGTCAAATTAAGCCATGGACCACCGAAGACCCCCATTTATGCCAACGGCGAGTCCCATGTAACCTTAGGTCGCTCTAACCGGACGACATAAAGCGGGTACGGCTCCATCTAACCCGTGCTCACATCGCAACGACAATTTAAGCCATATGCGCGGGTCAAACTTTCACCGAGTCCCATTCTACCGCAAGTCACATAACCTCGTTATGTTCAAGTTGGCTTCCAAGCCACCAAGTTGGCAAGACCTCGTGTCCGCCCAGTTTTCCGGGTGCACCTTTGGGTTAGTCCCCAAGGCTCCCTGCTGCAATCTACCGCGTAGAAAACCCGAAAACACCAAATAGCACGGAGTCTTCTCCGGCCTTATGCAATGCAACATCACCGATCCGGACTAACATGTCCGGGTAGGCTTCAACCAAAATGCCTAAGTCCGTTCTCGCATACGGACGCTAAACAACGGGGACTTTACGTATCTACCCGAAGGAACGCCTCCAACTCTTCGCAAACTCGCGAGAGGGGGGCTTCCTATGCAAAGAAAAGAGAGCTACTCATGCTCAAGATGAGGATCGTTACCCTTGCGGTCCTCTTTGGCGCCATCGAAAAGTAATCGGATGGAAATCACCGCACTTGCGTTGCCTCCGTGGATCCGGAGTCGGCTTGCGATTCGGAGCTCCGAAGCTCCTCCAATGGCGGATCTAGCTCCTCTTCTTCTTGCCTTAGCTTTTCTTTCTCCAAGGGTTTGGAGAGAGAACAAGTGGAAAAAGTGAGGGTTTTCTAAGTCAAAACCCGGGTATATCCCTTCAGGAACAACCCCCAGCCATTGGATCCTCAGTCAAAGAAATGAACGGCTTCGATTCGGGACTGAAATGCCCAATCTGGGCCGAACACGGCCTGGCACACGCCCGTGTCCAGGGTCGTGTGCCTCATTCGCCGTCAAAATCGAATCACCTGGAACCTCACACGGGTCTCGAACACGCCCGTGTTCGAGCTGACACGCCCGTGTTCCATCTGACACGGCCGTGTAGCTGGCCGTGTACCCCATGATTTTCTCCCGTTTTCAACCCGAGCACTGCACGGGTTCTAGGACACGCCCGTGTCCTTGCCCGTGTCACCTTGACACGCCTGGGCTCCAGGCCGTGTACAAGGTCTCGGCACTTAGCAGCTAAGTGTCGACACGGGTCGACACGCCCTGCGACACGCCCGTGTCGCAGGCCGTGTGCCATGTCTCGACACACTGTCGACACCAAAGTGTCGACTTCGCGGGACGAGTGTCGACACGGGTTGACACGCCCTGCGACACGCCCGTGTCGCAGGCCGTGTGCCGTGTCTCGACACAACGTCGAAGCACTGTGTCGACTTCACGGCTAAGTGTCGACACGGGTCGACACGCCCTGCGACACGCCCGTGTCGCAGGCCGTGTGCCCAGTCTCGACACAATGTCGAGACCAAAGTGTCGACTTCACGCCTTAGTGTCGACACAGGCTTGACACGCCCTGGGACACGCCCGTGTCCCAGGCCGTGTGCCTGCAGCCAGAACTCAAACTGGCCCAAATTACTCCCCTCTGCTCCTTTGAGTTTCGGGGCGTTACAACTCTACCCCTCTTAAAAGAATTTCGCCCACGAAATTACATAAAGGGAAAAAAAACATGTACAAACTTAAATTTGTACCTGAGCGGAACAACTCCGGATATTCGTCAAGCATCGTCTGCTCTCGCTCCCAAGAGAGCTCCTCACGACCGCAATTGTCCCACCGGACTTTGACCATCCTGATCTCTTTATTGCGTAGCCGCTTGACCTCCGAGTCCTCAATCCGCACGGGCTTGACTTTTGTCGTTAGCCCACTATCCACCGGCACTTGATTGGCCGCGATCACTTGCGTAGGCTCTTGCACCGCCTTCCGAAGCACCGAAATATGGAATACATCATGTAAACCACTTAGCTCCACTGAAAGCTTCAGCCGATAGGCCGCTTCTCCTACTCGCTCCAGAACCTCGAACGGTCCAAGGTACCTCGGGCTTAGCTTTTTCAATCGCCGCACCCGCGAGACACCCTTGAACGGCTTGATCTTCAAGTATACATAATCGCCTACAGCGAACTCCACGTTCCTGTGCTTGGCATTATAGTACTTTGCTTGACGGTCCTGAGCCATAAGCAACCTCTCCCGAATGGTCCTCACCAAGGAAGTAGCGTCCTCCACTTCCGATCGCTTATACAACTTCGACTCGCCCGTTTCTAACCAAGACAACGGCGTGCGACATCTTCTACCATATAGGGCCTCGAAAGGCGCCATCTGAATACTTGCTTGGTAGCTGTTGTTGTATGTGAACTCCACTAAATAAAGGTGGTCCTCCCATTGCTTTCCAAAGTCCAAGACACACATGCGAAGCATGTCTTCCATGGTTCTATTGACCCTCTCGGTCTGCCCATCCGTTTGCGGATGGAAGGCTGTGCTAAACTTCAGCTTTGTTCCCAACATTTGCTGCACCAGCCTCCAATCATTGGACGTGAACCGCCCATCTCGGTCGCTCACGATGCTGCGGGGCACACCATGAAGCCGCACTATATTATCCACATAAAGCTTCGCCAGCTTCTCCACCGGATCATCCTTCCTATGCGGAATAAAATGCGACACCTTTGTTAATCGATCGACCACCACCCAAATGGCGTCGTTCCCCTTCTGCGACCTTGGCAAACCATGCACAAAGTCCATAGAGATGTCGTCGAATTTCCACTCCGGAATAGGCAAGGACTTAAGAAATCCTCCCGGCTTTTGGCACTCCGCCTTTACCAAGGCGCAGGTTTGGCACTTCGCTACATATAGCGCCACATCCTTTTTCAAACCCGGCCACCAAAATAGTTTCTTAACATCACGGTACATCTTCGTGCTCCCCGGGTGAATCGAGTACTTGGTATGGTGCGCCTCGTACAACAACTCCGCCCGTAAACTGCCCACACTTGGGACGCACAAACGACCGTCTTTCCACAACAATCCGTCCTCCACAACGAATTGGGAATTTGACCCATCCAGAGCCTCTATCATGAACTGCTTCATATGAGCATCCATATCCAAAGCCTGCCGGATCCGATCAGCCAGGTCATATTGGACTTCAGTCCAATTCAGCACTGCTTCAGCACTAGATTGTCTATCCACACAAACAATCTCCAACGCCTCCAGCTCCTGCACCAACCGCTCATCATGCACTGATAGCCAATTCGCTTGAGCTGGGGCTCGGCGACTCAGCGCGTCCGCAACCGCATTCCCTTTGCCAGGCACGTAGTGGATCTTGAAAGTATAGTCCCCCAGGAACTCCATCCACCTACGCTGCCGCATATTCAGATCTTTCTGATCAATCAAATACTTTAGGCTCTTGTGATCGGTGTAGATATCAATCTTCACACCGTACAAATAGTGTCTCCACAGCTTCAAGGCAAAAATCACGGCCGCTAACTCCAAGTCATGGACCGGATAATTCCTCTCGTGCACTTTTAGCTGTCTCGAGCCATAAGCTATCACGCTTCCGTGCTGCAGTAGCACACAACCCAAACCACTTCCCGAAGCATCGCTATATATCTCATAGCCTTCGGTTCCAACCGGCGAACTCAGCACAGGCGCCGTGGTCAAACGACACTTCAATTCCTCAAAAGCTCGCGCGCACTCCGGCGTCCAAACGAACTTATGATCCTTCCTCGTCAAAGTAGTGAGAGGTAACGCTATCCGCGAGAAGTTCTCTACGAAGCGCCTATAATAACCGGCAAGCCCCAAAAAGCTCCGGACATCTGCTACCGTAGCAAGCTCAGGCCACTCCCGTATCGCAACAATCTTCGCCGGATCCACAGCAATACCCTCTCCACTCACTATATGCCCGAGGAACGCCACTGAGGATAGCCAAAACTCGCACTTCGAGAACTTGGCATACAACTGGTTTCTCCTGAGTGTCTCCAACACCAAATGGAGATGCTTGAAGTGATCTTCCTCACTTTGCGAGTACACCAAAATATCGTCGATGAAGACGATCACGAAATGGTCTAGGTACTCCCTGAACGTCATGTTCATCAAATCCATAAATACTGACGGCGCATTAGTCAGCCCAAACGGCATGACCGTAAACTCATAATGCCCGTATCTCGTACTAAACGCTGTCTTTGGGATATCACTCTCCCTTATCCGCAGCTGATAGTACCCAGAATTGAGATCTAACTTCGAGTACACCGTCGACCCGACTAACTGATCAAAGAGATCATCAATCCGGGGGATCGGGTACTTGTTCTTCTCAGTCAGCTTGTTTAGCTCCCGATAATCAATACACAACCTCAAGCTTCCGTCCTTCTTCTTAACAAAGAGGACCGGTGCGCTCCAAGGCGAAGAACTCGGGCGCACATACCCTTGCTCCAACAACTCTTGCAATTGTACTTTCAGCTCTGCCATTTCCTTAGGCGCTAGCCGATACGGAGATCGTGACACAGGTTTTGCACCTGGCACTAGCTCGATAGTAAAATCTATCTCCCGTTGAGGCGGGGCTCCAGGAAGATCTGCAGGGAACACATCAGGGTATTCCGATACCACTGAAATACAATCCATTGCGGGCTTCGGCTTTGCAACCTCCACTAGCGTAAAGAACAGTTCTGCTCCGGCACGAACCGCCTTCACCACCTGAAGAGCAGACATCAACGTCTTGCTCGACCCCTTTAAGCCCGTAAAAGTCGTCTCACGACTTGCTCCCAGCTTTACTTCCTTGCTACCGCAATCTATATAGGCCTGCTGCTCCGAGAGCCAGTCCATTCCAAATATGACGTCGAACTCCGCCAACGGAAGTAAAGACGCCTGCAGGTCGAACTCCTGCTCCCCAATACGAACTTTAACGTCGCAGATCCTAACCGCTCGCATCGAACACTCATTGGGCAACAACACATCCAACTTGTCCTTCGCCATCGAAGAAGGGACTCCGATGCGTGATATAAATCCTTCGGACAAGAAGGAGTGCGAAGCTCCCGTATCGAAGAGTGCTCGAGCGGGATTTTCACAAATCAATACGAATCCTAAACAAGCAGTGGTAAGGTAACACATACATAACAAGCATATAAAGGAATTGACTTGCTATAAATTAAACCGTACCTGTCACCACGTCAGCTTGTTTAATGGCCTCCTGTTGGCCAAGATTATAGACCCTGGGTTGGGCCGGAGCATAGTGGGATGCGGTCGACTCCACCGCCTTTCCCTTCTCTTCGTAGGTAGCTCCTGGCCTCCTCTCGGACTTAGGACGTCCGCTCCAACAATCACGGGCGAAATGCCCTGTCTTTCCACATGTGAAGCACGCGCCCGGGGTCCGACCCGTAGTCGCCCCAGAAGCGCCAGAAGGAGCTGGACCCGAAGTCCTATGCTTCTTGAAAGCCCTCCGATAGCCGGACTTTGAATTAGTCGGCACTCTGAACTCAGATTTCTTTTCACCCAAGCCTTTCTTCGCTTGCACGCTCTTCATGTCCTTTTCCAAGGACCGGGCCGTATTGACCAAGGTTAAGAAACCCTGCGTCATCGGCCCCGACAGTAACAATCGCAGCTCATCCCTCAAGCCTTCATAAAAACGATTAGTCTTGCGCTCCTCATCCATGATGGTGGAGCTAGCATAACGACTCAACCGCGTAAACTCGTGGAGATATTCATCCACGTTCCTCTCACCCTGCACCAACTTCAGGAACTCATTCTCCATTGAAATCCTCTGAGTAGAAGGGAGGTATCTTGCTAAGAACAATTCCGAGAACTCTTCCATCGGAACGTCTATCAGTTGTCTACCTCTCAAATGATGCAGCTCCAAACCTTCCCACCACATCCTCGCTTCCCCGTCCAGCAGGAACGTAGCGATGGTGGTCATCTGCCACACCTCCGTCTCCGTCGCTGTCATGACTCTCTTCACCCTAGAGAGCCAGTCTTCAGCCTGCGATGGGGTTCCCAACCCCGAGAATAACGGAGGGTTAAAGCTCATGACATGCTTCAACTGCCTCTCAGTCGCCCTCCTTGGCACTATTGGTTCTACAACCACTTGCTCCATCCTTCTCGGCTCAGCCTCCTGAAGAGGTACTTGCTCCAACACAGGAGCGGGCTGCTGCGCCTGCCTTCCAGGCTGCGCATTGATCACGGCTAACACCGCTTCAGCCACCAACCGTATATTTTCTGCCGACAAAGGTGTTGCGGGAGCAACTTCTGGTGCACTACTAGCCTCAGAACCTCGGCGTTCTGACGGCCCAACACCACTTCGGGTCACCTATAGTGGTACAAAACACCGTTAAGCGACCAAATAACATTGCAAACAGCAATTATAGGAACACGCAGGTTCCTCAAACACGAGTATTTTCATTCCTAAGTGGACATTCATGGGTTCTTTTTACTGTTATAACGATGACGCACACAATGTGCTCACCACCCCTTAAAAAGAATTCGCCCACGAATTCACTTTAAGCCCGACCAAAACCAGTAGTCTGATACCAAATTGTAACACCCCCTATCCGTCGCATAGCATATAGCAGTAGGTCCGGCCGGGGCCCGACGCCATATACCACAGACAGACCGGGTGGTTACTTATGGAAACCATCCAACCAATCTCAACGTCCTACACAGAGCATTCTAGCGGAAGCAATTTATTAAAGTTGCAAAACAAGAACCCAGCACAAGCATGAATGTCCACTAGCAAGATAATAGGAATGTTATTACAAAATACTCAAAAGTCGGCCTTAAGGCCTTACAAAATGTTTCACTTGTCTTTTACATGATTTCCAAACCTCGGCACGCAGGCCGGCCATACATGAACAAAACATAAAACATTTCCATTCGGGCCTTCGAGGGCCAGCTTCGCAAAAAGGGCTTTAGCCCGCTATTGACCGCTTGGTCCAGCTGCACCTGCAAGCAAACAAACCACCGCACGGTGGCAAACAAAGCAACGGTCAGCAATGCTGACCAAATTATAACGATCCCGCCCCCAACTCGGGGCGGCGATGCTCCTTCCCTGCATTTCATTAGCACAAGCGAGCAATGCATATAATCATAGCCATTTCATCACAGACGTTGGCTCGTACGGCCACACGTCCCGTGCACTCAGGGCACATTCTCGGTGAACCGGTCGATGTTACGTCAAATAAAGCCATGAACATTCCGGACTCACCACCGCCTCTTGGACGGCCATTCCTATGAGCAATTTGTCTTCATGGTATTGGTCACGTCAAATTAAGCCATGGACCACCGAAGACCCCCATTTATGCCAACGGCGAGTCCCATGTAACCTTAGGTCGCTCTAACCGGACGACATAAAGCGGGTACGGCTCCATCTAACCCGTGCTCACATCGCAACGACAATTTAAGCCATATGCGCGGGTCAAACTTTCACCGAGTCCCATTCTACCGCAAGTCACATAACCTCGTTATGTTCAAGTTGGCTTCCAAGCCACCAAGTTGGCAAGACCTCGTGTCCGCCCAGTTTTCCGGGTGCACCTTTGGGTTAGTCCCCAAGGCTCCCTGCTGCAATCTACCGCGTAGAAAACCCGAAAACACCAAATAGCACGGAGTCTTCTCCGGCCTTATGCAATGCAACATCACCGATCCGGACTAACATGTCCGGGTAGGCTTCAACCAAAATGCCTAAGTCCGTTCTCGCATACGGATGCTAAACAACGGGGACTTTACATATCTACCTGAAGGAACGCCTCCAACTCTTCGCAAACTCGCGAGAGGGGGGCTTCCTATGCAAAGAAAAGAGAGCTACTCATGCTCAAGATGAGGATCGTTACCCTTGCGGTCCTCTTTGGCGCCATCGAAAAGTAATCGGATGGAAATCACCGCACTTGCGTTGCCTCCGTGGATCCGGAGTCGGCTTGCGATTCGGAGCTCCGAAGCTCCTCCAATGGCGGATCTAGCTCCTCTTCTTCTTGCCTTAGCTTTTCTTTCTCCAAGGGTTTGGAGAGAGAACAAGTGGAAAAAGTGAGGGTTTTCTAAGTCAAAACCCGGGTATATCCCTTCAGGAACAACCCCCAGCCATTGGATCCTCAGTCAAAGAAATGAACGGCTTCGATTCGGGACTGAAATGCCCAATCTGGGCCGAACACGGCCTGGCACACGCCCGTGTCCAGGGCCGTGTGCCTCATTCGCCGTCAAAATCGAATCACCTGGAACCTCACACGGGTCTCGAACACGCCCGTGTTCGAGCTGACATGCCCGTGTTCCATCTGACACGGCCGTGTAGCTGGCCGTGTACCCCATGATTTTCTCCCGTTTTCAACCCGAGCACTGCACGGGTTCTAGGACACGCCCGTGTCCTTGCCCGTGTCACCTTGACACGCCTGGGCTCCAGGCCGTGTACAAGGTCTCGGCACTTAGCGGCTAAGTTTCGACACGGGTCGACACGCCCTGCGACACGCCCGTGTCGCAGGCCGTGTGCCATGTCTCGACACACTGTCGACACCAAAGTGTCGACTTCGCGGGACGAGTGTCGACACGGGTTGACACGCCCTGCGACACGCCCGTGTCGCAGGCCGTGTGCCGTGTCTCGACACAACGTCGAAGCACTGTGTCGACTTCACGGCTAAGTGTCGACACGGGTCGACACGCCCTGCGACACGCCCGTGTCGCAGGCCGTGTGCCCAGTCTCGACACAATGTCGTGACCAAAGTGTCGACTTCACGCCTTAGTGTCGACACAGGCTTGACACGCCCTGGGACACACCCGTGTCCCAGGCCGTGTGCCTGCAGCCAGAACTCAAACTGGCCCAAATTACTCCCCTCTGCTCCTTTGAGTTTCGGGGCGTTACAGGAGGGAAGGGTTACAGGCACGTCACCAGGTGCACTATAATCCTCAGAAGTCGGATGTTCCGACGGCCCAACACCGCATCCGGTCACCTATAGTGGTACAAAACACCATTAAGCGACCAAACAAAATTACAAACAGCAATTATAAGAACACACAGGTTCCCCAAACACGTGTATTTTCATTCCTAAGTGGACATTCATGGGTTCTTTTGTTGTTATAACGATGACACACACACATGTGCTCACCTCCCCTTAAAAAGAATTTGTCCACGAATTCATTTAAGCCTGACCGAAAGCAGTAGTTTGATACCAAATTGTAACACCCCCTATCCATCGCATGGCATATAGCAGTAGGTCTGGCCGGTGCCCGACGTCATATACCACAGACAGACTGAGTGGTTACTCAATGGAAACCATCCAACCAATCACAACGTCCTACACAGAGCATTCTAGCATAAGAAGTTTAAATGGTTGCAATTAAAAGAACCCAGCAATAAGCATGAATGTCCACTAACAAGCCAAGAAGGAATGAAGTACATACACAAGTACTGGTCTTAAGGCCTTACAAATGGTTTTACTCATATTACATGTTTTCCATACCACGGCGCGCAGGCCGGTCATATATGAACGAAAGCAAGTAAACACTCCAATTAGGCCTTTGTGGGTCGGCTTCGCAAATTGGGCTTTAGACCGATATTGACCGCTCGGTCCAGCAGCACCTGCAAGCACAAACCACCGCACGGTGGAAAACAAAAGCAAAGGTCAGCAATGATGACCAAATTATAACGATCTCGCCCCCAACTCGGGGCAGTGATGCTCCTTCCCTGCACTTTATTAGTATAAATAAGTTGTAGAAATGTCACAACATTACAGGCGTAGGCACACACGGCCACACACCCCGTGCACTCAGGGCACATTCTCGGTGAACCGGCCAATGTCACGTCAATTTAAGCCATAGACATTCTGGACTCACCACCGCCACTTTAACGGCCAAACATATGAGCATTTTGTCTTCCCGGCATGGGTCACGTCAATTTTAGCCATAGACCGCCGAAGACCCTCATCTATGCCAACGGCTCTAACCGAACGACATAGAACAGGTACGGTTCCATCTAACCTGTGCTCACATCGTAACGACAATTTAAGCCATATACGCAAGTCAAACTTCTCTGAGTCCCGTTTCCATCACATATTTCACATAATCCGGTTATGTTCAAGTTGACTCCCAGGCCACCAAGTTGGCAAGATCACGCATCCGCCCAGTTTTCTGGGTGCACCTTAGGGTTAATCCTCAAGGCTCCTTGTTGCAATCTACCACGTAGAAAACCCGAAAAACAAACATTCGCACGGAGTCTTCTCCGGCATTTATGCAATGCAACATCACCGATCCAGACCAACATGTCCGGATAGGCTTCACACATCATGTCTATGTCCATTCTCGATTACGGACTCTACACAACGGGGACTTTTCATATCTACCTGAAGGAACACCTCCAACTTACCGCAAACTCGCGAGAGCGGGCTTCCTATGCAAAATAAGGAGAGCTTCACATGCTCAAGTAGATAATCGTTACCCTAACATTCTTCCTTGGCGCCATGAAAATGTACGCGGATGAAAAGCACCGCAATCTCCTTGCCTTCATAGATTCCAAGTCGGCTCGTGATTTGGAGCTCCGAAGCTCCTCCAAAGACCGGATCTAAGCTTCTTCTTCCTCCTTTGCTCTCCCCTCTCTCTAGGATTTAGACAGAGAACCACGGCAGAAAAATAATGGTTTTGAAACCCTTCTCTCGGGTATAACCCCCTTCGGGATAACCACAACCGTCGGATCCCACAAAAAGGGATGCACAGACACGATCCAGGTCTGACCTGGACAAATAGAGCTAAGCACCACACAGTATACCAATAAGAGCAGGACACATTCGCGTCAAAACAGTGTCGGAATATTTAGTCAACTCCCGCCAAAAACCCCTGTGTCGACACTCCGCGTCGACCGAGTCAAACACGCCACAATCGCCCCGCGCTCGACAATCGTCGAAACAAGATCGTCAATTACTGCCATATGGTCGAACGGAAAACTCTGGCCAAATCGTCGAACGCACGGCTCGATCGTCGAATGGAGATCGCTGGATCGATCGTCGAACCCACGGCCCGATCATCGAACCCACGGCCCGATCGTCGAACCCACGACCCGATCGTCGAACCCAGAATATTGACAGATCGTCGACCGCAGCATTGTGACCAGATCGTCGACCGCTACTCGACGATCGTCGAACCCAGATTTCTGCCTGATCGATTTGCCAGATCTTTGAACTACCCCGACACGCCCTGGGACACTCCCGTGTCTAGGGCCGTGTTTGCTGCTCGACGATCGTCGAACCCAAAATCGTCGAATACACGACCAAATCGTCGAACGAGCTCGACACGCCCTGGGACACGCCCGTGTCCCAGGCCGTGTGCCTCCTGCCAAATTCCAAATTTGGCCCGGAACGCCTCCCATCGCTCTTTTGAGTTTTAGGGTGTTACAGCCTTACCCACGATCCCTTCTGGATTCTGGATTCCGGTGCAACACATCATATTACCCCTACCAAACCTATAAGATACTTGAACTCTGTATATCCCAAGTTTATTATTGTTGCCAATGGGGACTCTGCTATAGTTATGGGATTAGCAGACGTGACCCTTACCCCATCTCTCACTCTTCGCTCAGTTTTTCATGTTCTGGGCTCTCCTTTCAATCTCCTCTCTATTTGTTCTCTTATACATGATCTTGATTATTATGTGACTTTCTCCTCTACCTCTTGTGTTGTGTAGGATCATCGGATGCATACTATTATTGGTAGAGGAAAATTGATTAACAGTATTTACATTTTGGACAACCACCCTATGCCTCTCTCCACTATAAGTTTTGTCGATTGGCATCGGCTTCTTGGGCACCCCCTCTTCGCATACTCCAGAAAGCTCTTCTAGACATGCCCCTCACTAAGTTCACCTGTGAGTCCTGCATTTACCGCAAACATCATCATTCTACATATAAAGTGTTTGTTTAGGATAGAGAGTGACCTAGAGGGGGATGGATATGTCCAATTTAAATCTTATCTTCTTTAAGTCACATAAATTTCTTAGTGTATTTATTAACACAGCCACAGTATTCAAGAACACAGTTAATCTACTAAATACAACATATATCTAATTTAACAATCACATCACAGCACACAGTAGTTTTATAGTGGTTCCCCAATTTATAGGTACATCCACTTCCCCCCATCACCTATCTAGCAATGAACCAGATTTGGCCAAACTCCTCCTACTTTTCCTCAAATCATCAGATCTTACACCTCAGACCCCAGGTGGCTCCTACAACTCAGATTCCTCTTCAAAAACCCTACCTCAGAGTGCACTTCCACTCCTACTCCTCGGGCAAACCCTTGCCCAACAACCTCAAAACCTTCCCGTTCCTACAACTAAGAGAAATAGCCCCTTCTCCTATCTCAGGCTCACAACCTATCTCAACCTTTATAATTTAGGCTTACAACTCAGAGAAATCAATCTCCTACACCTCAGATCTACTAATAGATCTTGCAAAATTATTATAATAGAAGGAATTTTAGTTTTGAAGTGTCGCCCAGGAAGAAAGAGACCAGTGACTTCTTCTTGATCAGTTCTTGATGTGAAATCTTCTCCCTTAATCTTGGTTGTGAAGAAAAAGGGTTCAACCCTTCTTAGCTTTTTAAAAGCTTCTTGAAGGAGAAGGTAGTGTTGAACTTGGTTGGATAAGATTGAAGTTGATCCATGATCTGCCTCCTCTCCACCTTCAGAATTCTATTGAATTGTTCTGACAGACTTAGATGAGAAGAATAAGAATAATCGATCTTCTATTTCTGTCCTGTTGGTCTCATATTGGCTTTGGTAAGAGTGACCAGCTGCCCCAATTAATCCACTGACATATGACAGTTCTGACGGTTGTTAGAACTTCAGGCTTCGAATTCTGGACTTAGAAGAATTTCTGTCTTGAGAGCTTCTACATGAAGGTGTTGACACCAGTTCTGAGTGTTGACACTGCTATACTTAGATTCTATCGACACCAGTTGTGAGTGTCGACACTTCTCTTATAAGGATGTTGACAACAGTCGACTGTGTCGACACTACTAGCTTCTTGTCTTAACACAAAAATATGTCGACACAAGTTTTGAGTGTCACACAGCTGGTTTCTTGACTAACGGTGTCAACCCAAGTCCTAGATATCGACACAACTTGCTTCCAGTCTCGACATAACTTGTGTGAAATGTGTCGATACTAGTCTTGAGTGTCGACACATCTGGTTTCTTGACTAACGGTGTCTACCCAGGTCCTGGGTGTCGATACAGCTTGCTTCCGGTCTTGACATAACTTGTGTGAAATGTGTCGACACTAGTCCTGAGTGTCGACACAGCCGTCTTGACTAATAGTGTCGACCTAAGTCCTAGGTGTCGACACACCTTGCTTCCAATCTCGACATAACTTGAATAAGGGTGTCGACACTA
Source organism: Platanthera guangdongensis (assembly GCA_039583875.1). Classification (NCBI taxonomy): domain Eukaryota; kingdom Viridiplantae; phylum Streptophyta; class Magnoliopsida; order Asparagales; family Orchidaceae; genus Platanthera; species Platanthera guangdongensis. The sequence goes on along the minus strand of CM077156.1, from coordinate 96,876,707 downwards.
GTATTGAGTGTCGACACAACTTGATTCCTTGTCTCAGCACTACTTTTATAAAGGTGTCGACACTTGTCTAGTGTCTCGACACTTTTGTACTTAGTTTATTTTTTCCTTCAACATAGAAACTGCACAAGTAAACTCAACATACATCAAATATGAATTTGTGTATGTCATTGAGTTGGAAAGGCTTCTCCAAATCAGGTACATAATTCTCAATGTACCCAACAATCTCCCCCTATTTAGAGAAGTCATAACCCCAATTCAATGATATACACCATGATACCAAAATATGATGATAAAGATATATATTAAAAGTACTGAACAAAAATGTAAAGAACATAGGAATGAACACAAAAATATAACCAAGTTCAAATATAGTTTTCATTCCAATTTGTTATCAGTTTACACTTTTCAGATTGTTATAAAGTTCTTAAAAACAAAATTTACAAATGTTCAAAAATATTCTAGGAAAGATCTGGCTCTTTGATGACAATCCCCTTTCCTGATTGTATCTTGACTTTAACTTCAGGAACATTATCATCAGATATATGTTTGCCTTTTTCATTCTTGGCTTTAGAGATCTTTGCCTCCTTAATCCTCTGCCTTTCAAAATAGTGATATGGCTTGGGGAGATATTTGCTGGGCTCTATAGAATTTGCTGGCATCTTCCCTGCCTTTAGTTCTCTTCTGAACTTATAGATGATTTCCTGATGTCTAGTATGCTTCTCACATTCTTATTCTGAAAACCATTTGCCCCTTTCAAATCTATTGGTATTAATAGCTTGCCATGTCATGAGTATAATATTTCTAGACTTTAGACTCCACTGCTCAAAATCTGGCTTAGCCTCAGCCTACTCCCTGAATCTTTTCTTGAATAATTGAGCTTCCCTCCCTTTGAGCAAGGCAGTATTAGTCATCTCCACCTCTTCAAATACAACATTCTAAACTTGTGGTGAATGACTGTACATTACATGTACTACATTATGAATGTCCTCAAATTGTTGTTGAGGAGGGTATATGGTATGTATTGTTGCAGGTTGAATAGGCTCCAACTGAGCCGGTTGGTAGACAGACTCTGTTGTTTGATCATTAACATTAATAAGAGAAAGTCCTAGAGTAGCCCTGATGTTGTTGGAGGTCCGCATAGCATGGCCAGAGCTAGCTTTTATCATTACTCTCTCCCCATGTTGGGTTCATTGCTAATAATGTCCTAGATTTGAAGAAGTCAAATATGTCAATGAGCATACACAATGGTGGTCACAAGGTGAAGACGCTATATAGACTGAAAATCACTTTAAGTCCACTGGCGTTGATTGAGATCAACTCACTCAACGCCATACAACAAAAACTATGAGATGGGCTAATGCAGTAAAAGCCTAAGAAGAAATGAGCAGAAAAGTGGCTAAGTCCACAGGCGTTGAGTGTAGCTCACTCAATCAATGTCATAGCTTCATAATCGTTGAATATATCTCAATCAGTCAACGCCGTAGGAAAACTGTGAATATTTATCAAGTCCACAAGTGTTGAGTGAGACAAGCTCACTCAATGCCATGTGATAATGCGTTGACTAATTCTCAAATCCTATGTTGTTTTTAGACACAGAAATTTGGCTAATTCTAATTCTCAAAGCCTGTGTTGTTTTTAGACACAGAAATTTGGCTAAGTCCGAATGCATCGAGTGTAGCTCACTCACTCAACGCCGATAATAGAAGAAAATCTGTTAAGTGGTTTTTCGTTGAGTAGAGCTTACACACTCAACACCAAGTAGCAAAAAGCATGGCTGAGGCAAAAAGCGTTGAGTGAGGCGTGCTCACTCAACGCTCTCAACAACAAGCATGCAGAAGAGGGTGAAGGATAAGCTAAGGTAAAAAGCATTGAGTGAGGCTTGTTTACTTAACGCTGTCAACGCCTAATGGCAGAAAGATTGCATAAGTGTTTTGGCATTGAGTGAGGCTTGCTCACTCAACGCCTATTCTATAGATGCTCGATTTTGGCTAAGTCCATAGGTGCTGACGTCAGCAAAATTGACAAAGTCAACTAATTTCAAATCAAGTACAGAGAAGCTAAATAACACGACAAACTCTGCCAAGAAGCTACTGTACGTCTTCTTCCGTTAAAGTAAGGTGCAGCTGGAAGTTGCAGGTGGACCCCACTAGTTTCTAAGAGTCGTTGATCGACTAACTACAAAAGGGAGACATGGGCCAAGACACAAGATAACTTTAAGGGCTTTATTAATTTCAAAACGTTGTGGTCGGACTTCATCTCTCTTGCCATTAACACCGAGAAAGAGCATGAAGTCTTCCTGCATGAACAAAAAGTTCAGTGTGCTGCTGCTTATTCATCTGCTACAGCATAATCAGGAAGATCTATGATAGAGGAAGAAAGTAGAGCCATCATTCTCCAGTGGGCTCAGTTAGCTAATTAAAGAACACAAGTTCATCTTCTTCTTCAACAAGATTAGAATATTCATTTTGAGTTTCTTCCAGCAGAGGGCGAACTTCTTCTTGCTGCTGTGAAGCAAGATAGTGCTGAGATAACTCAGCCCTAGCTTTTGACACAGAGAAATTTCCTTGTGTCAAAACATTCAAATCTTAACTTTTTTGTAGGATACTACTGGATCTGAGCTACAGGGCCACTAGCCTGAGGTAGGGCAATATTGCCTAAGTTATAGGAGAGTAAAGCTCTCTGAGTTATAGGATCTAACTGGATCTAAGATATAGGGCCACTGGCCTAAGGTAGGGCAATTTGCCTGAGCTGTATGAGAGTGTAACTCTCTTAGGTAGGATCCTTTGGATCTGAGGTAGGGTTGTCCTCCCAGCCTGAGTGTAGGGCCTTTGGCCTGAGGTAGGTGATCTGCTGATCACTGAGTTGTAGGCCCTTGTGGCTGAGTTGTAGGTCTTGGAGGAGACTGAGAGATCCTGATGGATCTGAGGTGTAAGCTCCTTTGAGTAGTATTTTGGAGAAGTGTCTTGACTAACAGGAAGTTGACAAGGTTGGAGGAGAGTGGATGTACCCACAAGTTGGGGAACCACTATAAATCTATGTGTACTTTTCTGTATTGTTATCTTTGTGCAGCTTCTTGAAAGCAAACTACTACCAACACACTTAGTGCTAAAGGAAAAAAAACTAAAAAGAGAATAAAAGCAGTAAGACAACTTATTCACCCCCTAGGTTGTAAGATACCTTGAAAATAAAGACTTTCAAGTGATATCAGAGGGAGGTTGCTCAAAAAGGATCTAACCATCTTAGTGATCTTCCAAGGTAGCTACAGATTATCCTTATGGGTTCAGGAGTGAACTATAAGGAACTGGGTGCCATGAAGCTTTTTATCTGCAGGAAGGAGGGATTTGGCATCTGGAAGGAAAGGGTTAGGCTATTCATGGAAGCAGCTAACCCTAGAATCTTTATAATATTTAAGGAAGGGTCTTTCGTCCCCATGAAAGTGTCTGTTCTAGATGCAAATATCCAGACACCCAAGACTTATGCTTAGATGATAAAGGATGAAGTCATTCTTGCCACCATGGATAAGAGGGCCCAGAATATCATTGTCAGTGCAATTGATGATTCTACCCTTCAGAATCTGATTCACTGCACAAATGCAAAGGAAATATGGGACACTCTAGTGATCTACATGGAAGGCATAGAAGAGGTTAGGGATGATAGAAAGTTCATGCTCAACAAGGAGTATGAAGCTTTCAGACAGTCCAAGGAGGAAGATATAGCCACCTGCTATGAAAAATTCTTTAGGATTGTGAATGAACTAAGGACCTATGGAAGGATCTTTAGTCATTATGAGCTTAATGATAAGTTCCTTAGGTCTCTCACCAGAGACTGGGACATAAAAATATGTGCCATCAGAGAAGTGGCCAAGCTGGGTGACACTCCACTACACACCCTATTTAAAAAATTGCTCTCATATGAGATGCAACTAACTATCAGGAAAGAAGAAGAGTCAAACTGCAAGTCTCAGGCCAAAGAGAAGTCTATGGCCTTCAAAGCTGAAGCCACAAGGAAAAGCAGGGGAAAGACCCCTTCTCCTCCAAGAAGACTAGCAGATTCAGACTGCTCTGAATTAGAAGCATCAGACAGCAACATGTTTAATGAGGACTTTACTGTCTTCTCTAGGCAGCTCCATAGGCTGATGAAGAAGCACTAGAAGAGCAGACCCTCCTCCTCAGTACATCACTAGAATAAATCCTCAAAGGAGGACAAGTATGGATCTAAACCCAGTAAATAGAATTCTGCTAATATTATTTGTTACTGTTATAGCAAGCTAGGGCATGTCATTGCTGATTGCCCAGTGAAGAGAAGGGAGGATAGTGAGAAGAAATCTCACCAAAAGCACAAGGGCAAGAAAGAAAAGTCATTTATGGCTAAGAAAGAGATGAGTTGGACAAACTTGTCATCATGTGAATCTGAAGAAGAGGAAGCCTATATTGGGTTAGTTATTGCCGGTGCTGCTAAAGATAAAGCTACTATAGCAGGAGATGTCTATCCTGCAAGAAGGATAGGAATCAGGGCCCCTCTGATATTATCAAACAGTGACTTAGAGGTGGATGAAGATGGCCACAGCTGTAGAGGGTTGATGTCAATGACTAATGAAGAGGACAGTCAGGATCAGCCTGGTCAAAGTAAGGTACATTCCCTATCCAGTTTTGTGTCTAGGTATGAGACAAGTCACTATACAGAAGCCTCTTCACCTAATAGTGAAGATGACTCTGTCTTAGAAGGTGATTTCAATCAACTGATTGACATATATAGTGAACTTCTGAATGCCTTCAGGAAGTGCAAAAATTTGAATAAGAAGCAGGCTAAGGATATTATCTCTCTTCATCCTACTGCTTCTCAGCTTGCTGAAATAGCTGTTATGTTGAATCAGCCAATGAGGGAGCTCAGTCAACTAAAAACCCTGTCAGGCATCTAGATGGAGACTATCAAGAGCAAAAATTGTCTCATTAAAGATCTTGAAGAAAAGCTCTAGAGGGAGAAAGGTATTGTGGCCAGTTTCTCTCAGCCCAATACAGTGTTGCCCTTGATAGATTACTTCTCCTCACAAGAGGGTAAGAAGGGGTTGGGCTTCAAGGGTAACACAAGACCTGCCAATCTCAAAGGGAAAGTTTCAGTTGTGCATATGGCATTTAGGCCACCTAACTCATTCAAAAGGGTGATATTCCCTTCAAATAGGTATGACCAGGAAAGCATATATGGTCACTATATGAATGGTGCATCCACAAGTGGAATAAAAGATATTCCCAGCCATTGTGGAAGATACAGTAGGGCAAGTACCTTTAAGGTTGCCCATGAAGAAATTCAAATGGCCCATCATGGACCATTTGTCTTTGGTACTATAGCCCCCCTCCCCCCCCCCCCCCATCTTTAAAATATGGTTGCAGCCAGTTTTCAGAACCTGTCAGCACAGAATCTGACTAAGGGTCAGTCTGTTTACTTGCCTGATATGATTATTTCTGATGCTATCAAGAGCACACTATATGAAAAGAAATATGATGCTGATAGGATTCAGAACAGGTCACACAAGCCAGCAAGCAGACTAACCTTCAGTCAAATCCATGTTGAAAGCAAACAAAAAATGGTTGATACACCTCTTCCTTCTGTCAAGACTGCAATCAAACCAACTGCTAGACCTAGACAAAAAAGAAGATACATCATACATGATTGTTGTTGCTGTGGCAAGATAGGTCATTATGTCATTGACTGCAAACATAATCCTAATGTGGCTAGGACCAGAGTTAGTCCACCAGTCAGAAATCCTGCTAGTGGACATGTTCAGTTTCATACTAATATGCACCTAGGACCCAATAGATATTGGGGTCCTAAGGTAAAGTAAACTGTATATTACAGGTTAGTCCAAGTGGTTATACCCCTATATAGTACTTGGACAGTGGTTGTTTCAGGAACATGACTGGGACAAGGAGCAACTTGAAGGAGTACACTCCAGTAAAAGATAGACCCAAATTAATTTTTGGTGGTTCAGATAGAAGGGTTAACAAGATGATATCGTAAGATCACCAATGGCATAGTCACCATCACTAAGGTGGCTTATGTTGAAGGGTTGCAACACAACCTTATAAGCATAAGCTAGCTCTCTGATCTTGGCTATATTATTGTCTTCCACAAGGATAAGTACCTAATTAGGAGGTCAAGTGACCATGTGGTCATATTGACATGCACTAGGAGTGAAAATGTTTATTGCTTAAACTTTCTATGTTTAAATATAGACTCTCCTATCTATCTAGTGACAAATGAGAAAGCCTCTTATTGTGTCTTATGGAACAAGAGGCTAGCTCATGTTAATTACAAGACTATTGGCAAGCTCTTCAGTCAAGAGCTAGTTAGGAATGGTCTCAATGTGAAGTGATCCAAGGAGGGCATTTGCTCTTCTTATCAAAAGGGCAAGCAGACAAAGGCTTCCTTCAAGGGCATTGGGACCAAAGATTCTGTGAGGTGTCTATACCTCCTGCATATGGACTTGTTTAGTCTTATGCCAGTTCATAGTCTTGGTAGGAAGGTCTACACCCTTGTGGCGGTTTATGACTTTTCCAGGTTTGCTTGGGTGTTCTTCCTTAAAAGAAAGAATAAAACCCTTGATATCTTCATTAAGTTTGTCAAGAAAATTCATAATGAGTTTAACAGCTTTGTGGTCAAAATTAGAAGTGACCATATGACTGAATTGTAGTCTAATAGCATGACAAGGTTTTGTGAAGTGCTTGGGATTCATCAAGAATTCTCTTCACCTAGAACACCACAACAAAATGGGATTATTGAGAGGAAAAATAGAACTCTCATAGAGGCTGGAAGGACCCTATTGAGTGATACATCTCTCCCAGAATATTTCTGTGCTGAGACAGTCAACACTGCATGTCATGTCCTCAATAGAGCCTCTATCACCAAGAGCCATAAGAAAACTCCCTATGATATCTTGAAAGGCAGAAAACCAAACTTGAGATATCTCATAATCTTTGGTAGTAAGTGTTATGTGCTTCATAATGGAAAGTCCTATATAGCTAAGTTTGTTCTCAAGTCCTTTGATGGGATTTTTATTGGGTACAACAACCATGGCAAAGCTTATAGGATCTATAACTTGAAAAGCCAAGTTGTAGAAGAGTCTTTACATGTAGTATTTGATGAGTCTACAATGATTAACAGGGAGCTGCTATGCTCCTATTCCAGTACTGCAGGTACAGAACATATGATGGACAATCTGACCATCAAGGAAGTAAAACCAGCTATCCAAAATGAAGTGGATATTCCAGAAGGTCCACCAGACACACTTGGAGTAGATGAGGATCAGCAAGGAGTTATTCCTGAAGCTGTTCCTGAAAAAAGATTACCTCTAGCAATCAGGCATTTAAGAGACCATCCTGCACACCAAATCATTGGTGAAGCTAGCTAAGGTATAGTGACCAGAAGCAAAAATTTGAATACAACTATGTATGCAAGCTTCCTGTCACAAGTGGAACCAAAGAAGTTTGAAGAGGCCAACATAGATCAATTCTGGATAGTGGCTATGCAAGAGAAACTAAACCAGTTAAAAAGATGCAATGTCTGGAAGCTGGTTCCCAGACCTCATTGACATAATTTCATTGGATTCAAGTGAACTTAGAAAAATTCTTGATGAAAATGGCATTATAATTAAGAACAAAGTAAGATTAGTAGCTAAGCGGTATAGGCAGGAAGAATGCATTGATTTTGATCAAACCTTTTGACCCTGTAGCAAGGTTGGAGGCCATAAGATTATTCCTTGCATTTTCTACAGACAAGGGATTCAAGGTCTACCAGATAGATGTGAAGTCAGCCTTCCTGAATGGAGACTTAAAATAGGAAGTCTATGTTGAGCAGCCTCTAGGTTTTGTAGTTTCTAACTCACCTGATTCTATTTATAGACTTAGGAAAGCTCTATATGGGCTAAAGCAAGCCCGTAGAGCATGGTATGAGACTTTGTCTATCTTCCTCATTGAAAACAAATTCTCAAAGGGGAAGATAGACAAGACCCTATTCCTAAGAGAATCTAAGGGTAAGATCATACTAGTTCAGATCTATGTAGATGACATCATCTTCGGATCTACTGATAACAACCTCTGTAGAAAGTTTGCCAAACTTATGCAGGGGTAGTTTGAAATGAGCAGTATGGTGAGCTTAAATTCTTCTTGGGTCTCCAAGTAATACAGACTAATGATGTCTTGTCCATATCCCAGTTTAAGTTCACTAGGGAGTAAATAAAGAAATTTGTATGGAGAACTCTGTTGGGTTTTGGGGGATGGCACAACACTTGTGCACGTAGCCTAAAAAGAATAAGAAAAACCCAAACGAGTTCGGATCTTGCAATATTCATGAATCAAGAAGTAAAGCATACTGTAATAAAAATTACTTTTGAGGGATTGAGTCAAAACTCAACCTAAATGCTCTAGAAAAATCAAGCCGGCCACACAGCGGCTAGAGTCTTGAGCGTAGAAAGTATATCTACGCCTTTACAGTAATCCACATGATTGGGAGAACCTACAACAACTTGTCACACAAGTGCTAAGTCAGGAGAAGACTCTCAGCATGTCAACAGACTGCTAGATCTGTTGTAGGAGAGGCAGTGGCGACACTCATAGGGATTGGGATCGGAATCAGAGACAGGATGGGCGGAACACTTCCGTCTGGTTTCTAGGTTTTCTTTTTATCGCACAATATCAGCTCGTGTTCTTAAAGAAAAGAACCGTCATAGGAAACCCTAAAATATCCTATTTATATCCCAGGAGATAGATTTAGCAAGTCAATATTTGAATCAGCATGGGCATTCGTCGAACTCAGCTCGACGAACAATTCATTGAACTCAGCTCGATAAAATCTACACCAAAGGCCAGAACGTCGAACTGGATTCGTCGAACTCAGCTCGATGAAATCTGCGCCACAGGCCAGAACGTCGAACTTCATTCGTCGAATGAACGACATTGAGTTAATACAATACACTCAACACCTAAGAGCCAGATTCGCCAGGTAAACCCTTTACTCAATGAAGGCGTTGAGTGGACTCGTTGCACTCAACACTTAAGTGCAACAGTCAACGCACTCAACGCACTCAACGCCAACATTCGCAGAGTTAACACTTAACCCGTGAAAGCATTGACTGGACTCAACGCTTTCTGCTCGATGGCGTTGAGTGAGCTAAACACACTCAACGCTTTCATCCCGATGGCATTGAGTGAGCTAAACACACACAATGCCTAATGCCTTAGAATCTTTTCAACTTCCATGGCATCGAGTGAACTAAACACACTTAACGCCTTCAGCCCCATGACGTTGAGTGAGCTAAAGACACTCAACGCCAAATGCCTTAGAATCTTTTCAGCCCCTTTTCAATATCCTTCAACTCATCGTCTGAGCTAAACAGTACATATCCAATCTCCCAATTTCTCCACAATCTTATATGCGACCCTGATAGGCTCATACTGAGTTAGCAGTGAGGCTACATGCTTGATCACTTCCATATCACTATGGTTGCACCAACAAATTCCTCCACCATGAGAACTCCCATGGGATCAAGTATGCTCATATGTAAAGATGAAGCAGGAAAACCTGTCAATGAAACTTTATATAGGGGGATAATTGGTTCCCTTCTCTATCTAATTGCAAGTAGGTCAAACATCATGTATGCTACATGTGTTTATGCTAGGTATCAGGCTTGCCCCACAAAATCTCATTACTTTGCTGCAAAGAGAATTCTGATGTATCTTAAGGGCACACCAGATCTTGGCCTATGGTATCCTAGGAATGGGGGGTTTGAACTAACTAGCTATTCAGATGCATAATTTGAAGGCTGCAAAGAGGACATGAAGAGCACTTCTGGCATCTGTCAATTCCTAGGTGGAAGACTAGTTTCCTAGAGCAGCAAGAAGTAAACTAGTGTTGCAATTTTAATTATAGAGTCAAAATACATTTCAACAGGTAGCTGCTCTGCTCAGTTTTTGTCGATCCAGCATCAGCTCTAGGACTACAATCTTCAGATAAGTAGAAGTTCTCTATTTTGTGATTCTACTAGTACTATTTCAATTGCTAGAAATCCTGTCTCCTATAGCAGGACTAAGCACATTGAAATCAGGTATCTTTTCATTAAGGAGCATGCAGAATGTGAAGATATCACCCTTGAGTTTGTCCCTACATACAAGCAAGTGGATGGCATCTTTACTAAGCCACTAGATGAAGCAAAGTTTAACACCTTCAAGTTTGAGTTGGGTATGTTAAACCTAGCATAGCTTCAGTTGCTCCTTAAATAGTTGCATGCTATATTATGTCTTGCAGATGGAATTGCTCTTCAATAGAATAAAGACTTTTCAAGTGGTATACCTTCAATGGTATCATGTTCAAGTGCTGTCCAGACTAGAACAGACTACAATGTCTATCAAAAACCATGACAGATGTTGCTTCAGTTGATGGGGAGCATGTCCAAACTGCTGCCTATGTGAAATCAAAGAGGGGGAGCATAATATCCTCCCTGGATATTTACAGAAGTCAAAAAGATGGAGAAGGACTTGAATCAGCTTACTGATTTAAGGACTTAAAAGTGGTATCATAGGACAGGAGGAAAAAGGATACAAGTAGTATCAAATTCAAATTAATCAAAAGCAGGTAGAAGTTGTTAAGGGGGAGCAGGTGCAGATACTTGGTGGAGAGTTTTGACTTCTTCAAATAAGGGGAGATTGTTGGGTCCATTGCCCACAATATCCTATATTTGAAGAAGTCAAATATGTCAATGAGCATACACAATGGTGGTCACAAGGTGAAGATGCTATATAGACTGAAAATCGCTTAAGTCTACTAGAGTTGAGTGAGGTCGACTCACTCAATGCCAAACAGCAAAAAGCGGTGAGACAGGCTAATGCAGTAAAAACCTAAGAAAAAATTAGCAGAAAAGTGCCTAAGTCCACATGCGTTGAGTGTAAGACCCCTTTTTTTGCTACGCTATCGGGTCTTACGCTTAGAACTGCCATTTTGCGGTGACACCTACACACGGGAAGGTCGCCACTACAAAATGCTGATTCTGTCAGTAATGAAGATCATCAAGAAGTAGAAGTACAAATAAGATTAAGTCAAGTCCACAATCACATATAACATAAAATAGAAGTCACGGCAATGTCCACGTGATAATAAAAGTACGGAAATAGATGAGTAAGCAGGAATATAAACGGGCGTATGCCTGGTACAACAAATCTTCACTATAACACTCTCGCGGAAGCTAAGAAGAGCTAACACTCATGGAGTCAGAGATTGGTGCACCCGTACTGGACTGTCCCACCTCCATATGCACTGTGCTCTGCTGGTGCTCCATCTCCTGCTGCTGCTCCATGTCTCCCATTCGGAGCCCCTGAAATGGTTGGTCCACCGACCTGTGGGTTAAGGGCGTAAGTCTCAGTAGTGTAGCAAAAAAAAGGGTCTTACAAACTGGTATCAGAGGATAATAACCTCAAAATAGGCTCCCTGCCCAAGTTTCATGAACATCCTAGAATATTTGAACATGAAATTCTATTTTGAAATAAGGTTCCCTAATTAATCCTCAATTAACTCAGGGGTGATAAATAATCCTAAAAATCCCAATAAAATTATTTAGGGCTTATTACCACCCTATGAAGTATTCTACAAATTTTCAAGTTGATCCAAGAGCATATGACCGCATGTCCTTCTCAATACTCAAAAGGGCAACCCTAGGGTTGTACTAGAGTTTGTGGGCATATCCACCCCAAACCACCCAAAGCCACAAGTGTGAGGGTTATAAGTGACTATAAGTTAGTGGCAAAAGTTTCACCATAATTGGGTGAGGAATGGTCACTCACTCTACCTAGTGTATTTTTGACTTAATTTACCCTTAAGGGACCAAACTTTGGTCGCATCAATACCTACTTAAATCAACCCCAAATGGGTTGATATTTTTATCAAGGATATATATTGACCCTAAGGACCATCCACCAAACTTTTGGTTGATTTTTATGTCCATACACCCTTAATTATTAAATACATGGTTTATTAAATTATTACAAAAACTATAGGAATTTTTTTCCAAAAATTTCCATTTTTGGATATGTTATAGGTATAGATAAGTGTGACTCACAACCCAAGTTTCAAGTCATTTAGACAAGTGGTTTAGTACGGACGCTCAATTTAGTCTTTGACTAGCCTTATGAATAGATTGCACCGTTTGGTCTACAGTGGTCAGACCAATGACCCAAATTAGTTAAAATTAATTTTAAAATACAATAGACTTCAAGGGCTATAAATTCCATGTTGGTCATTTTTACGTCAGGGTGCTCTAAGTATTTTTAACATTAATCTAATGCACAATAATATCTGTGACAGAAATCAAATAAATGAAATAATTCTAATCCTAAACTAATAAAGATAGCGGCACGAATCTTAAAGCATAACTGACGGGATCCGGTCGTCTTACCCAGTATGCCAACAGCCAGGATTGGCCCGCCCTGGGTGATGTTTAAATGTGATTTTCCGGCCACCCGCACCTCTTACCGGCCTGTCACTGCCGCCACCACCTTCGTTGAGGTGGTGGCTGGCGATTCGTGGTGGTTGGCAGGCCGGAGGTGGCCGGAACAGTGAGTGGTGATTGGAATTTAAAGATCGAAATCGAGCGCCTTGGCCAGCCCAACCCAGAGCCGTTTGGACTTGAATCAAGCCACTGATATAAGTGGATCTATCCACTGGAGAAGGAGAGAGAGACAAGACCTTTTGGGAGAGCTGGATTCGGGTTGATCGTCGGGTTGTCATGGACGATGGTGGCGCCGCTCAGTGCTCTGCAACAACACTACCAAAGGCTATGATTTTTGCTGGTAAGTGAAGGAAACAAATGCTCTGAGTCCAATGAAGCTTCTAAAAGAAGAAATTGGGGAAGAGGAGAGGTAATGACATCAATTGTAATTAATGGCCTTGAAAGCCATTTTCTGCCAACTGGAAATTCAGTGAATGCAGCAACCTAGGGGGTCGGCCATGGCTGTTAAACTCCTCTAAACTGATGAGGGGAATGTATCCAGCCTTTGGTGGTGAGGAGAAGAACTCTTGGCCTCCCATGGCCATTAATGGTCTTCTCTCTCATGTTTCTCTCTCCTCAAAATTGGGAGAAATTGAGCTTTCTCTCTCCTAGTCAGCAAACCCAGTAATTGGATGGCACTTTAGGTAATTTCATGCCTCTCAAGCTAATGGACTACTTAAGTTGGACTTAGCCCAAGCAGATTGGGCTAGGTTAGGCCAACTTGAGCTAGTTTGACCTAAATTTAGGTTGAGTTGACTTGGGACGAATTGTCCTTTTGGGTTGACCCCATTGTGTCCTTAGTGACTCATTAGCCTCCCCTAAGGTCTAGAAATGGTCGGGTAGGGTTGGCTTGGCACCTTTGAGGTCACTTGACCCTTAATTAGGGCACTTTAATCATTTTAGGGCTATGGTTGACTTTAGTCAACTTAGCCTCTTTGGTTGACCCCCAATGGGTCCTTGGTGACCCATTGGCCTCCTCTATGGATTAGGAAGGTCTAGGTGGGTCCATTTGCCTAAGGGGAGGTTAACTGGCCCTATATAGGTTAGTTTGACCTATTTAGGGTTAGGGTGGACTTTAGTCAACTTGACCACTTTGGTTGACCCCATTGGGTCCTTGGTGATCATGTGGACCTCTTAAAGGGTTAGGGGTATTATGGTGGGGTCATGGAGTCAAGTTGAAACCCTAAAGTCAAGCCCTATGGTGGATAATTAAAAATTACTATTTGCAGCCCAAGGTAGTTTTCACCTTCATGCCTAAGTTCATTTGGTCTTCTTGGGCATCTTAGGGTTTTGTCATGACCTAGTCATGACAAAATCACTCCTAGGGGTCTAAAAGCTTGAGGGATGTTACATTGAGTGTAGCTCACTCACTCAATGCCATAGCTTCATAATCGTTGAGTATAGCTCAGTTAGTCAACGCCACAGGAAAACTGTGATTATTTACCAAGTCCATAGGCATTGAGTTAGGCAAGCTCACTCAACTCCATGTGTTAATGCATTGACTAATTTTCAAAGCCTGTGTTGTTTTTAGACACAGAAATTTGGCTAAGTCTAAATCTCAAAGCCTGTGTTGTTTTTAAACACAGAAATTTGGCTAAGTCTAATTCTCAAAGCCTGTGTTGTTTTTAGACACAGAAACTTGGCTAAGTCCTAATGCATTGAGTGTAGCCCGCTCACTCAATGCCAGATAACAGAAGAAAATCTTTGAAGTAGTTTGGCGTTGAGTGGATTTTACACACTCAACGCCAAGTAGCATAAAGCATTGTTAAGGCAAAAAAGCATTGAGTGAGGAGTGCTCACTCAACGCTCTCAACGCCAAGTATGCAGAAGAGGGTGAAGGATAAGCTAAGGCAAAAGGCATTGAGTGAGGCTTGCTCAATCAATGCTATCAACATCTAACGACAGAAAGATTGCCTAAGTGTTTTGGCATTGAGTGAGGCTTGCTCACTCAACACTGTTAACGCCTAATGGCAGAAAGATTGCCTAAGTGTTTTGGTGTTGAATCAGGCTTGCTCACTCAACTCCTATTCTACTGATGCTCGATTTTGTCTAAGTTCACAAGTGCTTACGTCAGCAAAATCGACAAAATCAACTAATTTCAAATAAAGTACGGAGAAACTACAGAACATGACAAACTCTGCTGAGAAGCTACTGCATGTCTTCTTTCGTTAAAGCAAGGTGGAGCTAGAAGTTGCAGGTGGGCCCCACTGGTTTTTAAGAGTCGTTGATCGACGAACTATAAAAGGGAGAGATGGGCCAAGACACAAGATAACTTTTAGTGCTTTATCAACTTCAAAAGGTTGCGGCCGAACTTCATCTCCCTCGCCATTATCAATGACAAAGAGCTTGTGATGGAGACGTTGCTGACACGACCGCCATTGAACTTCGTTTGAGAGAGTTCGTCGATTGGGAAGATCGCTGTCGCAAGCTCGAGGATGGGATCGACATCCGCCACCATTATATAAAAATATATAATTATAAATTAAATAATTATAATTATATAATTTTAATAATTTTATTATTTTAGCAATTTTATTTTAAGTATTTATTTCATGTTTTAATTTTCATTTCATGTGTAATGATGGGTGCTTATAACCATCATGTGTTGTTTTAATTATTTCATTTCATATGCTATGTTGGGTGCATATAACCATCATATTTGCAATTTGAATTTTGAATTTTGAATGGAGGGAGATTGAGTGGTGTAGGCTATATATAGCCATGTTATGAAGGATTGATTAGAGAAGAAGAATAAGAAAATAATCCCCCTAAAATCTTTTTGAGATCCTCCTTCCCCCTTGGCAAAATTCGGCCACCTCCCTCCCCCTCCTCCTCTTGGCTGCCGGCCAACTCTCCCTCCCTCTCTATTTTGTCCTCCTCTCTTCCACCTCCTCCTCTCCTTTCCTCTCTAAGGAAACCCGACCTCTTCCTCTTCATAACCGACCCCCCTATCTCCGTAAAACCGACCACAAACAAAGAAGACCAAGCAGCCCCCATTCTTGAAGAAATCGGCCAAGGTGCAAGGATCTTTCTTGTGAGTGTCAACTCCGGCGTGAAGCGACGAAGGCGGACAAGTTCCTCTCCTTCCGGCGTGACTCCGGCGGAGCCGTTGAAGAACGATCCAAGTAGAGAAAATCGGAATCATCCATTCCGATTGGGTAAAGAAAATATTTCTACTTTGTGTGATTTTTCCCTCTTAAATTAATTCCTGTGGTGGTTTACTTTAGCGTAATTATGAAAGCATTGAAATTTCGTGGTTTTCTCATGATTGATCTTTGTGTTTCATCTAATTTTCATTTATATTCGAGAGGTTTGGCGAACCTTCATTTTCTTTTGTTGGGAGAGGTCTACCGTTTCTGAATCGTTATTTTTGGTAGATTCTTTGAAAGTGAGGGTTAGACCTGAAATACTCTAGAGGGGGGTGAATAGAGTATCTTTGAATCATTAAAAACCTTTTGCTGTTGATATAATCTACAGAGTAGGGCAGCTATTTGATACCAATTTTTTCAGTAAGTAAAAAAAAGCAATCCTAAGAAAAACTAATCTACCACGGGCACATCAAAATTAAACTAACTAACACAGGATCAGCAAAACAAACTAGTATAGGCACAACAATAACAAAAAGGAAAGTGGGCAACCAGACAACACAAGAATTTCTATAGTGGCTCCCCAACCTGGGTACATCCACTCATCTACCACCCAGGTAGGAATCCACTAACAGGTTTTGATCAGGTGACTGCCACCAATGAGCTTTTGATCAGGTGCTCAAAAATCAACCCAAGTCTTTTGATCAGGTGACTTGCAACCAAGGAATAACTTTTGAAGTGAGTTAAAGAACCCTTTGTACAGTGAGGGGGTGAGAGAGTTATGGTGTCTTCTCTTTCACAAATACAACTGAGAAGACTAGTGGATCTTTGATGTTATCAAAGCTCCCCCTGAGTTATTGAGATGTTCAGGAAGATTGGAGCTTTGCTTCAGGGTAAGTAGGTCTTCTTTCTTTAGCCTTGACCAGAAGAGATCCAGGAACTTCTTGACTGATGAAGATTTGTTGTCCTTGAAGAGTCTTGGAGTGAAGAATGAAGAAGACTCTTGATTTGGATGGATGTTCTTCTTCTCCTTCAGCAGTGTCAAGGTGAAGACCAGATTCCTTTTCTGCACAGAGAAGTATTTGAATGAATGTTGTTGTGTATCTTCTCTGTGTGATGCATCTTGTTCTTCTGTATCACTATCTGTCTAGAAGAAGGAAGAAAAACACTTTTATATGTTTACTAGAATTTTTCCTTTGAAGTTTTTGAATTCCCTTCCTTCATTGATTGCTGACGACCTAGAGAATGTAATGCGACTGGATAGAATGTCTACATTAATTGATTTCCCCAACTGTCATATTGAAAAGTTGCAAGTAATAATCTTGATGAATGTCGCAATCAATACTGCTTCTAACGGTAATATTCAGAGAATGTTAAGCATTGATTACTTAGTATTTACTACAGTAAAATAAGGACAGAAGGAAGGAAAAATCGAAGTCTAGAACTCCACAGAAATCATCGAGCAAAGAACAGAATTTGTCGACCTGAGATCCAAGATCGTCGAGCTGAGAAGTCATGTTAGTTGACCAGATAATTGTTATTCATCGACCGGAGATCCAAGATCGTCGACCTGAGAACAGCTAACTGCTTTCTGGTAAACACTTGATAATTCTGTGCACTAATATCGTCGAGTTGGTAATCTAACTTCGTCGACTGGAGTTCAGAGAAATGTTTCTGTACTTAGAATGTTGAAGTAGAGCATCCAGAAATCGTCAACCTGAGAACTAAGTTCGTCGAGCTTAACTCAGAGAATTGTCGCTGAGTTCGTCGAGCTGAGCACGACTTTCGTCATGCTGAGTTCGACGAACGTCGAACTCACTTTCCTGAAATTGATTTTTCTCTAAGTCTTGAGTCTTCTGCAGTCTGTTGTTGGCTGGTCCATATAATGTTGACTCTAAGGACATGGCCTAGACTCTAGGACACAGACATGACCCTATCTATACATGTTGGGTCAATAATCCTATTTTAGTGAACCTAACCCAAATCCAACTAGGGATCCAACAATCTCCCCCTATTTGGGTGTGGTCACTAATTACAGACACAAATCATTTACAAAGCAAGAAAAAAATATATTTGGCAGGAAACTTTAAAATATGCAGTAGATATATATATATATACAGTGAGCTTTGTAACAGGAAATAATTAAACAGTTTTAAGATAACAGAAAGACTAAACAGATAAAATTCATTTCTTCTGCTTTGGCTCCTTTTGCTTAACCTCTTTAGCTTTATCACCAGGCTGAGTGAATTTGGTTTCCCTGTTTGGATTGGCTGCTTGAGTCTTTGTCATGGTCAAATCAGCAGCTCCAATAATATTTAGGGAAATAGCCCTTGGCACCACAGCTTCTGGATATAATTTCATATAGTCATCAACATTAAAGAATTTGTTAGCTTTGGCAAACCTGTTAAGTTCCTCCTTCCTGTATTTGGACATTGTTGAGAATTGAGAGGCATCCTTTCCTTCAGCTTTGGCTTTGTTGATTATAGATATGCCAACCAATTCTTGGAACCTGGCCATCCTTGCAGTAGTAGCTATTTCTGGGTTCTCAAAAGGAACAGGAGGGGATGCAGGTCTCTTTGGACTTTCAGCTTTCTGAAATTCTGGTGTTTATTGTAGATGTTGTTGTTGTTGATATTGTTGATGTTGGTGCTGCTTGCCTGAGGAGGAGTACATGTGCTGGCTATTTACAGAAGAAGAAGATCTACCCTGCTGTCTTTGATAGGTTCGATATTGGGTAGTCCTCTGAGATGAAGAGCCTGAAGCACCAGCAGCAGGTGGAGGAGGAGGAGGAGGGTCTTTCATGAATCTCTATGGAGGAGGTGAATACCTCCTGCTTTTCTTCCTTTCTTTCTGCTGATTTTTGGACAGCCACATCCAAGCTGGCATGCCCTTATATGGAGTGATATTCTGGAGAATATAGTAAGAGGTGTCGTGTGTTGGGTTTGGTTTTGGAGTAGGAGCTGGAGGGGCTTTTCTTTTCTTAGCAGAGGGACTGTCATCTGAATCCTCTTCATCGTCATCGTCATCTGAGGAGTCTTGTGGATAATCATATATAGCATTAATTTCTTTAAAAGCCTTTGCAGATATCAATAGTTTTTCTGCCTGGGGAGGAGCTGGAGGAAGAGCTGGAACTGGAGCTAGAGAATTATATACATCAGTGCTTGCAACAGCTGATTTATTCTCTTCTTCAATATCAGCCATGATCAACTCATCAAGATCAGGCATGGGGCTGTCATCCATAATGAATGTTGGAGCAGAAATAACTCTAGGAGGGGATGAAACAATGAAGGAATCAGCTCTGGGTGGACATGGAATGACAGGAGCCTCTGTATTTGCAAAACTAGCCTTGAGTTCCATGGCAATCTTGGGGCTTATTGGGGAGGTATAGGGAACTATAGCCCTGGATGGCTTTATGTTTTATTGTGGAAGAGAGTTCAAATGAACTGTATCAAAAATATTCAACAAATTCAAAATATTTACTATTGGATTTATAATGTAATCACCAACAGTTTGTATTTCCTCTGTGACTGTCTCATCCAAATCCATATCAGATTCAATAAAATTAATTAAATCAATCAAATCATCAGTTGCTTCTGCTTCTGCTGCTGCTGCTGCTGCTTCTGCTACTTCTTCATGGATTATCTCCCCATGTCTAGTTTCAGTGGGTACTGGAGCCAGGCCCCTGACTAAAGAAGGGGGGATGGAGAGAGTAGAGATTTGAGTAACAAGAGAAGAGATGGAAGAAGCAAGAGGTGAAATGGCCTCTGTTATGAGGGTTTTGAGGAGGGGAGTGAGAAGTGCTAGAAGAGGTGGAATGATGGAGGGGTCTAGTTGCAGGAATGCAGGAGGGCTCTCAGTGGAAAAGAAGGGTGAATGGAAGAGGATGGTGGAGGAGGTGATGGTGAATGACTGGGAATGTCATGGACTGGAGAGGTATGTGTGGATGGTAAGGAGGTGAGCAGATTGAATGTAGGGGATGAGAAGAATGTTTCATTTGTGGTGTATAGAAGGTGGGATGGAAGAGGAGATTAAGGAGGAGTTGGTGTACCATCTGAGTATGACTCTGGATGGCTGGAGGTGGTGGAAGAGAAGATGGAGCATCTTAAGCAGGGTGGGGAGTGGCTAGAACAGCCCTTGTACTCTCAGAATGCCTGGAGGAAGATGAAGAAGCGTTGGATGGCTTGGTGATGTTCCTCTCCCACCTGCCAAAGAGGGCACAAATGAGCCTTTTCCTGAAGGAAGATTCCCAGAATCGTGCCAAAACACACCTCTTTCTGGGTGTTCTTTTTCCCGATCATCTCAAACATAATCTTAGCCCAATTCACAGGCTTCTTATTCACCATAGCATACATCACCAGGAATTGATGCCTAGTGATGTAGTCATGGGCTATGTGCTTGCCCAGCAGTACCTTGCCCACAACATCTGCTAGAAACTTATATTCAGTAGATAAATGTTTCTTCAGCAGTTTGTTGGGTGTTGCTCTAGAATAACCCATCTTATTTAACATTTCATCAAATTCTTCACTATCAATCTCCAGTTCTTCTGCACCATTAGCTAATCCAAAAATATCTGTTAAAATGCAAGGGTAAGAGATACTTCATTACCAGATATTGTTCCAGTCATGGTGTTCTCATCTGGGGAGGAGGAAGTGTAAACCCATTCTCGGATCTCTGCACTGGCTATCTTTATTCTAGTGGTCATGAGATTCTTCAACTGCTGATCTTCAAGCAGTTTCAGAATGTCCAGGAAGATAAGATCTAAATGTTGAAATGACTCAAATTCTAGATCAAATCCAATATCAAACTTCATGGCTCCAAGATTGCCTGCTGGAATCGCCATGAGTGCGCCTGCAACAAACAAGAAGGATCAAGTGCAATGGAACTGAAAGCGCGGGATGGAGGTCGAAGAAAAACCTAGATATAAGATTTTTCAGAATATGAATCGACAAACTCCGTTCAGCGAAAATTAAAGAATTCTTCGATCTGAGGTCGATAAACATTTTGTAGTTAAAAAATTTCATCGATCTTAGTCTGAAGATTTGAAAATATTTCATCGAGCTCTGTTCGACGAAAATTTTCTGAAGCAGATTCGTCGATCTACATTCAATAAAAATAACTTCACACATAGAGAGTTCGTCGATCTCTGTTCGGCGAATATCTCTAGAACTTTTCTCTGTTCGCCGATCTCCATTTGACGAACTTTGAAAAATTCGTCGACTGTAGACAGAAATCAATTTAAGTCTTCTCCATTTATCATACCAAGCTGATTTATAAAGAA
This sequence comes from Platanthera guangdongensis, assembly GCA_039583875.1. Lineage (NCBI taxonomy): Eukaryota > Viridiplantae > Streptophyta > Magnoliopsida > Asparagales > Orchidaceae > Platanthera > Platanthera guangdongensis. The sequence continues at coordinate 96,855,814 of CM077156.1, read as the reverse complement.
TAAGTGATTTTTTCATCCAGGGGTTTGGTGAAAATATCTGCTCTTTGTAAATCAATGTAGATATAGACAAGATTAATTTTTTTTTCTACACACTCTCTAATAAAATGATACCTAATGTCTATATGTTTGGTCCTACTGTGATGGACTGGATTCTGTGCTATGGATATAGCACTTGTGTTATCACATAATAGAGTTGAATTATTTAAGTTGAACCCATAGTATAGGAGTTGGTTTTGAATCCCAGCATCTGGGAACAGCAACTGTCAGTTGTAATATATTCTGCTTCAGCAGTTGATGTAGACACAGATGACTATTTCTTGCTAAACTAAGACACTAATCTCATATCAAGGAACTGGCAAGTCCCTGAGGTACTTTTTTTGTCTACCCTGCATCCAGCAAAGTTAGCATCTGCATACCAGAGTCCTAAACTAGGACAACTCTTTATATATCTCAAAATTTGTTTTAGGAAAACTAGGTGAGATTCTTTAGGGTTCACTTGGAACATAGTACAAAGACATGTAGCAAACATTATGTCAGGTTTGCTAGCTGTAAGGTATAGTAGGAACCCAACAATGCCCCTATATAATTTCGGATCAACAGGTTTCCCATGTTGATCAGAATCTATTACAGCATTAGTGGTCATGGGTGTTTTCTTTGCTGAGGCTCCATCCCAAACTTTTTAATAAGCTCTTTAGCATACTTAGCCTGGGATATGAAGATATCATCAGCTAGCTGCTTCACTTGGAGACCAAGGAAGTAGGAGAGCTCACCCATGCTACTCATTTCAAACTTTGAATGCATGAGGTCAGCAAACCTCTTGCATAGTTTGGAATCTGTAGACCCAAATATAATGTCATCTACATAAATTTGTACTAACAATATTTGATCCTTATGGTGCTTAGTGAATAATGTTCTATCTACAATACCTCTAGTAAATTTATGCTATATCAGAAAGCTAGCTAAGGTCTCATACCAAGCTCTTGGAGCTTACTTTAAACCATAAAGAGCTTTATGCAATCTACAGATATATGAAGGAAAAGTTGGAGAGATAAAACCTAGAGGTTGTTCAACATAAACCTCTTCTTTAAGTACTCCATTCAGAAAGGCACTCTTGACATCCATCTGATAGAATTTGAACTTCTTATATGCATCATAAGCAAGGAAGATCCTGATTGCTTCCAACCTTACAACTGGTGCAAAAGTTTAGTCATAGTTTATTCCTTCTTCTTGCCTATAACCTTGAGTAATAAGCCTAGCTTTGTTTCTCACAATTACACCTTGGGCATCTAGCTTGTTTCTATATACCCATTTAGTTCCAATGACTGGGTAGTCTTTGGGACTTAAAACTAAATCCCAAACTCTGCATCTCTCAAATTGATTGAGTTCCTCCTGCATTGCAATGATACAGTGGGATCTTGCTCAACATCTTTTATGGATTGAGGCTCAACTTGAGAGAGAAAACATACATACATCACATCTTGATTTAGTTGATGCCTTGTCTGTACACCTACTGACATGTCTCCAATCACTTGAGATCTAGGGTGATCCCTTAGTGTAATAAGATCAATGGGTGGAGTTGGTTTAGCAACAGCATGTGGAGATAATTCCTCTTGTGGAATAATGTCTGTTGTTGGAGTAAGTTCAACCACTTCCAAGAATTCATCTTCACTGCCATCATCAGCTTGTGGAGGAGGAGGTGATATAACCTCTTGTGGAAGGTTCAACTCACCCAATTTCTTACACAAATGAGGTACCTGCAAAATATTTGAGGTAGAAGAGTCCTTCTCCTTATAGTACATGCTAGCTTCATCAAAATAAATATGTACAGATTCTTCTATTTTTAAGGATAATGTATTAAATACCCTATAAGCTTTGCTAACTTGGGAATATCCCAGAAACATTCCCTTTGTAGCTTTTGCTTCAAATTTTCTAATGTGTTTCTTGTTATTATTATGAATGAAACACCTACACCCAAAAAGTTTAAAGTAATCAATTTTAGGTTGCTTCCCTTTGAGTAATTCATAGGGGGTCTTGCCCTTTAGTTTGTGTATCAAACTTCTATTCAGCACATAGTTTGTTGTGCTCACATCCTCTGCCCAAAAGGATAGGGGCATGTATGCATCTGCAAGCAATGTTCCTACAGATTCAATGAGTGTTCTGTTTTTCCTTTCTACTACCCCATTTTGTTGAGGAGTTCTAGGAGCAGAGAAACATTGTCTGATACCTTCCTACTCACAGAATCTTTGCATGGAAAGAGATTCAAACTCAGTACCATGATCACTTTTGATCAATGCAACTGGAGTAGAATACTCAATCCCTATTCCCTTAAGAAAGACTGTAAGGACTTTAAAGTTATCTGACTTATTTCTCAAGAAGAAAACCCAAGTGAATCTAGAGAAGTCATCTACAATAACCAAGGTGTAAGACTTCCCTCCTAAGCTTTGTACAGTAATGGGTCCAAAGAGGTCCATATGTAGCAAGTACAAAATCTTAGGTGAATCACTCTTATTAATTGACTTAAAGTTATTTTTAGTTTGCTTGCCTTCTTGACAAGCCTTGCATAGGCTTTCCTTCTTGTAGGGGTCAGAAGGCAATCCTCTGACAAGGTTGTTCCTAGATAGCTTAGATATGTTCTTATGGTTGACATGACCTAGTCTCTTATTCCAAAGGATATTATTATTACTAACTTGGTTGAATAAACATATTTCTAAGTTAGCAGAATTAAAATTTACTAAGTATATATTCCCTTGTCTACACCCTGTTAGAACAATTTGATTATTTGAAGAAATAATGCATTTAGAATTGGTAAAGCAAACCAGATAACCTGCATCGCATAATTGACTTATGGATACTAGGTTATGTTTGAGACCATTGACATATGCCACTTTTCTGAAGGTGACAGCTCCACTGTTGAAGTCTTCATAGCCTTCAGTCTGTCCAAAGCTGGAATCTCCAAAGATCACTTTTGGACCCAGCTTTGCCTTGAAGTTGATTAGGCTTTCCTTGCATCCAGTCATGTGCTTGGAGCACCCACTATCCAGATACCACATATTAATAACCTCTAATCGACGGTGTTACCACGGAGTCCAGTACACCGTAATGTGCCCTGAGTGCACGGAGCGTTTGGCGGAGGCCGGCGTTTATGATCCTATTGTGCCTGAGAGCACTTGTTTGTGATTGGTAGATATTATGTTTGGCAATGCATACAGGGAAGGAACCACTGGCCCGGGTAAGGGGTATGGTCGTTATAATTAGTCAGCTAATATTGACCGTTGATTTGTTTACCACTCTTGGGGTGGATGTCTAATTGCAGGTGCTGATGAATTGAATTGATTTGAGCGGAAGGAAGACTTGCTGCTTAAAGGCCCTCGAAGGCCATGCAAAGAATTCTTGGATTTCATGTGTGGCCGGCCTGCGTGCCGATGTATGGAATTATATATATTTGTAAAGAGCAACATGTAAGGCCTTAAGGCCATGAGTGTGTGTGTGTTGTATACATTCCTGGTTTATATATAAATGTGGCGCTTATATATATTAGTGGACATTCATGTGATTGAGTTCTTATAACTTAAAATGTTGTGCTAGAATGCTCTGAGTTAGGATGCGAGTAGAATAAGATTTGATATTCACACGTAATTCCGCCATTTGTCTGTGAAATATGGCGTGGGGCCCCGGCCGGACCCACCGTATATTCCATGGGACGAATGGGGCCATTACATTATATCTTTGGCCTGAGGTAGGTGATCTCCTGATCACTAAGTTGTAGGACCTTGTGGCTAAGTTGTAGGTCTTGGAGGAGACTGAGATATCCTGAGAGATTTGAGGTGTAAGCTCCTTGGAGCAGTGATTTGGAGAAGTGCCTTGACTAACATGAAGTTAGCAAGGTGGGAGGAGAGTGGATGTACCCATAAGTTGGGGAACCACTATAAATCTGTGTGCTTTTCTGTATTATTTTCTTTGTGCAGGTTCTTGAAAGCAAACTACTACCACCATACCATACTTAGTGCTAAAGGAAAAAACTAAAAAGAGAATGATAACAGTGAGACAACCTATTTACCTCCCCCCCCCCTAGGCTGTAATCTACCTTTAAAATAATGACTTTCACCCCCTTTGTGACTTCTCTTTCGACATGATCTCTCAATTCATTCTTTTGAAACCTAACTTGATACACAATATGATGAAGCCCTGAAGTTAAATGGTTCTTCATCTTGAGCAAATTATCATTTATTTTTGTGCAAGAAGTCTTAATAGTTTGGTTCATAGAAGAAGAATGAGTTGAGATCTTAGTGTCAACAGCAGTAGAGGTAGAATTTAGCTTTGCTTCTAGAGCTGTAGTTTCATCTGCTAGCTTTAACAATGTAGTATCATGCATAACTATCATATTCTCATTCATTCTAGTTTGATTTTCTATAACATAGCCTTGTTTTATAGCTATATCATCTTCAGTTTTATTTATTTCCTCTTGTTGTTTAGCAAGGTACACTACTACATGTGCACCTCTCTGAAAGAAATCTGTCATGTTTGTCTTCAGTAGATTTACTTCAAATCTAATAGATTTGATATCTTGAGCCAGCTGGAACTGCAAATCCTTTTTGCTTTCATCAGCATATAGTTCCAGGGCTTTTCTTTGCTGATCTATCATGATTTGCATTTGAATTAATAAAGAGCTGAAATCTACATGAGGAGCATGTGTTGTTCCAGATTGAACTGCCTTCTTATATCTCCTACTCCTTTTCCTGATTTCTTCCCATTTTCTTTTTTTGAGCAGAGTAGCATCATGTTCATCAGATTCTGAAGAACTGACAACCTCAACTGTAGACTCTTGGTCTCCTTCAGTGTGTGGCGTCGGATCTGCTTTCTCCCCCTCAACCCTTGCATTATCTTCATCAAGGTTGAGTCTCATCCTGGATTCATCCTCTTATTGTGCTAAGATAGTAGAAATAAGATTCTCTGGGAGTATATCTTGCAAATCCCCCATGATATCAGATTCCTTATTCATAAGAATTTCTTCCTCAGTCTCCTTAGAGACTGTATTCTCATTCTCTTTCTCATAAATCTTCACATCTTGTGCCAGATCCTCAGCTTCTCCCATAACTGTATTCAGTCCTAGTAGAACTTTCATCACAGTATTATTAATAATTTCACTTTCCAAGTCAGGAAAAATAGTGAAATTCCCCCCCCCCCCCCTCAATGTGTTCCTTTTTTGTACTGTCTTCACCTGCATCTGATCCCTAATACTAGGAGAGGGTCTTGGAGAATTATTTTGTTCTCCATCATCATTTTTATCTGAGCTGGAACTATCTTGTGCTTCCGAATTACTGGAAGAATCTTCTTCCTCAACTACTACTTTCTTCTTCGTTTTTGTCTTCTTCTCAAATTCTGGTGTCTCCCTTGTCAAAACTCGGTCCCATCTTGCTAAAATTCTCAAGTTCATCCTTCTCATATGGTTAATCTTTGATCCAAGCTTAAGATTAAGACTGTTAGGAATGACTTGGACTAGGTAGAGACATATAATTCTTCCCATATTGGGCTTCTTAATACTCACTGATATTCTGTCAAAAACAATCTTGCTCCAGTTTGTCTTAACTTTGAATATAACTCTTGTCATCATTTCAAACATTGAAGCAGAAATTTTTTCATGTGTTCCTATTTTGCATAGCAGCACTTTACCTATTACTTCTGACAAAAATTTACCTTGGGTATTCATCCCTTTCCTTGCCAGTGTGCTTCCTGTCTTTGTGGTTGGGGCCAATCCACGCCACACTAATGCCTCTGCAATCTTGCCAGATTCCAGGTAATCTTCTTGATTAATTTTTGACAAGTGAAATACTTTGACTAATCTTCGGGTGGTGATCTTGACCTTTGTTCCATTTACCTTAGACTTAATATTCTCAGCATTAGAATCCAAATAAGCATTGGAAAAGAATTCTTGAACTCCTCGTTTCCAAATATTTGATGGCTCTAAAAGCAAGAATTCCAATCCAGCTTCTGTGATTAGGGATATTACCTCTTTAATTTCTTTAGTCACAGAGAGGAATCCATTACGAATAAGTTTGTATTCTTCGACGATGTTAATGTCAGTCTTGAGAGCCATTGGAGTGGAAAAATTGAGAAAGAGATGTGTCGACTAAAGGATTTCTAGGTCTTGACACTCGGGAATCAATCTCTCAAGATTTCAGAAAAGCGTAGTCAACTTCTACTTTCATGCCCTATTTATAGTAGATGTTGCTGAAGTCGAAAAGGAGCACTCTATTTAGTATCTTCCAAGTTTTAGGAAATGACCTAGTCTCGACATAGGAAAAATAGTCTTTTGAGATGTGTCGACTCAAGTCGACACAAGTATAAAGTCTCTTAACACATACCTTAGGGTCTCGACACATTCTTAGATGTCTTGACACATTCTCTGGTGTCTCGACACTTCCTTATGGACTTAGCCAAATTTATTTTCTAATTATCTAACTAATGACATTTGAACTTTTTTAATATCTTACTTGTTTATTTAGGTAAGTAGACTTTGTTACTTAACTTATACAAGTTGAACAGGGATTTTTTATGTACCAATGAAAATGGTTATTCTGAACCTGAATTCTTGTGTACCCTAACAACATAATTTACTCTATGGTTAACATTCCTAGTTCAAACTTGAAGAAATTGAACTTGTTTTCATCGAAAGGTTTTGTGAATATGTCAGTAATTTGATTTTCAGTTGGAGTATAATGTAAACAAATATTGCCTTTTTCAGCATGTTCTCTAAGAAAGTGATATCTGATTTCTATGTGTTTGGTTCTACTATGAGAAACAAGATTATTAACAATTAAGATTGCACTAGTAAAATCACAATATATAAGATTTACTTAGTTGTACACTGTAGTCCAGGAGTTGATGCTGAATCCATAGTAATTATGCACAACAGCTCCCAACTGATATATACTCAGATTCAGCTGTTGAAATAGCTACACTTGTTTGCTTCTTGCTGTTCCAACTGATGAGTCTTCTCCCCAGAAATTGACAAGTTCCTGATGTACTCTTTCTATCCACTTTACATCCTGCAAAATCTGCATCTGTGTATCCAGTTAGATCAAAATCGTCACTCCTATTGTAACACCCCAAAATGAAACAGACAAAGAGTTGGCCTGGCTGGGCGAGAAAATCATCGAGCGGAGCTCGACGAAGTCGTCGAGCGGAGAAGTCGTCTAGCGGAGCTCGACGAAATTGGCCCGTTCGACGAATTTCGTTTGACGAAATTTGTCCCGTTCGACGAATTATCGAAAATATGGATATGGCCGAGCGTTGTCTCGTGTCAGGTGGCTGGTGTGTGGCCACTGAGCGGTGGTTGACTTTTCGGCTTCAATCCCGAGCCGTTGATGTGTTTTGAGGTGAAGAAATCGTGTGGCTGGAAGATAATTGATGCCTTATCTGTAGAGAATGCAAATTGGAAATCATTATTCCCTTTGTCTATTCACTTTCTTCCTGAGTTCTAGAGCAGGCCCTCTCGGCTAGTAGGGTTTTATTGCTCTAGTTGTGCTGCTAAAGGAGGATTTGGGGCAGGAATCTAAAGCCAAAGCGAGATTTGCGAAGAGGAAAGTGTAACGATCATTTCCGTCCGAGTAGAAATGCTTTGTCATGGCTCCAGAGAGATCTTCAAGGGTAATGATCTTTCTTCTTGGACAAGTGAAGTCCTTATTTTGACATATGCATGGAATCCCCCACCAAAAGGTGGAAAGTCGATGGAGTTCCTTTGGGTTGATTCATGAAATCCCCAGTGAGTATTGCATATAGATTCGGAAATATGTAGTACGGAATAGACATACTGTGTAAAGCCCATTTGGACAGGTTGGTTTGGATTGGTGATGTTTTATTTTGCGCACCGGAGAATACTCCGCGCATAAATGAGTATTTTGGGGAGTTAGTGGGTTGTGCTTGTGAAGGGTAGTAGTAGGAAGTACTAGAGTGGAATTCTAAGAAAATACCCGCAAAGTGCATGTGTTGTATGCTATAAAAGATCAGTATTTCTAGCTCTGCAGGTGGCTGTAGGGATTTCTGGATGGTTGGTCCAGATAAGGTTATGGCTTGAGACGGAAAGAGAGTTCTATCGCTAACATCAGGCGATAGTGAGTGTTGCTGGCGATAGCTCCTAGCTAACCTGTGATTGTGAAGCCAGTACTGAGGGGACAGTTTGGCTATTGTGAGCTATGTGAGCTCTTAAAAAGGCTTCGTGCTGAACGGACAAGTGGATGCCGACCCGCGTCAGTCTAGTCATTGAACTGATGATTTAAGCAACGGATAAGGGCTGAACTGTATCCGTGTTATGGCTATCTGACATGAGTGCCTGGGATATTGGCGTTCGTCAGGTTCACATAATGAGAGTCTTAGTCCTTCGTACCATTAATACTAAAGTCTCCGGCTGTAGGCCGTGGAGCGAAATGCTCAAGTTTGTCATTGTGAATGGTGGTGGGACCCTAGTTTTCTGGTACACCAAGAACGTGCCCTGAGTGCACAGAACGTCGGGCCGTATGGCCGACATTTGTGATATATTGGTGGTGTGTGAGTGCACATCTTATGATATATCTTCTTGTGAAATGTTATGCCTGCAGGGAAGGAATACAGCTGCCCTGGGTAAGGGGTAGAGTCGTTATAAATTGGTCAGCTGAATGCTGACCGTTGCCTTGTTTACCACAGTTGCGGTGGATTGTCCCCATGCAGGTGTTGGAGAGCCGAGTGGAAAAAAGTGGGTTGAAGTCCTTGTTGTTGCTGCTGCTGGCCCTCAAAGTCCGAATGAAGAATTTTACTATTTTCATGTATGGCTGACCTGCGTGCCGATGTTTGTAATCCACACCTGTAAAACTTAACTGTAAGGCCTTAAGGCCAGACTTGTCGTGTATTTGGAGGAAATTCCTTTGTAGTGATATATATAAATGTTGGTTTATATATTGTGGACATTCAAATGGGTTGAGTTCAAATAACTTAAAAGCTTTTGTTAGCATGCTCTGGATTAGGATGCGAATAGTTTTTGATATTAACCTGTAAACTCCGCCACTTGTTTGTGATATATGGTATGGGGCCCCGGACGGACCTTCTACTATATATTATGTAACGAATGAAGGGGTTACACATAGAATACCAAATCCCAAGATTGGAAGTGCCCTTTAGATATCTTAGTATTCTTTTAGCAACTGTATAATGAGACTCTTTAGGGCATGCTTGGTACCTAGCACAAACACATGTTGAAAACATGATATCTGGTATACTAGCTGTCAAGTAAATGAGTGATCCAATGATGCCTCTATATAAGGATTCAACCACGGGTTTCCCAGATTCATCCTTGTGTAGTGATACTGAGGAACCCATTGGGGTTCTCATGGTAGAAGAATTTTCCATACCATACTTCTTAATCAACTCCTTTATCAATTTAGACTGAGAGATGGATATACCATCTTTAGATTATCTAACTTGGAATCCCAAGAAGAACTTTAGCTCACCCATGCTACTCATTTCAAACTTGTCAGGCATAAGCTTGATAAATTTTCTACATAGCAGCTCATTAGTAAAACCAAAAATGAGATCATCTATATAAATCTGGACTAAGATACTTGAACCTTTGATGTCCCTTAGGAATAGTGTCTTATCTATCTTCCCCTTAGAGAACTTGTTCTTTATGAGAAAGGTAGACAAGGTCTCATACCAGGCTCTAGGTGTCTGTTTTAACCCATACAATGCTTTATGTAATCTGAAGACATGATAGCTAAGTTTAGGATTTACAAAATCTGGTGGCTATTCTACATAGACCTCTTCCTTCAATATACCATTTAGGAATGCAGATTTAACATCCACCTGGTAGACTTTATATCCTTTGTAAGTTGCATGTGCTAAAAATAATCTAATGTCTTCTAGTCTAGCTACAGGCGCAAAGGTTTGGTCAAAATTTATTCCTTCCTCTTGTCTATACCACTTAGCCACAAGTCTTGCCTTGTTTTTAACTATGACAACATTCTCATCTAATTTATTCTTATATATCTACTTAGTTCCCATGACATTGTGATTTTTAGGTCTAGGAACTAAACTCCAGACCTTACATCTCTCAAATTGATTAAGCTCTTCTTACATTGCCATAATCTAGTTGGGGTCTGAAATGGCTTCTTCATACTTCTTAGGTTCCATCTGAGAGAGAAAGCTAGAGAACAGAACCTCATTATGATGTCTACTCATAGTGGTTACTTCTAGCCTGACATCACATATTATTTGATCAAGAGGATGATCTCTAAGGTGTTTAACAGCTATAGGCAGATTCTTACCATCACCTAGTTCTTCAGGTATAGAAGGATGAATCTCTTCTTCCCCCTGGGCAGTGACTATGTCTTTTATAAGAACTACATCAGTATTTCTAGCCTCTAATTCTATATAAGATGAATCTCCTATATTTAATTTTTCTATCTTAGAGTCAACATCTCCTAGACTAGAATTGTTAGATTGTATTTTATGTAAAATAGAAGTTTCATCAAAAATAACATTAATTGATTCTTCTACCACTTGATGTTCTAAGTTGTAGATCATGTATGTCTTGCTATGATTACTATAACCTACAAAAATACCTTCATAGGACTTCTCTGAAAACTTAATTAGATAAGTATTCTCGTTGTCTAAGACATAACACTTACTTCAAAAGATCTTGAAATAGACCAGACTTGATTTTCTGCCTTTCATTAGTTAATAGGGAGTCTTGTTCTGACTTTTGTTGATCAAGGTCCTATTCTGAACATAAAAAAGTAGTGTTTACAGCCTCATCTTAGAAATATTTTGGGATAGATGTGTCACATAGTATAGTTCTAGCAGTCTCAATGAGAGTTCTATTTTTCCTCTCAGCAACCCCATTTTGCTAGGGAGTTTTAGGAGAAGAGATTTCCTGAAGGATCCCTAGTTCTTTACAAAAATTTATCATTCTTTCAGATTGAAATTCTGTGTCATGGTCACTTCTGAACTTGACCACAAAATAGCCCTTTTCATTTTGAATTTGTTTCACAAAATCAGCAAGAATGTCCAGAGTTTCAGACTTTCTCCTTAGGAAGAATACCCAAGCAAATCTAGAGTGATCAATTACAGTAACATATGTGTAAAACTTCCTACCTAAACTAAGAATTTGCATAGGACCAAATAGGTCCATATGAAGTAAGTACAAATTGTAACATCCCTCAAATAACTAGACCCCTAGGAGTGGTTTTGTCATGACTAAGTCATGACAAAACCCTAGGGAGCCCAAGAAGACCAAGTGGACTAGGGAATAAAGGTGATTGGGAAGAATGGACTGCAAATAGTAGATTCCTAAACCCTAGGTTAGGATGACCATGAGGCTTCACCATGACTCCAAGATCCCACCATGATCTCACCAACCTATTGGAAGGTCCATTAGAGCCCTAAGGGTCCATTGGAGTCGACCTAGTGTGGCCAAGTTGACCTAGAACCACCCTAGGCCTAAGTTGGGCAAGGTGCCCTAACTAAGGGCAGTGTGCCTATAGAAGCCCAACCAACCCTACCAGGGTCTTCCTAGACCCAAAGTGGGGTCAATGGCTCACTAAGGACCCATGGAGGGCAGTTCAAAGTGGTTAAGTTGACCAAACTCAACTCTAACCCTAAATGGGTCAAACTAACCTACATAGGGTCAACTGACCTTCCCTTAGCCAAGTGGAACCCACTCATGTCCTCCTAACCCTAGAGTGAGGTCAATGGGTCACCTAGGACCCATTGGAGTTAACCAATGAGGCTAAGTTGACCCAAGTCAACCTTAGCCCTTAAAAGGTCAAAGTGCCCTAACTAAGGGTCAAGTGACCCCCCAAGATGCCCAACCAACCCTACCCAAGTACTTATAGACCTTAAGGGAGGCCCATGGGTCACCAAAGACCCATTGGGGTCAACCCTAGTGGCTAATTTGACCAAAGTCAACTCTTGGGGTCAAAGTGGTCAAACTAGCCTAAATGGCTAACTCAAGCCCAATCCAAGTGGGCTAGGCCCAGACAAGTGTGGTCCATTGGTCTAGGAGGTGGAGAGGCACATTTTGGGCCCACCAAATTCAGATTTTGGTGACTAGGAGAGAGAGAGGAAGTTACAAAAATTTGGAGGAGAGAGAAAGAAAGAGCTTAATGGCCATCATGGCCATGGAGGCTCCATAACCCCTCCTTCTGATGGGGCTTTAACTCCTTGGAGGCAGGGGAGGAGTTTTCAGGAGGTGGTCGGTCAGTTGGGTGGCTCAGCTCATCAATTTGGGTGAAACCGAAAACTCACCTTTATGGCCATTAATGGTGTCTTCATGAATTGGGGAGTTACAAGCCACCTCTCCCCAATTCCTACATTAGAAACCTTCACCAGGGCAAGGGGAAGATTTTCCCCCGATCACATTTTAGTTTCAGAGGAGTTGGTGTGGAGGTTGCAGAGGAGCCAAAGCTTGGTCGTCGAAAGTGGCAAGGAGGCACAACACCCGCTCTCAGGCCGCAACTCAGGTCCTCCCCTTCTCCTTCATCCACGGGTAGATCTTAGGACTCATTAGGAATAAGAATCGGGCTAAAATGAGCCCGATTGGGAGAAGTTTTCTCCAGGTTTTCCATAAAATTTAACATGTCGGGTTCGCCGGAATAGGCCCCTCCGGCGGCTGTGCCGCCGCCTGGCGATAGCAACCACCTCGACGGAGGTGGTGGTGGCGCTGGCTGGCCAGGGAGGTGGCTGGGTGGCCGGCGACAGCAACTTGAAGATGGCCTAGGAAGAATCAATCCTGTCCATTAGTGTGTTGGGGACGATGACCAGATGTCGTCCGTCATTGCGCCAAGATTCGTGCTAATATAAATTTAAACTATAGGATAAATATTCATTTCATGTGATATTCCGTCACACATTATCTATTTAATGTTTTAAATTATTACAAATACCTAGAGGCTAGGTCGGAGAAAATGGTCAACATATAATTTGTAGCCCTATGGGTCTACTTTATTTCAAAATTAGATTGAACCAATTTGGGTGCCTGGTTTGACCAGGGCACTCATTTAGGTGGGATCTATACCTAGAGCTAGGTAGAGATTTAAATGAGTGCCCACACTTCATCTCTTGTCCAAATGACTTGAAATTTGGATAGGGAGTCACCCTAGTCTATACCTAGTCCTGCACAAAATGAGAATTTTTGGGGATAATTTTGCTATAGTTTTTGAAATTATTTAATTTATCTAGGGTAAATTAATTAAGGGACCAAATTACCTCCAAACTCACCCAAATTTTGGTGAGTGGTCCTTGGGGGCATCATAAGACTCTGGATAAAATTTTGTCTCATTTAGAGATGGTTTGAATTGAAATCATGCAACCCTAGCCTTGCCATAATAAGGGTATTTAGGTCAAAAGTGCACTTGTGGGTTTAGGTGGCCAAACCCCCTCAACAGAGGTTAGAATTTGGGCCACTGACTTGGCATGACTTTTAACACCCTCCCATGGAAGATGGGGTGGATTGGGGTAGATTTGCCCTAGGGCCCAAGACCAAACCCTAGGGATGATCTTTGAAGTCTTGTGAAGGGCATGTGGGCAAATGCCCATGTATGGACTTGACATTTGGTAGGGAGGGTACTAGGGTAGCTAAATCCCTCTGGTAAAACTCTTAGAGAATTTAGAGTTAGGTAGGCCCCTCAAAACCCTAACTCTAGTTTAGGGCACAAACCTTATAGTGATAGAATAGGGTATTAAAACTCATTGAACAGTGATGAAATTTTGGTAGTGTAGTTATAGGGTAGTATGAACCTATGGAAATTTAATTGGGAATTTTGGAGCAATAATCTTAGTACTTCTTTTGTACTGCATGAGTTGGCCCTACTTCATTATTTGGTTATTGGGGTCTCACTGTCCATTGGAGTGTCATGAAAAATTGGGCAGAGGGTGTTTTATACCATTATGCTCATATTTGAATTTTATTAGAATTTTTAAATACATAATTACAGTACCTACTTCACAAGCTCATAAATTTGTGAACTTATTAAATAATTCTTTCAGAGCTCATTTTTTGATGAAAAATTATGAAACTTGGCCTCAAGGGTTTATTCTTCATTATATACATGTTTGGATTTTCTCAGAAGTTTTGGAAGTATTCTTGTTGTACTTGTCTCTTAAAAATGATTAATGTAGGTTATATTTAAAATTAGGGTTAAAGGCCTAAACTTTGCTGTAAAATTGGGAGATTTTGGATTCTATGTTAAATGGTCATCTTGTATTTATCATAAATTTTGTGGAGCATTTTCTTGTTTGAAATGGGTACTTCATGTTCAAACTTGGGTTTTTGGATTACTAGAAAAATTAAACAAATTATCAGCTAAATTAGGAAAATTATGAATTTCTGAATTTAGGCTAAACATGTCATGATAGACCTCTAATAATTATTATAAGGATACTGGATGACTATTTTGAGTACCTCTCATTTTATACATCATATAGCTTAGGATGGTCTGCGTTTAGTAAAATTGCAGAAATCATGATATGGTGCAAAATGCACCCAGAGAGTTGGGTTGTTGGAGTGTTGGTCTGGTAAGTGAAATGAGTTCATCATCGGGAGTTGAGATGAGGAGTGGTTGGTTGACTAGTGTTTAGAGGTGCTCGGGGTCGACGAAAGATCGTCTTTCCCGTAGGGGAGAAAGTGTCAAGTACACTAGGGTCAGATCCAGTATAACATTTAAGAGATTGGGAGTTGGGTAGCAACCAATAATAATAAGTGTCTTACGAAAGGGAGCTTTGGGCTTCAGCCCATCGTAGTTCCTAGTTCCCTTTGAGAGCCCTTCACGGGGTATGCCAGGGGCAGCCCTGGGTTAACCTAAACTATAGGCAAAATAAACTGAAAGAGTAACTAGTATAACTAGGGTTTCACTTTAACTCACCTCGATGTCTCGTGATGTTTAGGTTGGATCACTCGGGCAGTAGGCTCGGTGGATTTAGTGATGGGCAGGTTAGCCCGGCGAGCTTTGGCTCGGTTGATGTTTGTGACGGACGGGATGGTTCGGGGAGCTTTGGCTCGGTTGTTGTTTGTCACATACGGGATGGTCCGGGGAGCTTTGGCTCGATAGCTGATACATAAGGTTGCATGTGCATAAAGTATAAGGTGGTGGGTCTTCGGTATTGGAGGGTCGATGCACGGACGCCAATACGTTGACTCGACAAGTGTGGTTTAGCACTTGGCCAAATAAAGTCCGGTGCGCCAGCCGGCAAGAGTACGCAGGAGCTCCGCTTAGTGCACTAGCATTGAGGCATATGATAGGTCTGACTGGTAGTGCAATGACCAGTTTAGAGGTCGGCGAGGCCTAACCCACCCTTTTGTTTGCCACTACGGAGGTATCCTGGGAGGTTCGACTCCAGAAAGTGGGAACTAAAGGTCGGTGTACACAGAGTCGAGTGGGTGAGTTGCGCTTGCATGTTTTCATCATGGCATAATTGCATTTCATAGCATAACCATTGCATATAACCCAGACACCTATTGTATAAGTGGTATGAGACGCTTTATACGATAGGCCTTGCAAAACGACTCCTTGGTTTATAAGTTCGCCGAGCGTGCTTATAAGTTAAGGTTTTTATTCAGTAAATATATGTATAGGCTTGTTAGAAAACGACACCCTATCGTATAAATTGGTACGGGACTTTTTATACGATAGGAGCCCTGCAAAAGATCCCTTTGCTTATGTGTTTTCACATAAGTTGAGGTTACTTTTTCTTATTCAGTCTTTAATATTTTCATTTTGTCTTATACACTATAGAACTGCTAGATTAGTTTCGCCGCCACCTGCTTATATTTGTTATTCTCCACTTTCATGTCCTCTCCTTTCCTCCTCCCTGCTCAGTGCCTAAGAGCCATGGGGGAAGGGGCGGGGGATGATAGGGCTTAGTCTTTTAGACTAACGGTTTTCAAACCACATCAATTTAGGGGACAGTGGAGCCCATCATGGAGGAGCAGCCCCGGAGGTCACCATGCTTCGAGATGGGACAGTCTGGTACCAGAGTTCAGATAGTAGGGAATGTGATTCCTGATCTCTAGTAGTTATTTTAGTTTTGCTTCCGCGATGAGAGATATGTAGTGAGGACATTGATGTACTGGGCTTGAGCCCAAGTTTTAGTATCTTTATTATATCTGTGGACACTCCCTTCGTGGAGATTATTTACTATATATGTTATTTTTGTGGACTTGCCTTTTATTATTTTGCTACAGTTGTGATCGATTTGGCCGGCAGCATCGACGTTTTGTAGTGATGACCTTCCCGGGTGTGAAGGTGTCACCGCAAAGCGGTGGTTCTGGGCCTAAGACCCCGATGTTCAAAAAAAAGGGGTTCTTACAAGTGGTATCAGAGCAGACCTCAATCGAAAAGTAGCAGTCCACAAACCCTGGATCACCCCCGCGCGAGTTTAGTTTGGGGACAAACTAAGCAGCGGAAGCAGTGGTGTGCCCATATGGGGGATCACATGTAAATTATCCACTTTTAATTAGGTTTGAGTCGATTACTTACAAATGGCTTTTGTTACGCAGCCCCCAGCACAACCTACACCACAGGGCGGAGTCCAGCAGACTCTGAATGTTGCACCACGTCCCCCGGTCCCCACTCCGTTCCTATAGTTAGAGATGGGACAGACTCTGACAACTATTTTGGAGGCTTTCAGGGCTCAACAGGTTCTGGCTCCGCAGCCAAACCCGGGGGCCAACTGGTTGATTATTTTCCGAGGACTTTCTCCCCCTTCCTACTTGGGGACAAAGTGGGTCGTTCGGACGGAGGAGTGGCTGGACATCATGTATGAGATGCTGACTGGGATACGGTGCCCGTGGGAGGAGAGGGTGCCTTTGGTTGTCTCTTGCTTGGAGTCCTATGCCAATAGATGGTACAAGACATCGTTGGACATGACGTTTGTTGACAGAGAGGTTGCAGAGATTGCTTGGGGGAGTTCAGGGACGCACTTCTGGAGCATTTTGTTCCGCAGTCGGCCAGAGATGAGCTGGAAGACAGATTTCTACAGCTGAGGCAGGGCAACAAGACAGTGGTGGAGTACCACCAGAAGTTCAATCATCTAGCCTGGATTGCAGATTCTTATCAGTTGGATGAGGCAGGATACACTAGGAGGTTTTATAAGGTCCTGCGAGAGGATCTGAGGGAGGCTCTGTTGTTCGTGTCCGACGGGCCTATTCCTCGGATATTGGAGATGGAAAAGAGGATCGAGGCAGATTGGTACACTACCCGAGGCCAGAAACGGCCAACTGAGGATCAGGGCCGAGGAGCCAGAATTGATCAGCGACGAGGCTGCATCACTGATGGGAGAGATGGGAGAAGAGTGGAGGACCAGCCTCGTCAAGAGGTAAGATAGGAGCAGAGGGAACCAGTAGTGGTGGCCCCTCAGCCTATCCAAATGCGGGAGATGCAGAGACGCGAGGGTATGACATATTCCCCGCCAGAGTGCTTCAACTGTCATCAGGTGGGGCATATCCGGAGGAACTGCCCCATGAGGGGGGCACCACCTCCAGCACCACCGGCTGCCCCGCCAGCTCAGTATTTTGGAGGCTGAGGACATAGCTGAGGTCGTGGATACCAGGCAGAGACCGCAGGAAGGAGAGGGAGCAAGTATATGCACTGGATCTGACTCAACAACGGAATTCGGAGAAAGTGATCACAAGTATGCCAGTTAATTTTAAGTTTTCTCTTTCCTAGGTAATTAGAGTTATGGGTATAGAACTGATAAACTAGGAAAGAAAACCACAATTAGATTTCTAAGACTTTAACTACCCCAGGCATAGTCATCAGCAGCAAGCCCGCCTATACATTGTTTGATACAGGTGTTTCGCACTCGTTCGTGTCAGAATCCTTTGTGGAAGGGCTGGAAGGTGTGGAGCGATTCACAGGCTTGATGATGAGGATACGGCTACCAGACGGATCAGAGCTATTCACCTCCGCCCGTTGCAACATGGAGGCGGAGATCGACGGAAAGGCATTTGAAGCACCAGCAACGATCCTGAAGATGCCAGTCTTTGATTTGATTCTGGGCATGACATGATTGCATTGTAACCATGCCTAGATTGACTGCCTGTAAAAGAGGATTACTGTGAGGCATGGGGATTCCTACATCGTCATCGAAGGTATTAGACCTATTCCCCCTCTCTTGTTGTCATCCGTGCAGGCCGTCAAGGCCCACTTGCAGGGGGAGGAAGTCTATGATGTGATGTTTGAAATGGCTGAGGTCAAGGGTTCAATCTCGGATATCCCGGTGGTGCGAGATTTTGCTGACATATTCCCAGAGAAGCTGCTAGGGCTACCGCCGCACCGGGAGCAGGATTTTTGGATACAGTTGGTGTCAGGGGCTAAGCCAGTATCTAGAGCCCCTTACCGGATGGCCCCGAAGGAGTTGTCAGAGTTTCAAAGCCAGCTGCAGGAACTAGTGGAAGCCAGATTTGTCCGGCCAAGCTCTTCACCATGGGGATCCCTGGTGTTGTTTGTCAAGAAGAAGGACAGGACATTTAGATTGTGCATCGACTACCGAGCACTGAACCGACTGACAGTCCGGAATACCTATCCATTGCCAAGGATAGATGAGTTGTTTGATCAGCTGGAGGGGGGCATTTCTTTTCAAAACTGGATTTGAGGTCGGGCTACTACCAGCTGCGGATCCAGGAGGAGGACATTCCGAAGACTGCCTTTAGTAGCAGATATGGGTTGTTCGAGTTTACTGTGATGCCCTTAGGGCTCACGTATGCACCATCGGCGTTTATGAGCCTCATGAATCGGGTGTTCGAGGCATATCTGGATGTGTTTGTCATTGTGTTTATTGATGACATCCTCATCTAATTGAGGACAGAGGAGGAGCACACACGACATCTAACGCTGACCCTAGAGAGACTGCGAGAGCAACAACTTTATGCAAAGTTCAGCAAATGCCAATTCTGGTTGAAGGAGATGGCCTTCCTAGGCCATATCATCAGTGGTGATGGGTTGGCAGTGGACCCGGCCAAGATTCAGGCAGTTCGGGATTGGCCGCAGCTGAAGTCGGCCACAGACGTACAGAGTTTTCTAGGACTTGCCAGTTACTACCGGAAGTTCATGGAGGGATTTTCTCGTATTGCCCTTCCACTCACATACCTTATGAGGAAGGATGTTCCCTTTGTCTGGACCCCGCAGTACGAGGTGGCTTTTCAGGAGCTGAAGGATCGACTCACCTCGGCTCCTATACTTGCCCTTCCTTTGGGAAAAGAAGGATTCCAGGTCTACACCGACTCTTCCTACCAAGGGATGGGTGCAGTGCTGATGTAGAAGGGTCATGTGATAGTGTACGCCTCACGACAGCTGAATAAGCATGAGCAGAACTACCCTGTTCATGACTTAGAGATGGGAGCGGTCGTATTTGCTCTGAAAGTCTGGCGGCACTATCTGTACGGTGTCCACTGCGACATATACTCCGACCATAAAAATTTGAGGTGTGTGGATACATAGAAGAAGCTGAATATCAGGCAGAGACGATGGGTGGAGTTTCTAGCAGATTACTAGTACAAGATGCACTACCACCCAGGGAAGGCGAATGTGGTGGCAGATGCGTTGAGCCAGAAGGCCACAATCTCTGGAGCAGGACAACAGTTGATGGCCTTGAAGTTGGTCCAGATGTTAGATAAGATGTAGATATCCCTGGTGTCCGAGGATCACCCAGAGCTGTACCGGGAGTACCTATCGTCGTTTGTTGCCACAGATGACATTCAAGACCGAGTTAGAGATGGGCAGAAGCAGGATGCCAAGCTAGAGCTGATATTTCGGGCCTTAGAAGCTAGCACTGCTGGATATTACACACTGAGGGATGGCCTAGTGTGCTTCAGAGGACAGGCTTACATACCAGAGGGAGGCCAGGTCCGGGAAGATATCATGACGGAGACTCACTGCAGTTGGTATTCGGTACACCCAGGAGTTACGAAGATGACTGCGGATCTGAAGAAGACCATGTACTGGCCAGGCATAAAGAAGGATATCACCTACTTTATGACCCAATGCGAGGCATGCCAGCTGGTGAAGGCAGAGTGCAGCAGCCCCACAGGATTGTTGCAGCCACTCCCAGTGTCCGAGTGGAAGTTCGATGACATCGCGATGGACTTCATACATGGGCTTTCCCGATCGCGGACGGGGAATGATTCGATCTGGTTGATCGTCGACCGGCTGACAAAGGTAGCCAGATTTATCCCGATCAGAAAGGATGACTCGGTTGGTGTGCTGGTTCGAAAATTTGTGGAGCAGTTCGTCCTTTATCATGGCGTACCCAGGACGATTGTATCAGATCGGGATGGATGGTTTACGACCAGGGAGTGGAGATCGGTGCAGGCTTACTTGGGCACTCGGCTGACATTCAGTACAGCTTTTCATCCCCAGACTGATGGGCAGATGGAACGCACCAATCGGACTTTGGAATATCTGTTGTGACTTTGCATATTGGATCGAGGTGAGCCTTGGTAGAAGTTGTTGTCACTAATCGAGTTCTCATATAATAACAGTTACCAGTCCAGCATAGGGATGGCTCCTTATGAGGCCCTATACGAATGGAGGTGTCGGACTCCACTATCGTGGATACAGGACGAGGATCCGAAGGCTTTGGGTTCGGAGTTTGTTGAGGATACCGAGGCTCAGGTGAGGCGGATACGGGACAAGATGTTAGTGGCACAGAGCCGACAAGCTAAGTATTACGACACACGACATCGTCAGGTGGAGTTTTAAGTGGGGGACCGAGTATTCTTGAAGATCCGACCGATGCATGGGTTTTCACGGGTATGCAGTCGAAAGAAGAAGCTCAGCCCAAGATATGTGGGGCCTTATAGGATCCTGGAGCGAATCGGTCCCTTGGCATACAGGCTGGAGCTGCCACCGGAGCTGGCGAGTCTGCACGACGTATTCCATGTATCCTCTCTTAGGAGGGCCCTACTACGCCCGGAGCAGCAGATTACGGCCACTGATGGGTCGGTATCATCTGATCGGTCGGTTCACCTAGAACCGGCCCGGATTGACTATAAGGGAATACGAGTCTTGAGCCGCAAGAAGGTACCATTGGTCAAGGTCCTGTGGAGGAATCATGGGCGAGAGGAACATACATGGGAGCCTCAGGACTTGATGCAATAAAGGTACCTGGAGCTTTTCAGTCAGGTATTACTCACAATATCTCGGGATGTTACAATTTACCTTTCATATTTGAAACCCCGTAGGCCTAACTAGAATTTCAAGGACGAAATTTTTTTGTTTATATATTGGTATTTGTAACATCCCTCAAACAACTAGACCCTTAGGAGTGATTTTGTCATGACTAGGTCATGACAAAACCCTAGGGAGCCCAAGAAGACCAAGTGGACTAGGGAATAAAGGTGATTGGGAAGAATGGACTGCAAATAGTAGATTCCTAATCCCTAGGTTAGGATGACCATGAGGCTTCACCATGACTCCAAGATCTTACCATGATCTCGCCAACCTATTGGAAGGTCCATTAGAGCCCTAAGGGTCCATTGGAGTTGATCCAGGGTGGCCAAGTTGACCTAGAGCCACCCTAGGCCTAAGTTGGGCAAGGTGCCCTAACTAAGGGCAGTGTGCCCCTAGAAGCCTAAACAACCCTACCAGGGTTTTCCTAGACTCAAAGTGGGGTCAATGAGTCACTAAGGATCATGGAGGGCAGTTCAAAGTGGTTAAGTTGACCAAAGTCAACTCTAACCCTAAATGGGTCAAACTAACCTACATAGGGTCAACTAACCTTCCCTTAGCCAAGTGGAACCCACTCATGTTCTCCTAACCCTAGAGTGAGTTCAATGGGTCACCTAGGACCCATTGGAGTCAACCAAAGAGGTTAAGTTGACTCAAGTCAACCTTAGCTCTAAAAAGGTCAAAGTGCCCTAACTAAGGGTCAAGTGACCCCCAAGATGCCCAACCAACCATACCCAAGTACTTATAGACCTTAAGGGAGGCCCATGGGTCACCAAAGACCCATTGGGGTCAACCCTAGTGACTAGTTTGACCAAAGTCAACTCTTGGGTCAAAGTGGTCAAACTAGCCTAAATGGCTAACTCAAGCCCAATCCAAGTGGGCTAGGCCGAGACAAGTGTGGCACACTGGTCTAGGAGGTGGAGAGGCACATTTTGGGCCCACCAAGTTCAGAGTTTGGTGACTAGGAGAGAGAGCGGAAGTTACACAAATTTGGAGGAGAGAGAAAGAAAGAGCTTAATGGCCATCATGGCCATGGAGGATCCATAACCCCTCCTTCTGATGGGGCTTTAACTCCTTGGAGGCAGGGGAGGAGTTTTCAGGAGGTGGCCGGCCAGTGGGGTTGCTCAGCCCATCAATTTGGGTGAAACTGAAAACTCACCTTTATGGCCATAAATGGTGTCTTGATGATTTGGGGAGTTACAAGCCAGCTCTCCTCAATTCCTACATTAGAAACCTTCGCCATGGAAAGGGGAATATTTTCCCCCGATCACATTTCAGTTTTAGAGGAGTTGGTGTGGAGTTGCAGAGGAGCCAAAGCTTGGTGGCCGAAAGTGGCAAGGAGGCACAACACCCGCTCTCAGGCCGCAATTCAGGTCCTCCCCTTCTCCTTCATCCACGGGTAGATCTTAGGACTCATTAGGAATAAGAATCGGGCTCAAATGAGCCCTATCGGGAGAAGTTTTCTCTAGGTTTTTTCGTAAAATTTAACCTGTCGGGTTCGCCAGAATAGGCCCCACCGGCGGCTGTGCCGCCGCCTGGCGATAGCCACCACCTCAACGGAGGTGGTGGTGGCGGTGGCTGGCCAGGGAGGTCACTGGGTGGCCGGCGGCGGCGGCTTGAAGATGGCCCAGGAAGAATCAATCTTGGCCATTGGCGCGCTGGGGATGATGACCAGATGTCGTCCGTCATTGCGCCAAGATTCGTGCTAATATAAATTTAAACCATAGGATAAATATTCATTTCAATTGATATTCTGTCACACATTATCTATTTAATATTTTAAATTTTTAAAAATACCTAGATGCTAAGTCAGAGAAAATGGTCAATATATAATTTGTAGCCATATGGGTCTACTTTATTTCAAAATTTGATTGAACCAATTTGGGTGCCTGGTTTTACCAGGGCACTCATTTTGGTGGAATCTATACCTAGAGCTAGACAGAGATTAAAATGAGTGCCCATACTTCATCTCTTGTCCAAAGGACTTGAAATTTGGACAGGGATTCACCCAAGTATATACCTAGGTATTGCCCAAAAATGATAATTTTTGGGGATAATTATTCTATAGTGTTTGAAATTATTTAATTTCTCAAGGGTAAATTAATTAAGGGACCAAATTACCTCCAAACTCACCCAAATTTTGGTTAGTGGTCCTTGGGGGAATCATAAGACACTGTATAAAATTTCATCTCATTTTGAGATGGTTTGAATTGAAATCATGCAAACCCTAGCCTTGCCATAATAAAGGTATTTAGGTCAAAAGTGCACTTGTGGGTTTAGGTGGCCAAACCACCTCAACAGAGGTTGGAATTTGGGCCACTGACTTGGCATGACTTTTAACACCCTCCCATGGAATATGGGGTGGATTGGGGTAGATTTGCCCTAGGGCCCAAGACCAAACCCTAGGGATGGTCTTTGAAGTCTTGTGAAGGGCATGTGGGCAAATGCCCATGTATGGACTTGACATTTGGTAGGGAGGGTACTAGGGTAGCTAAAGCCCTCTGATAAAACTCGTAGAGGATTTGGAGTTAGGTAGGCCCCTCAAAACCCTAACTCTAGTTTAGGGCACAAAACTTATAGTGATAGAATAGGGTATTAAAGTCATTGAACAGTGACGTAATTTTGGTAGTGTAGTTATAGAGGTAGTATGAACCTATGGAAATTTAATTGAGAATTTTGGAGCAATAATCTTAGTACTTCTTTTGTACTGCATGAGTTGGCCCTACTTAATTATTTGATTATTGGGGTCTCACTGTCCATTGGAGTGTCATGAAAAATTGGGCAGAGGGATTTTTATACCATTTTGCTCATGTATGAATTTTATTAGAATTTGTAAATACATAATTACAGTACCTACTTCACAAGCTCATAAATTTGGGAACTTATTAAATAATTCTTTAAGAGCTTATTTCTTGTTAAAAATTTATGAAACTTAGCCTAGAGTGTTTATTGTTCATTATATACATGTTTGGATTTTCTCAGAATTTTTGGAAGTATTTTTGCTATACTTGTCTCTTAAAAATGATTAATGTATGTTATATTTAAAATTAGGGTTAGATGCCTAAACTTTGCTGTAAAATTGGGATATTTTGGATTCTATGTTAAATGGTCATCTTCTATTTATTATAAATTTTGTGGAGCATTTGCATGTCTGAAATGGGTACTTCATGTTCAAATTTGGGTTTTTGGATTACTAGAAAAATTAAACAAATTATCAGCTAAATTAGGAAAATTATGATTTTCTAGATTTAGGCTAAACATGTCATGATAGACCTCCAATAATTATTATAGGGATACTGGATGATTACTTTGAGTACCTCCCATTTTATACATCATATAGCATAGGATATTCTGCGTTTAGTAAAACTGCAGAAATCATGATATGGTGCAAAATGCACCCAGAGAGTTGGGATGTTGGTGTGTTGGTCTGGTAAGTGAAATGAGTTCATCATCGGGAGTTTAGATGAGGAGTGGGTGGTTTACTAGTGTTCAGAGGTGCTCGGGGTCGATGAAAGATCGTCTTCCCCATAGGGGAGAAAGTGTCAAATACACTAGGGTTAGATCCAGTATAACATTTAAGGGATTGGTAGTTTGGTAGCAACCAATAATAATAAGTACCTTGTGAAAGGGAGCTTTGGGCTTCAGCTCATCGTAGTTCCTAGTGCCCTTTGAGAGCCCTTAACAGGGTATGCCGGGGGCAGTCCTGGGTTAACCTAAACTGTAGACAAAATAAACTACAAGAGTAACTAGTATAACTAGGGTTTCACTTTCACTCACCTCAATGTCTCAGGATGTTTAGGTTGTGTCACTCGGGCAGTAGGCTCGGTGGATTTAGTGATGGGCAGGTTAGCCCGGCAAGCTTTGGCTCGGTTGATGTTTGTGACGGACGGGATGGTTCGGGGAGCTTTGGCTTGGTTGTTGTTTGTGACGGACGGGATGGTCCGGGGAGCTTTGGCTCGATAGCTGATATATAAGGTTGCATGTGCATAAAGCATAAGGTGGTGGGTCTTCGGTATTGGAGGGTCGATGCACCGACGCCAATATGTTGACTCAGTAAGTGTGGTTTAGCACTTGGCCAAATAATGTCTGGTGCGCCAGCCAGCAAGAGTATGCAGGAGCTCCGCTTAGTGCACCAGTGTTGAGGCATACGATAGGTCTGACTGGTAGTGCAATTACCGGTTTAAAGGTGCGCGAGACCCAACCTACCGCTTCTGTTTGTCACTACGGAGGTATCCTGGGAGGTTCGGCTCCAGAAAGGGGGAACTAAAGGTCTGTGTACACAGAGTCAAGTGGGTGAGTTGCAATTGCATGTTTTCATCATGACATAATTGCATTTCATAGCATAACCATTGCATATAACCCTGATACCTATTGTATAAGTGGTATGAGATGTTTTATACAATAGACCTTGCAAAACGACCCCTTGGTTTATAAGTTCGCGCGAGCGTGCTTATAAGTTATGGTTTTTATTCAATATATATATATATGCTTGCTAGAAAACCGACACCCTATCGTATAAATTGGTATGAGACTTTTTATATGATAGGAGCCATGCAAAAGATCCCTTGGTTTATGTGTTTTCACATAAGTTGAGGTTACTTATTCTTGTTCAGTCTTTCATATTTTTATTCTGTCTTATACACTAAAGAACTGCTAGATTAGTTCCGCCGCCACCTGCTTATATTTATTATTCTCCACTTTCATGTCCTCTCCTTTCCTCGTCCCCGCTCGGTGCCTAGGAGCCATGGGGGAAGGGGCGGGGGTTGATAGAACTTAGTCTTTTAGACTAACGGTTTTCAAACCACATCATTTTAGGGGACCGTGGACTCGGCAAGTAGGAGAAGCCCCGGAGGTCGACATGCTTGGAGATGAGACAGTCTAGTACCGGAGTTCAGACAGTAGGGACTGTGAGTCCTGATCTCTAGTAGTTATTTTAGTTTTGCTTCCGCGATGAGAGATATGTAGTGAGGACATTGATGTACTGGGCTTGAGCCCAAGTTTTAGTATCTTTATTATATATGTGGACACTCCCTTCGTGGAGATTATTTACTATATATGTGATTCTGTGGACTTGCCTTTTATTATTTTGCTACAGTTGTGATCGATTTGGCTGGCAGGATCGGCGTTTTATAGTGATGACCTTCTCGGGTGTGAAGGTGTCACCGCAAAGCGGCAGTTCTGGGCCTAAGACCCCGGTGTTCAAAAAAAAAGGGGGTCTTATACAGATACCTCTCAGTGTCTTTAGATTGAATGCTCTTAAAGGGGACTTTTGTCTGTTTGCATCTTTGACATGCTGAACACATACCTTCTTTAGAGCATTTTAGTCGGGGTCCATTTCTAACTAAGTTCATAGAAAGCAACTTTCTCATAGCTTTATAATTTAAGTGAGCTAGCCTCTTGTGTCATTGCACACACAAAGAGACTTTCTCACTTGCTACTAGGCATATAAGATAATCCTCATTTATACTTAAGAAATTTAGACAATAAATGTTATCACTCCTAGTGTCTGACAAGATGATCTCTTGATCACTTGCATTCCTTATCAGACACTTATCATTGTAGAATAGGATTTCAAAACCTATATCACAAAGCTGACTTATGCTTATCACATTATGGCTCAATCCTTCCACATAAGACACTTTTGTGATTGTCACTAGACTATTAGAAATGTTACCATATCCCTTGGTGAGTACTTTTTCTGAATCTCCAAAGATTACTTTTGGTCCATCCTTTACTAAAGTATAGTCCCTTAGCAGACATCTTGTTCCAGTCATGTGCCTAGAACAGCCACTGTCCAAGTATCATATTGGAATTTTTGTGGTACTTGAATCCACCTGCAATCACAGAATTAATTAACCTTAGGCACTCAAATAGTTTTAGGGCCTTGGTTCTTGTTAGACTTAGCTGTGTGAAGCACAACAGGCTTTCCGAACAGATGAGTTTGTGAATTAAATGTGGGTGTTGTTGGATTGCGCCAATAATCTAAGGCAAAATGCCCAACCTTCCCACAACAACAACATTCAAATCTATTATATCTTTTTTTAGGATGCACCTTTGAAGTTGTACTTCTGGGAAACCTAGAGTTGACATTCATATTCCATGGTAGAGGTGCAACATTGACACCCTTACCTTTCAAGTTTAGGTGCTGTGCACTAGGACCAGATCCAAGAATTCCTTGGCTTCTTGGATTAATCACTCCTTGTGGTGGTTTGTGGGCCTTATAGCCATTAGATTCTTGTCCTTTCCAGTAAGGCTCCTTATTGACCTTGCTGGTGGTGCTCTCAAAACTCATGTGTCAAGGAACACATGATCCCTTGCATCTGTTTGAAGTCAGATACTTGGCTTGTTATTTAACTGGACTCATTGGGGATTTACCCTTAGGCTCAGGTTTCTTATTGATCTTATTATCCTCAATATATCCTACATCACTTCTAAATGGTGCAGAAAATGTATCAATAATAAGTAGCACATGTACAACCTGTATTCGTCGAGAGTGGGTCCTACCACAGTCAGGTCAGTAGAAGTCAAGGTCAACAAGTCAAGACAGGAGTCAAAGTCAGCATACAAGATCGCGGAAGGCCTGGGCGAGTATAGGCGAGCTCCCCTCACATACTCACCAGGTAGGCGACTAGGTGAGATACTCGCCCAGCCTGTGCGAGTTCCTCTGGAAGTCGCCTAGCCGCCAGGGGGTGGGGTATAAATATGACCCCCCCCCCCCCCCCTCCTCAGATTTGCCTATAAATAGGACCCCAGGGGAACGAGGTAAGGCACTTGAAATCCTCGGCAGGATACTCGGGTGCTTCATTTTTGAGATACTAGCTGAGTCTTTGGATTCCTTTTCCTTGGAGAGCAAGTTGCGACCTTGCGACTTCGCCAGCTAGCTTTCCTCATACCCAATTCGGCCATCTTTGGTTGAGAAGGGGTTGCTCCTTTCGAGCATCCGGGTATGTGGTGGGACCTTCCTGCCGCAACATCTGGGGTCCTGTTTGACCTGATTCTTCGTTCTAATCATCTTAGGTGTCTTATCTAGCTTCTGAGCCAGTAACCTTTGGCGGCTTTGGTCCAAATTCTGAGGCTGGGATTTTTCCTGGCTTTAACACTTGGTACGGTGAGCGTGGATCGCAGCCAAGGAGGAAAGTTTGGAAGTTGAGTGAGATGGTCATTGGTGGCGAGCAAGGAGAGTTGGTCGGCAACTCGGCAGTACAAGGAGATGTTGCACGAGGTGGCGAGTTTGTAACAGTGGCCATATTTGAAGAGTTCACGAGGAAGATCGAGCAAACCATTCTCACCGGTTTCGCTCAGCGCCCAGAGGTCACGACGACTTCTCCCCGTCACCTGATGCCACTAGAAGAGGAAGCGCCGCCGAGGCGAGCTAGAAAGGAGCCTGCTTGGGCAAGTGAAGAGCGACCAATGCAGTCGCGACATTACCCGACGAGTAGCCAGGGGGTCCGTTTTCAGGATCCAATGTCGCCGGTGAGATGCAGGGATACTCGGCAATATGGTGAGTACGACGTCTCCAATGAGTATGAAACTCATCACCGCCAGGGAGCAAGGAGCCCCTTCTGTGACGAGATCCTCGCCGCTCCAGTTCCAGAAGGCTTCAGGGAACCCGTTCTCACTTACTACTCCGGCAGAGACGACCCTATCAGACACCTCCAATGGTTTGAAGACGGCGTCTCCATCCGCAACATGTCTGACACATTCAAGTGGAGGTGCTTCTCCATCACCCTTAAGGCGAATGCTAGGGATTGGTTCCATCAACTACCTGCAGGGTCCGTGTACTTCTTCTCAGATCTGTGTCGGGGCCTTATGGCGAGGTTCGCGACATCGAAGAAGAGGAAGAAGGAAGTGGCGACCCTCTTCAAAATCGTCCAAGGGCAACATGAGAGTTTGGGTCATTATATCGACCGCATTCAGGAGGAGATTTTGGAAGTGGAGGAAGTTGACAGCTTTACCTTGATGGTGGCCCTGAAGTTCGTGTTGAAGCAAGGTTTGTTTAGTCTGGAGATGGGGTCCAATCCCCCGAGATCTTTTGAAGAAATCATAGAGAAGGCGAACACTTTTGTTTGGGGAGAGGATAAGAACAAGGATTTTCTGGCAAGGCTGGATGGGGAGATTGCAACGGAGAGGGGGAGAGCAGGACCTTCGGGGTTGAAGTCAAGGAGGATGCCGGAAAGGCGAGAGGAGAGGAAGAAAGAAGAACCAAGGAGAGAGGAGAGAAGTAAGAAGGAAGAACCCAGGAGGGTTGAAGAGAGGAGGCAGGAAAGGCTTCGAAGGCAAGAAGAGAGAAGACCATCGGAAGCTCGGGAAGAAGGAAGGGGGGAAATACGATTCCAGTATCCAGAGAATAGCCCCTAATGGAGACCAGCAAGGCAGCAATACCAGGAAGAGAGGAGGAATGGAAATCGACAGGAAGGAGGTCGGGGAGGAGGAAGAAGGGAGACGATGGTCATCGCTCGCCAAGACAACAAGCGACGTCGGAGGGAGCAGCGAGTAATGTGCCAGGAGGCGGAGATTCCCCTTTACTACGATATTCATCGGGTAGAGGGGCACGAGACCTTGGCTTGCCCCGAGTTTTGGGAAGCAAGGAGGAGGCTGGAGGCGGGAGCGGCAGAAAGAAAGCAGCAGAGGCAGGAGGCCCCGGTGGGGCAGGTGGCATTCCAATCTCCGGTGAGGAGGAGGAATGAGGATCGAGTCGACCTGGGAGGTCGCGGGGAAGTAATACATGACCCAGGAGGTGGGCATGTAGGCGTGATCAATGGAGGGGCCGGGCTTGGAGCTTCCCGCAAGGGGAGTCTCCATCAGATCTATCGGAAGAACGTCGCCTCTACGTCACAGACTCCGCCGCCATTAGAGGAGATCACCTTCTCGGAGGAAGATATGTTGGGGAATGAGAACCCCTTCCATGACGCTTTGGTCATTCAAGCCGCCATCGAGGACTTCACCATCGACCTAATCCTCGCGGACAACGGTAGCTCGGTGAATGTCATCTTCAAAAGAACCTTCGCCGGGCTTCAGGTGGAAGCGTCCCAGGTCCAAGCTACAGATGGACAGCTCTTTGGCTTCTCAGGAGAGAACAAAGAGGTGGAGGGAGCAGTGGAGCTGCTGGTTATGCTCGGTGGGACGTCGATATGATGCCGCTTCATCATCGTCGACGCACCGAGCGGTTACAACGCCATCTTCGAGCGACCCCTCATCAACTATTTCAGGGCCGTTCCGTCGTCGTACCACCAGTGCCTGAAGTAATGCCGTGGAGATGTGCAGATCAGGATTATGGTATATCCCAAGGCTTCCAGGGAGTGCTACTTGAATGTTGCTAGCACCATCAGCTGGATGGGTGACACGGAGAAGCTGGAAGAGTTGCTGGAGAAGGAGAAAAGGTTGTGTGTTGCTGAGGAGGTAGAGGAGATAAAGGTGATCTCTCGAGGAGGGAAACCAGGGTTGCCGAAGGTTGGAGGATCCCTGCAGCTTGGAGGGAAGATAGAGATGGCTGCCTGCCTGCAGGACAACGTTGATGTCTTCGCATGGAGCGCCGCCGAGATGTCAGGGGTGGACGCCGATGTTGCTTGTCATCGCCTCAACCTAGATCCCGCGGTGGCCCCAATTTGGCAGAAGTAGTGGAAGAGCGCCGCCATGCTTGCCGAGCCGATTAGGGAGGAGGTAGAGAAGCTGCTGGAGGCAGGTTTTATCTCGGAGATCCAGTATCCAGGCTGGTTCTCCAATGTTGTAATGGTGAAGAAGCTCGGAGGGGGCTGGCGTCTATGTATCGATTTTTCAATGTTGAATAAAGCTTGCCCGAAGGATTGCTACCCTTGCCTCAAATCGACGCGCTGGTTGATTCTGCCGTCGGGTTTCCTGTGATGAGTTTTCTTGATGCTTTTTCAGGGTATCATCAGATCCGGATTCATCCCCACGACTACCGGGATGTCTCTTTCATAACCAGCGACGGATGTTATAGCTACAATATGATGCCCTTCGGGCTCAAGAATGCGGACGCGACTTACCAGAGAATGATGGATCAAATCTTCGAGAGGTAGAAGGGGCGGAACTTGGAGGTTTATGTGGATGACCTCCTCGTCAAGAGTAAAAGTGTCGCGAAACACATAACAGATCTAGAGGAGACTTTTGCTACCCTGAGGAAGTACAAGATGTGACTCAACCCAGCCAAGTGCGTCTTCGGTGCAAGAAGAGGGAAGTTTCTAGGTCACCTCCTTACTCTCAGGGGGGTGGAACCTAATCCAGACAAGGTGAAGGCCATTCTGGAGATGGAGTCACCAAGAGATCTGAAGGAAGTACAAAGGCTGACTGGAAGGCTGGCAAGCCTCAGCCGTTTCTTGTCCAAGGCAGGGGAGAAGTGCTCTCCGTTCTTCAAGACCCTTTGGGGGAACCAGAAGTTCGAGTGGATGGCAGAGTGTGAGGAGGCTTTTGGAAAGCTCAAGCAACAGCTAACCCAAGCTCCTCTCCTCCAAGGCTCGCGGGGTAATGAAGATCTCTTCCTCTACCTAACAGTCGGGGCGGAAGCAGTTAGTTCGGTGTTGGTTCGGGAGGAAGGCAAGAGGCAACTTCCTATCTACTATGTTAGTAGAGTGTTGAGGCAGGCGGAGACGAGGTACACTATTTTGGAGAAGCTGGTGTTCGCTTTAGTGGTTTTGGCTCATAGGCTTCGTCCGTATTTCCAAGCTCACTCCATCAAGGTCGTCTCTGATCATCCTCTACGGAGTATCCTGGATGGAGTGGAGCACTCTGGTAGAATGGAAAAGTGGGCGGTGGAGCTTAGCGAGTTCGACATTTCTTACTCTCCAAGGGTAGCAATCAAGGCGCAGGTGGTGGCGGATTTCCTCGCCGACTTCTCGGCCGAGGTAGGAGGAGAGGAAGGTTCTTCTAGCACAGTGTCCTGGAAGATGTTCGTGGATGAGGCTTCGGGCAGATATTCCGTGGGAGCCGGAGTCGTGCTCGTAAGCCCTCAGTGAACCAGTATCGTGCAAGCAGTCGAGATCCTCATCCCAGTTACCAACAATCAGGAGGAGTACGAAGCCATGGTGGTCGGCTTGCGTCTCGCCAAGGAGTTGGGAATTCGAGATATAAGGGCCTTCACCGACTCGATGGTAGTCGCGTCCCAGATCAGAGGCGAGTTCGAGGTGAACGATCCGATTTTACACCGGTACTTGATCAAAGTGAAAGGTTTGATTAGGGGGTTTCATTCTTTCTTTGTCGAGCACGTACCCCAAGAGGAGAATTCAGAAGCTGACTACCATGCTAAGTACGCTCCTCGGGCCGAGGGAACCGTGACTGAACTTTTCTGACCGTCCATCTAGAAAGGGGAGATGATGGAGATCGAGGAGAGGGCATCCTGGAGGGATCCATTTATTTCTTTCCTGACAACAGGTCAGATTCCTGCCAGCGAGGGAGACCAGAGGAAGTTTCGCTACAAAGCCGTCTACTGTTAGCTTCAAGAGGGAGAGCTCTACCGCAAGACCATCTCAGGTCCTCTGGCCTGGTGCCTGTCAGAGATTGAAATACCACGCATCCTGGAGGAGATTCACTCAGGAGAGTGTGGCAGTCACTCAGGGACTCGCACTCTTGAACAAAGGATTCTAAGGCATGGATACTTCTGGCCAACCATTCGGAAGGATGCGGAAGCCATCTCAAAAATGTGTATCCAGTGCCAGCTCTTCACGCCTCTTCAACTACAGCTAGCTCAGCACCTTCGCTCGATCACTGCTCCATGGTCTTTCGCCATCTGGGGAATAAACTTGATCGGCCCCTTTCCTCAGGCTAGCGGGCAGAGGAAATTCATCCTTGTCATGATCGACTACTTCTCCAAATGGATCGAGGCAAAAGCTTTAGCCAAAACCACGTCGCAGGTTGTGAATAATTTCATTTGGGGAGAAATTGCATGCAGGTTCGGGATTCCTCTCGCCATCGTCACCGACAACGGACCACAGTTCGCCAGTTTGGAGTTAGAGGACTTCTGCAAGCAGCTAGGGACGGATCTTCGATTCACCTTTGTGCGTCATCCTCGCAGTAATGGACAGGTAGAAGCCTCCAACAAGTTGATCATCAACCTTTTGAAGAAGAAAGTCACCAACTTGAAAGGCAACTGGGCCGAGCAGCTCCCCTCAGTCCTCTGGGCCCTGAGAACAACTCCAAACTCGGCCATAGGGGAAACTCCCTTCAAGTTATCCCACGGGTCCGAGAAATTCATCCCAGTGGAGTTCGAGGTTCGGAGCCCGAGAGTTATAGCAGCTGGAGATGGGGGTGAAGAATGGCGCTTGGAGAATGAGAACGCCCAAAGACTCTCACTGGATTTCGTAGAAGAGCTTCGTGACTTGGCCTCCATCCGCCAAGAGGAGATCAAGCGGCGCATGGCGAATCACTTCGACAAAAACGTCCGCCTAAAGCATTTCCTCGCCGGAGATCTGGTTATGAAGAAGGTGGACGCCGCAGGAAGAGGAGCAACAGTTGGTAAGCTACATCCAAATTGGGAGGGTCCCTTCATTGTCCAGGAAGCTTTGGCCACCGGAGGCTATTATCTCCAGGATCGGGTTGGAGAGCAGCTGGGAGGTACTTGGAGCGGGGATGACTTGAAAAGGTTCTATCCTTAGCAGCCAATGATGTATTTTGTTTATACATGCTTTCATATATATACAATGGCAACTGTTTTGCTTCTGTTCATTCTTTTTTCATCTCAAGTCTTCTGGGAACTCAAGGTGTTGCTCCAGGATCGATCCGAGAAGTCGGCCGTCAACTTGTTCCCCCTGGATAGCCCAGTACGGATGATGGGACGATGCCTCGGGATATAAGCGTCCTTGTAAGACCGGACCCCTGCATTGACGGCCGAGATCTGCTCCCCCCTTGTATGTCAGCATAGCTACCCCCGATTGCATCTCTCCTCCGACTGGAGGAACTAGCGGGAACAGGTTTGGAATCCAACCTCTTGGATTTGAGGAAGGATCAACCTTGCCAAGCTCTCCTTTCGGGCAACGGCCCTTCAGCTTATTTTTCAAAGCAGTAAAAACAACATTCAAGTCCTCGAGTGGCAGGTCCTCGTAAGTCCAAGTCCCTGCATGAGCTCCTCTCCTGCATGTTGGCCAACGACCTCCTCGAGTGAGATAAAGATCCTCGCTAGAGTGATGTCGTAGTCCGAGATCTCTGTACGAGCTCCTCTCCTGCAGACCGACTACTTGCCTCCCCGAGTCGACCTACACCACTCTAGTTGAGCAAGGCTCCTGAGAGCTGTCGACTCCAACAACGTTCAAGTCCTCGAGTGGCAGGTCCTTGTAAGTCCAAGTCCCTGCACGAGCTCCTCTCCTGCATATTGGCCAACAACCTCCTCGAGTGAGATAAAGATCCTCGCTGGAGTGATGTCGTAGTCTGAGATCTCTGTACGAGCTCCTCTCCTGCAGACCAACTACTTGCCTCCCCGAGTCGACCTACACCACTCTAGTTGAGCAAGGCTCCAGAGAGCTGTCGACTCCAACAACATTCAAGTCCACGAGTGGCAGGTCCTCGTATGTCCAAGTCCCTACACGAGCTCCTCTCCTGCATATTAGCCAACGACCTCCTCAAGTAAGATAAAGATCCTCGCTGGAGTGATGTCGTAGTCCGAGATCTCTGTATGAGCTCCTCTCCTGCAGACCGACTACTAGACTCCCTGAGTCGACCTACACCACTCTAGTTGAGCAAGGCTCCTGAGAGCTGTCAACTCCAACAATGTTCAAAGTCCTCGAGTGGCAGGTCCTTGTAAGTCCAAGTCCCTGCACGAGCTCCTCTCCTGCACATTGGCCAACGACCTCCTTGAGTGAGATAAAGATCCTCGCTTGAGTGATGTCGTAGTCTGAGATCTCTGTACGAGCTCCTCTCCTGCAGACCGACTACTAGCCTCCCCGAGTTGACCTACACCACTCTAGTTGAGCAAGGCTCCTGAGAGCTGTCGACTCCAACAATGTTCAAAGTCCTCGAGTGGCAGGTTCTCGTACATCCAAGTCCCTGCACGAGCTCCTCTCCTACACATTGGCCAACAACCTCCTCGAGTGAGATAAAGATCCTCGCTGGAGTGATGCCGTAGTCCAAGACGTCTGTACGAGCTCCTCTCCTGCAGACCGACTACCTGTCTCCCCGAGTCAACTAGCTCCCACCACTAGTTGAGCTTGACTCCTGCTGGGTGTCGACTACTCCTAACCATAAATCAGGCTCAGCCCCTCACAGGATGTCGTTCTTGGTAACCAAATAAATCATGCAGGAGCGGGAAGACTTTGGCGAGTATGCGAGCAAATATGGGGCGAGTATGCGAACATGTACGGGGCGAGTAGGCGAGTATGCTACGGTGAATATATGTGCATGTTAGGCGAAAAGTGGGAGGCGAGCTATGAAGAGTGACTATGGTTGTGCGAGTATGAAATATGCGACTATGAACGATGCCAGCGTATGGGCAAAAGCGAGTCTATGAGCCTAGCGAGTATCATCAACAAGCAAGTATGAAAGAAAGAGGGAAAACACATGGTAATTGAGACTTGTATTTATATTTTTTCAAAAATTTACAGGTTACAAAGGTATCAATTACAAAATGTCGCTAACTGGAAGTCGCGAGTATGACAAATATCGGCGAGCAACTAGGACTCATCGTCGCCAGTATCAGGCTGATATTCCTCATCTCCGATGTCAGCATCCTCTTCCTCGCCACTTTCCTCGCTCTCCTCCTCGCCACTGCCGCTGCCGCTGTTACCGCTGCTACTGGAGCTCGCCAACGATGAAGGTATGCGATCTGGCGAGATTGTTGCCTCAGCGAGCAGCTCGGGGATCAGCTCGTCCACGGTGAACTGCTTCTCCCCCTCGTCAAGCTTCCCGCTGATCCTCAGCCTCGCGAGCACGACGTTGCCGGCCGCGCGGGCTATCTCGCGGAGAACCGACGACCTCTCCTCCCACAAGATGCGAGATCACTTGATGGCATAGTGAGGGTCATCTTCCGGTCACGGCTGAGGAGCAGAAGAACTCACACCGGCTTCTAAAATGTCCAGGCGAGATTCCATCTCGGTTGCGCGCACTTGGGCTGCCTCCAAATCAGTTTGAGACTTGGCGAGTTTCGCCTCATACTCAGAAAGCTTCTTGGCGGTTTCTATCTTGGCAGCCTGCGACAAAGAATAAAAAGTCAGCAAAAAGAATCCAAGTCTGGCAACATCAACATTGCGAGCAGGAGGCGACTTACCTCATAATCGATCGCCTTCTTGCTGACGATCTTCAAGGCCTTGGTCCTCTCCAACATCTTCCTCGCCGCAAAATGATTCAGTTAGACAGATCGCACGAGCGAGCAAGACGCCTGATGGGCGAGTTCCTCCTCGCTAAGGTCCAGCATTGATTCAGCGTCGCCTCGCCCATACATCGTGTAGAGGACGGCGAAGGCCTCCCCCTTATCCTCCCAGTCCGCCGACCAGGAAGGGAGGTTGGTGCTCAGAGTCACCAGATGTTCGTCGGCCGACCAGGTCATCAGCGGGCGACCATAGGCGTCCACCACCACTCGCCCCAAGTTGAAGTTGGGGTGGAAGTGGGGAAGTCGGGCATCCAGTTGCGGCGATTCTTGGTCGTCAGCCTCCGACGACGACGCCTTCTGTTTTTTGGTCACAGGGCCCAGCGACCTGGCTTTCCCTTTGCCCTTGGCGAGCCTTTTCTTCTCACCGACATCAGCCGGCGAGTTGGTCTCATGCAGCGAGGTGACGACTTCCTTCGCCGGAGGGAGCGGTTTCTCCGGGAGCTCGCACGGCACTGCAAAATGGTGAGTAAATTAGTATCGAGCTTCTTATGTCGCGGAGAATATGAAAATAAAGTGATTCTCGCCCAAAGCTTACCCTCCTGGGGATGTATCTCCAACAAGTTGTTGGCATTTAGTCGCCAGAAGATGACATCGAACCGGCAACCTCGGAACGACTCGACGAGCTGCTCGCAAACACCCTCCAATATCGACGGGAGGAAGGCGACATCAGCAGGTTGGTGCGGCCTTCCCAGGACGCCATTGAAGTCGCCCTCGACGACGACTAGCAACTCGCTCCATCGGTGGACTTTGTTCGTCGTCCCCACCAGAGTGCAGACGTGACTACTGAAATAGACCACGCCCTCGGCAGTCGCGGCGAAGGCGAATATCTTGCAGAAGACAGATAGGTCGAAGGCGACCCTCTCCTCGCGCAAGTAACAGAGGAACCCCATGATGATGGCGACACCATTGGGGTTGATCTGCGCGGGGACGATGCCGAAGTATCGCAGGATGTCGCAATACTCCGGCCACAATGGAAGTCGTAGGCCCGCATCAAAATGGCGAAGGGGAAGGACTAGCGCTCCCTAAATACATGTGTTGAGTCGCTCGCTACGGCTCGGGAGCCTGGCCGAGTATCCCTCGGGAAGGAGCCTTTCCCTAAAGCTCTCTAGGTCGCGCTCGGTGGTGATCGACTTCTTGAAAGCCGCATCCGCAAAGTTGGCGGTGAGCACTGACATCATCACCAACCATCTTGCGAGATTTAACGAAGAAGAAGAAAGAAGAGCGAGGAACAAAGCAAAGTCGCAGCGCGCGAGAAGGAAAAGATACTTGCGAGCTATGGGGTCAAAAGCACAACAACGTACTTATGTCCTACCTACCCCTTCTATTTATGGGCACCAGGGGGCATATCTTCCTTACGGCGAGTACCAGATCAAGTCGCGCCCTAAGCAAGTAATCCGACTCCGTTGCGTAGGTCACACAGAACAAGATAAAGCATGATCGTAACCTGCAGAACAAACTCGGCACAATCCAGACAAGATGTCGCACAAACATTGAAGATAGTCAAAAATTAATAATGGCGCGAGATCCAACCTCGCTTATTACAAATCAGTAAACGTTTGTAAAGTCGCACCTGACGAGCTTCAAATGGAAGAAAAAGAAAGAAAGAAAAAATGCTAAGTCCTTGGAGGTCTCTCTGGAGGGTGAGGATGTCGCCCAGCCCAGCCCATCTCACACGCCCGCCGGAAGTGCTCCGTCGCCAGCGCCATCGCATCATCGCCAAGCCGCAACTGCTCTTCCATCCTCGTCAGCCGGCCAACAGAGCCCATACTCACGTGAATGCCGGCCAGCTCGTCGAGAACAAGATGGAGGCGATGGTTGTTAAGCGCCAGCTGGCGATCATTCTCCTTTACCATGTGGAAGCGGGCTTCATAGCTCTCCAGAGTACTCTTGAGCTCTTCCATCTTCGACATCCGCACTTCCAACGATGATATTCGGCGATGAGTCTCGCAGATCGCCAGCTGGTCAAACTTGCTCTCCAGCTCCAGGTAGGCGCGAGCAGCAGCGTGGTGATATTCCATGCCCGCCAAACCAATGACATTGATGAAGGCTGCCCCTGGAGTCGCCGACCAATCTGTCAGCAAAAGAAAGTCGCCAGATTAGATAGGGTACTTAGCCGCCACATACGACATCAATAGCGGTGCATACCGCGGCGAGGAGATCGAGATCTGCGAGGAGAGGATACGCGAGTTGGCTCATCTCGCCGGCTTGAAGATGGCCCACCAGCGTGCTCGGCCGCCTTGCCTTGCCCGCGCCCTCCTTGTCCAGCATACGCAACTCTTGGCGGGAAATAGCTCGGCCGCGGCTTGTCCGGCTTACTTCCCGCGGGTTGCGATGAAGTAGGCAGGGGGAGCGACGAACTCGCCGATGGCTGAGGATTCTTCAGCGGAGGAGGCGGAGGAAGTCGCGTCGTGGCGACTTGGGAAGGCGCGACCAGGGGCGGCGGCAGCGACAAAGATGCAGTTACCGACTGGATGGTGGCGACATTTGTAAGAGGGGGCGACGGGGGGAGTGAAGAACTCGGCGGGGGCAGCAAGGAGCTCGCCTCGGGCAGAGAAGACCTCGTCGGAGGCAGTGCAGAACACGCTGCTGGCGGCGTAGAGCTCCTCGCAGGCAGCGCAGAACTCGCCGGGAGACCCTTGCTCACCGGCGGGACGTTTTTTGGCAGAGGGTCCTTCGACAAAGGGTCCTTGCTCGCCGGGGTCATCTTCTTTGGAGGATTCTTCAGCGGCAGTTCCTTACTCGGCAAAGGAACCGAGGCCTCTGGTGTCTTTCTGCCGCCGATATTGATCCGCACCGTGTGCGCGGTCTTTACTGGTCTCCCGGCAGGAAGGCGACCAACGGTGCGGAGCTCAATGGGGCGACATTCAGAACCACGTCAGTGCCCCCGATGGAGAATATGCAAGTATCATGATCAAGTTAGCAAGCAGTGGAAATGACCATCAGTGCAGGAAAGTATCTCA
The DNA here is from genome assembly GCA_039583875.1 of Platanthera guangdongensis. Classification (NCBI taxonomy): domain Eukaryota; kingdom Viridiplantae; phylum Streptophyta; class Magnoliopsida; order Asparagales; family Orchidaceae; genus Platanthera; species Platanthera guangdongensis. Next base: position 96,816,356 of record CM077156.1, on the reverse strand, counting down.
GGAATATGTCAACCTGGCAGGTCGACGACTTCAACCTGCTGCGGCACCGGAGTGGAGGCGAGTTCCGGGGCCAGGGTCGTGGCGAGCTTAGGGATGTCGAGCGAGTCGATGAAACCCGTATCAGAGGCGGCGACATTGGGAATGTCGTCAAGCCCCAGGTCACTGAGCAACTGTTGCGTGCTGGCAGAGCGCACGAGGTTGCTAGTGGAAGCCGCGGTTTGAGAAAGAGGTGGCGGCGAGTTATCGTCACCGGAGGCGGGTTTCTTCTTGGACTTTTTAATTTTCTTCTTCTTGATAGGGGGGGGGGGGTAAGTCGGCAACAACGTCCTCCTCATGCGGCCTTTTCGGCTTAACGACGCTAAGAGCACTGGTCAGCACGGCGAGGCTGCCATGAAGAAATTTTGCAGCGTCCGACATTTCGCGCAAGTTCTGAAGATCCGGCTAAAGAACCAGGCCCCCCCTATTTATAGAGATCGGCAGGCAGGTACAAGAGGTGAGTAACCCAGATATTTGGCAGAGCAGCTCGCCGAATAAGTGTTGGATGTTTCTTTCCGAGCTCCTATGTCACTCAGAAAGAGCGGGGATTGTGTACAACCCGTATTATTCGAGAGTGGGTCCTACCACAATCAGGTCAGTAGACGTCAATGTCAACAAGTCAAGACAGGAGTCAAAGTCAGCATACAAGATCGCAGAAGTCCTAGGCGAATATATGTGAGCTCCCCTCACATACTCACCAGGTAGGCGACTAGGCGAGATACTCGCCCAGCCTGTGCGAGTTCCTCTAGAAGTCGCCTAGTCACCAGGGGGTGGGGTATAAATATGACCCCCCCCCCCCCCACCCACCTCCTTGGATTTGCCTATAAATAGGACCCCAGGGGTACGAGGTAAGGCACTTGAAATCCTCGGCAGGATACTCGCGCGCTTCATTTTTGAGATACTGGCTGAGCCTTTGGATTCCTTTTCCTTGGAGAGCAAGTCACAACCTTGCGACTTTGCCAGTTAGCTTTCCTCGTACCCAGTTCGGCCATCTTTGGTTGAGAAGGGGTTGCTCCTTTCGAGCATCCGGGTGCGTGGTGGGACCTCCCTGCCGCAACATCTGGGGTCCTGTTTGACCTGATTCTTCGTTCTAGTCATCTTAGCCGTCTGATCTACCTTCTGAGCCAGTAACCTTAGGCGTCTTTGGTCCGAATTCTGAGGTTGGGATTTTTCCTGGCTTCAACATCACACACTTAGGTCATGAGAATTATTTCAGGAGTTGTCTTTCCTGAAGAAGCTTTGCTTATATGTCCTTGACAGTCTTGGCTTGTTCTGCAATAGTCTCAGTCGGACTATCTATTTTATTGGTTAAGTCTATGAGCTTCAGGTTTTGAAGGTCCAACTTAATTGTGGCCCTCTCCAACTGAAAAGGTGCTGCTCTCAGAGACTTCAGTTCTTTGGCTTGTTTCTTAACTAGCTCTTTGCTTATAATCAAAGCCTTCAACAACTGCCCGTATCTGTCAATCAGTGTGTTGAAATCTGCTTCTGAATCTGAACCATGTTAACTATTTTTGGAAGTGTGTGAACATGATTCATTCTCTGATGCTGATCTAGAGCCTGAGGCAAAACTAGTAGTAAAAGGTTTTACCTTGGCAGAATTTAAACAATCCTGATCTTCTTCTTCTGCTAGGGTCATCGGCCCTTGATTTGTATAGTCTTCACTATCACTGGATGACAGTGTGGTTCTTTTATTACTAGCCTCCTTAATGGCTATTAAACCCAAATGAGTCTCCTCCTCTTCTGATTCAGATGAATCTGTCTCACTGTCTGAAATAGTGGACTGCTTCTTGGCCAAGAGGCTTTTATCAAACTTCTTGTGCTATCCAATCTTCTAATTTTCAGACTTTTTCTCATTCCTTTTTACTGGGCAGTTAGCAATGACATGCCCTTGCCTATTACTGCAATAACAAACAAGATTAGTCTTGATGTGTTTATTCTGAGAAGAACAATACCTGTCCCCAGATTTCTTTTTCCTGGGTTTCTCTGAGTGATCTGTCTTCTTGTGAGAAGAGTCTCCAGCTGGACACTTCCAGCAGCCCTGCATTCTTCTCCTCGACATCTTCTTGAATTGTCTTGAGAAGAGTGACGGTTCTTCTTTAATCATGTCCCATACTGATGAGGAAGATTTTGTGCATTCTAAGACTGCATCATGTCTTTCTGAGGGAGCAGATTTCTCCCTGACTTTCCTGGATGTCTCAATCTTAAGTGTCATAGACTTTTATCTATTGAGTGCTCTTGCTAAGTCTTCTTTAGACTTCCTGAGATTCAGCTGTAGCTCATGAGATAGCAGTTTGCTAAATAGAGCCCGAGGGTCTATATTGGCTAAGTTGTCCATTTCTCTAATAGCATAAATCTTGATGTCTCATTCCTTATTTAGGGACCTCAAGAACTTGTCATTGAGTTCATAATTGGTGAAGCTCCTGCCATATGTTCTCAGGTTGTTCATATTGAGTGCTCTTGCTAAGTCTTCTTTAGACTTCCTGAGATTCAGCTGTAGCTCATGAGATAGCAGTTTGCTAAATAGAGCCTGAGGGTCTATATTGGCTAAGTTGCCCATTTCTCTAATAGCACAAATCTTGATGTCTCATTCCTTATTCAGGGACCTCAAGAACTTGTCATTGAGTTCACATTGGCTAAGTTGTTCACTATTCTGAAAAATTTCTCAAAGCTCTCAACCACTGTGTCTTTCTTGTCTTGCCTGAAAGCTTCATATTGTTGGTTTAATAGAGATTTTATGTCATCTCTAACCTCATCAGTTCCTTCCATATATACAATCAATGATTCTCACATTTCTTTGGATGTTTTGCAATGAATCAAGTTTTGGAATATGGAGTCATCTATAACATTGATAATTATTTTTTGAGCCATCTTATCCATAGTGGCCAGAATTATCTCATCCTTGTCCATATCCATGTAGGTCTTAGGTGTCCTTATGTTGGCATCAAGAATTGACACTTTCATAGATATGAAAGGTCCTTCCAATACAGTGATGTATATTCTTGGATCTGCAGCCTCCATGAAGAATCTAACCATTTCCTTCCAAATCCCAAAGTTTTCTTTAGAGTAGATTGGGAGTTTGATGGGTTGGTTTTCTCTTTCAGCCATGATTTGATCTCTATTAATACTTATGATTCTCACTAGGCTGTTATGCCTTCACAGTCAACCTCGCTTTGATACCAATTATAAAGTGTTTGTTTAGGATCGAGAGTGTCCTAGAGGGGGGGGTGAATAGGTCCAATTTAAATATGGGCTACTTTAAGTCACAAAAATTTCTTAGTGTGTTTAATAACACAACCACAGTATTCAAGAACACAATTGATCTACTAAGTACAACACATATCTAATTTAACAATCACAACACAACACACAATAGTTTTATAGTGGTTTCCCAATTTATGGGTACATCCACTTTCTCCCTTCACCTATTTAGCAATGAACCAGATTCGGTCAAACTCCTCCTAACTTTTTGAAAGTGCAGCTAGATCTGATATACTCTAGAGGGGGTGAATAGAGTATGGTGCTTAAAAACTTTTTACAATAGTTGTTGTAATCTGAGTGAACAGGGAAGCAAATATTAAATCTAATCACAGAGTAACCTACAAAAGAAATTAATCACAGATCCTAACTAATCACAGATTAATCACAGCCAGAAACAAAAATAAAGACAAGCAAGCCAGAAGACACAAGGAGCTATAGTGGTTCCCCTAAACTTGGGTACATCCACTCTTCTACCACCCTAGGTAGGAATCCACTGCAGGATGAGTTGATCACGTGTCCTGGGCACCAATGAGCTTTTGATAAGGTGTTCAAAAACCAAATCAGATTTTTTGATCAGGTGTCTTGCCACCAATGAGCTTTTGATAAGGTGCTCAAAAACCAAGCACAAACTTTTGAAGGGAGTTTGAAAAACCCTTTACAGAGATGGGGATGAGAGAGTGATGGAAGTCTTCTCTTTCTCAAAGCAGCTGAGAAGACTATATGGATTTTGATGTTGTCAAAGCTCCCCCTGAGTTCTTGAGATGTTCAGGAAATGAAGCTTTGTTGTAGGGTGATAGGCCTTCAGAAGTTGATCTCCAGCAAATGATGATTTCAGCAACAACTGAAATGTTAGGTGTCTGGAGTCTTGAAAGATGTTGGCCTTGAACACTTGAATCAAAAGAGATTAGAAGATTTCAGATGGTTGATCTCCTTGGTTGTATGTTCTTGTATGAATTATTTTAGACAGAGAATGTCTACAGCTCTTTCTCTTTTTCTCTTGTGAACAGTTGATGTTGAGAAAGATGTTGTCCAGAGAATGTTTTCTTCTTGTTCTTCTTGTTCTGCTTATCTGTTCTGTGTGTAAGAGAGATTCAAAAAAAACTTGAGTTTTATTCCCTGGTTCTGAATAGGAAATGATCCTCTATCAAGAATAGTCGTTGGCCTATCATTAATTACATCCTTAATTGCAACTGTCTTCAGGGGGAAAGTCCAAAGAAACATTCCTTGCTAATCCCTTGAAACTTGATCAAGAATAAATGAAAACGGCTAGAAAATCTTCTGAATTAATTGCTGAATAACTCCTTAACTGTTCTGAATTTGAATCTTGAAAAACATTCAACTCCACTATCGTCGAACTGAGCTCAGAGATTTGGACTTAGACAGCAACAGAGATCGTCGATCTGAGCTCAACTATCGTCGAATTGAGCTCAGAGATAGAGAATCAATACTGGAGTCCAGATCGTCGAACTGAGCTCGAAGATCGTCGAATGGAGTTCGACGATTTGCTGAAGTTGAGCTCAGCGATCGTTGAATGGAGTTCGACGATCCGTCGAAGTTGAGCTAGACGATCGTCGATTGGAGTTCGATGATTCGTCGTACTGATCTCGACGATATGACTTAGTCTCCAAACTGAAAAACCTTGGTCTTGAGGGCAGCTTCCAAACCTAACTACTAACCCTTAGACTCAATTCTAGTTGACCTTTAGATCTATACAGGAGGTCAAATATAGGTTTCCTAAAGACATATTGATCCTGACCCAAATTAGTAATAGGGTGTTCCAACACTTTTCCTCAGATCCTCAAATCTTATACCTCAGATCCCAGATGACTCCTACAACTCAGACAAAGCAATGTCCTACCTCATATCCTCAAGATCCTACAACTCAGGTTCCTCTTCAAGAACCCTACCTCAGAGTGCACCTCCACTTCTACTACCCAGGAAAACCCTTGCCCTACAACCTTAAAACCTTATAGTTCTTACAACTCAGAGAAATAGCCCCTTCTCCTACCTCAGGCTCGCAGCCCTACCTCAGTCTTTATAATTTAGACTTACAACTCAGAGAAATCAATCTCCTATACCTCAGATCTACTAATATATTTTACAAAATTATTATAACAGAAAGAATTTGAGTTTTGAAGTGTCACACGGGAAGAAAGAGACTGGTGACTTCTTCTTGATCAGTTCTTGATGTGAAATCTTCTCCCTTAATCTTGGCTGTGAAGAAAAAGGGTTCAACCCTTCTTAGATTTTTCAAAGCTTCCTGAAGGAGAAGGTAGGGTTGAACTTGGCTAGAGAAGATTGAAATTGATCCATGATCTGCCTCCTCTCCACCTTCAGAATTCTATTGAATTGTTCTGACAGACTTAGATGAGAAGAATAAGAATAATCACTCTTCTGTTTTTATTGTGTTGGTCTCATTATATAGGCTTTGGCAAGAGTGACTGGTTTCCGAAGTTAATCCACTGACATCTGACGGTTGTCAGAACTCCAGGCTTCGAATTCTGGACATAAAAGAATTTCTGTCTTGAGAGCTTCTGCATGAAGGTGTTGACACCAGTTCTGAGTGTTAACACTTTTGTACTTAGATTTTATCGACACTAGTCCTAAGTGTCAACATTTCTCTTATAGGGATCTCGACAACAGTCGAGTGTGTCAACACTTCTAGCTTCTTGTCTCAATACAACTTGTGTAAAATGTGTCAACACTAGTCCTGAGTGTCAACACAACTGATTTCTTAACTAATGGTGTCGACCCAAATCTCGGGTGTCGACATAGCTTGCTTCCAGTCTCGACAAAACTTGTGTGAAATGTGTCGACAGTAGTCTTGAGTGTCGACACAGTCGGTTTCTTGACTAACGATGTCGACCCAAGCCCCGAGTGTCGACACAGCTTGCTTCCAGTCTCGACATAACTTGTGTGAAATGTATCGACACTAGTCTTGGGTGTCGACACAACATGTTTCTTGACTAACGGTGTCGACCCAAGTCCTGGGTGTCGACCCAAGTCCTGGGTGTCAACACAGCTTGCTTCCAGTCTTGACATAACTTGAATAAGGGTGTCGACACTAGTCCCGAGTGTCGACACAACTTGATTTTTTATCTCAACATTACTTTTATAAAGGTGTCGACACTTGTTTAGTGTCTCGACACTTTTGTACTTATTTTATTTTTTCCTTCAACATAGAAACTGCATAAGTAAACTCAACATATATTAAATATGAATTTGTGTATGTCATTGAGTTGAAAGAGCTTCTCCAAATCAGGTACATAATTCCCAATGTACCCAACACTACCTTTTCACTACATTGTACTCGGAGTAATGCTCCTCTTTTTTGGTTCATTCCGATATTTGGGGACCCTATAAAACTGTCAGCGTCTCTGGTTATCGTTACTTTGTTACCTTCATTGACGATTACTCTTGTGTCACTTAGTTATACTTTCTTCATGATCGCTCTGAATTGCCTAGTGTCTTTCGTTCCATTATCCTTCTACAATAATAAACTCTTTGCACTGATAATGTTCGTGTACACACAGGTCATGCATTTAACGACTTGTGCACCGAGTTTGGCATTATCGATCAAACCTCCTGCATCTATACTCCTCAACAAAATGATGTCGTCGAACACAAGAATCACCACCGATGGAGGTCGCTCGCACGCTTATGACTCACATGAATGTTACCACTACACACTGGAATTTCACAATCTGTACGGCCTGCCGCCTCATTAACCGCTTGCCCTCCTCTATTCTCCATTTGCAAACTCATGTTTCCCTTCTTTTTCCCTCCACACCCCTATTTGCAGTCACTCTTCGTGTTTTCGGTTGTGTCTGCTATGTTCACAACCTTGGCACCGCTACTGACAAGTTTGCCCCACATGCAACAAAATATATGTTTGTTGGGTACTCTTTCACTCAGAAAGTTATGTCTGTTATTCTCCCACCGATTGAAAAGTTGTTACATCGGCTGACGTTACCTTTCTTGAGGACCAGCCCTATCATTCTCAACCCCTTGACCCTCCACTGTCGTTACCATCCCCTCCTCTCGGGCCGGTTATTCTCGTTCCTTTGCTACTATTTAGAAGCCTGGGGATATCGAAATCTCGCTGTTTATGATCGTTATGGGCAGACCAGGATAGGCCGCGAGAGGAAAAAAAGGTGAATTGGCTCCTTTCCGCCGAGGCGAGCCCAAGACGAAGGTGGGCTTGTCTCTTCTGCGATCGTCTTGGCACGTGGCTCCCTTGCCCCGGGCCTCACTTCGGAGAGTTGGCGCCATGCCGGAAGGGCGGCTCGCCGCTGTTGATGCGTGAAAATGGCACCGCCTAGTTAAGACAGAGGGGGTGTTCGATCTGACAAGCTAGGAGAGGAAGAGGATGAAAGTTGCGGGGTTGAGGAGGAGAGGAAGCTTCTGAGTGCTCGAGAGTTGAGCAAGCACTTGTTCAAGGGTTGCGGGGATAGAGGAGAGGTTTGCCGAGAGCAGCCGGGAAGGCTACTGATCAGCGGAGGAGGTTGATCTTGAGCTGTCGAGCAGACAGTTACTTGGACGGTTGTGCTTGCAGGTTGATGTCGAGGGAGCTGAGCTGAGCTAAGAAGAAGAGAGAGAGGGGCCGCTTGCAGCGACAACAACAGACTTCACCCGGCGCAGCTTAAATGTCACTCTTGCGATGGGCTTTCCTTTGATTAATATTGAAAGTTACAGCTTGCCAATACCTCTTTACAAGAAAGCAATAAAGGGGTATAAAGAAGAAGCTGACGGCTAAGGAAAGAGTGTCAGAGGAAGCCGCGCAGACTGAGGAGCCAGGTCGACAGGCTACACGATTAAGGGAGAAACGGAGACTGCGCGGACTGGGAACTGAGGCCGGCAGGCCGCGCGCGGCTAAGAGAAGAGAAGCGGCGGACTGGGAAATGGAGTTCGCAGGGGGTGGCTGCTTGAGCTTGCTGTGGGCTTACTTCGAGCGTGAGCGCCTTGGCGATGTTGAGACCTCCCCACAAATGAGAGGCATGTGAGTCTATTTATAGGCACGAGGAGGTAACGGCTTGCGGCGATGTTACCTCAAGTGAGACGGTAACTGGAGCGAAAAGAGGAAGGAGTCTGCCGAGTCCGCCACAAGCCGCGCGGACTGGAACTTGCTTCTGGAGTAGGTGCTACTGATGGTGAACTGGGAGACTAAGTGGCGGACTGCAAGGAGAGACCGCGGAGTCTGCTGCTGCTGACGAGATGGATGTTGGAGACAAAGGAGTGACGGGCTGCATGGCGAGTCCGCTGAGTCCGCCCTGCTGAACTGGGCTTGCGCTAAGGGTGCGAACTGAGGAGTGCCAGCTGAGTCCGCTGAATCCGCACGAGGCTGTGCGGTCTGGGACTGCCTTAAGGAGGTTTTGCTGCTTGACGGATTGGGAGGAATCCGCCACTATTGGTCGAGCCCGCGCCAAACTGTGCGAGCTGAGGAGGTTGTCCGCCTGCTGGAGAGAAGCGGGTAGAGGCTGAGGAATGGCGGGCTGCATGGCGAGTCCGCTGAGTCCGCGGAGTCCATATCTGCTGACGAGCTGAGTCCGCCGAAGACGAGGCCTGTTGCTAAGGATCTAGGGTTCATCAACATAAGCGGACTAAAAGACTTGACTGATCTTCGAGTCCGCCCAGCTCGCGATGAACTGGATGTTGTTGCTACTATGCGGGTAGCTGGGGAGCTGGAGTGTCCGCACTCCGCAGGCGGACTGAAGAAGCTGGTTGCCCATGCTGCTGGGCGGCAAGGGCTGAGCGACCTGCCGGACTGACAAGGCAGGTCGCGCTTGTTGGCGAGGTGGAAGCTGAGGTAGCTGGCTGACGGTCTGGGGGCAGGTCGCCACCTTCGTTTGGCGGTTTGAGAGGCCTGGGCAGATAGGCATCTTAATCCGTCAAAGGGGGCTCCTGTTGAGGCAAGCTGCGATTAAGCTAACAAAGGGAGCGGCCTGCAGGGGCGGACTGAAGAGGCAGTCTGCGGCCCCTGTTGACCAAGGGAAGGCGCGTGGCCTGGGTGGTCAGACCGCTGAGACTACCCAAGCCGTGCGGCCTGAGCGAATAGAGAATTCTTGTTGGGTACATTGGTTTAAATGTACCTGATTTGAAGAAGCCTCACCCAACTCAATGATATACATCAAAATGTATTTGATGTGTTTTTGAGTTACTTGTGCGGGTTAAGTATTTGCAGGACTGAAGCAAAAATTTCTAAGTCCATGTGTCGACACCCAGAGGGAAAGTGTCGACACTTAAGAAGACTTGTGTCGACACCCAGACAAGCAGTGTCGACACTTGAAGTCACTGTGTCGACACCTGGGATGCAGAGTCGACACCAGACAGAAAGTGTCGACACAAGGAGCTGTGTCGACACTCAATGAAGAAAGTACAGTAAAGCTGTGTCGACACTTAACAGCAGTGTCGACACCTAGAAGAACTGTGTCTACACCAGAAAGTGTCGACACTTGGAGCTGTGTCGACACTCAGCAAAAGTCAGCAGAGACTAAGTATAAGTGTCGACACTCAGAACAATGTGTCGACACTCAACAGAAGAGTCAGCACTTGAAGTAAGTGTCGACACCAAGAACAATGTGTCGACACTCAACAGAAGAGCCAGCACTTAAAGAAAGTGTCGACACAAGACAGTATGTGTCGACACTCAGCTAAAGACTCAACACTTGAATAAAGTGTCGACACATGGAGCTGTGTCGACACTTAGCAAAGAACAACAAGATCAACAAATTATTCTAAGTACAAGTGTCGACACTATGGGAATGTGTCGACACTCAGTTGAAGTCTCAACAGAAGAATCAAGTGTCGACACAAGGAGCTGTGTCGACACTCAGCAAGTATCAACATAGAAGACTATGTGTCGACACCAAGAAGCAGTGTCGACACTTAACAGATTCAACACAAGAAGTTGTGTCGACACAAAGGAGATGTGTCGACACTTAGAAGAATTCAGCAAAAGATAGAAGATCAAGTACTTGTGTCGACACTCAATTTCAGTGTCGACACATGTAGAAGAAACTGTGTCGAGACATAGAATCTACAACACAAGGAGTTGTGTCGACGCCTTGTAAACTTGTGTCGACACTTACACAACTTGTGTCGACACTTGGTCTATAAGTGTCGACACTTAAAGACAGAAAGTCTCGACACTTTCAGACAGTTAGAGAACTTTCAAGAACTGACTGGATGACTTGACAACTGCCATTCCAGTCGGTCTACAGCACCTGTCAGAGATGTCAGAATTCAGTTATGGACCGGACCAGCCGGTTACCATGAAGAGGGCCTATAAATAGGCTAATACAGTCTACAGAAACAGTTGTTCAAGTAGTTGTTGAAGTGGTACACATAGTTGTTCAAAGTATCAAATCAAGAAGATCTAGCTGTCCAAGTGCAGATCTAAGAAGTTGGAGAGAGAGGGCTCCATCCAAGAAATCAGCCGCTGGAACTAGGCAGAGAAGAAAGGTTCAGTTTTATTCTGGATCTTAAGAAGCAGAGGTCAAGGATCAACTGCAGGAGGAGTCAATCTTATTCAGTTCTACTTTCAAGAAGCTTTGAAGAAAGCTAAGTCAGATTGAATCCAACTGAGTTCTTCCAAGAACTCATCAAGAAACTCACAACTCCTCTCTCTTGTTTCTGAGTTGTTGAGTTAACAATTGTAAATTCATTTTAATCCTGTAGGATCCTTTGGATCTGAGTGTTTGTAAGCCTGTAATTATAAAGGCTGAGGGTAGGGCTTGAGAGCCTGAGTGTAGGAGATTGGAATCTCTGAGTGTAGGCCTTTTGTGGCTGAGTGTAGGCCTTGTTGGCTGAGTGTAGGCCTTTGTGGCTGAGTGTAGGCTTTGTGGAAAAGCTGAGTTGTAAGGCCTTGGGCCTGAGGTGTAGGAACCAGTTTGGGTTCTGAGACAGTGGTGAAGTTTGGCCGAAACTAGTACACTGCTAGATAGGCGAAGGGGGAAAGTGGATGTACCCAAAGCTTAGGGAACCACTATAAAACTATGTGTCTGTTGTGCTGTGGTTTGCTGTGTATGCTGTGTGATTGCAAAAGTAGAGTAGATTCTGTGTTATAACTGATTGCTGCCATTAAAGTTTTAAAAAGAATTAGGTCACCTATTTACCCCCCCCCCCCCCTCTAGGTGTTTAGGTACTATATCTTTCAAGTGGTATCAGAGGGAGGTTACTCAAAAAGGACTAACAGTCTGAGGAGATCCTGATTGGCAGATTCAGTCTAAGTGAATTACAGATTCAAGAAAATCAAGAACCATGGGTTCCTCTGAAAATCACAAGGAATTGGGTTCTATGAAATTACCTATATGCAGAAAGGAAATATTTGGGATCTGGAAGGAAAGGGTAAGGCTGTTTATGGAGGCCTCAGACCCTAGGATTTACATCACAGTCAAAGAGGGGTCATATGTGCCCATGAAGATATCTGTTCTAGATGCAAATCAGAGAACACCAAAGGATTTCTCTGAAATGACTAAGGATGAGATTGTCCTAACCACCATGGACAAAAGGGCACAAAACATTATAGTGAGTGCCATAGATGATGCAACTTTTCAGAATCTTATACACTGTAAGACAACCAAAGAGATGTGGGACACTCTTATTGTGTATATGGAGGGTTCTGAAGAAGTTAGGCAAGATAGAAAATCCTTGCTAAATCAAGAGTATGAAAGTTTTAGACAAGGAAAGGGTGATAGCATAACTGAGTGCTATAAGAAGTTCTACAGAATAGTGAATGAACTCATGTCTTATGGAAGAGAGTTCAGTAATTATGAACTAAATGACAAGTTCCTAAGATCCCTAACTAAAGATTGGGACACAAAGATTTGTGCCATTAGAGAAATTGCTAAGTTGGGAGAAATTCCTCCACCTACACTGTTTGGCAAATTGTTGTCTTATGAAATGCAATTGACAGTGAGGAAAGAGGAGGAGAAATCAACAAGAACTGAACACAAGGAAAGAACAGTAGCTTTCAAGACAGAAGCCTCCAGAAAGTGCAGGAATAAGTCACCAACTCCACCTCCAAAGGTAGTTGAATCAGAGTCAGATGAGTCAGTCAGCACAAAATCTGAAAGCAGTGAAAGTGATGAAGACTTTGCTGCCTTCACTAGACATTTTCAAAAATTCTTAAAGAAGAAACAGTGGAGGTCAAGACCTTCTACTTCAAAGGGAAAAGAAGATTTTTATCAGGATAAAAAGGCTTCAAAGAAGGACAGGAAGAGGACTAAATCTAGCAAGGCAACTGTTTCAAAAATAGTGTGTTATTGCTGCAATAGACAAGACCATGTTATTGCAGATTGTCCTGAAAAGAGAAAGGAGTCTAGTGACAGGAAGAAGACTCATTTCAAAGGCAAGAAAGAAAAGTCTTTTGTTGCCAAGAAGGAGAAGACTCTATCAGATATCTCTTCTTTAGAAACTGAGTCTGATGCTGAGGCATACATAGGGCTGTTTGCTGAAGAAGAAGAAGAATTCATGCAGATTATGGAGTCTATATATGAACAAGAAGACAGTCAATGTCAAGGGATAATGGCTTTGACAGAGAATGAAAAAATCCTGGAGCAGCCAGGACCCAGTAAGGTACAAAGTTCAACTTTAAGTTTAGTTTCTTGTGCCAGTACAGAATCAGATTCATCTTCATCAAGTGATGAAAGTGCATCTGAGTCTGAGGATGATATTCATCAGCTGATAGATGAATATAAAGTACTGTTACAAGCTTATAAGAAGAGCAAGTCCCTTGCCAAAAGTCAGGCAAAGGAAATTGCTAATCTCAAAGCTGCTGCAACAGAATTTGAGAACTTATTTGATCAAAAGCTGAATGAGATAGCCAGACTGAAGCACATTACAGTGATTCAGATGGGGAATATCACCTTTAAGAATGATCAAATCAAGAGTCTGGAGATTAATCTTCAGAAGGAGAGAGAGCTTGTTGCTAGATTTTCTAAACCTAAGTCAGTATTACCCATAATTGATGAATTTGTTCATCACAAGGGTAAAGCTGGACTGGGCTTTATTAAACCTGCAAGGACTGAGCAGTCCAAGTCCAAGTCCAAGGGCAAAGCCCCAACATTCAACAAGTCAGCTGTAGATAAGACAGCAAAGACAGTACCTAAGCAAAGGTACAATAAGTTTGAATGTTGGTGTTGTGGCAAAGTTGGCCATTTTGCAATGCACTGTTGGCACAATGCTAGTGCCAAAGTGAGTACCAAACTACCTGTTGGAAAGCCAGTAGGTAGTTTGTCAGTTTGCAAACTAACAAGTACCAAGGACCCAAGAATTCTTTGGGTTCTAAGGTTCATTAATCTGTTTTGCAGGTGAGTCTAAGTGGCCATACCCCAACATAGTACTTGGACAGTGGATGTTCCAGACATATGACTGGAACTAGAGGATTACTAAAGGACTACATTCCAATAAAAGATGGTCCAAAAGTCACCTTTGGTGGTTCTGAAAAAGGAATCATCAAAAGATTTGGTAACATTTCTAGCAACTTGGTTACCATTACTCAAGTGGCTTATGTTAAAGGGTTGAAACACAACCTAATAAGTATAAGTCAATTAAGTGATGTAGGGTATGACATCTCATTTGTTAAAAATTGTTGTCATATCAAGAGGTCAACTGATCAAGAGATCATTTTAACTGGTTATAGGAAAAGGAATGTCTATTGCTTAGACATTATGGTTGAGAACAATGGTTCTCCAGTGTGTCTTATAGCTGATGAGACAGTCTCTCATTGTGTCAAATGACACAAGAGGCTTGCCCATCTTAACTACAAGACTATTAGCAAACTCTTTAGCAAAGAGTTAGTGAGGAATGGTCCTCAAGTTAAGTGTGTTAAAGATGGTATTTGCTCTGCTTGTCAAAAGGGCAAGCAGACTAAATCCACCTTTAGAAGCATAGAAAATAAAGATGTTGTGAGGTGTTTATACCTCTTGCATATGGATCTCTTTGGTCCAATGCCAGTTCACAGCTTAGGTAGGAAGGTCTATACCCTTGTAGTTGTAGATGACTACTCAAGGTTTTCCTGGGTGTTCTTCTTAAGACAGAAATCTGAAACACCTAGTGTCTTCTATAGCTTTGTCAAGCAAATTCAGAATGAACTAAATAGTACAGTGGTCAAGATAAGAAGTGACCATGGTACTGAATTTCAGTCTGATAGCATGACAAAACTATGTGAAGAATTTGGGATATTTCAAGAGTTTTCTTCACCTAGAACACCTCAGCAAAATGACATTGCTGAGAGGAAGAATAGGACCTTGATAGAGGCTGGTAGGACCCTATTAAGTGATACATCACTGCCAGAGTATTTCTGGGCTGAAGCAGTTAACACTGCATGCCATGTTTTAAATATGGCTACCATCACTAAAGGGCTCAACAAGACCCCCTATGAAGTTGTGAAAGGCAGGAAACCAAACCTATCCTACTTCAGGATCTTTGGTTGCAAATGCTTCATACTTAACAATGGGAAGTCTTACTTGACTAAGTTTGCTGCCAAGTCCCAAGAGGGAATTTTTGTTGGGTACAACAACAACAGTAAGGCTTATAGAGTCTACAACTTGACTACACAAGTTGTAGAAGAATCTGTGCATGTAGTTTTTGATGAGACTAAACTTATTAACAATGAGTTGTCTAGTAGTGTATGCAGCCCCACAGGTTTAACAAAGAAGATGGACAAGCTTACTAAAGAAGAAGTACCTGCTGCAAGACAGCAAGTAGAAGACAGTAGCTTTTGTCCAGGGGGAGAACTACATGTACCAATTGCTGATGAAGTACAAGGAGTACAACATGATGGAGATACTGAAGAGGTTCAACCAGAAGTTAGGATGTCTCCAGCCAACAGGCATCTTAGAGATCATCCAGTAGAGCAGATTATTGGAGATCCAAGACAAGGGGTACAAACAAGGAGCAGAAACCTAAATGCAGCAATCTACTCCAGTTTTCTATCTCAAGTTGAACCAAAGAAGTTTGAAGAAGCCATACTAGATCCACAATGGACTGAAGCAATGCAAGAAGAGCTTAATCAGTTCAAGAGGTGCAAGGTCTGGGAACTTGTTCCTAAACCTAAAGACCACAATATAATAGGAACCAAGTGGATCTACAGGAATAAGATGGATGAACAAGGGGTCATCATTAAGAATAAAGAAAGATTGGTTGCTAAGGGATATAGGCAAGAAGAAGGTATTGACTTTGATCAAACCTTTGCTCCAGTAGCCAGACTGGAAGCCATAAGGATGTTCTTGGCCTATGCAACCTATCAAGGATTCAAGGTTTACCAAATGGATGTCAAGTCAGCATTCCTGAATGGTAATCTTAAAGAGAAAGTCTATGTGGAACAGACTTCAGGTTTTGTTGATCCAACTCTACCTCATCATGTCTATAGACTTAGGAAAGCTTTATATGGGTTAAAGCAAGCCCCTAGGGCTTGGTATGAAACCCTATCTAGTTTCCTCATTGAGAACAAGTTCTCAAGGGGGAAAATAGATAAAACTCTATTCCTTATGGAATCTAGAGGCAAAGTTATACTAGTCCAAATATATGTAGATGACATTATATTTGGGTCTACTGAAAGCAGCCTTTGCAAAAAGTTTGCAAAACTTATGCAAGGTCAATTTGAGATGAGTAGTATGGGAGAGCTGAAGTTTTTCTTGGGTCTCCAAGTTAAACAGACTGAAAGTGGTTTATCCATATGTCAGTCCAAGTTCACCCTAGAACTCATAAAGAAGTATGGTATGGATTCATCCAGTACCATGAAGACTCCTATGGGGTCAAGTATGTCTCTTAGCAAGGATGATGCAGGGAAACCTGTAGATGAAACCTTGTATAGAGGGATAGTTGGCTCCCTATTATACTTGACTGCAAGTAGACCAGATATCATGTATGCTACATGTGTCTGTGCAAGGTATCAAGCCTGCCCTAAAGAGTCTCAATTGACAGCAGTCAAAAGAATATTGAGATATCTAAAGGGCACTCCCTATCTAGGCCTCTAGTACCCTAGGAATGGGGATTTTGATCTAACAGGTTATTCAGATACAGACTTTGCAGGATGCAAAGAAGATAGAAAAAACACTACTGGAACCTGTCAATTCCTAGGTGGAAGACTAATTTCATGGAGTAGCAAAAAGCAAACCAGTGTGGCTATCTCCACTGCAGAGTCAGAGTATGTGGCTGCAGGAAGTTGCTGTGCTCAACTTCTGTGGATACAACATCAGCTAGAGGACTATGGATTTCAAGTAAGTAGAACTCCACTCTTCTGTGATTCTACAAGTGATATTTCAATAGCTAATAATCCTGTATCCTATAGTAGAACTAAACATATTGAAATTAAATATCATTTTCTTAGGGAGTATGTAGAAAGAAAAGATATTTTATTAGAATATGTTAAAACTGATAATCAAGTAGCTGATATGTTTACTAAGCCCCTAGAAGAAGCTAAGTTCAATAGATTTAAAATTGAACTAGGAATGATAAACTTAGAGTAAGTTTACAGTATTGAAAATGGCTAAGTAAAAAGGTGTCGACACATAGACAAGTCTATGTCGATACAGAAAAGTGGTGTCGACACTTCAGGAAAAAGGTGTCGACACATCTAGGTAGTTGGTGTCGACACTTCAGCATATTAGTGTCGACTCATGATATGTAGGTGTCGACACATCCAATGTGGTGTCGACACTTAGTATTTACTCAGAATTTTCTAAGTAACGTCTCGACTATGTGTCGAGTTATGTTGTGTCGACACATAAACAAGTGTCGGCATATAATATCTGTTGACTAAACTTGTGTCGACACATATGTGTCGAGACATTATAAGTCAGTGTCGACACTTATTGCCAGTGTCGACACATTTTCAGTTAGCTGTCCCGCCTGTTCATCTTCAAAATTAGAAAGGTATAAATAGGGTTTTGTCTTTGTTTGTCGACACGCTTTCAAAGTTTCGAGACCAAACTTCTGTGTCGACACCTCTCTTCTCTCAAGACAAATTATACAAACCCTAATGGCGCCTAAGCTTGAGGAGAATGTCAACGAAGGATACGAGCTGGTGCGCGGCGCTTTCAATGATGCTGATCAAGAAATTCAGGCGGTCGTAACCCTAGTTGCCAATTCTGGGTTAGAATATCTAGTGTCTGAACCTACTAAGATATGGAAGAAAGAGGTACTTGAATTCCTCAATGGAGATAAAGTGGACGAATCTGGATACAAAATCAAATCCAGGGTTCATGGTGAGAAGGTCAAGGTATCACCAAAAAGTCTGAGGAAGATTCTACAGCTTCCAAGAACTAAAGATGAAGATGAAGTTACTGCATCAAAGACCAGGGAAGCTCTAACCTGGTGTGGCCTTGATTCTACAATGAAGATTGGTTCTATTTTCAATAGAAAAGGGATGAACAATCAAGGCAAATTCATGTCTGAAATTGTTGGAAAGGTCATCCTTAGCAAGCCAGGAGGGCATGACAGAGTGTCTGCCTCTATGTTCAATATTATGACAAGAATAATTTTCTCTCTAAACACTGACTAGTCTATGGTAGTCTTTGAGAAGATTAAGGAAAGCTTGAAGAAGCCCAATCTGGGCAGAATCATAAGTCTTTACCTTGCTGGAACCATACCTGAGGTAATGCAACAAGCTGCTGGAAGCAAAATAAACCATATGAGAAAGATGGATATGAGGTTATTCTCCAGATGGGACAGGGTGTTGTCAAAGGAGATGTCAACCCCTGAGAAGATAGTTTTTGAGAAGGAGATTCCTCCAAAGAAGAAAAGGAAGACTGCTCCAGTGGCACAAGAGTCCACTAGCAGCTCTGATAGTGAAGAACAGGTTGTCTTCACTCCAGATGAGCATGAGGAAGAGCCTGCAGTGAAGACTCCTGCTCCTCAAGAGGTTGCTGAGATCCAGGGGAGCTACCTCTAGCAAGCCCCATTCACAAGGATCAAATCCAGGGGGAGCTTCCAGTTGTAGATGAACCCACTACACTGGAAAGTGAACAAGCAACCACCATTATACTAGAGGTAATCAATGAACTAAACACTTTAAATTTTCCTATGGAAGATACTGATTTGTCTGATGATCATCAGCAAACTCAGCTGGATAGTCAAGTTTCAGATGCTGTCATAGAAGACATATCTGCTGTTGCTCAAGATGTTACTGATCTAGTGGTTGAAGAGCCTAGAATTACTCCAGCTCCTTCACCACAAGAATACACCATGGAAGATTTATTCCTAAATCTGGATCAAGCAGATTTTGACAAGGAAACTGATGCTGCTGAGAAGGAGAATGCTCCACTTGAGGGGGAGCAAGTGCAAGTTCATGAAGAGCCTGTGAGGCAAGAAACTGAGAAGGCACTAAATGTGCAAGCTGAAAAGCCTCCAAGCCCTAAGGAGAGGGTGGATATTGCTAGCACATCTGCCTTTGAAGACGAGGAGATTGCCAGGGCTAAGAAGCAGAAACTTTATGTATTCAAAAGAAGAAGTCAAAGTTATAAGAAGGCTCTACAATCTATTGCACCACAACCTATAGTTCAGCAAACACCATCAGTTGATTATAGTGCTTTGATGGTTGCACTGCAGATTAAACTGGATGAACATAGAAAAGCCATAGAGACTTATGTGGATGAAGGGCAAAAATCATTGCAATTTGATCTGGCCCAGGATATTAAATCCATAAGATTTTAGATGAACCTCAACAAGAAGGAGATGACTGAATGTTTCTACAAGGGTGGAAATGCAGTGGTGTACTTGGCAACACACCAGAAAAAGATCAAAGCACAAGTAGATGACATAGCATTGAAGCAAGAGTATGTTCTTGAAAATCAGATAAGGATGAATGACAATCTTACTGCTTCCCATAATGCTATTGTCACAGAATTAAAGAACCAAGCTGCTGGACCTTCTACTTCTACTGCTGCTGTTAAAGCTGAATTTGACAAAGTATTCCAAGAAGAAATCACTGCTGTTAAGACTGCTATCCAAGCCTCCTAGAAGGCCATATCTGAACAACTTCAAAAGCTCAAACCTTTCTTTAAAGATGGAGTCAGATACTTGGATAATCAAATCAGATTTCAGAAGGATGATGTCAGAGATCACATGGCTAGAGAAGTCATAAAGGGGGAGAGAGTGTTAGTCAAGGCAAGCTCTGACCATGCTAAGTGGATATCAAATTCTATCAGAGCTACACTTAGATATCCTCCTTTATGTGATGACAATGATGTTGCTGAATCTGGAATTAACTCTGCCTATCTTGGAGGTGAGCAACCAGAAGTAGCTCAAGTCATTTATCCTCCTCCAGATTTTGAAATGGTGCATGCTGATGTACAGACCATGTACAGCCCACCTGGGGGCAAGGACAATGTAATTATTGAAAAGGTTGTTCAGCCTATATCTGAAGCCATGCAAGAGGCATTGCAGAAAGAAGAAGAGACAAGATTGTCAAAGAAGAGGTTTAGGCAACAAGCTGAACAGAGACCAGATTTTGAGCAATGGAGCCCTACCTCTAGAAACATTATATTGACTGCCTGGAAAGCTGCCAAAGACAACATTCATGACAGGAACAAGTGGTTCTCTGAGGCTGAATGGAGGAAACATGAAACCAGACAAGAGGCAATAGTCCAATATAGAAGGAAGGCAAAGATGAGAAAGCTACCTCCTACTGCCCAGGAGCCCAGCAAGTACTTTCCTAAGCCATACTATTATTTTGAAAGACAAAAGATCAAAGCAGAAGAGCTTAAGAAGAAAGATCTGAAAGGCAAGAAGCCTGCTGATGCTGAAGCTGCTGATGCTCCTGTCCAAGCTAAAGTTCATGCTGGCAAAGGCATAGTTATTAAGGAACCAGAACTGAAATAGAATTAGAATTTTCTTAAAAGTTTACTTTGTAATCATTCTGATGTAAAACATTTTGTGAACTTCTGAAAATGTATAAGACAGATATTAGAACAATATGTTATATGATTAATCAATTTCATGTTTGTTCTGTGATAATGTCTATGTCTATTTCATATTTGTTCTATAATGATGAATTTATATACATGTGAAATTGATACATGTTTATGTTTACCCTACTGTATATTATCCTGCCTTACATCATTTTATAATTTTAATTATGAATGATGTATATCATTGACTAAGGGTTGTGACTTCTCCAAATAGGGGAAGATTGTTGGGTATATTGGTTTAAATGTACCTGATTTGAAGAAGCCTCGCCCAACTCAATGATATACATCAAAATGTATTTGATGTGTTTTTGAGTTACTTGTGCAGGTTAAGTATTTGCAGGACTGAAGCAAATATTTCTAAGTCCATGTGTCGACACCCAGAGGGAAAGTGTTGACACTTAAGAAGACTTGTGTCGACACCCAGACAAGCAGTGTCGACACTTGAAGTCACTGTGTCGACACCTGGGATGCAGAGTCGACAGCAGACAAAAAGTGTCGACACAAGGAGCTGTGTCGACACTCAATGAAGAAAGTACAGTAAAGCTGTGTCGACACTTAACAGCAGTGTCGACACCTAGAAGAACTGTGTCTACACCAGAAAGTGTCGACACTTGGAGATGTGTCGACACTCAGCAAAAGTCAGCAGAGACTAAGTATAAGTGTCGACACTCAGAACAATGTGTCGACACTCAACAGAAGAGTCAGCACTTGAAGTAAGTGTCGACACCAAGAACAATGTGTCGACACTCAACAGAAGAACCATCACTTAAAGAAAGTGTCGACACAAGACAGTATGTGTCGACACTCAGCTGAAGACTCAACACTTGAAGAAAGTGTCGACACATGGAGCTGTGTCGACACTTAGCAAATAACAGAAAGATCAACAAATTATTCTAAGTACAAGTGTCGACACTATGGGAATGTGTCGACACTCAGTTGAAGTCTCAACAGAAGAATCAAGTGTCGACACAAGGAGCTGTGTCGACACTCAGCAAGTATCAACATAGAAGACTATGTGTCGACACCAAGAAGCAGTGTCGACACTTAACAGATTCAACACAAGAAGTTGTGTCGACACAAAGGAGATGTGTCGACACTTAGAAGAATTCAGCAAAAGATAGAAGATCAAGTACTTGTGTCGACACTCAATTTCAGTGTCGACACATGTAGAAGAAACTGTGTCGAGACTTAGAATCTACAACACAAGAAGTTGTGTCGACGCCTTGTAGACTTGTGTCGACACTTACACAACTTGTGTCGACACTTGGTCTATAAGTGTCGACACTTAAAGACAGAAAGTCTCGACACTTTCAGACAGTTAGAGAACTTTCAAGAACTGACTGGATGACTTGACAGCTGCCGTTCCAGCCGGTCTACAGCACCTGTCAGAGATGTCAGAATTCAGTTATGGACCGGACCAGCCGGTTACCATGAAGAGGGCCTATAAATAGGCTCATACAGTCTACAGAAACAGTTGTTCAAGTAGTTGTTGAAGTGGTACACATAGTTGTTCAAAGTATCAAATCAAGAAGATCTAGCTGTCCAAGTGCAGATCTAAGAAGTTGGAGAGAGAGGGCTCCATCCAAGAAATCAGCCGTTGGAACTAGGCAGAGAAGAAAGGTTCAGTTTTATTCTGGATCTTAAGAAGCAGAGGTCAAGGATCAACTGCAGGAGGAGTCAATCTTATTCAGTTTTACTTTCAAGAAGCTTTGAAGAAAGCTAAGTCAGATTGAATCCAACTGAGTTCTTCCAAGAACTCATCAAGAAACTCACAACTCCTCTCTCTTATTTCTGAGTTGTTGAGTTAACAATTGTAAATTAATTTTAATCCCGTAGGATCCTTTGGATCTGAGTGTTTGTAAGCCTGTAATTATAAAGGCTGAGGGTAGGGCTTGAGAGCCTGAGTGTAGGAGATTGGAATCTCTGAGTGTAGGTCTTTTGTGGCTGAGTGCAGGCCTTGTTGGCTGAGTGTAGGCCTTTGTGCCTGAGTGTAGGCTTTATGGAAAAGCTGAGTTGTAAGGCCTTGGGCCTGAGGTGTAGGAACCAGTTTGGGTTCTGAGACAGTGGTGAAGTTTGGCCGAATCTAGTACACTGCTAGATAGGCGAAGGGGGAAAGTGGATGTACCCAAAGCTTGGGGAACCACTATAAAACTATGTGTCTACTGTGCTGTGCTTTGCTGTGTATGCTGTGTGATTGCAAAAGTAGAGTAGATTCTGTGTTATAACTGATTGCTGCCATTAAAGTTTAAAAAAGAATTAGGTCACCTATTCACCCCCCTCTAGGTGTTTAGGTACTATATCTTTCAATTCTGTCCGCCCATACTAAGGCATCGCGACCTCCAGGAGGAACCCGGGGCAGAACGCGACGAGCGAGCTGGCTGCCTTGGGAAGGATCACCGATTTCAGGGTTAACATAATCCCCGCACTTTTTAAGTTCAGCAGAGAACTTATAAAAAGTTGGAGACCCACGAAAATCGTGATCCACCCCAAAGGAAAGGAAGTGGTAAGGAGAGATAGAACCTGATGCCTCTCCTTAGAAGGTTGCCAATGCCTGTCTTTTTCCTGTAAGAGGAAAGTTAGTGTAGGCATTTATGGGAGGTACACCTTGTGTGTACCTGGGTTTGCCTTTGCAAAACGAGGAAGATGTGTCTTCTACTGAGTTCTGCAAAATGAAGGTGAGAGGAAAACATAGGAGCATAATAACTTGCAAGTACTTGGTGGAAACTTGCTAGCACCTGTTATCCTCTGTAAAAGGAAGAGTGAGGAGTATACAAGGAAGAAAAACGAGCTGCAAGTACTTGAAAGAAACTTGCAAGTATTTGCTGGTTTCTGCAAAAGAAAAGTTAGAAGCAAATCTGGGAGTAAAAAAAAACACAAATACCTGAAGGCAACTTGCAGGTATTTGTTAGTCTCTACAAAAGAAGAGTTAGAAGTAGACACAATATATGAAAGTAACTTGCAAGTACCTGTGAAGAAACTTGCAAGTATCAGCTGATCTCTACAAAATGAGAGTTATAAACAGACATGATATATGAGAGTAGCTTGCAAGTATATGTGAAGAAACTTGCAAGTGTCTGCTAATCTTTGCAAGAAAAGAGTTAGGAGCAGACAAAACATGTGAAAGTAGTTTGCAAGTACCTGTGAAGAAACTTGCAAGTATTTGTTGATCTTTGCAAGAAAAGAGTTAGGAGCAGACAAAACATGTGAAAGTAGCTTGCAAGTACCTGTGAAGAAACTTGCAAACATCTGATGTTCTCTACAAAATGAGAGTTAGACGCATATATGGTATATAAAGACTAAGCTGCAAGTACCTGGATATGACTTGTAGGTGCCTGCTAACCACTACAAAGATAAGAGTGAGCAACAAACGTAAAATAATGAGCAAAGCTGCAAGAACCTGAGATGAGGCTTGCAGATTCTAACTGTTGATGAGATAAAAACGATATGATCATATAATAGAGGAAATGCCTGATACACTCTGCTGATAATTGAATGAAGATCAAACCAAAATACAGTGATCTTCTTGCCATATTAGAGACACCTTTAACATGAAGTCCAGATCAACAAGTCGAGTGTTGACTGTTGATATGATAGGATGGATAAGATCAGATTAACAGATAAGAAGCTTAATGCATCTTGTCAATCTGGAATAGATCCCAATAGTATTGCTTGATGAACAAAGAGAGTTAGATTCCTTAATCAATGTTTGATGCCATTAGCGTTTGATAAGAGTAATGGATAGCTCTATGAATCATCATCTGATAGAGCTTAAACAAGCAGTGAATAAAAGATGAGAGTAATGGAGCTTATACAAGTATAGAGCTTGTAAGTCATCATTTGATAGATCTTTGAGCAAGCAATGCATGTAAGATGAGCATAAGCAAAATGAATGTTGCAAATCCTTTTGGTACGTCAGATTAACCTGTTAACTTGTGAAAGAGGCAATTGATAACAAAGAGGACTAGCTACACTCCCTCGACAGTGCATAAAAGGGATACATGCACAAAAATCCTAAGAAGGAAGCGACATATGCACTGCTCTCTTGCCTCGGGTACAATCATCACTGATCAATGAAACTAGTTGCGCCAAGCGGCCTATTGCTTGTCTGTGGAGAGATCAGTGGAATTGTGGGCCCTGCGAAGGCACGAATCGAGAGTACCAAATAGTGTTCGACCATCATAGTTGTGAGATGATCGAAGAGACAAGGCTACGCTTGGTCGTCATTGCTTGTCAAGCAAAGATCACCGTAACTGTAATGTATCCTTAACGAAGCACAACAGAGCTAACACATGGGGCCTCCCTAGCACACACTCTGTGTCAGATGCCAGCTAGGATCCGAAGTCCCGTATTCCTCCGTATGAGAGTTGGATAGCCCCCACTACACATATACGTAAACTCCCCGTGATATGTGGTCATTGTGGCCTTACGCCGGAATCCAATCTCGAGGGGGCCTACAGCAAGACTCGGCGATATCTCAGTGGTTTAGTGATCTCTCTGGCAAAGAGAAAAGTAGAGGAAGAAGCATTACAAGAAGGGAACTGTGTCAGTATGAGATCCCTGAGGTAAACTTTATCGAAAAGCATGAAGGAGCACTTAGAAGTGCTTTGTAAAGAAAATGTTTGAAACAAGAAGAGTAGAGTAAGAGTAATCGATAATGGATGTGAGGAGCTTTGAGGACTCATGGATGTGATGGGTCACCCTTCTGGAGCAGATGTTGAAATTTATCCTCCTTCAGCATTTCCTGCACTAATCGCCGAAGAGCTCTGCAATCCTCTATTGCATGACCTTTTTCTTTGTGATACTTACAGTATTGGTCAGAGTTTTTGCCCTTTCGATCAGCAGGCTTAGAAGGTCCCACAACGTTTGGCTCGTTCTTCATGGTGTGAGTTGACTCACCCAATGTACCACCAACTTCGGATCCTTTGCGTATGAAGAGATGTTGACGACTTCGGAAACATCTTCCTTTCTTCGCTTGCGATTGAAGAAACTTTGGGGAAGACTTTGGCGGTTGTCCGGTAGGGAGCAAAACTTTTGGGCCTCTCTCCCTTTCAGCGGAAAGTTCAGGTAACTTCATTGGGTGATTGGAGGTGCACGCGTTGGTTTGAGGGCTGAGTTTGCAAACACTCTCCCTTTGCTTAGTAACTGAAAACTGCAAAGCGACTATGGCCTAGCTGGATGGACAACTTGCCAGATGTGCACAAGGATCAACTGGCAGAAAAATTGGCAGATTAAAATATGAATTCTCCACTGCTGGATTGACTGCAGCAACTGGTGCTGCTGCAGGTTGAGTGTCTAGTCGCTGAATTACAGTGACTAGGGTGTCATTGATTGCTGCTATCTGCAGGGAAGTTTCCCGACATGTCAGCAAGGGGGCTTCCCAGAGAGCGTATTCACTGGTACAAGGAATGTCTTGAGGAAGTTGGCGGTCTGACATGAGTAACCGTTGATTTTCACCGTCTGTTCGGATCTGAAGGTCGCGTGTTAACTGTTGATGCGCGAAAATGACACCGCCTAGTTAACACAGATGGGGTGTTCGATCTCACAAGCTAGGAGAGGAAGATGATGAAGGCTGCGGGGTTGAGGAGGAGAGGAAGCTTCTGAGTGCTCGAGAGTGGAGCAAGCTCTTGTTCGAGGGTTGCAGGGATAGAGGAGAGGTTTGCTGAGAGCAGCCGGAAGGTTGATGATCAGCGGTGGAGGTTGATCAGGAGCTGTCGAGCATACAGTTACTTGGACGGCTGTGCTTGCAGGTTGATGCCGTGGGAGCTGAGCTGAGCTAAGAAGAGAGAGAGAGGGGCCGCTTGCAGCAGTAACAACAGACTTCACCCGCCGCGGCTTAAATGCCACTCTTGCGACGGACTTTCCTTTGATTAATATTGAGAGTTACAACTTGCCAATACCTCTTTACAAGAAAGCAATAAATGGGTACAAAGAGGAAGCTGACGGCTAAGGAAAGAGTGCCAGAGGAAGCCGTGCAGACTTAGGAGCCAGGTCGGCAGGCTGCGTGGTTAAGGGAGAAACGGAGCCCGCGCGGACTGGGAACTGAGGCCGGCAGGCCGCACGGGGCTAAGAGAAGAGAAGCGGCGGACTGGGAAATGTAGTCCGCAGGGGGTGGCTGCTTGAGCTTGCTGTGGGCTGACTTCGAGCATGAGCGTCTTGGCGATGTTGAGACCTCCCCACAAATGAGAGGCATGGGGGTCTATTCATAGGCACGAGGAGGTAACGACTTGTAGTGACGTTATCCCCGGTGAGACGGTAACTGTAGCGAAAAGAGGAAGGAGACCGCCGAGTCCGCCACAAATCACGTGGACTGGAACTTGTTTCTGGAGCTGGTGTTAGGGGTATATAAATGATCTGAAGATAGCCCTAGACGGTTCGTAACAAAAGGCACGGCCGACAAAA
Source organism: Platanthera guangdongensis (assembly GCA_039583875.1). NCBI lineage: Eukaryota > Viridiplantae > Streptophyta > Magnoliopsida > Asparagales > Orchidaceae > Platanthera > Platanthera guangdongensis. Next base: position 96,789,750 of record CM077156.1, on the reverse strand, counting down.
AGTGAAGTAGCACCTTCTATTTTTCGTTTCCCGGTTAAAGTTCAGATTCCCTCCAGTTAAAAGTCCACGCTCCACTGGAACAGCGGCCCTAGACCACAGTCTCAGATATTTTTTTAGTTTCCCTCGGACTGTCCCTCTCGTTCTCTCTGTCCGACTCTCTTCCGAGAGGAGGAATCCTTCATTGTTTACGTAAATGGAGAAGGCATCTTTGCAAAAGCAGTTTCGGCTTCATGCTTAGTGAAACAGACATTGCACCAATAAAAATAGTACTATTTTCTTCTTTAGATACGCCGACACAAATCTCCAACTCTCTTCAAGAAGACAACTCGAATGGGGCACCGATTGCCCCCATTTTAAAGAAATCACGGTCATAAACCGATTACCCATTCCTCTTTCTGCACATCTCTTTAGATTTGCTTCCTCGGTTGCAATTTTAGCCCATACAAACGCCATGAAGTGTTTGACGGTTCTTGGCTCCTTGTGCCTGCTACTGACGAATTGGAGTCGCGGCTTCGATTTGAATCGGACGGAGGTGGTGTTTGATGACGAGATGGCTGCTCGCTGGCCTCCACTCTTCGTCCCCATCACTCTCATTCAATCCGCCGCAGCTAAAGGAGCTGGTAGTAGAGCTGGCTCTTGTGTGTTTTTTTCCTTTGATGCATCATGGATTTCTTTTTATGTTCTCTATTTCTGGTGATTTTAGTATTTTTTCCAGAATGTTTAACTTGAGCTATATTAGTATATACATATCTTATCATGATGGTATGGCCTCAAGTTTCTTTCTTTTGTAATTTGCATATATTTACGTATTAGTATGGTTGTGTTATTTATGTATGTAAGATGTAGTACTGACCTTTTTGCAGGTAAAATGGTGATACTTTCCGTGCCTTTATGTATGTATGACGTTTTATTTTCATCATAAAACTTCATATTGGTGAAGGGCTATTCTGACAGGATGTGCAAAATTTGAGATGCCCATGAAGGACCAAAATAAATTTCTGTTTGACTTAGTTTGACTTGATTGACCAAATTGGACCTCAACTGGCTTGAGTTGACTTAGGTGCCATTGGGAGAGCGATGCCGGTGGCTCTATTGGGAAATGAAGCTCCAGTTAGAAATAGGATTTTCACCCCGAGGTGGGAGATGGAGCTCTACATGTAGTTTTTTTTGGCTTTTCCCACTGCATGGGAACTCCAAAATGGACATTTGCCAAATCGGCCAATTTCTCCGTTGATGTTTTTATTCCACCAAAATGGAATTAGGATGGCCAAAGAAACCATGGTCTTTGTTTTCCAGCCTAATTGGACCGCTCCTCCTCAACATGTAAGCATTTCAAGACATGCAGAGTGTTTTTGCGGTGGAGGATTTGCTGTCACCACAAACTCTTCAAACTAGTAGGAAACGACACAAACAACTTTTGTTATCATCATTATTCTTTCATTTGGTCACATTTTGTCATGAAATTTGACTCTTTTGCTAATTGGCGCCTTATTTTACCTTTTTGCCACCATTTGTTTTTGTTGGAAGAAATAAAAGGGAAGTAGACGATGTTTCATTCATCCTCATAGTGCCTTTAAGCAGGAAATACATAGACAAATTAACACTCGACTCATGGTGTGAGACTAAACCCACTCACATACTAATAGACTCAAAATAATTAAATACTTAATATCTTAAACACTACCCCACAAGCTGAAGAGGGATACTTCAGCTTGGACACATCAAATAACGGCAATTGAGGTAGGCGATGCGGGACAAACATCAGACGAGCCATCGGGGGAAATTCCAAACCTGGGAATCAAGCAGGGGACAGCCACACACGACGCAGACCCACGCACGACGCAAGACCCACACACGATGTAGACTCGCTGGAAACCAGTCAACCAACATCACCTACACACAACATGCAAAAGAGAACAAAAGATGTGAAATAAGTCATCAAATAGGCAATTGGTGATAATCCGCACAAAGGGCAGTCGCACACGACACAGTCCCACACGACACAGTCCCATGCGGCACAATCCACTGAGATTAAAACAACCAACATCAGTCGTGTCCCCAACACATGACCAATCAAAAGAAAACATGGGGAGACACAAACAAGCTACAACAAAAGCCTAGAGGCCGTGTGGAACGAAAGAGAAAAGTCAGGAAACATCATCAAAGTCGCCCTCATCCTAAACACTCCTTCTCACGTGGAACACACGTGCATAAAGACATAACAAGACGATACGAGGCAAAAACTTCAACAAACCATTAAAAACAACATAAAATGACCAAAAAAACACTATGGAACTTCATCATTAGCGAGTTCAACACTCTGAATGGGGTAGCAGCAGTCGGAGTTGGTTGAAGCACGAGGGATTGCAATAGGAATCGACATAAATAATGGAAGCAAACCAATAAATGTTTTGCCATCCTCGACAAAGTAGCAACACCAAGAAGCAGGTGGACAAGATCTTTGACAACAACAACAGTAAGATCTGTGGGGGGAATCGCTCGGCAGAAACAACGACGTACTAGCGGCTGAAGGTGAGGTGGATGAGAGCACCATTGGTTGAAGGCGTCATATTGTGCAAAGAGGCAGACTGGAGCAGCAACGGGCTAAGTCGTCTGGATCTGGTGCTATTGTCTAACCGGCGGAAGAATCCACGCGACTTCGTCGATGAAGCAACAAGGACAACACAAGAGAATGATGACAAATAGAGGGAACAATGAGAGGGGGATCAAAAACCGACGAGGGCCAGGGAGACGTCAAAGACGTCAGCAGAGTTCGACTGGAACGATGGCAAGAGCGCCAGGCTCAATCGACGAGAGAAGAAGACACGTCATCGATGGGAGCAACAGTCGGGCCGACGAGATCGACGTAGCCAGCGATGGGCTCTGGAAGCCGGGAGAGAGGGCCCCCACTGTCGATGGAGGAGAGCAGAAGATTGACGGATGAGCACAGGAGATCGTGGAGGCTAGCGGTTACGAAATGGTACTTCTCGACGGGAGCGGAATTCACCAATAATCCCTCTCGCGCGAGAGATCCGGACGAAGAGTCTCCCTAGGCACGTTAGGAGCTGAAGAGAGTAGCGTCAGGAGGAATACTTCGACGGGCGGAAACCGGGAGAAATAAACAAGAGGAGAAATTGGGAAGGATGGAGAGAGGAGGCCACCCTAAAATGTACGTTGCCCTAATTATGACAACCAAATTTCAAAAAGGAGTCAATTCCAGCTCTGATACTATGTTAAAAGAAATAAAAGGGAAATAGATGTTTTATTCATTTTCATAGGGGCTTTAAATAGGTAATACATTAACACATTAACACTCGACTCATGGTATGGGACTAAACCTACTCACGTACTAATAAACTCAAAATAATCAAATACTTAATATCTTCAACAGTTTTTAAATACTCTACTTAGCCATAACAAAATTTAGGTTTTTAATGTTTTTTAGGGGGATCTTAATTTTTATTGTCAATCACTGCATAATAATTTGTGACATCACCGTTGCAATAATGATCTGCATCCAATAATTTACTATGCTCAGATCACCAAGCAAAGATGATGCCATACACTGTTGTTGCTGCTTGAGCTACTTTCCCTTGGCACTACTGACAAAATGGTTAAGTAATATGACTTCTGTGGTCCAAATTTAACACATTTTTGATGTAGATTTCTTCAATCATCTCCATCTATGAGGAAATGAGAAGTCTCCATTGAATCAAACATGGTTTTTGATATAAAGTGTGAATCATGATGCTCCCTAGAAATATCGAATTAGAGTCCAATCATGTCGCTGATGTTTGAGGTTCTCCTTATTGGATACCTTGGATAGACTGTTTGCAAGTTAGATGCTTATGGTCTCCATGGCCACTTAAATTCTTTTCTTTGAACTGCTTGACCTTCCACATTACCTCTCCATGAGTCTTTGTTCTCCAATTGCTCATTTGGCGAGGGCCAATTCCATATGAAATTTCATAAACATTTATGCTATTTACATCGGATATGAATATGGAGGTGACACACCTCATATTTAGTATCATTAACCCATTACATGAAAGTTATAACTGGTACCATGTTTGCAATGTCTTTGTATCTATCAACGACGCAAGATGTTTGATCACTGTGTTATAGACTTTCCAGGGCAACCTGACGCTGGTTTGCCTAGTATTAGGACTCATTTAGTTTAATTTTTCAGTCTTCACCATTGGATAACTTCATTTTCCTTCGTGTTGTGTATAAGAATGAAATTAGGAATTGGATGTAACCCTGTTAGCCCTCTTAAAAAAAGGGGCAGCTTAGTGCACAAAGGCATCCCGCGCAGCGATGGTCTGGGGAAGGGTCCCATCACAAGGGTGAAATGTAGACAAATCTTACCATGCATTTTTGCAAGAGGCTTCTTAAGTCTATAAAATCTAAATATATCTTTACTTGCTTTTAAGAGACTTCTTTGCAAGAGTAGTGGAGAAAATTCTTTATCACTGCTTGATAATGACATGTTGTTGCTTATTTGTAACGCTTAGTTTCACTAACTGATGACACTGGCGTTGATGCGAAGGCTTAATGCCTCCATTGTTGACCTGTTTCTTAATGCCACCAACTAAAGTTGGTGTAGATATCATTTTATCATTTGTTGTTATTGCTGGTGGTGCACCACTGCTTGTGCTATTCAATTAGAAATGCACACGTTTGCATTGACAGCACCCACATATGTTGTCGTGCATGCAAACATTGCTCGGAAGAGTCGTCTTCCATAGCTTTCTGTACATCCTTGATCAACGCTTGTTCTCTTCCCCTTGGCTATAACTTACTAGTCAACCACATTGCTTCTACTTCATGCTCTCATTGTCGGCCTGCTGAACACAACTTGTTGAATCAATATCAGTAGATTTCAGCCCACTATTGTTATTTCCTTCAAGTTCACCATCTTCGCAGTACCAATAAGATTGCTTTTAAGGCTTGTCGCTTCCATCAGATTTGGTCTTTCCACCTGATGCTCCCTTAGCCTTTCAGTTTAACACTGAACTTCCTTAAGACTTGATTCCACTGTATTCAATGTTTTTTTCTGGCTGTATGTTTGTCATTCTTTCCAGTTTCCACTTTTTGCTTGCTATTAATGCCATGCACTGTGCTTGCTATTAATGCCATGCACTGTGCTTGCTGTGTGACCGCCATCCTAAACTTTACAATATCTATCAGCTATGCGATCTTTGGTCTTATTGTTGCCAAGTGTCTCATGCCAGTTGTAACTTGTAACTGCTACCCTATGTTCTCACAATCACCAGACCTAGGTTTACCACAGCTTTAACTTTTGGACTTGTCGCCACCTCCAACTTTAGGGCTTCCTGCTTCCATAACATGTGTCTTCAGTCGACTACAATTGGGGACCTTAAATTTATGATAGCCAACATTTTCAATCGGGGACCTTAAATTTGTGATAGCCAAAATTTTGTGGTTGTCGATCACCAATTAATGTTTGTGTCTTCTAGAGTGGTTTTCTTGGGTTTCATTTAAGAGGGGGGAGGGGGGAATAAAATTCCAAGAAAATACTTTTTGGCCTTTCGTAGGCTCTCAAACATTCATTGATCCAAAATAAGCGTAATATAAGATAGATGAGATATTTAAGCCCACTTCAGGGCATTACACTAATAAAATAGAAAAAAATGCAGAAATATAGCTACACCAAAATAATAGATAACTGTTGTCACTCTTATGAATTGTCGCTCGCCGGAGCGGCCTGCCAAGTACTGAGCAACCTCTAGATCTTCTGAATCGATGCCAATCCCTGTTCTCCGTACTAAAATTTTTGTCTTGTCCCAGAGGCAAAACTCCCGAAGTTGTAGTTACACCAAACTAATAGATAACTGATGTCACTCTTATGAATCGTCGCTCGCCGGTGCGGCCTGCCAAGTACTCAGCTACACCAAACTAATAGATAACTAATGTCACTCTTATGAATCGTCGCTCGCCGGAGCGGCCTGCCAAGTACTCAGCTACACTAAACTATTAGATAACTGATGCTGAAATATAGCCACACCAAACTAATAGATAACTGATGTCACTCTTATGAATCGTCGCTCGCCGGAGTGGCCTGCCAAGTACTCAGCAACCTCTAGATATTCTGAATCAATGCCAATCCCTGTTCTCTGTACTGAAAAATTGGTCTTGTCCCGAAGGAAAAACTCCTGAAGTTGTAGTTGTTGCTGATGTAGGCCATGAAGCGGCAACCGAGGTTAGTGCAAAAAACCCTCAAAATGATCATCAAATTGGGGGAGATGACGATGGTGGTGGCTCTTGGGAACCGACCCCCTTGAATGTTTGCAGGTGCCCTTCCCAAGTGAAGGGCATTGTCGGTTGGGCCCCATTGATATGGGTATCCTGAAGAGAATAAAGTTAGGTAATGCCAAATGCGACAACAATACCATTCAAGTGACGAATAAAGAAGTCTATCCTGACATCACTAAGCCCCAGTTGGAGATGTATATGATGACAGACACCGCTCGCGGGAATATCGTGTTTATTCCCTATGAGGGTCAAGATTGCAGATGTCGGATGTCGGGTTCATGCCGGTTTGAGTTTGAAATATTGTATGTCGGATTGCAACCGATATTTTAGGAATATTTTACAACGTTGGATTTTAATATTTCAATAAATTTATTCATATATATACATATTTTTGTAAATATGTGCAATTTTATACCTAATGTATATTTATAAATCGCACAATAAATATATATATACATATTGTATGTTTATAAATTACACAAGAAAGAGACGTTGACGACAATAAATGACATAAAAAGCACCAAATGAAAGTGAAACGATAAAGACGTCGAATCTAGGCTTGAGAGATGTACGAATTGAAGCACGAAAAAATATTATTGTTTAGATATTTACAAGAAAAGAAAAATATGTATTTTTAATATTCTTGCAGATATATCGGCCGCGAAATATCACTCAATATATTGGTTAAGATTGATATATCGGTGAATATTTTTAACAAAATGACATTTTTGGTTAAAATATCGATGTCGTGGGTCGCGATGTTTTCTTTCGAAAACCTTTATATCAGCCGACATATCAGACATGTCAGCCGACATCTAAAATGCCGATGAGGATAGTGAAACCCGAAGATGGTTCAATTCGTAGGCATAACTGAGTTGCTAGATCTCGGGAGAAGAAATTTAAGTTGCCCCATTATCTATCAAAATATGGAAAAGTGTGACGTTGACCCTTCCCGATGAGTATGAAAGGATGGGGTTGCAGTGAGTCATCGGCGAATGGACATGTTAGGTCTAACGAGTATAATTGTTCTCCTGGGTCAATGGTCTGGGTGATGCACTAAACTTCGAGGGCCTCAAAGTAGGTTAGCGTGACCTCCAATTCGCCACCCTCAATCATACTCACCTTTTTCATGGGACAATCACGAGTAGGAAATACAACTGTATGCATTGAAAGCAGAGCCCCCTCATTGTCACAGTATTCCTGATTAGAATGACGATGGGTCGGCGGAGGCCGATGTGGTTGGTTGGGGAATGGTGAGATTGTTGGTTCGAAATAGTGTGTTTGCATCGACGACAGATGTGTGGGGTACAAGGTGGTGGTAGTTCGAACAATGGTTGAATGGAGTGAAGGAGGTGGTTTAAAAACAGATGCAGCCAAGGGTCTTGATGGTGAAATTTGTTCCGACCACCTACGCGACCTCCATGGAATTTGAAATGTCCATTGGATGATGAGTGTAAATACGAGAGCAGATGTGCAACTGCAGCCTTTGCATGAAGAAGCCGAGGTAGCGATCCAGATGAAGGCTGTGACATAGGCTACACAGGCTCTCAATAGTGTTGCTCGAATAACGGTGATCATATCGCTTAATGAGAGTACGCTTGAGTTTCCCACATATGAGAAGAGCATACCCCGTCCATTCCCAGGAGAACTATCAATACTTTTTGTGGTTCTGTTGTGTTGTATGTCAAAGTATTGTTCCGTTTTGGCTATATCCAATCCACCGAGTCAGAGCCATGGAGGCGGGGTACCTTAGGGAATCAAGAGTATAGGTGGTGGTTTGGGCCGCTGTGGAATGTCCGCGTGCGAGCTAGGCTGTTGACTAAGAACGGATTATGAGTCGTCAAGGGTGGATGACCAAACAAAGTTTTGCTCCACACGAGCATCCCAAGCTTCAATGTGTTGCAAGATGGCGTGTATGAATGCTAACATATTTGTGTGCTTGTCAAGCCGACGTTCAAAGGCATACAAGCGGGCTTTGGCCATGATGTGAGTAAGGGGCATTTACGTCAGTGTGTCCTAAGTGCTGGCGGAGGCAGTGAAGCTGCGTCATCGTCGGGCGGAGGGCAGTGAGGCGCGGGAGGAATGAATCGCCCCGTGGTGGGTCGTGCATGAGATCTAGAGTCAAAGCCTTGTGAGGAAGCCATAGTAGCCGAGGGCCTGTCGATAGGCGGGCGGATGGTTGAAATTCCCTAGGGCAGTCAACGCATGGCCGCAACAAGTGGATGCCAGTTTGTGATGAGTCCGATAATCAACATTGACTGTAGAGGAAGTAATGAGAGGTCGAGTCAAGTTGCTACCTATATGACCCTGGATTGTGTGGGATGGAGTGGCTGGATCACGCAGACACTCAGACGACGGACCACAAGGGATTGAACGAGGAGGTTTGATTCTATGAACTATTGTGGAAACATAACACGTGCAGTCTGAAAAATTACTGAAGACATGGCTGAGATCTAGTGGTGTCTGGTAGGTAGAAATGGAGTGGTCAGACCAATGTTAGCTAGAGGGGATTTCTAGGGTTTCATTCTGGGAATAAGTACGAGGAGGAAGATAGTATTTAAAGAAAAATACATTTTGGCCAGCTGTAGCTTTCTGACCGTTATTGATTCAAGATAAGTGTAATACAAGATATGTAGTGTATTTAAGCCAACCCGGGGCATTACAAAAACAAAAAAATAGTAGTGTAGAACTATAACTATGCCAAAATATCAGATAATTGATGTCTCTCTTATGCTGTGTCGCTGTTGCTATGTCGGGGGAGGGTAGGCGGTGGTGGGGAAAACGGTGTGTGTGTGTGTGAGAGAGAGAGGGAGAGAGAGAAGGGCGCGGGGATTAGGGTTGGAGATTAGAGGATGGGAAAGACATACATTCATCCAAGATAAGAATTATATGGTCCGCTTGCCCTCTTATAGTGGCTAGGAGCAAATACAAAAGGAAATATACAAAATAGGAAATACAAAAAATACTAAAAATGGCTCAAACAAATAAAGCAACATATTTAATTAGCGACATATTTAATATTTAAATATCCCTCGCGCCAACCCCGCCGGGGTCATCCTCGTCAGTCCAAGCTGCTGCCGATGCGCCCGGTTCGTCTTTATCGGTTTGCGCCGCGTCCTCCCCGCACTTAGTTATTAAAGACGCAAGACACACCAAGACGCAAATGGGTCTTGGAGCCTAGGCGCAAGGCTCAAGGCGCAGACGTGCGCCCGAAGAAGGCAAGACGCAATCACATTCATTTTAAATAATCAACATCAAACATCAATTCATATTTTTAAATATATTCTTCATATATTTTACTCATTAATCATTCATTTCTATCATTTATATCTCTTAAAAAATAAAATTAATATGATCTCTTGGATCATATTTTAGTCTCGACGATTGATTATGTTTCACAAACACTAAATCATATAAAAATTATTGGGTTATTGTATTATTTTTTTCATTATTTTGAAAAAAAAATTTACAACAAAAATTCATACCCAAACACTCATTTTATGTCCAAAGGCGCAAAAAAGGCGCACGAAGGCACAAACCTTTCAGCATGCTGAGCCTGGAGCCTCAGACGCGCCTCAGGCGTGCCTTTAACAACATAGGCCCCACATATTTGTAACAATGCCACCGTCTGGGAAATATGCCTTGTCTCCAAGGCAGTCGCCGGAGTGGCCGCGACCGAAGTGATCCTAGGGCAACCGGTTGGCATCAAACTCCGGACGGTAAGACCTAATGACATAGACCATTTGCGAGCCAGAGTCCCCCTGAAAGTGTAGCGGCGACCAAGTAGCTTGATTGGGTGGTTCGGCGCCATCTGCCGTCTTTCTTTCGAACCAACAAAAGTTTGGCTGGTGGCAGTCTCGTTGGAGGCCGGATGACATCGGTGAGCGCGGTCGAAAGCTCTTGGTGGTTCGTCGGGAAAGGAAGAGGCATAACAAATGTTCCCGTGAGGTCCCACAGCTTCGTGGAGAGGCCGACGTCCGTGGTCCGCTGGATCGTGCAGAGGGATCTCAGAGAGCGAAGGGGGGCGGAGTTGCTGTCGAGGAGACATGGCTGACCTTTCCGCAGGAATTGCATGGACATAGCCTGCCAATTAACACACACTTCGCCGAGGGTTGTGTCACGACCCGTCTAATAACAACCATCAGACTGCGCTATTGGCAGGTCGTGATGTCACAAACATGAAAGGAAAAAAAACCCGTGTCTGTTAGGCGGGATCAAAATTTGAATTATAGTTTTAGAAAAAAAGTATAATAATTAACTTTGAATATAGGAAAAATCCATTTGTTTTGTTTTATGTGTGGAAGCTTGAATGAGACAGTGAAACATATGCACTTAGATAAAATCTCCTGATATACACACAACACTGATACACAAGTAAATGCAATGAGTAAAGAAGTGAACACCATTAATTTAATATTGTGTTACAACAATAAAAGCTTAGGAGTTGTCCATGAAACCGAAGGAAATGCCTGATACAACTAATACATGATAACAAAATCCGACAATAAAGGAAACAGATATATACAACTGTACAACCCCGTATTCGCGAATAGTGGGCCCAAAACAAGGCAGTCACGTTTTTAAGCTTTTTGGAGATTTTGCACTCTCGGTGGCCAATTTTGGCTTTGGCTTGGAAATATACTAGTAGGGGGAGGAAAAATCAACATCTTCCGCCGGGCCCTTTAGAGGGGCTGGTGCGGCAAGATGGCCGGCACCCCCCTGGCGTGCTAGGCGCGAGGTGGGATGGCGGGACTGGCTGGAGACCAGGATCCCGCCCCCGACATCCTGGCCTTGGGCAGGGGCGAGACCGGGCGGCCAACCCTCTCGCCCCAGGCGGCGAGCTCGCGGGGTGAGACCGGCGACCAGCCTTCTCGCCCCAGGCGGCGAGCTCGCGGGGCGAGACCGGGCGGCCAGCCCTCTCGCCCCAGGCGGTGAGCTCGCGGGGCGAGACCGGGCGGCCAGCCCTCTCGCCCCAGGAGGCGAGCTCGCGGGGCGAGACCGGCGACCAGCCTTCTCGCCCCAGGAGGCGAGCTCGCGGGGCGAGACCGGGCGGTCATCCCTCTCGCCCCAGGCGGCGAGCTCGCGGGGCGAGACCCGGCGGCCAGCCCTCTCGCCCTAGGCGGCGAGCTCGCGGGGCGAGACCGGCGGCCAGCCTTCTCGCCCCAGGCGGCGAGCTCGCGGGGCGAGACCGGCTGCCAGCCTTCTCGCCCCAGGCGGGTAGCCCGCGGGGCGAGACCGGGCGGCCAACCTTCTCGCCCCAGGAGGCTAGTCCGGGGAGGGTTCGCCATCCGTCCCCTAGACCCTTGTGGACCCTGCGGTTTTACCATTTTGCCCTGGGGGGGGGATTACCTCTTTACCCCCCGACGTGGCTGTTTTCTATTGGCCCAAGGTATGTTGGGCGTAGGGGTATTTCAGGCATTTCGGTTCATGAGATTTGAAAAACTATAAATAGACCCCCTTGGGTACCTTTGGAGGGGAGACTTTTCCTAGCTTCCTCCTCCCTTAGCTTCTTCTTGGTAGAGTAGAGAGCTCCTCCAAGGCACCCTAGCTCGAGCATTGTCTAGGGAGGGGAAGTGCTCAGGTAGCCTTGCGGGTGTGAGGTGAGACCTCCGCGCTAGAGCCGAGGGTTTGTTCATAGTTTCCTAAGTCTCCGGTCCGTGACGTTCTCCCGAGTGTAGTAGGTGTGAGGTCACCCCTCTTTTGGGACCCTGAACTCCACAGAGGCCATTTTTGGCTTCAACATTTTGGTGCGGTGAGGGTGGAGAGTGACCAACACAGAAGATCTCAGGAGAGTGTCATGACTGGAGGTCAGGGAGGTAGTGATGATCTCGGCGAGCTCCCCAGCCCCGGACCCTTTGTGGGGAGGCAAGAGTTCATGGCCTCCATCCAAGACATCATGGAGATGCTGCGAAGCATTGCTCCTCAGGGTGGAAGCTCCACTCCGACCCCCCAGGAGTTAGCTCCCCCTCTCGACGAATCGACCCCCAGGGGCCTAGGCGAGATGACCCCAGCAGGGGGAGAAGGAAGTGCATCAGGAAGAAGGTCAGGGAAGGAGAGGGTGGGAGATGGGGTCGAGCGAGAGCTCACCGGCCGGGAGTTGTTCTCCAGCCCGACAAGTGCCACCCTTCCAGGCGAGCAGGTGGCGCGAGTGGACCAGGCGAGACCACCCCTTAGGGGGTCACCCTTCAACGAGCTGATCATCTCAGCTCCCCTTCCAGAGGGGTTCAGAGAGCCGAACATGGCTTACTATACAGAGAAGGATGACCCCGTCCAGCATCTGCAGTGGTTCGAGGATGCCGTCTCCATCAGGCCGATGACGGATGCCTTCAAGTGTCGCCTCTTTGCGATCACATTGAAGGAGAAGGCAAGAGACTGGTTTCATCAACTCCCTCCGAGGTCGATTTATGGGTTCGAGGACTTGAGCCGGAGCTTTCAGCTTCGCTTCTCCACCTCCAAAAAGCGGAAGAGGAGTCCTGAGTCCATCTTCCTGATAAGGCAGGGGGCCGAGGAGTCGCTGACCCGTTATGTTGACAGGTTCCAAGAAGAGATCCTGGAGGTCCAGGAGATGCCAGAGTATGCTCTCCAGATGGCTTTCACCGTTGGGCTGAAGGAGGGCTTCTTCAAGATGAGCTTGACCCGGAAGGCCCCCCTTTCCTTCGAGAAGCTGATGGAAAGGGCGGCAGAGGAGATTGCCATGGAGGCAGCCAACCCGACATTTGTCAAGAGGTTGGAAAAGTTGACGGAGGTGGAGTCAAAGGAGCAGGGTGACTTAAGGCATCAGGAAGGAAGAAGGAGAGATGAGCAGAGAGCTCAGGGGTTCCAAGGACAGGAGGGTCCGGAACCAGGCTGGAGGCAGCAGGGAGGACCTGCCCAAGGTCCAGGAAGAGCTCTCATCCAAGGAGGGGGGAACTTCCACGGGGGCCAAGGGAGGTTCAACTTCCAGAGGCAGGCCCCAAGACAGCTCTTGCCCCCGCCGCAGCAAGCCTTGGCGATAGGAGGAGGAAGAGGTAACGGGAGAGAACGCCCAACCCGCCAAAAGAGGGGAGAAAGAGCATTGTTGTACTGTGACTTCCACCAGGTGGAGGGGCACGCCACGACCACCTGTCCCAAGTTCTTGGAGGTGAGGGGGGCGAGAGGCCCTGCCCAGCCGCAGCCGCCGGTGCGGGTAGAAGTGGTTCTACCCAGAGAAGGGGGTGATGATATATGCGAGGACCGGGTCGACGTGGGAACCCGAGGTGGTATAGGAGTGATCCACAGTGGAGTGGGGGTTGAGGCCACTCGGAAGGCAAGCCTCCATGTCATGTACCGAAGGAGCGTCGCCTCAACCTCCCAGACCCCGCCCTAGAGGAAAAGATCACCTTCTCGGTAAAGGACCCGCCGGATCATGAGGATCCGTTCTGCGATGCGCTGGTCATCCATACGGCCATCGAAGGCTACACCGTCTCCCGGATCTTGGTTGACAACGGAAGCTCCGTCAACGTCGTTTTCAAGAAGGCGTTTGGCGAGATGAAGGTGGAGCCAAGGAGGGTGTTGGCCTCGGACGGACCCCTGTTCGGATTCTCAGGGGAGAGGAAGGAGGTCGAGGGTGGAGTGGGGCTCCAAGTAAAATTGGGGGGAGTCTCAAGGAACTGTCGGTTCGTCATTGTTGACGCTCCATGCAGCTACAACGCCATCTTCGGAAGACCCCTCATCAGCGCCTTCCGTTGCGTGCCGTCTTCGTTCCACCAGTGCCTCAAGTTCAACTCAGGGGGAATCCAGGTCAGAGTCAAGGGAGACTCCAGGATGGCAAGACAGTGCTATGTCACGACCGTCAACACCATCTCTTGGTTGGCCAAGGCAGAGGAGATGGAGAAGGTCATGGAGAGCCTGAGCAGGATGGAAGTGTCCGGCGAGGAGGAAGCGGATGACGACCATCGGGCCCAGACCCCCTGAGGAAGCCTCGCCCCGACAGAGTCCTGTATGTATCTTATCTTGTAATGAGTCCAACCCCCGACCAACTGAGTCGGGGGGATCATGTAACCCATCTATTTTCCCCGTTTGAGGATGTAGGATTTGGTAAAGTTTGATTGTGTAGCCCAAGTCCTTTGCTCCGATGATGATTCCGCGGCCAGGCTCCCACTAGCTGGCAGGGCAGGTTGATCTCTCGTGGTAGCTCAAGTCCCTTTGCTCCGATGATGATTCCGCGGGCAGGCTCCCACTAGCTGACAGGGCAGGTTGATCTCTCGTGGTAGCTTAAGTCCCTTTGCTCCGATGATGATTCTGCGGCTAGGCTCCCACTAGCTGGCAGGGCAGATTGATCTCTCGTGGTAGCCCAAGTCCTTTGCTCTGATGATGATTCCGCGGCCAGGCTCCCACTAGCTGGCAGGGCAGGTTGATCTCTCGTGGTAGCCCAAGTCCTTTGCTCCGATAATGATTCCGCGGCCAGGCTTCTACTAGTTGGCAGGGCAGGTTGATCTCTCGTGGTAGCTCATGTCCTTTGCTCCGATGATGATTCCGCGGCCAGGCTCCCACTAGCTGGCAGGGCAGGTTGATCTCTCGTGGTAGCTCAAGTCCCTTTGCTCCGATGATGATTCCGCGGCCAGGCTCCCACTAGCTGGCAGGGCAGGTTGATCTCTCGTGGTAGCTCAACTCCCTTTGCTCCGATGATGATTCCGCGACCAGGCTCCCACTAGCTGGCAGAGCAAGTTGATCTCTCGTGGTAGCCCAAGTCCTTTGCTCCGATGATGATTTCGCTGTCAGGCTCTCACTAGCTGACAGGGCTGGTTGATATCTCGTGAAAGCCAAGTCATTTGCTCCGATGATGATTCCGCTGTCAGGCTCTCACTAGCTGACAGGGCTGGTTGATCTCTCGTGGAAGCCAAGTCCTTTGCTCCGATGATGATTCCGCGGCCAGGCTCCCACTAGCTGGCAGGGCAGGTTGATCTCTCGTGGTAGCCCAAGTCCTTTGCTCCGATGATGATTCCGCGGCCAGGCTCCCATTAGCTAGCAGGGCAGGTTGATCTCTCGTGGTAGCCCAAGTCCTTTGCTCCGATGATGATTCCGCGGCCAGGCTCCCACTAGCTGGCAGGGCAGGTTGATCTCTCGTGGTAGCCCAAGTCCCTTTGCTCCGATGATGACCCCGAGGCCGTCTCGTCACCCAGGCTCCCATTAGCTGGCTTGACAGGTTGACCCCTCGGGGAGGCTAAGTGTTTTCACCCCGAGTCCGTCTCGTCACCCAGGCTCCCATTAGCTGGCTTGACAGGTTGACCCATCGGGGAGGCTAAGTGTTTTCACCCCGAGGCCGTCTCGTCACCCAGGCTCCCATTAGCTGGCTTGACAGGTTGACCCCTCGGGGAGGCTAAGTGTTTTCACCCCGAGGCCGTCTCGTCACCCAGACCCCATTAGCTGGCATGGCAGGTTGACCCCGCGGGGAAGTTACACTCTGCGAATACGTCGGGTTGGATGTTTCTTTTCGAGCTTGTGCCAATCTCGAAAAGAGCGGGGATTGTGTACAACCCCGTATTCGCGAAGAGTGAGCCTAAAACAAGGCAGACGCGTTTTTAAGCTTTTTGGAGATTTTGCACTCTCGGTGGACAATTTTGGCTCTGGCTTAGAAACATACTAGTAGGGGAGGAAAAATCAACATCTTCCCCCGGGCCCTTTAGAGGGGCGGGTGCAGTAAGATGGCCGACACCCCCCCGACGTGCTAGGCGCGAGGTGGGATGGCGGGACTGGCTGGAGACCAGGATCCCGCCCTCGACATCCTGGCCTTGGGCATGGGCGAGACCGGGCGGCCAGCCCTCTCACCCCAGGCGGCGAGCTCGCGGGGCGAGATCGGCGGCCAGCCTTCTCGCCCCAGGCGGGGAGCTCGCGGGGCGAGACCGGGCGGCCAGCCCTCTCGCCCTAGGCGGCGAGCTCGCGGGGCGAGACCGGGCGGCTAGCCCTCTCGCACCAGGCGGCGAGCTCGCGGGGCGAGACCGACGACCAGCCTTCTCGCCCCAGGCGGCGAGCTCGCGGGGCGAGACCGGGCGGCCAGCCCTCTCGCCCCAGGCGGCGAGCTCGCGGGGCGAGACCGGGCGGCCAGCCCTCTCGCCCTAGGCGGCGAGCTCGCGGGGCGAGACCGGCGGCCAGCCTTCTCGCCCCAGGCGGGTAGCCCGCAGGGCGAGACCGGGCGGCCAGCCTTCTCGCCCCAGGAGGCTAGTCCGGTGAGGGTTCGCCATCCGCCCCCTAGACCCTTGTGGACCCTGCGGTTTTACCATTTTGCCCTCGGGGGGGGGGGGGGATTACCTCTTTACCCCCCGGCGTGGCTGTTTTCTATTGGCCCAAGGTATGTTGGACGTAGGGGTATTTCGGGCTTTTCGGTCCATGAGATTTGAAAAACTATAAATAGACCCTCTTGGGTGCCTTTGGAGGGGAGACTTTTCCTAGCTTCCTCCTCACTTAGCTTCTTCTTGGTAGAGTAGAGAGAGCTCCTCCAAGGCACCCTAGCTCGAGCATTGGCTAGGGAGGGGAAGTGCTCAGGTAGCCTTCGGGGTGTGAGGTGGGACCTCCGCGCTAGAGCCGAGGGTCTGTTCATAGTTTCCTAAGTCTCCGGTCCGTGACGTTCTCCCGAGTGTAGTAGGTGTGATGTCACCTCTCTTTTGGGACCCCGAACTTCACAGATGCCATTTTTGGCTTCAACAACAACCTGACTACACAGCAAAATAAAATAAACCTCTGGGAATACATGAACTCAACACTGAACATCTCAGGAAGCAGGCGGCGCAGTCACAGAACTTAAGACAAATCCACACAAGAAGGAAAATGCCTCAGAACTTAGGATATAAGCAGTGAACAAGTTAATTAATTATAACATAATCAGAAATAAACAGACATATTTTGGTCCCATTTTATCAGTTAGTAAAGCTAGTAAACATGCAATCAATAGAGTCAATAGAAATTCTTGAAATTTATTAGCCTACTCCAGAGTTTAGCCTAAAGTTGTACAAGTAGTGTTGTAAGCCATAATTGATGAAGTGTTGTGGGTGTTCCAGTGGGCGCACATGGTTCACACTCAGATCTGTGTGCAAGTCTTGTTGGAAATGTAATCCTGCTTGCCGTGACCATGCCAGCGGACAGTGCCCCTGTTAGACGCTACATTTCAAGGATTGCTTACAACCACAAAATTGTTTTAAGTATCTCATATTTTTTGTGACACGTCATATTATATATATTGTCAAAAAATGTGTCGGTTCATGGGTTATAAAAAACATGCGTAATTGTACAAAAACAGGTAAAATGACTAAATCCAAAGTTTGCAAGTGAGATGAGGTTCTTTACTTGCCTTAAGGCGAAATTGAAACTGTCGGTGACAGCTAGGCGCCACAAACCAGGCCGAAGAGTTTAACTGAACCTGTTTAAATAGGAGAGGGGAAAATAGGGTTTACTCTTATTCTTGTTATTATTATTATTGTTATTATTATTTAGTCCTAGCATGGCTTGTTATATGTTGCGAGCCAAGCCACTCCAAGAATGGCGTTGAGACCGCCTAAGCCAAATATGTAGAAGTTTGCGGTCACGGAACAGGTCCCCACCGAGAGGGAGACGACAGTGCAACGACCCAGAGACGGACGGTGGCGCCCATCCCCCAAACGGACCGCAACATCCCGGGAGGGAACTGAGGGCAGACAGAGCTGCTGCACCAGGTGATCTGAGATGTGGTTGTGTCTTGCGCCGCTGTCCACCATGATGATGACCGGGCGATCCCGTAGTGTGCCCAAGAGCTGCATGGTTTGTTGGATACGGATCCCGCCCGTCGAGGTGCAAGATAGCTCCACCAAGTGGAATAAAGCTGTGGTGGAGTCGAGAGGTGTGTCCTCAGGCGAAAGCTCCAAAGCCTCAAAGTCGGCCAAGGTAACCTCAGAGTCGACGTCGCCGATGATGGCACGAAACTCCTTGACCGCACAGACGTAGGTAGGAGAATAGAGAGGGTCGACGTAGCCAATGATGGCACGGAAGTCCTTGACCGCACATACGTGGGTAGGAAAATAGGGCCGACGACATCGAAAACACAACCCTTTTCTACGGAGGTCGTCCAACTCGCGGTTGCAGAGTCGCTGAGTAGGGGCCGGTCATCCTGGCTGAGCGGCTGGAGGAGGTCGAGGGGCTGGTGTCTCTGGAATAACAGTCTGCCATGGTTGACCTCCCGGTGGAGGTCCGCCTGGTGGTGGTGGTGGTCGAGGAGACAAATCCGCCTCCACTAGGCGGGCCATGCAGAGGGCCTCTGAAACTGTCTGGGGATGGTGAGTGCGGAGTTCGAAGCGGATGTGGGGCAAGAGGCCCTGCATGAAGAATCCGAGATAATGATCCAGCGGTAAGCCCGAAACATGAGTGACGAGGGCCACAAACTCATCGATGTATTCATCCAACACACCGACCTGACGTACCCCACGCCGTCGTTCGATGGCGGAGCCGGAGTAATGGCTGTCGTAGTGACAAATCATCTCTTGCTTGATCT
Source organism: Platanthera guangdongensis (assembly GCA_039583875.1). NCBI lineage: Eukaryota > Viridiplantae > Streptophyta > Magnoliopsida > Asparagales > Orchidaceae > Platanthera > Platanthera guangdongensis. The sequence continues at coordinate 96,770,999 of CM077156.1, read as the reverse complement.
CTGACCAGGAGATGGTTGGATTGGACTGCCGTAGCCATCAGACCCAATGTAAGGCGGAGCCGTCAAGTCCCACGATGGCGGTGGAGACCTCGTCTTGCTCGGGAGTGTGGTGGAGGTCAAAGTACTGTTCCACCTTTGCGATCCACCCAATCGGGTCCACACCGGTGAAGGTGGGGAGGTGCAAGACAAGGGCTGGACGACCAAAGGAAAATAGGGGCGCGGTCTCCCCATTGTGCAGGAGAAGTGGCGCCCTGAGGATGGACGTGCTGAAAGTGATGGATAGATCTGCTTAAACTCTAGAGGGGGGGGGGGTAAATAGAGTTTTTTTTAAAACTTTAATTATTTTTTACAGCGGATTAAAATAAGTGATAAGTATATGTATAAAGAGAGATGAAAATAAAAACAATCACAACACACAGAAATAAACAATGAAGCAATCCAGACGACAAAAGAAATTTATAGTGGTTCCCCTAAACTTGGGTACATCCACTCTTTTACCACCCTGGTAAGAATCCACTACAGTTTTTTGATCAGGTGCCCTGCCACTACAGGTTTTTGCTCAGGCGCCCTGTCACCAACATGATCTATTTTTTCAAGGGAGATCTCACAACCCTTTTGAGCTTTTGATCAGGTGCCCAAAAACTGAAAGTGTTAACTTTTGAAGGGAGTTATAACCCTGGACACAGTTGGAAATGAAAAGTGATGTTGTCTTCTCATTCTCAAACAACTAAGAAGACTTTAGTGGATGATGTTGTCAAAGCTCCCCCTGAGATGTAGAATGGTTCAGGAAGATGAGAGCTTTGCACAGAGTGTAGGCCTTGATGGAGATCTTCAGAAACTTCTTGGACAGGTATTGATGAGTTGTCCTTGTGAAGCCTGAAGCAGAAACTGAAGAAAACTAAAGATCGGTGTGTTAATGTTCTTTTTCAATTTCCTGTAGATAACAATCTTTTCCTCTGAAAAACTTGTATCACTTGTTGTGTAAAAGATCACTTGTAATTCCCCTTATAATTATTCTGAAGAGAAGAATTTTCTATTTATATTCTGAAGGATTTCTGCCATTTTGAATTTGAAGAAGAATTCCTGAAATTAATGCTGAAATCCTGGGAATTGAACGGCTGGAATTTGTCTTAAATGTATTTCCTCAACTGTCTCAGTAAATAAGTCAAGTAATTACTCTGTGAAATCCATAATTAATGCTGCCAAACAACGTCTATATTCTTGAGAATATGAACATTAATTATCAGAGAATTACTGACTTAGGATAATCCAAACTGGAAACAAAATGAGAGAAAACGCCAAATTGATACTGAGAGAAATCGTTGAACTCAGGACAGATTTCGTCGACCTGAACTCCAAGTTCGTCGAGCTCAGAAGTTGTCTTCGTCGAGCTGAGCTCGGAGAAAGTTGATTTGGAAAATTGTCTGTCAAAGCTGAGCTCCAAGTTCGTCGACCTGAGATAGAATTTCGTCGATCAGAGAACTTGAGAGAAGAGGGAAGATCGTCGACCTGAACTCCAAGTTCGTCAAGCTCAGCCCCGAGTAGAGACTTTGAGTTCATCGATCTGCGATCGACGATCGTCGAGCTGAGTTCGAAGAACTTCGAACTGATTCTCTAAACTCTTAAAAACTGCTATTCTTCCATGTCTGGATCTCTGATTTCTTCTGAGGGCTGTATCAATGTTTGTCTAACCTAATCAAACTGACCTAGACCTTAAAACTAACAATCTGACCCGAGGCTATACATGGAGGGTCAATAACCTAATTAGTGAACCTAGCCCAAATCCAAAACTAGGGATCCAACACGCGCCATTGGCCGGGCATGCAGATCCGCTGGTGGACGAAGCAGCAGAAGGTTGTAATGCATCAAGCTTTGCATGGATGACGAGCAAGGAGGCCTGCAAGGAGGCCACGATGGACTCCTAGGTGCTGACACAACGTAGGAGGGCCTCGTTGGCGTCCTCCGATGGCGCCTCGGCGGTGGAACGAGTGTTTGGTGCCATGGCAACGACGAAAGGTCTGCAGCGGCTGGAGGGCTGCAGCGGTGTGGTGGTGGGGAAAAACCGCGGTGCGGCGCTGGAGTGCGGTGCTGCGGTGTGGCTGGCTGGAGTGCAGAACGACGACAGTAGGGCAATGCTGGGCGTGGGACTGAGCGGCGGCGTGGCGCCGGGAAAAAACATTGTGCGGCACTGAACGGCGGTCGGGAGCAGGCGTCTAGTGGCGGATGCAGACTTGGATCGCGGAACTGAACTGGATCGCTGGTGCGGAAATCGGCCGGGGTCGCCGAACTGCGTGAGGCTGAGGCGTCGTGGTCCTGGCAGGATCGCGGATGCAGAATTCGGGCGAGATCGCGGATGCGGAAGTCGGGCGGTATCACGGAGTTTTGCGGCGGACGCGCCGTGGTCCGCGCGGGATCGTGGAAGTCGAAATTGGACGGAACCGCGGAACTGGCAATAGATCGATAGCGAGGGACGCAACCGGCGGCCTGCGGCGGGCGGGACGGCGGGTCGGACCAAATTGTTGTGATGTTGGGGGAGGGCAGACGGTGGTGGGGAAAACGGTGTGTGTGAGAGAGAGGGAGAGAGAGGGAGAGAGAAGGGAGAGAGAATTAGGGTTATAGATTAGAGGAAGGGAAAGACATACATTCATCCAAGATAAGAATTACATTGTCCGCTTGCTCTCTTATAGTGGCGAGATGCGAATACAAACGAAACTACGCAAAATAGGAAATACAGAAAATACTAAAAACACTTTAAATAAATAAAACATCATATTTAATTATCAACATATTTAATATTTAAATATTCCCCGCGCTAACCCTGCCTGGGTCGTCCTCGTCGGTCCAAGCCGCTCCCGACGCTCCCGGTTCGTCTTTATCGGTTCGCGCCGCAAAACTCCGTGACACTGCCTTCTCTTTGCCGCTCGACTTCTCCTCTCGCGGCCTCTCCTTCTCGCTGGCTCTCCTTGTCTTCCCGCGCGGTCTCTCCTTCACCGCTGCAACCTCTCTATCTCTGTTCGAGCCGACCTGTTCTTGCCGCTCCTTCTGGCGGCTAACTCCTCTGCAGACCGCCCGGCCCCTCCACCTGACCTCCGCGATGAGTTGCGGATCACCACAATTTCCTTGTCTGGCAAGAAGAATTTCATCCCATGGTTGCACTCAGTTCGCCGAGTTCTTCAAGCCAAGGGCCTTGTGCTTTATCTCACTCAGGCACCTCCTTCTCCTTCTACCGACGGCTGACTGCGCAACGACGGTCGCGTTCAGACATGACTCCTCAACTCCCTGGAGGGCGAGACCTACCAGATGGTCATGTATCATGAGGCGACTAAAGCTATGTGGGATGAGCTTCACTCATTATACTCGGGCAAGGACAACCTCCAACATCTTTATGACATTATTACCGATCTTCAGGCTCTCGACTCTGGCGGGACTGCGGACATGATCTCGTTTGTTGCTCGTGCTAAGACTCTTGCAGAGGCCTTGATCCAGCATCAGCCGTCTACCACTGATCTTGCCGCTCAACGAACTCAAAAGGAGGCCGTCTGCATCGTTATGATGATGGCTCGTGTCCCGCCATACCTTCAGAGTCTCCGGGCTCATGTTCTGATTTCAGCTACTACTCCTTCCTTATCTGATGTTTGCTCTATGCTCCTTAAGTGTCACCGCCCCCGGATACTCCTGCCCCCTCCTCTCCAGCACTTCTCCAGCAGACCCTCCCCCCTTACTTCCCCAACCGTCTTCTGCTCGTGGTGGATGTTCGCGCTCCCACGGACGGGGGCGTGGTGGTCGGGGCCGCCCAAAGTGTTCCTATTTCGGCCGGGACGGCCACACTGAGGCAGTTTGCTACAAGAAACATGGCTACCCTCCTCGTCCGACTGCTGCTGTTGCAGCTGCGACTCTTCTGCCACAAGTGCCGACCTTGAGGCCGTTCGCCTACAGCTACAACAACTCCATGAGCTGCTCAGCCCTCTTTCGGCCTCTATTGCATCCACCTCCATTGCAGGTACTGCTTGTTTTTCCTCCAGTTCGCGATGGATGTTGGACTCGGGTGCCACTCATCACATCACCTCGTTGCGGCCGCCCAAGTACTCGGATGCTCCTCATCCAAAGTGTATCACCGTGGCTAATAGGGCGACCGTTCCGGTCTCCGGCTGCGCCTACCTCTCCCTCAACCCCTCCATCTCTCTTCGTTCGTCTCTTTATGTTCCGGGCTCCTCGTTTAATTTACTGTCTGTTGGTCGTTTTACTACTGATATGGATTGCTCCGTCACATTCACCTCTTCTGTTTTTTTAATACAGGATCGACAGACACGGATTACCATTGGTAGGGGTCGACTGCAAAACGGGCTCTACCTTCTCGATGTCTCTCCCACTGTCCTCTCCTCTGTCTCCTCCGTGGATTGGTATCGCCGTCTTGGGCATGCCCCTCATCCGGTCCTCAAGAAGGCACTTCCTGATGTATCTCTTTCTCCCTTTCAGTGTGATTCTTATATTTTCGGCAAGCAGCTGCGTTCTTCCTTTCCTGCACATTGTACTCGGAGCTCGGCTCCTTTTGATTTACTGCACTCCGATGTTTGAGGTCCTTTCAAAATTTCTAGTACTTTTGGTTATCGCTATTTTATCACTTTTATTGATGATTACTCTCGCATGACGTGGCTTTACTTACTTCGTGATCGCTCCGAGCTTCCTCGTGTGTTTCGGGCTTTTGTGCTAGAGACTCGTACACAATTCTCCACTACCATAAAAACGTTGCGCACCGATAATGCTCGCGAGTACACTAGCCATGCATTTGCTAATCTGTGCGCGGAGTTCGGTATTATTCATCAGACATCCCGTGCCTACACCCCCCAGTAAAACGGCGTTGCCGAATGAAAGAATCGACACCTGCTTGACGTTGCCCGCTCCCTGATGATTCACATGCATGTTCCCAAAGTCTACTGGAACTTTACGGTCTCCACTGCTTGTTTCCTCATCAATCGTCTCCCTTCCTCTGTTCTCCACCACGCCACTCCGTTCAGTCTCTTATTTCCCTTCGTTCCGGCCTTCCCTCTCACACCTAGGGTCTTTGGCTGCACCTGCTTTGTCCACCTTCTGGGTCCGTCCACAGACAAGTTGGATTCCTGGGCGGCTAAACATATTTTCATCGGCTATTCCCGTACTCAGAAGGGCTATGTGTGTTATTCTCCGGTTACCCGGAAGATCTCCGTGTCCGCTGATGTTACCTTCCGGGAGGATCAACCTTTCTTCTCTCCTCCTCTAACCACTCCTCTACCACCGACACCTCTACCACCATCCCTCCCATGACCTGTCATCCCCGTTACTGCGCCCCTTCCGCAGGTTCTTCCTGACACAGCTCCTGCTCCTTCCAAGCCGCCTGTTATCCGTGTCTATAATCGCTGCCCTCCTCGTTCCGTTCCCCTTCTGCAGTCGGCCTCGACCTCGGCTTCTCTGAGCCCTGCTGATCCGGTGCCCGCCTCCACTGCTCATCCGATGGTGCACTTTGTCTCCCTGCATCGCCTCTCTCCCCACCTTCGGACATTTGCTACTGCACCGTCCGCGGTTTCTGTACCTAACTCTGTGCAGGAGGCTCTCCAACATCCTGGCTGGCGCGCCGCCATGGACGAGAAAATGGCTACTCTCTGGGCAAACTAGACTTGGACCTTGGTACCCCTTCCTCCTGGTCAGAAACCGGTTGGGTGCAAATGGATCTTTGTCATCAAGCATGCTTTCGCTGCGACCATTGACAGACTCAAAGCTCGTTTGGTGGCTCGCGGCTTCACCCAACAACAAGGTCTCGACTCTGACGAAACCTTTTCTCCTGTGACCAAGCTCAACATGGTTCGTGTCCTCATCTCCGTGGCTGTGCATCGCCAGTGGCCCTTCAACTCGTTATAAAGAATGACTTTCTGAATGGCGATCTCCAGGAAACGGTTTGCATGAAGCAACCTCCCGGGTTTGAGACCACGGGGGAGTCTCAGGTTTGTCGTCTTCTGAAGTCTCTCTATGGTCTCAAACAATCCCCTCAGGTATGGTTTGACAAGTTTAGTAAGGCCCTACAAGAAATTGGCTTTACTCGGAGCTCGGTAGATTTCTCGTTATTCACTCGCCACCAGGAAACGAGAAATGTTCTCCTATTGGTTTATGTTGACGATATCATCATTACTGGAAACGACTCTAACAGAATACAGGAGGTCAAAAAACATCCGAGCTCCGTATTTCAAACAAAAGATCTGGGAAACCTTCGGTACTTCTTGGGTCTGGAGGTCGCCGGACGACCAGATGGCCTTGTCCTCTTTCAGCAAAAGTACTGCCTTGATCTCCTTCATGATGCTGGCTATTCTGGCTGTAAGCCAGTGAACACTCCAATGGATGTAAATCACAAGCTATGTGCTCAGGCCTCGGATTCTGATCTTCTGCTTCAAAATCCGGAATACTATCGTTGTCTTGTTGGGAAACTGATCTACATAACGGTAACAAGACCAGATATATCCTTTGCTGTTGGTATCGTCAGTCGATATATGCATTCTCCTCAAAGCTCTCATCTGCAGGCCATTGAACGAATTCTCTGATATCTTAAAACAGCTCCTGATCAAGGATTAATGTACAAAATCTCTTCTTCAACCCCAACATTGGTGACATACTCTGATGCTGATTATGCTGGTTCCCTTGATGATCGACGATCAACCAGTGGTTTTTGCACATATTTTGGAGGGCATCTGATCACCTAACTAAGCAAGAAACAAGCGGTGGTTGCTCGATCCTCAGCTGAAGCAGAGTATCGAGCAATGACATCTGTGGTTTCGGAACTCACGTGGCTTGAGAGTTTTCTTGCTGACCTTAGGGTAAAACTTTCTTCACCTGCTCTCCTCCTCTGTGACAGTCAAGCTGCCATACACATAGACAAGAACCCAGTCTTTCACGAACGAACAAAGCATATTGAAGTAGATTGTCATTTCATCTGGGAGAAATTTCACATGAAGATTGAACTGAAGCATGTTCCGGGTACTGAACAAGTTGTCGATATTCTCACGAAGGCTCTTCCTAGTACCCTCTTCTATCAGTGCCTATCCAAGCTTGGCGCATACGACTTGTACGCTCCAGCCTGCAGGGGAGTATTAGAAAAGCCCATGTAATGGGCCCATTATTGGACCCCTTTTTATTATTTTTCCTTCTTCTCTCCTTAGTCCCACATCTTGTATAGGTTTTCTTCTCGCCTTCTCTCTCCTATATATTTGTATTCTCTCATTGTATTCACATACTAAAATCAAACTTACAAGTTTTGAGCTCTCTACAAATTACATTAGATATAAGTTTATGACAGAGAAGAACCTTATAAGAATAAAACCCTAAATGTAGATAAGATATCATATAACATAAAAAACATAAAAAAGTCAACCAAATGTGCAGATCTTTCCTGTCGTGGAATGTTGGAAAATCCATCTTTGCTCTTTGTGAGAATCCTGATACGTCGTGCTGAGGTGGTTTTTTACACACCCATTGTCGTAGTACTCATACTGCTCATTCCAGGATCCTCGAGCCATGCCCCTCCATCCAAGTCGACAACAAAGCAAGATGGAATTAGAATGCTGGCATATCTCCTATCGGTGTTTCGATCGACAAAGTCCAGGTGCGCTTGTCTTCCTCTAGTTCATGGCTTGGGGATGCCCAATTTGCAGCTACTTTGCAGCACCGAGGCTTAGGAGTCCTACCGTACTTGTTGTTTGGCGTGTCGGGGGCCCTCCTTGCGTTTAACAGTGAAGACCCAACGGGATCCGACCGTTCGCTTCCCAGGGGGAAGGCTAGTGAGCCGCCATGTTTTATTTTTATCCAAGGCACTCAGTTGCTCCTCCATAGCCTGTTTCCATTCAGGTATCTGAACAACCTCCTGCCATGTCTTAGGAATTACAATAGATGAAAGAGAGGAGATAAAGGCTTTATGAGCCTGAGATAGATGAGTATAACAAATGTAGTTGACAATGAGGTGTTTGGTGCCACCCCTTTTACCTATAAGACGTGCAAGAGGAACGTGGAGGTCATCATCTGAATCTGGAGCTGAGACGGTCACTGGTAGTGGCGGAACATTCACGGTCTGCACTTGCTCAACAGTCCTGGGACGACGTGAGTACGTGTATAATATAGGTGGAGCGGAGGTGGAAGGAGGGGAAGCGACAACAATTGGAAGAGGAGATTCAATGTTAACAATTGGAAGAGGAGATCCGATGTTCTCGTCACCGTCACATCTCGTCTCCCCCTGACGAGGACGAAAGTACGACTCCCCCTCACAAAATGTGACATCCACAGTGCAATGGTAATGCCGAGTCGGATGATGATAACAACGATACCCTTTGGTGGTGAGGGGAGTACCCAACGAAAATACACCGCAGGGAACGCGCATCAAGTTTATCACGATGCTGGGTATGAACATGAACAAAACAGACAGAGCCAAAGATACGAGGAGCAAGATGAGAGGTGTGGACGATGTGTTGTTTGGTAAGACGCAATAGGGGCGTATCAAATGAGAGGGCACGAGACGGAAGACGGTTAATGAGATGAGCAGCTGTGAGAACTACATCACCCCAGTAGGATTTGGGAAGGTGCATAGCAAGGAGTAAACACCGAGCCACCTCCAACAAATGTCTATTCTTCCGTTCGGCCACCCTTTTTTGGGTGGAAGTGTGGACGCACGTGGTTTGATGTATGATGCCATTACCAAATAGATAGGCCCCCAAAACACCCCGATCATCATATTCCCCACCATTATCACTACGCAACACACGAATTTTGCCACCAAATTTTTGGTTCACCATTTTATGAAACGTTTGAAGACAGGAAAGGACATCACTTTTCTTTTTAAGCACATAAACCCACGTAACGCGGGAGTGACAATCAATAAAAGTAACAAAGCATTTATAGCCAGATAAAGATAATCCTGGAGACGGGCCCCAAACATCAGAGTGAATAACATCAAATGGAAAAAAACTAGGGACAGATAAATGAATAGTACTCTGACGGACATGTTTAGAGCATTCACATACATCACAAGAGAAAGACTGAATTAAAGAGGTAAAAACAGGAAACAATTTAGTATGATAAAAAGGCGAAGGGTGGCCAAGTCGCTGGTGCCAGCGTTGAATGTCATGTAGAGTCAGATATCTGGTGGATGAAAAGGCACTGGAAGAAGATTGGTCCAGCAAGTACAGTCCACCAACGTTCCTACCACTGCCAAGCATCCACGCCCTATCCAGATTCTGAAATACACAAACATCAGGAAAGAAGGTCACATAACAGTTTAAAGAAGTAGTTAAGTGACTAATGGAAAGCAAATTGCGAGGAAAAGACGATACATGCAAAACAGAGGATAGTGATAGGTTGAGAGAACATGTGACAGTCCCTTTACCAGCGATGACGGAGAGAGAGCCATTAGCAGCAATAACCTTATCACGTCCAGAAAGAGGAGTATAAGAGGAACCTGAGGCAGAACCAGTCATGTGATCGGTCGCACCCGAGTCAATAATCCACTCGGAAGGTGAGGACACAACATGAGCACTGAAGAGACCCGAAGTAGCAACAACAGCATGAGAACCAGCAGTAAGAGAGTCAGTGTGGGAGCGCAACATGCGACAGAGAGCATCTAACTCAACAGCAGACAGGCCACCGGAGGTGTCCTCCTGAACCTTAGTAGAGTGCGCAGAAAACTGAGTACGATCGCCAGACTGACGGCCACCACCACGGTTCCCACCGCGACCCCGAGCACTAGAACCCCGACCAGTAGGGGCAAGGTGAGGATGTAAACGAAAACATGAGTCCATGGTATGACCCTTCTTTCCACAGTAGCTACAAAGAGGAGGTCCGCGTGAATCCGTAACAAGCGCAGAATGATCAGTAGCAGGAGCGGCACCAAGAGTACGACGACGATTCTTATCATTGAGGAGCATGCTGAAGGCCTCCCGAAGAGAGGGAAGTGGCTCATGATGGAGAACATGCAAGCGAACAACATCAAACTCCATGTTGAGCCCCATAAGGAAGACGTGGACACGGAAACGATCTTTGTCTTTCTGAAGTGTCAGCGCATCAGCAGTACAAGCAGCTGTAAAAGTATTGAAGAAGTCCAGTTCCTGATAGAGGTGCTCAAACTCGGAATAGTAGGCAGAAACAGACATAGTGCCCTGCTTCAGCTTAAGAACACAGCGAGTGAGCTCATACACTTGCATCGAATTGCCTGCCTGAGAGTAGGTATCATGGGCCCGAGTCCAAATATCATATGCGGAGTCCAACAACATATAACTGCGATCCGAGGGGACATCGAGTGAAGTAACCACGAGACAACCAACGAATTTTCCGCATCCCATTTTTTCCATGTGGAATCGGTACGGGGTGGCTCAACGGTGGTACCATCAACAAGTCCATATAACTGGTGGCTGTGAATAGCATGCTGGGACGCCTTGGACCATTCCAGATAATTCGTGCCATCCAAGGCAACAGTAGTGATTTTCAACGAGCCAGACGGGCCATGACTTCGAGGAGGGTCGGCAGACGAACCGGTTGGAACACCGGATTGAGGAGCCGTGGAGATAGTGGACTGATCATCCATTGAGAAGAGAGTTGGAAGAGCTCCAAATCAGAAAAGACGGCCTCCAACGGGTCTCCCGTAGATCATGACGCCGGAAGGAACACCGGAGGAGGTGATCAAGAGGTCTCCGGCTGCCCCATGGAGGACAAAACGGTTGGAGATGCGGGGGGCCCGAAAGGCCGGACGGAGAAGGCCTCCGAAGGCGGAGAGCCGCTGAAGAGAGACGGAGAGCCGCAGAAGCGAGACGGTAGTGGCGGACTGGAGAACGGACGAGCGGAAGAATGCGAGCGGGTGAGCGGGCGAACTGAGTGGCGGCGGACTGGCGATGGACTGGCGACGGCTCGAGAGGAAGGAGGCGAGCGGGATCGAGGTGAGCGGGATTGACGAAAGCAAAAGGAGGCGAGCGGGGGCGACGAAAGCGAAAGCTGCGGGATCCCTCCTCCCTCTGATACCAAGTAGAAATCGGGATTGAATGTTATTCACTTGCCCTAAACCGTGCACCACATACATATATATATGTACAATAGCACGTGACATATCACGTGGAATACATAATCTCAGTACGAAATAAAAGCGAATATTCAACTAATACTACCTTGTTGATGCTGAGTATACGAATGACCCTGGTTTTCTAGCTCCTTATCGTTCCACACGATCTCACCTTAAAGAGTGATCAACAGAGGATAATAACCCCACAAATTATAAAGAGTTATTTAATTTACGTCATGCGCGGGAAAGAAATGTAATAGAGAGAACTTTTGGCTTGCTAAAGAAACGATGAGCATACTGAAACAACCATCTCATATTAAAGTACAAGTATTTGTTAAATTACAGTTGCAAATTATTAATGCAAATTACCTAACATATTCATACGGGGTATTAATGAATGCAAATTTACAGGTGCAAATTATTAATGCATGCTGCATTTTACACAACTTTTTTGTCGAGCGGAGATCAGAGAGTGATGTTCGGTTATTAGATGAGGTGGATGCAGAGTTAATGACAGTGAATCATGAAGAAGAGTTATATGAGTACCCTGAAGGGGTCAATCCAATTCAAAACACACCGGGGTGGACCAATTTTAGAGATAACTTAGCAATATCTATGTTTAACGAGTAACGGACTCGTAGAGGACTTATGCAATTTAAGAAGACGGCGATATCAATGTTTAATGTTAATGTACTGTTTAATGTTATGTCTTGTTTAACGAGTGTCAGATTCATAGAGGACTTACTGTTTAATGTTATGTTTTGCTTAAGTTTAATTGTTTAATGTTCAATGTTTAGGCTATGTTTAATTGTTTAATATTCAATGTTTAGCTTATGTTAACTGTTTAATTATAGCATGGAGAAATCAAACGAAGATTCTACGACTGAGAGCGAACGATCATACATACACTGGACTGTTCAAATGGATGCAACTCTCTCAAATGTGTTGCTCGAACTACATAACATGAGTCATAAAACACCAAATGAATGGAAGCCTACAACCTTTACTGCAGCCATATCAAGGAGAATTGCAATGTGGATGTTAACAAAGAAAAGATCACTGCTCGCTTGAAAACTTGGAACAAATACTATCACAATGTAAGTGCTATGCTATATACAAGTGGCTTTGGATGAGACTGAGAACTGCATATGGTTAAGGTTGATAGTGAGGAGGTCCAGACGAACTACATAAAAGTAACCAACATTATAGATTTGTTAAGTCAGCTCTAGTATTGTCATTTATTAATTTGTGCAAATGTGCAAGCACATCCAACGGTAAAACATTACAAAGGCAAAGTTATTATGAATTGGTCTGATTTGGGAGTGTTATCTGACAACGATAAAGACACTGAAAATCATGCAACAACCATAAACGAGAATGTGATTGAGGTAGACAAGGAGTCTTTCATGGAAGAAAGTGTCACACCAGGAGATCGAGCTGTACTGAGAGTGGAAGGTAGCGCCAAAAAGAAAATGAAGAAATCAGTTGTGATTGATGCATTGGCAAAAGCAATATCCAGTGTTGCCACTAGCATGAATAAGTCATTTCTTGGGAGACACACTTTGGCTGTAGATGCGTCTATCACACATGCCCAAACCATATACATTGCCCTTGGATATCTACCGAGTCTGGAGAGGCATGAATTACTCACGGCTTTGGATATACTCTCTCGCTATACCACTAAGTATGAGGTATTCATGACTTTGCCAGACAATCAGAAGTTGGAGTGGTTGCACATGCAGTTTAAGTAGCAATATTTGGGTGGACTGTATGTTTGTGGCCTTTATGTTTTTGGGCTTCGTTTGCGGACTTTATGTTTATTGAGTTTATGATTGTGGACTTTATGTTCATCGTGTTTTTGTTTAATGTTTGGTTTTATGTTTGTGAACTTAATGCTCAATGTTTGGCTTCATATTTGTGGACTTTGTTTGAAATTTATTTTATGTGCAGTCAGTTTTTCTATTATGTTAATTTCAATTCAAGATTTGAATTCCATTCTGCATCCGAACAGCAGAATTGTCCAATTCCATTGCTTGATGCCCAATTCTGCGCAACAGCCGAACAACAGAATTGGAATTCAGCCAATTCCAATTCCTGTCGGTTTTGGAATTGGCTGAATTCCAATTCCTAAATTACAATTCTGGGCGGCCGAACAGAGACTTAGTTTTTTTCTACTAGCAGCCACACCTGACCTCCCTTCAATGTCGCCCTCCCTCCTTCCAACCAATACATCCTGATGACCTAAAGTCCGTCACTCCCAAACCATCCTTGCGCCTGTAAGTCTCTTTTGCCTCCAACACAAGTTCTCTTTGCCCTTTTCCTGCTGCACCTGCTATCCCTCTTGCTACGTCCACTTCAACTATACGTTCCCTTCCCTCTAGCCCGCAACAACCAATCACCCTAGTCCTTTACCCACACCTCCCTCCCACAACCCTATCCGAACCTCCACTAGTCCATAACTCCTCTTTTGATGCCTTCCCCAATTTGCAATGACCTTAGATTCCCGCATTCAATCTTCATTTGCCGCCTCCTGCATGAGTAAGTTGTTGTTTGAGTTTTATTTTCTATTGTTGTGTACTTGACACTTTATTTATAGTGGTTGTCATTGTTATTAGCTATTAGTACTGGAATTCGTTTGAATTGTAGGACTTATTCCACACGCACTTAAAATATTTGCGCCTAGGTTGCTTTGTGAACAAAACTTGTTTATCGTTAATTAAAGTTTATGAATGTTTGTGATTCTGCTAGTCTTATAGTAATTAATTATTGTGGTTAATTTTTATGCCAACCTCATCTTGCATTTATATCATATCACATTGCATTTAAGAACACCGTTAATGTGTTTATCTCGAGTCGACCTTCCACTGTATCAGGTATTTTCATGAAAAATAGGATTCTTGACAATATGAATAACAACTTGATTGTAACAAAATAGTGTGTCCGAAGATGAGTGTGACACCCAGGTCTCTTAGAAGGCTTTCCAATCACGTAGTCTCAGAAACGACAGATGTCATTCAACAATATTCAGCTTTGGCAGATGAGCATGCAACCGTGAATTGCTTCTTGCTTCTCCAAGTGACAAAGTGTCCGCCAAAGTACGTGTAATATCCACAAGTGGAACGATGATCATCCAAAGAACCAACATATTTAACATCAGAATAGACAATTATTGATAAGATGAGGACATGCACAAGTCTTTGTTCATCTGCAATCTTCAAATATATAAGAATGCGCTCAACTGTTTGGAGGTGAGAGATTTGTGGAGCATGCATAAATTGGCTGACAACCACAACGACAAAGGATATATCAAGTCTTTTAACAGTATGATAAATCAATTTTCTCACAAGACGACAATAATACCCTGGGTTTGGAAGAAGTAGATTAGTGTCAGAGGAATGAACTTGTCAAACCACGCTCGAGATGACTGTTTGTGACCATAAAGAGATTTTTTAAGGTGACAAACAGGAGACTCCCCCGTGGTCTTAAAGCCGCGTGACTAGTGCATGTAGACAGTCTCAATTTGGTCGCCATTCAGGAAAGCATTTTTTTATGTCTAATTGGTGTAGCTGCCACCATCGATGAACAACCCGAGAGATCAAGACACGAACAATATTCAATTTTGTGACTAGTGAGAAGATCATCGTAGTCGAGATCATATTATTGTGTAAAACAACAAACTACAAGAAGAGCTTTTTGAGGTTCAACAGACGAGGGCAAGCGATTGATGAGATAGTAGGTGGTATAAATAACAAATTGCCAATAAAGCTAGGGAACTTGAACTGAAACATAAATGAGGAGCAAACTCAAGGAGTTGAGATTTTTGCGCTCCGCTACCCCAATTTGATGGGGGGGGGGGGTATAAGTACACTATGCTTGATGGATGGTCCTGAATTCAATACATAGATTTAGAAAAACATGACTCCTTTATTCGCGCACATTGTTTGTCCGAAGAGCTTTAATATGACTTGAGAACTTCGTATGAGTCCCAGCAATAAAGACACAAAATACACAAGGTAGTTCAGAGCGATCACAAAGTGTAATCATTAATAAATGTAAGAAAATTATGATAACCAGAAGCATTCCCTGTTTTATAAGCTCCCTAAACATCAGAATGAATTAACACAAAAGAAGCACTACTCCGAGTACAATGAGGGGGGGGGGGCAAAAGAATGTTATTCTTTGTCGAAGATACACGATTCGTATGCAAAATTTGTGAGGGATATATCGGGAAAAGCTTTCTTGAGAAATCGCAGAGGAGCACGTCCGAGACGCCGTTGTCAATCAACAAAGTTAACAAAGGGGAAAATTGTGGGAGAAACATCCAAATATGTAGATCCCATTGGACAATCACCCTTTACCAATAATATTCTGCATTTGTCGATCCTGCACAACAAAAGAAGTGGAGAGAAGGTTACAGAGCAATTAAGGTCTTGAGTAAGACGACTAACAGAAAGAAGATTGAAATAAGAGCTTGGAACGTGGACCAGGCGAAGAGAGATACATGAAGTGAGGGGCACATAAACAGAATTGCAAACAGGAGTGGTGTCACCATTGACCACTGTGATAAACTTGGGATGCATAGAGTTCAAGTATTGAGGCGGTTTCTGCGGAGCAATGTGGTGTGGCACCAAAGTCTATAATCCAAGTTGGACTATGGGAGAGACAGTAGATACCTTCATTGAAGAGAGAAGCAACAGTGCCAGAAGAACGACTGATCAACCCGTGGAGATGCTGGAGTTGGGTGCGCAAGGTGTCAATATCAGTACGGGTGATGGAAGATGCATCGAATGCAATGGAGGCATGTTGTGGTGGAGGCGCTCTATGCTTACAATAGCATGTTGGCTCTAGATGACCATCCCGGCCACAATGAGTACATGTGGGACGAGTCTTGCCATTTCGACCCCTACCCCGGGAGCCTGTGCGACCTTTACGAGCGGAAGGTGAAGCTGGACGAGATGTAGAAGAGTGATGGAGGAGAGCCAAAGAGAGTGTCTCTGGAGCATCGAGTGCTGGGGTCACTTTTATGAGCACGAAGCACACATTCGAGAGAGAAGGAATGGTGGCGGAAGAAAGGACCTAAGCCTAGACACCGTGGAGATAAGGTGGAACACGAGCTATCATCATGGTGATGCCAACAACTTCTTTCTGGACATGTTGGACATCGAGATCTACTGTTGGAGGCTGATGTTGAATCCAAGCCTCGACTAGAGTTTTGGAGCATGCAACAAATGAGGTTAAGTCTCCATCCACCCCTGGTTCGAGAGACTGAAAATCTGTGACGATGTCAAATAGGTGTTGCACGCTGTTCTTGTCGGAATGTAAAGAATGAAGTTCATTCCACATGGCCTTGGTCGTCTCATGATACATGGCCACATGGTATGGTTCACTGTCCATAGAGTTGAGGATCCATGTTTGGGTACTACCATCATCACGAAGCCAATCCTCGGTGGGCTCAGTAGGAGTTGCCTTAGTCATATGATGAAGGAGACCTTTGGTTTGAATAACCCGACGTACAGAGTGCACCCACTTAACAAAGTTGTTCTTCCCACTAAGAGATATAGTGGTTATCCGAAGTTCATCCCAAACTTCTTGTATTGGAGTCACAACACGGGACTGAAGAGACAAGACATCATTCAAATCCATTGAATGAGAAGGAAGATGAGAACCCTCAAGGATTAGAGGAAGCCATCAAACGTGACAATCTTGACACACAAGGCTGCGAACAAAAGCAAGCGAGGCAAGTGAGGCAAGCTCGACACAGAAGTCTGCGAACAAAAGTTAGCGAACTGTGCAAGCAATC
The DNA here is from genome assembly GCA_039583875.1 of Platanthera guangdongensis. NCBI lineage: Eukaryota > Viridiplantae > Streptophyta > Magnoliopsida > Asparagales > Orchidaceae > Platanthera > Platanthera guangdongensis. The sequence continues at coordinate 96,754,143 of CM077156.1, read as the reverse complement.
AGACTGTGCAAGTAGATGCCACAAGTTGTGCGAGCGGAAGGATGCGAGCAGGAGAGCAACGCGGTAGGATGCCGCAAACTGGCGAGCAGCATTTTGTGAACATGCGAGCAATCGATTCAGGTAGACTATGCGAGCAAGCTATGCGAGCAAGCAAGCATGAGTCTAGGAGTAGACAAGTAGGAGGTTGCGAACATGAGAGAAATTGATGCGGGAAGACTGTGCGAGCATGCTATACGGTCAGACGAAATGGCTAAAAAGCGGTGCCCTCTCTTTTCTTCCCGACACGACAAGAGCGGACACTCGACCTGTACAAGCAAATGAGGGTGGAAGATATTGATTGAGCGGAAGCAATGCGGGTCCTAGACGCAACACAATGCTTATAAAACCAGCAGAGACAGGGGGTTCCTCGACGCACAAAAGAGTCACGGAGGAGAGGTGCGGTGCCAGACTGGTTCCGCGAGGCACTCTTGTTAAAAAAATTATCTTCGCTCTAATACCATGCAGAAAAACATGAAAAAGAGGAAAATAATTTCTTTTTTATTAATTTCTCATTCAGTGTTACATGGCTACAAGTAAATGTACATTTATACATAAGGAGACAGAGGATCCTAAATCTCATTTTAAGATGTGAGACTAAATACAAAAGAGTTAATGAGCTCTTAATTGGGCAAGCTCTGGACCTTTATAGATTTTCTCTTAACACCGATGATAGACAATGCAATGTGCAAATGTTGCAGATGCTCAATCCATGTCTTGTTATAAATTAGTATGGCCTCAAAGAAGACCAACACATACTTGTGGAGCATGGAGCGAAATACCTTGTTCATCACCAACTGGAACATTAATGACACATTTGTCTGCCCAAATGACATGAGTAGAAACTCAATGCCCATGGTGTGTTCTGAATGCCGTTTTGGCCAATTCAATTTCGAGAAAATCCGTTGCCGCATGCAGTTCATCTAATAATAATTTGACCACAGTTATTGGGAATTTGCCCTTCATTGTCCATGCGATCCACATAAAACTGCCCTATACTATTTTTCTTTCTGCTACGAGCACTAGAGAGGAAAAGTGAGATTGATTAGATTGGACGGAGAATAAGTGCACAATGTTGTTCGATTTCATCCTTTTGGAGGAAGAGGTAGCGATATGGTTGTACCACATCTATAAGCAAATGCAATGTCTTGGATGCGCTTGTGTGGTAGTCCAGTTGGTTCCTTAAAAACATCTTCAAATTATTCTAACATCGTATCTAACATTGCACCATTGGTGGGCGACCCTTGCAAAATAGTGAACCTGAAAGTCCTATTTGTTCTTGAGGTTTTCTCGAACTACCCGCTGTCCTCCCTTGTGGAATGTTATATAGTAATTACTTGAAGTTCCATATGATGTCCCCCTGGGCACTCAACCACTTGACTCTTAATGCCATGTTGAATCTTGCCAACAAAATTACATAGAGTTTCGTTGAAAAGAACTCTTTCACTTGTAGCTGAATGCCCATACATATTTCCGGGATCGACGCCTTCTCTCTATTAGCCAATGCAACCTGCACATAATCTTATAAATAGGCCTAGTAAACTTGTGTCACTCTCCTTAATGAAGTTGGTGTGCTACTCATATCTATCAAAATCTTCAACACATGTCCACAGATCACCGCAAGGAGTTGCATTGTGCACAATGTTTGATTGTGTGTGATTTTGTTTATTGAAATCTCCCGGTCGAGCTGCTTATCTTCTTCTACCCCATAGTCTTCGAGCTCCAACCAGAATACCTTTTTTAATTTGTCCTGGAATATGACTCATCACAATTGAAGCACATCTCTCTATCCTGACTATTCTCCATGTCTTATTGATTGCGTATCTTGGTGAAGGCGGGCCTTGCCCCTTCTCATTCTACGTACCCTCTACCGTCCGGTAAAGGGGGCGACACACTCTATCCGATCTAGATGTAAAGCATGCTGGAATGAGAATGCTGGCATATCCCCTATCAACCCAGTCCAGGTGAGCTCATTGTCCTATAGGTCATGAGGGGAGGGGGTTCCAATTGTCTGCTATTGTGTGGCGCCGGGGTCTAGGCGTCCTCCTTGCATCGAGCCGACCCCCACATGCGTTAAGTGCGGGGAGTCTGTCGGGCCTGATGCAAATAGTCTGTCGGTCCAAGTGTTAATCTGGGTAATTGTAATTTGCACTGAGTTCCCTAACGGCTTTCCCAACATCTCCCGAATGTCTCCTTCCTCGTCACCTCCATGCCGGTGGAATGTTATAATATCCTATTATTATGTTCCTATGCGAAGGTTCTCGTCATCAACGAGAGAGAGATAGAGAGTGAGTCATCGAAGCTTGAAGAGGAGAACTTCTTTCCCTAATTTCCGAGGGTGGAGAGAAGGGGATCGTTGGATGCTTGGGGGCTCACTCCATCGGGTGGCCTCAACCATGCTGCATTAGAATACCAAGCATGGGTTCAGGCCTTCCGGGAAATTAATTAGGGTCAAGAGATGCCTTTTATTAAGTCCACCCCTCCTTATATATTTGTAGTTTCCAAATACAATAATAACCCTTTTCATAATAGTAATGCAAAATTGAAAGGCACGTCAAAATTTAATATAGGCATTTCAAAATTAAAACACATGTGAGATTTTTAAGTTGTATATCGCGCTGCCGCTAACTCACCATCCCGTGCTGGGGCGTCTTGCCGTTATTTCGTCGTTTGTACTTGTGCCTCCATAATTTGTCCGTAACATACTCTTGTTTCACCTTTTCCATCATTTTATCCAACATCCTATATTAAATGAAAGACAAGATTTATCCGTCACAAAATAGTATCAAAGATAGAAATCGGGAATGAAAGTACACTGTAATCATTGACTCCTCTCACTCATCGTTTGATATTTTCTCTTTCAAATGCCTTGCTTTTTCCAAAGTTTTTTCCATGTCACAAAATCATACCATAATTAGATACTGTAAATGAAAGCATGCTGTAATCAATTTACTCCCACCTCCATTCACCTGAAACTTTCTTCTAAGCACATTATACAAAAATTTTAAGTGTACCAGGGTGTCTATGTGTATCCTAGTTTTTTTTTAAATTGAAAAAAAAGAAATAGTTTCCGAGAAATTCAGTGACAGATTTTCAAGAATTTATGAGAATTTCCCAACTTTGAAATATTTCCCATACCGCAGTCAAGCGCGCTGCAAGTGACCATAATCATGCTTCATAGGTTATTGCCATTTTGTTGAAATATTGCTAACAATACCATATATAGGAAATGATTTTATTTTTCATATGCCAATTCTCTAAGTTGCTATGTAACTAGAGCTGTCACGGTTCCTGTTCTGTTCTACTTAAATCGTTAACCGAACAGTTAAGGTAACAGTTTTTCAAATTAGAACCAAAAATTTATTTGATTTGATTGATTTTAGTTCCAATTTTAACATAATTTTTGGAACCGTCGTGCCTACGTTCCCGGTTCCTATTCAACAAGAACCAAAACAAATTATTCTTCTAGCAGTTCGATCCGGTTTTATGCGGTTCCAGTTCGGTTGCATTAAATGTCACTTAAGAACATCTAAACTCACAAACATGTTAAATATCATTTGTAGTCCATCAAATTACTTATCATATGAAATCTCATTTACATTAATTTTGGATTTGTTTCTTGAATTTTTAACACGTTCTAAAACTGTATGTTTAACCTAATATCAACCCTCATCATTTTTCAACCAGAAATGGTAGATCCATCCCGCATCACTATCACACAGTGGTAATGATTATTAATTGTTAAAAACTTGGTTGTTGAAGGATTGTCTATTTGGAGTGCTCTGATCGCCTCTTTAGAGTTGAGGCTCGAATGATCCTCGGTTTCAAAAAGATGGAGTGAGAGATAGGAAATTAGGAGATGTAGAGCCGCATAGGTGTCAATTTGGACTGAGGAAGAGGAAGGAGCGAAGGAGCTCGCCGTAGACTGGTACTAGTCGAGGGCGTGATTATCTGGAATCCGAGATGGGTTTTGAGAGACTTTTGATTTTGAGTTTTGATAAGAATTGACAGGTACACACCGGGTTGTGGTTCATGTGAAAGTTTGAAATGATTGACTTGAATAATAATAAAATTATATTATAATATAAAATAATAATATTATATAACAATAATATATTATTATATTATATGATAAAATATATTATAATAAAATAATAATCACGGGTTGCGGTTCGGTCCTGATTCGGGCCGGTTCGGATTTAGAAATTCTGAAACTGCTCGAGACTTATATATTGTGGTTTTAGTTTCGGCCCGGATGATAAAACGAAGGAACTGCACCTGAACTATTATTGTTCACGGTTCCAAAATTTAATCCCACAGTTTCCCCGAGGGCAGCGAAGTTCCTCGGTTTGTGAAAATGTATTTTTCGGCGTTTGATGGGCGCAAAGGCCCCTCACATGGTTAAATCACTGCAACTTGATCTTTGCAAATCAACACACCCCGTCAGAGGATCAACTCGGTATTGCCTCTTTCCAGCTAACTAGATCGGCTCATATGTGGTTTACTTGTCTCCACTGCGAATATCCTCATCTTAACTGGTGGATTTCAAGATTGATTGCACACTTTGATTCGGGCCGCCCCTCCGGGGCAATCCCCTCGGCGACCTTATTGCTTTCCGATAGTCCGAACATCTCGACGAGTATTTGGAGCGTTTTTTCTTCTGCTCTCCCGCTCCCCCTCCGTGCGGCTGGAGCAACATGTGCCAATTTTTACCGCGTGTTTACATGAGCGCTTGTGATTGGATGCAGAGTTCCAAGATCTTTCGGGCCTCACCAACGCCATGAACGTGGCTCGAGCGCGTGAGAAGTGACTTCTACTTGGCTGTCCTTACCATTCCCTCCGTGAGCTCCGTCAAGGGGGGGGGGGGCATCTCCCCCGAGCTCTTTGAAGGGGGCGACACATCAAGGGCCCCGCTCCACTATCGTCTCTCATCAGCTGAGATGGACGACCGCCACGCCAAGGGTTTATGCTTCAATTGTGACTACCCCTTTGTGCCGGGACATTGTTGGAAGCGACTTTTTTGGATCGAAGTCGATGCTCCCTCAGAGGATGATGAGGACGAGCACGACATAAGCATTTTAGAACTATCTCTCCATGCCGTTTCCGGACCACAAGAGGGACACATGATTCATATGCACATCAGTTTGTCTGGGCAGCCCCTCCTCGTCCGCATGGATTTGAGTATCACCTGCAGTTGTATTAGCCACGTTGCCACCACACGACAACACATGGATTGCCCAGGCGTGTTGCCGGGTTCCCCTCACGATGGAGTCTCACCACATCCCTGTGGATCTCTTGGTTGTGGACCTCCAAGGATTCGAGGTCATTTTGGGAGTGCAATGGCTGTGGACATTGGGCCTGCTCACTTGGGATTTTGATCAACTGTCAATGCAATAACGCCGTGGAGCACATGTGATTGAATGGCGAGGCCAACCACTACAATGGGGCCACTCTTCCTTCCTCATCCACGAACTAGTGTTGCCGGCCCCACTCGATCCCGACTTGGAACTCGCTGGCCTCAGAATAATCCTGCATCAATTTGCTGTCTGCCTGCCACCTTTTCCCTACCGATCGACCTTCCACCACTTTGGAGTCGGGATCACCACATTTGCCTACTTCCAGGTACGAAACCGATGATGGTGCGACCCTACCGTTATCTCTTCCTCCAAAAGGACAAAATTGAACGCCAATGTTCAGTCATGCTTTAACAAGGGCTCATCCGCCATGGTGTGTCCCTGTTTTACTCTCTCGTGCTGTTAGTACAGAAGGACGGTACATAACGCTTTTGTGTCGACGACCAGGAAATCAACGCCAATACTGTCAAAGACATTTCCTATTCCGGTGGTTGAGGAGCTCCTTGATGCATTGCATGGACACATTTCTTTTCTAAGTTGGATCTTCATTTGGGCTACCATCAAGTCCATTTGTCCTCACAGGATGTGGACAAGGCAGAATTTCACACCCATCACGCCATCACATTCATTTCAAGTTCTTGGTCATGCCCTTTGGGCTCATCAATGCCCCCTCCACCTTCAAGGCATTGATCAACGAGGTGTTTCAGACTCCCCTTCGCAAACACGTACTCATGTTTTTTGATGATATCTTGGTATATAACAAGTCGTGGTCTGAGCATCTCCACCCACATGCGGTTTTTCACGTGATCCGCCAACATAGCCTCGTTCTGAAGGCTTCCAAGTGCTCATTTGGCAAAGTGCCAGTAGCTTATTTGGGCCTTATAGTGCATTCCATGGGCGTGTCAGCTGACCCAGAGAAGCTTAGTTTAGTGCCTCTTTCACAAAACCCAAATGCACTTCGTGGATTCCTTGGGCTCACCGAACATTACCGTCGCTTTATCCGTGGTTACAACGCCATTGTGGAGTCACTTGTAGCTCCCCTCCGCAAGAACACCTTTCTTTGGAGCGAGGTTGCTACACAGGCTTTTCATACCCTCCAACTTGTCTTGTCATCGACGCCCGTATTTCAGTTACCTGACTTCACCGTTGAGTTTCAAGTCAAATGTGATGCGTCAGGCATGGGTTGCAGACCCATATTGCAACAAGCGGGCCATCATATCGCCAATTTCAGCCGCCACAAACTACCGACGTATGAATAGGAATTGATTGGCCTAGCCAAGCCCGTGCAACATTGGCGCCCTTATCTTTGGGGTCATTCTTTCCTCATTCGGACGGACCACTTCAGCTTAAAATTACTCCTTAAACGACTCAACACTGTTCTCCAGCAAAGGTGGGTGAGCAAGCTTTTGCGATTCAATTTCCGGGTGGACCATCGAGCTGGCTCATTGAACTGTGCGGCTGACGGTCTCTCCCACCGCTACACTTAGTTAGACGATGCCATATTTGCCATCATCGTACCCACGACCAGCTTGTTGGGTTCTATTCGACAGGACATTCCTGCTTTTCGAGCCTCTCTAAGCTACTCCGCTGCATCGCCTCTGGGCTGCTGCCCGCCTCCTGGATCACTCATGACGGGCTGATTTACTACAATAACTCGATTTACGTGGACCCTAAATCATCCTCCATTCTATCTATTTTGGAGGATACTCACAGCCGCGAGCATGAAGGGATCCACAAAACATTGCATCACATTTGCTCAAATTTTATTGGAAGGGCCTCCACTGCTGAGTGCACGCCTACATTACTTCATGTACGATATGTCAACAAAACAAGTCCGTGCATCTTCGGCTCGCCGGCCTGCTACAAATGGTACCGGTCATGACACAGATTTGTGCCAATGTATTCATGTACTTCGTCGAAGGGTTGCCACCTTCCAAGAGAAAATCGAGCCTCATGGTGGTTGTGGATTGCTTCTCAAAGGGAGCACATTTCATTCCCTTGGCCCTGCCTCTTATTACGTGGCGTGTGACACATATTTTCTGTTGGGTACATTGGAAACTGTGTACCTGATTTGGAGAAGCCTCGCTTAACTCAATGATATTCATCAATGTGTATTTGATGAGTTGTTGAGTTTTGATGTGCAGGTTAAGGAAATGCAAAAAATTTTCTAAGTACAAGTGTCGACACTTGAGAGGGAGATGTGTCGACACCAGAAGCCAGATTGTGTCGACACACAGGACTTGTGTCGACACACAAAAATTCTGTCGACACCAACTATGTCGAGACCAGTAGCTGATTGTGTCGACACACAGGACTTGTGTCGACACACAGATATTCAGTCGACAACAACTGTGTCGACACACATGACTTGTGTCGACACACCAAAATTATGTAAACACCAACTTTGTCGAGACTAGAAGCAGTTGTGTCGACACACAGGACTTGTGTCGACACATTCCACAAAAGTTGTGTCAAGTAGTTAAAGAAGGGGTGTGTCGACATTATGAGAGCTGTGTCGACATCATCAAGAATTGTGTCGACACATAGTCTATTTATGTTGACACATTTGAAGTATTATCTCGACATTTTCTCTGCTGAGATAAAGTACACTGAGGCATCAAGTGTCACGACTAAAGACTTGACAACTGTCATAACTAACAAAGCTGTTGCATCTGTCAGAGCTGTCAGAAGGCCGTTATGAACCGGATCAGCCGGTAACCTCAGAAGGATCTATATAAAGACCTGTTCTATCATCAATAAAGGGAGAGACAGTGAGAGAGATCTATTAAGAAGAGAAGTTCAGATCCTGAAATCGACAAGTCTCTGAGGGCAGATTCTGAACAAGTTTGCATGAAGAATTCCGATCTACATCTGAAAGAAGAGGAAGCTGGATTGAGGATCATCTCCAACTTCACAAGAAGATCAACCATATTTTGTTCAGATTCAAGAAGCTTTGAAGAAGCTAAGACAGGTTGAATCTTAAGCAGTCAGATCTATCAAGAACTGATCAAGAAACCTTCAACCCTTTCTCTCTCTACCTGGGTGAAGGATTTATTCTTTTTATAATCAATTTTCTCTGTAGGATCTTTTATAGATTTGAGTGTAAGAGAGTTGTAAGCCTAAGTTTATAAAGGCTGAGGTAGGGCTGAGTGCCTGATGTAGGGGATTAATTTCTCTGAGCTGTAGGCCTGGTGAAAGAGGCTGAGGTAGGGCTGGATTGCCTGAGTTGTAGGAGTGTGGACTCACTCTGAGGTAGGATTCTCTAGAAGAATCTGAGTTGTAGCACTTGGTGAAGTGTGAGCTGTAGGAACCTTTCAGGGTTCTGAGTTGTAAGATCTGAGGATCTTAGAAGAAAGAAGGGAGTTAGACCGAATCTAGTATACTGCTAGATAGGAGAAGGGGGAAAGTGGATGTACCCATTTCTTTTGAAACCACTATAAATCTGTGTGCATTCTGTGTTGGCTGTGTTTGTCTTTAAACTGTGCTGTGATAATTGCTGAATTAGTTGTCTAACAGTAATATATTTTATCTGCCTTAATAAAAAGGAATTGAACCTATTCACCCCCACTCTAGGTGTTTAGGATATCTTGAAACCAATTCTTTCATTTTCCTTATAGAGGTATTCTGTCTCCATTGATTACCAGGGAGCATTGTCTCCGATCGTGATAAAGTTTTCACCCGCCGCTTTTGGAAGGAACTATTTTCTCTTACGACACCTGTTTGACATTTTCTACAACTTACCACCTTCAGTCAGACAGAGGTGGTTAATCGTTCATTAAAAATGTATCTTCGTTGCTTGACGGTGGATAAGACCAAGGATTGAGTGCATTGGACCCTGTGGGTTGAATACTGTTACAACACGTCTTATCATACAACTATTCAGACCGCGCCATTCCGCCTCATCTATGGTCGGGATCCTCCACGTTTACTTATGGCAGCGGGAACTTAGATATGGCCGCCGTGGATAAAGAACTATTGGACCGTGATCAATTTGTAGTGCTCTTCCGCGAGCATTTGCACTAGGCACAGTGCAGCTGGAATCAGCTTACAACCGAGGCCACCACGACCTCTCTTTTGTGGTGGGAGATTGGGTTTGTCTTAAACGCTGCCCTTACCTCCACCTTTTCGTGCAATCGTCGGGCCACTCCAACAAATTAGGGCCCAACTTCTATGGCCCCTTCCCGATTCTTCATTGCATTGGCGAGCTCGCCTACTAACTGCAACTCCTGCCGGAGGCCCGTATCCACGACGTCTTCCACGCCTCAAAGCTGAAGCGCTTCACCGGTGAACCTCCACCCACACCTCCGGTCATCTTACTAGCCCTTCTTGAGGACAGCTTCCTCTCGACGGGGAAGGAGATATTATGGATGCGAATTGGGGGCAAACATACCCTCGCCGAGCACGCATGCCTGAGGCCTAATACCATTTTTTTATTATCCAATTATATTTTATAATCTCTCTAAGTATTTTCGCTTTGTTTGGGGCATCTTATTTTATTTAGTTCCCACATGCCTAAGTCCAAGTGTGGGTGGGTGGGTGGGTGGGTGGGGGTGGGGGCTACCTTGGATGGATATATGGGTGTGTTGAGTGGGGTATGCAAAAAGTAATCCCCTTTTCTCCTCACTTTTTTTTCTCTCTCCCCCTCTATCTCTCTCTTTCCCGCTCTTGTGCCGATCGCAGGGCACGCCCTAAGTGGAAGATTGGAGCCGGCACACCTTTCCCCTCTCTTCTTCACCGGCAACCATTGGGCGCTCAAAATCTAAGAAGGAAAGTTCGACTCCCCTTGGAGACTTCTCTTTTGGACGACCAGTTACTCGATCCATCACGGAGACCCGTAACCGATACATGTCAACTGTGATTGCATGTTTTATGTTGCTAAATTTTCCGCACTCAAATATTTTGGATGACATTCTGTTAATTTGTAATTTCATTATATCCAGTTGGTGCATCTGCAAGCTTAAGTGTAATGACTATTACTACATGTTTTGTTCTCACAGTATGTTTGCCATCTAACACAAATTCTTAGTTGCTGATATTGTGATGTGTAATATGTATTCTTTTTGTTAATTTCTTAATTTGATTTTTGATTTACCCAGTGTGTTTAGATGGAAGCTTACCGGGTTACCACCTTCACCGAGGGTCTGGAATTGGAGCAAATAGCTGGCTTGTCCAATTAGAGGTTAGAAGAACAACTATCAAATAATAATTAACTATTTGATTTATTTAGTATTTTTGTATTGTAATTTGTTGTCATTGATTGCTATGAGTATTTGATACACGTTTATTATTTGTTTTAATCAGTATTTTATGAAGTAATAAATTTCTATTTGCATTTTTTTCCTTTCACTGAACGCCATAGGGAGGAGGCTGGTGCAATGATATTCGGACATGTGTTTACCGCAAGAAATCTCGGCGAGGTTCTTCATATTACATGGAGAGGCAACTACAATTCACTGGAATTTTGAGTGATAGACCTGAAGAAAACCCTGGTAAGTGTTAGGCTCAAACTGTATTTATGCTCATTATGAGAATACTTGTATTTAGTGGTGATACCATCAAACTCGTCACATTCTTCCAATTATTCCATAATAATAATATTTACTTCAACTAAAATAAATTAAGAATTTACAATAAAAAATATAAAAAATTAATGATTATTTTTAAGTGGAAGAAGACTACGTGTCACCTGAATTGACGCCATCCCTAAATTGTTCGATGATCGGAGTGCTGCAATCACTTCTTAGATACTTTTACCATCATACACTGCACATTTTATCTTCGGTGAATAAATTTATTGTTCTTGTTGTATTGCAACTAAAGCATACTTTTGCTCTTGGATATTTGTCATAATGATCATGAGAATAATAAATGCAGATTTTTACAACTGGAACAGAATAAAGGTGCGCTACTGTGATGGTGCATCTTTCCTTGGTGAAGGCTACGATTCGGTTTGTATTAGATTTGAAGTACTTTTGTTAATCTGAAATGTTCATGATGTGTTAGATAGCCCTTGGTTCTTTAATATGCTAGTATACAACAAAATTCATAGGTATTATTAACTATTTACACATTTTTGTAAAAAAAGTCGCAGCTTTATTGACTGCTTATGATTGTTTTCCTAGGTCATCTATTTTTCATCAACATACATCTTGATATCTTGATGTATTTGTGCCCCGCGACAAAAAACTTTCTACCCTAAGAAATGAAGAGGGTGTAGGGCCATGGAGTTTGGTACATGTGTTTTTATTATCTTATAAGAGTATCAACTATGATTAGTAGTGCAGCTTTCTAAAAGATGTCACTTCTTTTTATTATAAAAGCCCACACCCCAACTATTTCTTGTACTTCTGCTTAAACATGGTCATCCACTCACTACTATAACCACAACTTTTGTTGATTTGAATGCAAAGAGCATTTTTCCTGGACATCATCCATTTGTATTTTTTTCACTTAAACGAGTTAATCTAGGTGAAAAGAGCTCTACATTGAGTCCTTTTAAGGGTTCATTTTTTTTACTTATAGAAAGATATCATGTTTTTTTTTTGAAATATCAACTTTGTTTACATTAATTTTGTGTGTGAAAATAGAATAATCACTTTTGGGTGATTTTTGAGGATGTGTTGCGATTGATGCCAGTCGGCTTGCAAAAGCATCTACTGGAGTGGAATAAAGTGAACATAAAATTTAAAAAATGAGATCGAACATCATAGAGAACACATGATTTGTGTGGTTAAACCTGAAAAAGTTCCACGATAATGGGAGAGGACAATAAATAATCCATTAGAAGCCACATATATCATTAATAAGGGACACTCATCAGTACTTCCCGAAGTTCAAGTGCACATCTCTCATAAAAGTGGAAGAAAATGAATCACATATGGTTCATGCCTCAGATCTTATGCAGTTCTTATAGGTCAAATATCGCCAAACATCAATATTAAATTTGTACCTTAGTGAGCAGTTGTTTGGATTTGACATCCATGGATTTCCATCTAAACGAGATCTACACACATGATCAACCTTCATTAATCAAACTCGGGCTTGTTATTCAAATCTTCTCATCATGTTGCCTGCACTCCAAAATTCACCTTTTAACTGTTCTTGCACTGTATGCATGAGGCAATGCATGTTATCACTGTCGTTGTTATCCTTCATTGATATCCTCTCAAGCATGTTAATACTCTTCACAAGTTATGAACTTGGAGTTATTTAGGCGCTACTTAGGTGTTGAGATCTTTTTGTAAATTTATCCGTACCATATGCAAATCCTTTCCTATGCTTTTTGCTACTCTTTGGTAATTACCTTATGCACAATCTTTGTTTTGTAAGGAGATACTTAGTAGTTAGTAATGCCGACTGATATGAAGCAGTCACGATATCACTCTAGAAGAGACTCATTTAGCGCCTTCATATCTTACAAAAATCTAATTCACCCGTTAACGCAAATTTTGGGTTATTATCTCATAAATATATACTTCGAGGTTACCAACTTGTTGAGTCTAACTTATTCTCATCATTCTCAGTCCCCTCAAGCTGGATCATGAATGAAGAAAATATATCTGAGCTGCCCATCTTGTCCCGTATGATTCTAATCTTAGGTTCAGTACAATGCATAAAGAATAAGAGTATATCTGTAAGGTGATTGTCTATTTTTACAAACTTTTTGATAATACATCCATCCATCATCTTCTCTCAAATAAAGTGACGATCAATTTCATTAAATTTCAATGTTGATGAAAGACATGATGCAATGATATATGCATATTCCTGCCACATTATCACACAATAAGTGCAGTGGAATCTCAATCCAATGCTCCAATTCTCCCCAATTTATTGACAAGTTTGAGTCATAACCTTAGATCTATGAATAGTGCGCATCTTCCATAACACCATATTTCCACCTGCAAACACACAATAACGTTTTGGTAGACCTTTTATCAAATGAAGATCCCACCCAATTATTACCAAACTACCCCTACACTATTATGTGCCTATTGTTCTTGTACACCAACATCTGAGGTACCCTTTAGATATCAAAGAATTTGAATTACAATCTCCATATACGAAATTCTGGGAATTGCCATAAATTGGCTAACCACATTAACATGAAGATAGATGTCAAAACTAGTAAGGATCATGTAATTTATCCCTATCCCTTCTTTCATATTAGGGACCATTGCGTTTTCTACCAGTTTGCACTAACATCTCAACTTCTTTTAGAAGCTCTAGACTGTACTTATGTTGAATTGAAATCTCTAAAATCTCATTCCATCCCAGTTTCATTCCAATTTTAGGACCTTGGTCTAAAATTGTTTATTTAAATAAACTTCCAATTCATTAATGTCAATTACTGCATTACTTGTGTTAATATCTTATTAACACTACCTGCAGAATACTTTCATACTGCATATGTTGATAAAATGATTAATCAACCATACACACAAATGTTTTTAGAGCAAAAGAAAAAAGAGTAAACCATATCTTCAGTGATTATGTCAACCTGTACAAAGATTTCTTCAATTTAGTATTTGTCACGCTCTCCAAGTAAGAAATCATTGGAGACATTCAGTTGAAATAGTTGCTACTCATATCTGACATGTTTGTCTAAAGCCTTTAGATACTAACCATCTTTATACTATTCTACCGATCAATCTTGATTGGTTTAACATCATAGACTCGACAACACCCCACACCAGATTTCTCTTTCAAAAACAAAACAAGATCCCAAGTACCATTCACTTCTAATGCTTACATTTTCTCAACCATGGTTACCGATGCATCCTCTGTCGCATCTAAAAACGCATGACATAATAATGTGTCATATATGTTTTATTATTTATTTATTTTATGCTATGTATTTCCTTTCCCACGGGCCAACTTGCGTTTGAAATTTTTGGCTCATCGGTTTGACCACCCAGTGAGACCATGAATAAAATGTTTGGTAATTTTAGGCAGTTAGGATAAATAAAGTAAGCTTAATTTATTTAAGGGCACATAAAATCAATTTATTCAATGATATCAATCATAAACCATATGTGAAAATATTATTTGAAAAGGGCTACTTGGAAAGAGATAATAAAAATTTATTAAAAAAATGCAATCACAAATATTTAAGAAAGAGATAACCCGAAATCATTCTAAAATCCTAAACAAGTTTATTTTGAAAAAAAACACTTGGAAAGCCATTACTTGAAAAGGATTTTGCCCTGCCCCCCCCCCCCCCCCCCCCTAAATACAAAAGTCTATCTTGAAGATGGGACAGAACCCGAACATATAGAGAAACAACTTTTTGTTTCTCTGCATTTGCCAGTCAACACCTCCGGTTCCCGACGTGCCTAACTCTTCTGCCTCTATGCCAACACACCAACGCCTCTCTTCTTCTTTCCAGTGCATCGTCGCCAAAACTCCAAGCATTTGTAACAGGAACCACCGCCAATTCCGTCTTACTTCGCCGTTCGCGTAGTGCCTCCTCCCACTGTTAGCTGATTGGTTTATGTCGACCTCAACTCAACATTCCGACGACCCATCCGAGACCTATTCAGCCCCCAGGTTGTCGTCGACAACTGCTCCCTCCAACAACCCGTTGGCAGTGGCTGCTCTTATAACAATTGACGTAGAGGTTGAGAGTGCCAATCGACGTTGTGTCGAGTTCCCATCGATGTTGCGTCGAGTTCCCATCGATGTTGCGTCGAGTTCCCATCGACGCTGCATCGAGTTCTTATCTACGCAGGTGCGTCGAGTGGCTGTCGACGTTGCGTCGAGTTTCCATCAACGCAGATGCGTCGAGTGGATGTCGACGCTGCACCGAGTTCTTATCGACGCAGGTGCGTTGAGTGGGTGTCGACGCTGCGTCGAGTTCTTATTGACGCACACCGCAGCAGGGTGCCGTGAACCGATTTCGTAATCTAGTGATTACCGAGCGTCCGATCTTTTGGGACTTGACCCAATGGCCCAAGTCTTGTGTTCGTGAACCCTAAAATGGGTAGAGGGGTTCTCCCTTCTGATTATTCTAGTCAATCATGACTTGGTGGGCATGGGCGAGAAAGAGAGCGGAGGAGGAAGAAGTCCTAGATGGTCTTCGTTGGAGCTTCGAAGCCCCGTTTGCCGATCCAAGACCGGATTTGTGGAGGGAGCATGATGGAAAACACGCTCATCCGTACTGTTGAAGGTTTCCATGGCAAGGAAGAGGTTTTGTAAGTTAACATCTCTCCTCCCAGTTTTAGGATGCGTGCATGACATCCCTTTGATTTATGCCCTTTATATGTCTTGTATTTTTGGCACCGGATCTCTCAAATGAGAGAAATTCAGGTCGCCTTGGTTCAAGAGAAACTACCGGGTCGATTGAGTCCGTCCCCAACATATTTTTCATTAGAAACCCGCTCCGTTAGGGACTTGGCATGGTGGGTGAAGCCAAAATCGTGACCGGTAGTCCGATTTGGTGATGTTGCTTGACGTGTATTTTAGGGATTTTGCCAGAAATCCGATTGCGGCGAAGACACCGTTGTGATGCCCTTATGTTTCGTGTGAGAACGAATGTTGTCTTGGGGCGGGGAAATGTACGTGGTGAATGTGTGATTGGATTGATGTTCTTTTGATTGTGAAGGCACGACTTTGTCTCTGTGGTCCGCTAGCTTACCCCGTGGTGTTGTGATTCACGCGTGGAGGGTGTCCCAGTAAGACAAGTCCTCTTCCGTGAAAACTGATGAGAACGTCTATGCTTTTGGAAAAGCTTGATGGTGTTGTGAGGGTGGGGTTTAAGCAAGATTTCTTAGCATTTGTTGTGCTTGAATTGGTGAAATTGGCGAGAATGGTGGTGCTGATGGACACGCCCGATGGTGTTGTGATCTATGTGCGGGTGGGTTCTCATCGGGAGTTCTTGGCCTTGGACTTGTATGTCTGGGGAATTGAGAGTACCCATTTGATTGACGTGGTGTGATGACGTGTGATGATGTGTGATGATGTGTGATGATGTGTGATGATATGTTATAATCATACACGCTATAATGTGCCTTAGGTGAATCCCAAGTTTGCATACATGCTATATTGGTAGGCCCCCTATTTACTTGTTCAACTTAGAAATGTGAATGATGCTTGTGACACCATTACCTGTTGTTTATATGTTATTTATATTTTATTACATGTGCATTCAAAGTGCTGATCGACAGGGCGATGGAGTGCCCCGGGGTCCGTTAGGGATGACTGGGAGGAGGGGTGTTTGTTACACGGTTGAAGTCAGGCTTAGCTGACCAACATCACATCAAATTTTTACAGGGCAAAAATCGCATGTTGCAGATAGCTCGCTGGCTAAAAATGCCGAAGTCTTCTGAAGTGTACCTCCTCCTATTTGGTAGCTTGTATGTTTCTCCTTCTTTGTTTCCGACTTGCATGCCAAGGTAGCTTAGGATTGTTGTACTCTTGATTTATATGATGTGATAAATGTTAACTTGAACATTTGGCATTGTAAGGCCATAAGGCCATTTGGACTCCCGTGTCAGTGTGGACAACTTCTGGTTTCTAGTTAGTGTTCCCGCTGTTTTGTGTTCTGAGTTTTGAGCTGGGTAGTGTTTTTATATCATTTTATAATACCAAGTCTGTGGCGTCTATATGTTGCGGGGCCCCGGTCGGACCCATATTATATGGTCATTGTAGGGGAGGTGTTACAATTTGGTATTAGATAGAGGTTAGTGTACAGGTTGAGGTTAAGTGATTGATATAGTGAAATCAGATCGCGTAAAGAAGTTATCCACATAAGAGTGTTCGTTGGGACCATGAGTGTCCTTGTCTTCAAGTTTCATGAGTATAGCTTGATTCATTTGTTTCCTTGCTTATGCTAGGGTGGAAGCGACAATGCGGGGACGTCGAGGCCGCAAGAGGAGTCTACGACAAGCAGTGCTACTGCTTCGGGTCTCATAGGCATGGGTGTGTCCCCGACCGATTTCTGTCGCATTCTTGCAGAGACAATGGTAGAGGCCCAAGCTGCGGCGACGCCACAAGTTGTGACACCTGTTGCTCAGGTAATGACTCCCGTTACCCCAGATACGACGCCTGTTATACCGTGCGGAGGGGCCAGACAGGCAGAGCCTTTGGCTGAGAGAGCCGTTGTTGGGCAGGAAGATTGTCAGATGAGGTACTTTCTGAGCTTCCATCCTCCAACGTTCAAGGTAGTCAGTACTCCAATCGATACCAGAGATTGGTTGGCAAGGATTCAGAAGCACTTGAGAGCGGCAGAGACACCAGAGGACAAGAGGTCCCAGTTTGCGGCCTTCATGTTGGAAGGTGGCACAAAACTGTGGTGGGTGAGCCTTAGCTGCCGTCAATTTCCTGGACGCATCTTGTCCATGAAAGAGTTTGCGAGTGCTTTCTTGAAGCGGTATATTCTCTCTTCGACGAGGTTAGCCCTTCAAAGACAGTTTCTGCACTTGGTGCAGTGAGACAGGACAGTGGATGAGTACCTGCAAGAGTTTACTTGGTTAGGTCGTTATGGGGGGACGACCATGACGGATAATGAGGAGAGTGATAACCTCTTCTATCATGGGTTGAGAGAGAACCCGAAGCAACCGCTCATAGGCCTGAAGAATGCGGAATTCAATGAGTTGGTTGAAGTCGCTACGACGTTAGAGAGCGACATGGAGCGAACCCAATGCCGTAAGGGTCTTGCAATGATGCAGGGAAATGGAAAACCTTCTCAGTCGCATTAGAAGTTAGAAGGGAGTAAGTGGAAGAAGAAGCCCCGTCCTTTCAAGTTTGGCGAAAAGAGTGGTGCAACTTCTGGGGAATTTCGTTTTAAGGGACCACTGACGTGCTACAAGTGTGACAAGCTAGGCCACATAACTCGAAATTGTACCGAGGGGGGGTGCTGAACCAGAGCCGAGGCAGGAGCAGTCGGTGCATTGCAGTCCTAGTTATGCGGAGAAGGGGAAAGCGGGTGAGTCAAGTACATCACGTTTCGCTCCAGTCTTTCCAAGAGCTTACAACTTTGGGCAATCAGAAACGATTCATTAGCCTGATGTGGTGAACGGTACGAATGAGTTGAGTTCGTTTGCTAGTTTTAAAACCATTTGCAACGTTTTGTGTTTGTTGCATGTATGCTAGACTTCGTGTTAGTTTACGGTTATCCCGCTAGAGTGTTGTTCGATACAGGAGCGTCACACTCCTTTCTCACGGAAAGCTTTATCCGGAGAATTGGTGTTGAGTCCTTTGGGGTGGATGGGGAGCTTAGTATGAGCATGCCAAATGGGTCTTTCATGACTACCGGGAAGAAAGGACGCATTGGTTTGAGAATTTGCAAAGTTGACTTCGAGCTGTTAGCTACAGTTCTCCCACTAGCAAAGTTTGATGTTATTTTGAGAATGGACTGACTTATAGAGAAGCGGGCTAGTGTTGACTGTCTAATGAAGGTGGTGACCCTGAGGAGCGAGGGAAAAGAGGAGGTCAAGTTGAGGGCCTTAGCGGAGTGGCCTGCTCCCTGATTTCAGCTATGTAACTGATGCGTACGGTGAACCAGGGAGGTGTAGCATTCGTAGCTCTGTTGGAGGTTCACTCTACAAAGCTGGCAATTAGAAAGGTGCCAGTGGTGGCAGAGTTTGAGGACGTATTTCACGAGGAGTTTCCAGGAGCACCTCCTCACCGGGAGATCGACTTCACGATTGAATTAGTGCCAGGAGCAAGACTGGTGTCTTGTCCTCCGTTTAGGATCACACCAAAGGAGTTGGCCGAGCTCAAACTCCAGTTTCAAGAGTTATTGGAGCAAGGGTACATTAGGCCCAGCTCTTCGCCGTGGAGTGCACCGGTGCTGTTCGTGAATAAGAAATATGGTAGTATGCAGTTGTGCATACACTACCGTGTGCTGAATATGCTGACCGTCAAGAATAAGTATCCGATTTCACGAATAGATGATTTGTTCGACTAGTTGGTGGGGTCGGTGGTGTACTCCAATTTGAACTTGAAGTCAGTGTATTGTCAGTTGCGTATTCGAGAGGACATTCCTATGACAGCTTTTGGACAAGGTATGATCACTTCAAGTTCTGGGTGATACTGTCCGATTTTACGAACGTGCCATCAGTATTCATGAATTTGATGAATTGAGTATTTCAGCATTACTTGGATTCGTTCGTGGTGGTGTTCATCGACGATATCCTAGTGTACTCAAAGTCAAAGGCGGAGCATGAGGCTCACTTGAGAGGTGTCTTACAGATTCTGAGGGAGAACCAGCTTTATGCTAAGTTCTCAAAGTGCGAGTTCTGGTTGGAGAGGGTGACGTTCTTGGGCCATGTGATCAGTGACAATGGGGTGACGGTGAATCCGACAAAAGTTGAAGTCATTAGAGATTGGCCTGTTTTGAGAATCGTGACGGAGGTAAGAAGTTTCCTTGGACTTGCCGGATACTATAAAAGGTTTGTGTAAAACTTTTCGCGGATAGTATTGCCCCTCACCTTTCTTACTCGCAAGGATAAAAAGTTTGTGTGGACGCTGGACTGCGCCCGAGCATTCGAGACCCTGAAGGAATAGTTAATATCTGCTCCAATCCCAAGTCTTCCTAGTGAGAATGAGGGATTTCAGTTTTTCAGTGATGCATCAGATTGTGGGTTGGGTTGCGTGCTGGTGCAGAATGACAACGTGATAACTTTGAGTCTAGACAGCTGAAGTCCCATGAGAGAATCTACCTAGTCCATGACGTGGAGTTGGCAGCAGTGCTTTTTGCTTTAAAGATATGGCGGCATTACGTGTATGACGCAAGAGTGGAGATCCTCACGGACCATAAAAACCTGAAGTATCTCTTGGATCAGAAAGATTTGAATATGCGACAACGCAAGTGGGTTGTGTTCTTTAGGGACTACGATGTGACAATTCAGTACACTCCAGGAAAGGCCACTGTTGTGGTTGATGCTCTGAGTTGGAAACATTCAGGGCAAGGGAACTGGATTAAAGCACATGACAAACGGTTGGTGCGAGACTTTGAGTCTCTGAGCATTGTTTGTGTGGCTAGAGATGAGTCTAGTGTGGCTTGGTTGAACTGGCTAGAGTTGCAGTGTGACTTGGCTGATCGTATTCGGGAGACAACCAGTATGGATGCAGAGTTCCAACCATTAGTGACAGAAGCTCAACAAGGCGAAGGCAGTGCCTTGGAGATGGTCGGTGGAATCTTGAAGAAGAATGGAAGGGTGTATGTACCGCAGTTCGACAAGCTCTGTGAGGAGTTGTTGTTTGAGGCTTACTTTACGAAGTACTTGTTGGGTTTCTCTAGGAGGATGGCACAACGCTTGTGCACGCAGCGGAAATAAAAACATCAAAAAAACCCAAAAGAAATGGGATCGGGCCATAATAGTTGAATCAAGAAGTTTACAAATAACTAGGCAAAATTACCTCGGTGGCGTTGAGTCACAACTCAACGGAGATGCTCCAAACTTTCTCTTGTTGCTAGTGGCGAGTTCAACGTGGAATAATGTCCACGTTTCTGCAGAAATCCACACGAGCGGGAGAACGCCGAGCTTTCCGTCGCACGGAAGATCCGGAAGGACGATGACCGCACCTTGCTATTCCACGGACTGCTAGATCCGCGCCAGGAAGAGCAGCACCAGCGACTATCGCCGGAGAGGAGGAGATCAACGGAGCGAACACGGCGGCGGCGGAACCCTTCCGTCGGCGGCGGGATTCGGGATCGGAACGATCGCAGAACGGAACTCTTCCGTCGCGGGTTTCGATCAGCTACCAGAGAAAATCGAGAGATTTCCCGAAAACCCTAAGTGTTCTATTTATACCAAAGGTATAAATAAACCTAGGTTTATCGCTATCCGCAGACCACCCAAGAATAAGGGTTCCAGAGTCGGCGAGTATTAGTCGGTGGAATCGGCGAGAATCGGCGAGAATCGATCGGCGAGTATCACCATGGATCGGCGAGAATCAGAGTACAATACTCGACGATTCTCGCCGATCGTCGAGCCGCACTTGATGATACACGTCGAATCTCGTCGACCGTCGAACCGCGGTCGACGATACATGTCGAACTCGTCGATCGTCGAGAATCAGCACATTGATTCTCGACGATTCTCGTCGATCGGCGAGAATCAGAGAGACGATTCTCGTCGATCGGCGGGAATCAGAAAGACGATTCTCGACGAATGTTATCGACCCTCGGACGACAATCCTTACCAGTCCTCCAAGGCAACGTTTGCCCAACCCGACGATCCTTTAAGGCAACACTTTGCCCACAACCCCATTCAGGTCGGTGATTGGTAACTTTTACCAACACAATCAATCATCCAATTTCTCCACATCTCTTATGTGCGACCCTGCAGGCTCATATCGCGTTGGCAGTGAGGTTACATGTTTGACCACTTCTAGATCACAATGGTAACTCCAACAGACTCCCACTTGATCTTGAAAGTATCAAACCAAAAACCTCACAAACAATGAGCGGCATCTAGCAATGCATCATTGCTCCCCAAACAATAAGAGTTTATAACTCATAAGCCTTTATGACCAATGTATCAGCGTTGTCTTTGTCCCTTTGTCCCTTATATCCGGAAAGAACTAGAGGCATGGACCGTGTCACCCTCGTAATAGCTCAATCCAAGTTTTCTTGATTCAGGACGGACTTTCAGAGAATGGTGAGTCCAATATCACATATTGACTCAACCAAGCATGACCATGCATTTCTCAGTCCAGTGCCATCAAGGGGCCCATGGATGCAACTCCTGTCATACAGGAGGACAAATTCCATATCTGCTCACACACAAACACCCAAATGATTCGTAACATGCCCAACAACCACCCTTATCATCAACCTTTCTCAAGGAAGACTTTAGATGACATCAAAGCACGCTCTTCCTCACTTGATGAATGCTGTGACTTCAGGTCAAAGGACCACAACACCATTGTCATTTGAGACCTACTCGTGACACGATTGGATGACAATCCACAAAGTAGCCTCAGGTTGGGTCTGTCCAGTACAACTTGTTCACTAACAAGTACTCACGTGATGACTTGATATCACAATATCATGACCTGTGAGAACCGGTCATCAGTCAACGCACGTGCTAGCCTTCATGTATCATCATCACCCTTAGCTTCTATGATGATACTCGACCAGGGACCTTTTAAGAATGACGCTTCAAATAAATCACAGGCTCTCACATTCAAGTCACGTACTTGATGTCCTATGAAAGCGAACATTCTAAGGGTATCTATTATGTTATCATTTAACTATCACATAGAAAAAGACATAATAAAAGAACTTGCCATTAATTGTAAAAGAAAAACAAGGTACAATGTTCATCATATGAACAAATAGCCAACAAAATACATGTTTACATGCAATCCACAAGATTCTCGCTAGAGTTGATCACTTAGGTATCGTATACCCATGGATCTAGTATGACCATCATGCTTTCTCTGCGCGAGAGGCTTTGTCAGCGGATCTGCAATATTTTCCACAGTCGGCACTCTGCAAATGTTCACATCTTCTCGTTCGACAATCTCACGAATAAGATGGAACCGCCGAAGTATGTACTTGGAGCGCTGATGGGATCTAGGTTCCTTAGATTGTGCAATTGCACCATTGTTATCACAGTAGAGAACTACGGGACCAACAATGCTAAGAACTACATCAAGCTCGCCGATGAATTTCCTAATCCATACAGCCTCCTTCGCTGCATTAGCTGCAGCGATATACTCGGCCTCTGTTGTAGAATCAGCAACTGTCTCTTGCTTGGAACTCTTCCAGCTCACAGCTCCTCCATTCAGGCAAAACACAAACCCTGACTGAGACTTGGAGTCGTCTCTATCAGTTTGGAAGCTAGCATCCGTGTAACCACTTACAACGAGCTCTTCCTCTCCACCATACACCAAGAACACATCCTTAGTCCTTCTCAAGTACTTCAGGACATTCTTGACTGCAATCCAGTGACACTCACCGGGGTCTGACTGATACCTGCTAGTCATGCTCAAAGCAAAGGAGACATCGGGTCGAGTACATAACATCGCGTACATGATTGATCCAATTGCCGAAGCATATGGAATCAACTTCATGCGGTCCTTATCTTCACAAGACTTTGGACACTGGTCCTTAGAGAGATTCACACCATGAGATATGGGCAAAAATCCTTTCTTGGACTCAAGCATGTTGAACCGCTTCAACACCTTTTCGATGTACGTACTCTGGGTCAAACCCAACAACTTCTTCGATCTATCTAGATCTTAATACCGAGTATATAAGTCGCTTCACCCAAATCCTTCATTGAAAAGCAGTTCGCTAGGTTGTTCTTAATAACTTTCAGGATAGGAATGTCATTCCCAATCAACAGTATGTCATCTACATACAATATCAGGAAGACAACAATGCTCCCACTGATTCGCTTGTAAACACAAGGCTCATCTTCATTTTTGATGAAACCAAACTCTTTGATTTTCTCATCAAAACGAAGATTCCAACTTCGAGAGGCCTGTTTCAGTCCATAAATGGACTTATTCAGCTTGCATATTTTAGTGGCTTCATCTGGGGATACAAAACCCTCGGGTTGTGTCATATACACTTCCTCAAGGAGGTTTCCATTAAGGAAAGCCGTCTTGACATCCATCTGCCAGATCTCGTAGTCATAATACGCAGCAATAGCAAGCAATATCCTTATGTATTTTACCATGACAACAGGGGAAAAAGTCTCATCATAGTCAATACCATGAATTTGCTTGAAACCCTTAGCCACCAGTCGCCCTTTGAATGTCTGTACATTCCCATCCATGTCGGTCTTCTTCTTGAAGACCCACTTGCACCCTATGGGTCGTACCCCTTCAGGTGGTTCCACCAAGTTCCAAACTTGGTTTGCATACATGAAGTCCATTTCGGATTTCATAGCCTCAAGCCATTTGTCGGAGTCCGGTCCATTCATAGCATCTTGGTAGGTTGCTGGTTCATCATCATGATCCATAAGCAACACATTACCTATTTGAGACACGAGAAATCCATATCTCTCAGGCTCAAACCTCGGTCTACCAGATCTACGTAGGACTTGTGTTCCCTGAGCAGGTTCTCTAGCTACAACATCTTGTAGTCCTGTCTCAGAATCCAATTCCAGTTCATTCACTACATGTGGTTCTTGAACTTCTTCAAGCTCTACCTTTTCAGTCTTTCTTGATAAGAACTCTTTCTCCAAGAAGACATCAGTTCTTGCGACAAACACTTTGCCCTCAGACGGTAGGTAAAAGTAATACCCTTTCGTTTCCTTAGGATATCCCACCAGATAA
The DNA here is from genome assembly GCA_039583875.1 of Platanthera guangdongensis. Taxonomy (NCBI): domain Eukaryota; kingdom Viridiplantae; phylum Streptophyta; class Magnoliopsida; order Asparagales; family Orchidaceae; genus Platanthera; species Platanthera guangdongensis. The sequence continues at coordinate 96,729,514 of CM077156.1, read as the reverse complement.
CATTTATCCGATCTGGGTTCCAGCTTGTCAGGCATTTGACGTCTCACGTATGCCTCACAGCCCCAAATTTTAATGAACGACATACTAGGACGCTTCCCAGTCCATATCTCATATGATGTCTTTAGAACCGTTTTCGTTGGAGCGCGATTCAATGTCATTGCTGCAGTCTCTAAAGCAAAACCCCAAAAGGAAACAGGCAAGTCTGCATGACTCATCATCGAACGTACCATGTCTAACAGAGTACGATTTCTCCTCTCAGACACACCATTATGTTGTGGTGTTTTAGGTGGAGTGAGCTGTGATACAATACTACACTCTTTCAGATGATCACGGAACTCATGACTCAGGTATTCGCCACCTCGATCAGATCGGAGTGCTTTAACCCTTTTACCCAACTGGTTTTCTACTTCATTCCTAAACTCTTTGAACTTTTCAAAGGTCTCGGATTTGCACTTCATAAGATACACATATCCGTATCTACTGAAATCATTAGTAAATGTAACAAAGTAGAAATACCCACCTCTAGCCATGGAACTCATGGGTCCGCATACATCACTATGTACAACACCCAAGAGATCCTCAACCCTCTCAGTATAACCAGTGAAAGGAGCTTTAGTCATCTTGCCTAACAAACAAGATTCGTATCGCTCAAATGATTCATAATCAAAAGAGTCCAAAAGTCCATCTCTATGGAGCTTGGATATGCGCTTCTCGTTGATATGGCCCAAACGACAATGCCAGAGAAAAGTAGGGTTCGAGTCATTTGTTCTTAGTCTTTTATTATTTTCTACATTACAGATCAGATGGTCCAAGTTCAAAACATAAAGACCATTAAACAATTGGGCTACAGCATAACAAACATCATTCTTAAATATAGAACAACAATTGTTCTTAATTATAAAAGAAAATCCAATCATGTCCAAACATGAAATAGATATAATGTTTCTAGTTATGGCCGGAACAAAATAACAATTATCAAGTTCTATTACAAGCCCACTGGGCAAAGAAAGACCGTAAACTCCTACGGCTACAGCAGCAACTCTTGCTCCATTGCCGACGCGGAGGTCCACCTCCCCTTTACTCAGCAATCTTCTCCTTCCCAGTTCCTGCACATTCGTACAAATGTGAGAACCACATCCGGTATCCAATACCCAAGATGAAGGAGCAGAAATGTTTATCTCTATAACGTAAACATTAGAAGCGGAAGTCATACCTCCCTTCAATTTCTGCAGACCTTCAATGTACGAAGGACAATTCCTCCTCCAATGACCAGCCTTGCCACAGTGGTGGCATTTCCCTTCCTTCACCGTGCCTTTCCGTTTCATCAGTGCAGAAGATTTGGGGTCAAGATATGACTTAGGTCCCACCTTCGTCTTCTTAGATCCCTTGGCCTTGCCCTTGCCCTTATGCACCATCAGTATGGGGCTGGCAGGCTTGGCCTTCTTCATATTGATTTCGGCAGTTCTCAACATGCCTAGGAGTTCGGGCAGTGTCTTGTCTATTTCATTCATGTTGTAGTTCAAGACAAACTGCTCATAACTGTCCGACAACGATTGCAGGATCAGATCTGTGGCCAACTCTTGACCAAGAGGAAAACCCAGCCTTTCAAGATTCTCTATATACCCAATCATCTTGAGTACGTGAGTCCCTACTGAGTCTCGAACTCCCATCTTGCACTGAAACAACGCTTTTGTGATGTCGAACCTCTCTTGACGAGCCTGCCCTTGAAACATTTTCTTGAGATGTTCGTCAATCTCCTTGCACCCCATGTTCTCATGTTGCTTCTGAAGCTCAGAGTTCATAGTGACAAGCATAAGGCATTCGACATCTAAAGCATTGTCAGTATACTTCTTATAAGTATCTTTCTCAGCACGGGAAGAGTTCCCGGTCGGCACCTCGGGGGCTTCTTCTTCCAAGACATAGAGCTTTCGCTCTTGCCTGAGAATAATTCTCAGGTTCCTGTACCAGTGCATGTAATTAGTCCCACTGAGCTTATCCTTCTCAAGGATGGTTCTCAGAGACAAAGTGGAGTGTGAAACACTTGCCATGGAATTCTACAAGAATTTATGCAGAATAAAATCAGTACCAAAATTTCAAATACAATTTATTTTAATTTGGACTTCAATTAAAATACTCCCACTATTTTATTCGAAATGATAGCCCTCACTAACAATTCAGAGAGTTCATGCGAGCTACTCTCTTAGGGGACAAGATCCGTATTTCACCAACACTATGAGTCCGCTTTGGCGTTCCTCTCACGATGCGGTTATTTAGATAGGCAATGCTTGCCAATTGCATCCTCATGCAACTCTTGTATGGTTGGTGAATAACTCCTTATTCGCATCCATCATATGGTGCATGCCAACCCTATGCCTCTAGGCACTCAATTTTTGAGGTCACCTAGTTAAGCTGGACCCGATGTCGACAGTGGGATATCACAATTATCCGTTCGCACCCTTACCAAGATAGATTAATGCACCTTGCTTTGGCAAACCCACACTTCATCGATCGAGGCAGGAAGAGTGTCATCCATCGGAAGGCATCCGATCACTTAATATTTGATGAAGGGATTTGAATTTTAGGTTAACATTTAACCATGATCAACATTTGATCAATGTGCACATCCAAAGAAAAACAATTCTTCTAAAACCACATGCATCCCTTATGTGCACATCCTGACACCATCAACACTTGATAGAAGGAAGGGCTAAATCTGAACATCCGGAAACTTCCAAATCCTCAGATTTACATGCATTGGACAAAGACAAAGACAACTCAACTTAAAGCAGTAGACAAGCTCATCTCTCTATGTTGGATTCAAAATCCAAAACATACTCGAGGGATGGTTACTGCTAAGGAGACAACAATTTCTAACAATTAGAAATAACCACGAAATTCCAGACGTTCTTGGAAGGGTACCAAGACTAAATCTAGACATTTAGAACACTTCTAAATCACTAGGTTTACACGCACTGGAATAACAAAACTTTCAAAACAACAATCATGGCCGAAACCTCCCTCTGATACCACTGTTGGGTTTCTCTAGGAGGATGGCACAACGCTTGTGCACGCAGCGGAAATAAAAACATCAAGAAAACCCAAAAGAAATGGGATCGGGCCATAATAGTTGAATCAAGAAGTTTACAAATAACTAGACAAAATTACCTCGGTGGCGTTGAGTCACAACTCAACGGAGATGCTCCAAATTTTCTCTTGTTGCTAGTGGCGAGTTCAACGTGGAATAATGTCCACGTTTCTGCAGAAATCCACACGAGCGGGAGAACGCCGAGCTTTCCGTCGCACGGAAGATCCGGAAGGACGATGACCGCACCTTGCTATTCCACGGACTGCTAGATCCGCGCCAGGAAGAGCAACACTAGCGACTATCGCCGGAGAGGAGGAGATCAACGGAGCGAACACGGCGGCGGCGGAACCCTTCCGTCGGCGTCGGGATTCGGGATCAGAACGATCGCGGAACGGAACTCTTCCGTCGCGGGTTTCGATCAGCTACCAGAGAAAATCGAGAGATTTCCCGAAAACCCTAAGTGTTCTATTTATACCAAAGGTATAAATAAACCTAGGTTTATCGCTATCCGCAGACCACCCAAGAATAAGGGTTCCAGAGTCGGCGAGTATTAGTCGGTGGAATCGGCGAGAATTGGCGAGAATCGATCGGCGAGCATCACCATGGATCGGCGAGAATCAGAGTACAATACTCGACGATTCTCGCCGATCGTCGAGCCGCACTTGATGATACACGTCGAATCTCGTCGACCGTCGAACCGCGGTCGACGATACATGTCGAACTCGTCGATCGTCGAGAATCAACACATTGATTCGCGACGATTCTCGTCGATCGGCGAGAATCAGAGAGACGATTCTCGTCGATCGGCGGGAATCAGAAAGACGATTCTCGACGAATGTTATCGACCCTCGGACGACAATCCTTACCAGTCCTCCAAGGCAACGTTTGCCCAACCCGACGATCCTTTAAGGCAACACTTTGCCCACAACCCCATTCAGGTCGGTGATTGGTAACTTTTACCAACACAGTCAATCATCCAATTTCTCCACATCTCTTATGTGCGACCCTGCAGGCTCATATCGCGTTGGCAGTGAAGTTACATGTTTGACCACTTATAGATCATAATGGTAACTCCAACAGTACTCCATTCATCCAGAAGTACGAAGATGTACTTGGATTTGAAGAAATCCTTTTGGTGGCCTGAGATAAAGTGAAATGTAGCTCTGTATGTAAGTCGATGTCAGACTTGTGCCTTAGTGAATGCTGAGTGCCAAAGGCTTGGTGGGTTCTAGAAGCCCCTTCCTATTCTCGAATGGAAGTTTGACGACATCTCCATGGATTTTGTGTATGCTTTGTCTCGGTCGCCGCAAGGTAACGATCCGATTTGGGTGATTGTGGATCGCCTGGCCAAGGTGGCTCACTCATTCCAAATCGGAAGGATGATGACGTGGAGAAGCTAGTGGAGCTCTATGTTCGGAACATAGTGCGGTTGCACGAGATCCCGAAGAGTATCGTTAGTGATCAAAATAGACACTTCACGTCCAAGGACTGGAGGTTAGTCCAAAATAGTTTGGGCACAAAGCTTAAGTTCAGTACAACGTTCCATCCGCAGGCTGATGATCAAACGAAGACAACAAATCGTACTTTGGATAATATGTTAGAATGTGTGATCTTGATTTAGGCAAGAGGTGGGAAGACCACCTGTTTATGGTGGAGTTTGACTACAATAATAGTTCTAAGCGAGCATCCAGATGGCTTCGTATGAAGTGTTGTATGATAGGCGGTGTCGAACTCTGATGTCTTGGGTGGAGGCGGGTGACACCCAACTCTTGGGCAAGGAAGTAGTGGCAGATGCTTGTGAGTTGGTGCGAACGATCCAAGAGAGTATGAAAATTGCTCCAGATCTGCAGACAAAGTATTTTAACGCGCGCCACAAGAGTGTGGAGTTTGCAGTGGGCGGTATTGTCTACTTAAAGATCAAGTCATTCAAAGGTATTTCGAGAATTCGACGACTAAAAAAGTTGAGTCCAAGGTTTTTTGGTCCATTCTAGGTTATGGAGCGCATAGGCGAAGCTGCGGTTGGCGTCGTTTGAAGAGCTGAGTGGATTACACGATGTTTTCCACGTCTTGACTCTGATGAAGGTTTTGGTGGAGCCTATTGATGTGGTCGAGTGAACGACGGTGCCAATGACAAAATATTTGAGGACTATGATTCGTCCGGTTTCCGTGGAGGACTCAGAAATCTGGCGTATGCGGAATAAAGAAGTCGAGTTTGTGAAGATACATTGGGACAATTGTGGGTGAGACGAATTCTTTTGGGAGCGAGAGCAAGTGATATGAGAAGACTTCCCAGAGCTGTTTTCTTAAGGTTCGTATTTTTGTTTGTAACAATTTAAATTTCGAGAAAAAAATTCTTTTAGGGGGGGGGGGTGTGGATTTGTAACACCCCAAATATTTGGCCTAGAGCCCGAGAGTGCCAATCAACGTTGCGTCGGGTTCCCATCGACACTGATGCATCAAGTGGATGTCGACACTGCGCCGAGTTCTTTTTGACGCAGGTGCGTCGACTGGCTGCCGACGTTGTGTCGAGTTCCCATCAGAGCAGGTGCATTGAGTGGATGTCGACGCTGCATTGAGTTCTCATCGACGCAGGTGCGTCGAGTGGCTGTCCACGCTGCGTGGAGTTCTTATCGATGCACGTTGCAACAGGCTGCCGTGAACTGGTTTTGTGATCTAGTGATTCTTGGGCATCCGATCTTTTGGGGCTTGATCTAATGACCGAGGTCTTGTGTTCGTTAACCCTAAAAAGGGCATAGGGTTCTACCCTCTGATTATTCTAGTCATTCGTGACTTGGTGGGCGTGAGCGAGAAAGAGAGTGGAGGAGGAAAAAGACCTAGATTTGCCTTTGTTGGAGCTTCATAGCTTCGTTTGCCGATCTGAGATAGGATTTGTGGAGGGGGCGTGAAGGCGAACACGTTCATTCGTATTGTTCAAGGTTTCCATGACAAGAAAGAAGTTTCGTAAGGTAACAACATCTCTTCTCCAAGTCTTAGGATGCTTGCATGACATCCCTTTGATTTATGCCTTTATATTTTTTTGTATTTTTGCACCGGATCTCTCATATGAGAGGGATTCAGGTCGGCTTAGTTCAAGAGGAACCACCGGGTCGATTGAGTCTTTCCCAACATATTTTCCATTAGAAATCCGCTCAATTAGTGGACTGAGCATGGTGGGTGAAGTCGAAATCGTGAATGGTGATCCGATTCGATGATGTTGCTTGACGTGCATTTTAGGGATTTTTAGAAATCCGATTGCGGCGAAGTCGCTGTTGTGATGCCCTTATGTTTCGTGTGAGAATGAATGTTGGCTTGTGGCGGGGAAATGTACGTGGTGAATGTGTGATTGGATTGTGATGCTCTTTTGATTGTGAAGGCATGACTTTCTCTCTGGTCGGCTGACTTATCCCGTGATGTTGTGATTCACGCGTGGAGGGTGTTCCGGCAAGACAAATCCCCTTCTGTGAAAACTAACGAGAACGTTTATGTTTTTGAAAAAGCCCGATGGTGTTGTTTTCCATGTGTGAGTGAGGTCTAAGCAAGAGTTTTTTGCATCGATTGTGCTTGAATTGGTGAAATTGGTGAGAACGGTGATGTTGATGGCTAAGCTCGATGGTGTTGTGATCCATGTGCTGGCGGGGTTTCATTGGGTGTTCTTGGCCTTGGGCTTGTATGCCTTTGGCTTGTATGCCTTTGGGAAAATGAAAGTACCTATGCAATTGATGTGGTGTGATGATATGCTAAAATCATACACGCTATAGGGTGCCTTGAGTGAAACTCATGTTTGCATACATGCTGCATTGGTAGACGAAAGTAAATGATGCTTGTGACACCATTACCTGTTGTTTATATGTTATTTATGTTTTATTACATATGCATACAAAGTGCTGACTTGCAGGGCGATGGAGGGTCCGAGTGTCCGCTAGGGACGGCCTGGAGGATGAGTGTTTGTTTCACAGTTAAGGTTAGCCTTAATTAACCCACGTTACATCAAATTTTTACAGGGCAAAGATCGCAAGCTGGAGCTAGCTTGCCGGCTAAAAAGGCCTAAGTCTCCTGAACTGTACCTCCTCCTGTTTGGTAGCTTATATGTTTCTCCTGCTTTGTTTCCGGCTTTCATGTCGAGGTAGCTTAAGATTGCTGTACCCTTGATTTGTATGATGTGATAAATGTTGACTTTAACATTTGGCATTATAAGGCCATAATGCCATTTGGACACCTATGTTAGTGTGGACAACTTCTCGTTTCTAATTAGTGTTTGCGCTGTTTTGTGTTCTGAGTTTTGAGTTGGGTAGTGTTCTTATATCATTTTATAATGCCAAGTTTGTGACGTCTATATGTTGTGGGGCCCCGACCTACATATTATAAGGTCATTGCAGGGGAGGTGTTACAGCTCTCCCTTTGCGCGTTGGACTCAAAGAGACCTTCCTTCTCTGTTGTATCCTTGTTTCATTTTATTAGCTTAAATATATGTAGTCCAATTAAATAACTATAAGCTTGCCTTTACGTTCTCGCTATTTTCATTCCCGTTATTCATAAATTATTTATTTATGATTTGCCTGTAGATGGATTTATTTCTTGACGGTTCGACTCGTAACATACTTGACAACTCATCCTCGAACAAAAATTAACAATTTTATTAAAGCTCAAAACATCAAGTGTGATTTTGCGCGCAAAATTCAATTTGACCCACTCCACCTACATCACTAATTTTCCAAAATGATAAAGTAACATCGATTAGGATGTTAGGAATTGAATGTGATGACAATTTGGGAGGAAGGCTGATGGGGATCGCGACAGATCGACTTACACGACGATCGAAGTCGTCTATTTTGTGGATCGACGATTAATGAATTTTAGATGTTTTTTGTATTTTTATTTTGATGTACTCGAGGGCCGTCTTGATTGGTGAATCACGACAGTCCATGACGATCCTTTAGTTTATAAACAGGGATAGGAGGTTCATTTGGATGGCATTGAAAGTTTGAGTGAAGTAGAAATTCCTCCTTTCGATTATCTGGCATCGAAGTCAGAATCAAAGTGCGAAGCATGGTAGCTATCCCTCCCATCCCCTCATCTCACCATCTAGCAGGCCGCCTGATGTAGGGTAGGCTATCTATTATGCAACCTAGGTTGACTCTAGTGAGTGGACACGTGGATGCTATGATGAGATGCACAAAACCCGTTAGGCAATTATTTCAAACAATGATTCACAACCACACATAATTAAATTAGGCAACAATGATTCTTTTAGGGCAATTAAGCAAGGCTTTCCTCCAAGCGGAGGGCCAAATTAAGCGCGCTGCGAATAGTTCCTTCCTGCAATCAACACTTTCACAGGCAAAATTCCACAACAAAATATTTTATGCAAGCACAAACTATCTCAAACAATAATCAAAACTGAGAACTAGAAATCCATACAACAAACAACTCACAAACATAAGGGATGTCCGAGGCGGGAGAGATCCGGCGGTTTCGGGACTAGATCCGGGTTGGTGAATCGAAACGGTGGTTGTCCACGGTGGAAGATGGGTGCGGAGGGTTGGAAACGGGTAGATCCGGTAATATTATGACGGATCCGGGTTACGGAGGGGAAATATGTAAGTGGAGGGTAGATCGGTGAAGGGTAGCGCTAGATCAAAGTAGATCTAGGGTTTTCGGGGAGGTTGTAAGTGGATCCACGAAGGGGAGAAGAAATGAGGGGGCGGGTGAACAGTAACGGCGGGATGAACAGTACCAGCGGATGAACAGTGCGCATGAACAGTTCCGGCGGTGAACAGTACGGGTGAACAGTAATTCCTGGGTTTCTGGACAGCGGTAGGGTTGGGATTTGGGGGCTATAGGGGTTGCGGATGGGGGTTTCGGAGGGGGAAAAAGAAGGTTATGGATGGGTAGTACCTTGGGGATGAAGTTCCACCGCTAGGAGTCAACACCTAGGGCTCCACGGCGTCGGCACCGTGGCGTGATCGCGGAGGTCCGGGAATCTCTTCTCCAAAACCAGCAATGAGTCTCTCCAAGCCTCTAACACTCCTATTTATAATATTCTAACATTAGGGCAACCCGGATTCGACGGCTATGATTGGCCGACGAGTCCTCGTGCCAAACATAAGCAAATGAAAGTAAAAATAACAAAGTTATATATCAAAAAGATTCGCGGCACGCATCCGGACGCATCCGCGGGGTCGGATCGTCCCTCCGCTCAAGTCTTCCGGCGAGAATATACGAAAGTGGGCCCCGCCTTGTTACGGGCCGATGGTCCCCCATCAACTCCCCCCGACTGAAAAGAATTCATCTCCGATGAATGGAGAGAATCATACTGTCGTCGAAGCCCAGGGGCGAGTCGGTCCAACTCTGTAGGTAGAATCCATGTGTCATCAGAGGCCGAGCGGCCTCGCCAACGAACCAAGTAGCGGCATGACAGTCCCGTGGTGGAAGGGACGTACTCATGGGTGATGATATCTGTAATACTCTCAGTAGACTGCGCTCGTGAAATGGATCCCGGTACGATCAGCGGTGCATGCGGTGTCACCATAGATGATGGACTCCCAAGGGTGCGGGTAGGAGGAGACAAGGTCAGAGGTGGAGGCGAGTGGGCCGAAGCTGTCGCTGGTGGCGGGGTGGAGGGGTGGTGATCATTCCGACTCGGGTCCGAATATTCACGAGGTTCATAATACGGAGTCAAGTCCTCAATATTGAATACCGGATGGATGCCCATACTTGCGGGGATATTAAGTTCGTAGGCATTTGTCCCGATCCGCCTAATGATCGAGTAGGGACCGATTCGCTTAGCGCTTAATTTTTTGGCAGGCCCTGGTGGGAGCCTTTCCGCCCGGATTCGGACCATTACTGGCTCACCTTCGTGGAAAACCTGTTCTCGCCTGCTTAAATCTGCATGGGTTTTATAGCTGTCATTACTTGAAATAATTTGCCGACGGACTGACTCATGTAACTCATGCAAGTGACGTGCAAAAGACTCGGCGGACTCGCTAGGACGGGCCTCTAATGGGTAAGGAAGGAGGTCAATGGGCTTCTTGGGCTCATACCCTAATACTACGTGAAATGGGCTCAACCCGGTTGACCTATTGACCGAACTATTGTAGGCGAACTCCGCGACAGGAAGGACAGAGTCCCAACTAGCCACATGTTCGCCAACGAGACACCTAAGCAAGTTCCCTAGACTACGGTTCACCACCTCAGTCTGTCCGTCCGTCTGGGGGTGATAGGCAGATGAAAACTTCAAGGTAGTACCCGTTTTGTACCAGAGGGTCTTCCAAAAGTAGCTCACGAATCTAACATCTCTGTCGGAGACTATGGATTTTGGTAGGCCATGTAGTCTAAAGACATCCCGAATAAAAATGGAAGCAACACGTGATGCGTCGGCGGTCCTAGAGCAAGCGATGAAGTGCGCCATCTTGGAGAAACGGTCAACTACGACAAAAATGGAGTCGTGCTTTCGAACCGTGCGTGGCAGTCCGAGTACGAAGTCCATACTAATATCCTCCCAGGGTCTAAGTGGGACCGGCAAGGGCGTATATAGTCCCGTGTTTTGTTTAGTTCCCTTCGCCGTCTGACACATGCGGCAATGTCGAACAACTCTAGCCACGTCCCTCTTTAGACCTGGCCAATAAAATCTATCCTCTACGATAGCTATGGACTTATCCCTGCCAAAATGCCCGGCGGCTCCGCCCGCATGAAGCTCCCAAATCAGATAGTCCCGGTATGAAGTGCTTGGGATGCACATGTGGGAACCCCGGTAAAGGTAACCTTCCCAAATCTGGAAGCCATCGACAGGTTCGGGTGGGTCCCGGGATAAGGCTGCGTATATCTCGCCGAAGTCAGGACATCCAGGATAGTCAAGAATGATCTGCTCAAGTCCGTCCACATGGGCTCTCAGGGTCTGCAAGAGGGTGACCCGCCGACTCAACGCATCAGCGGGCTTGTTCTCAACACCGGCGCGATGTTTGAGAACATAGTGGAAATCCTGAAGGTACTCAACCCACTTCGCATGCTTATGTCCCAACTTCTTCTGTGAGTCTAAGTATCGGAGCGCCTGGTGGTCAGAGTAGAGAACGAACTCCCGGGGAAGGAGGTAGTGTCTCCAGTATCGCAAGGACTGAACGATCGCATAGAACTCTCTATCGTAATTGGAATACTTCTGCTTGGCCTCATTTAACTTTTCGCTGAAGTAGGAGACCGGGTGTCCCTCCTGGCTCAACACACCGCCGATCCCAATTCCAGAAGCATCACACGCAACCTCAAAAGCCTTACCAAAGTCAGGGAGTCGTAAGACGGGTGCTGTGGTCAATTTCTCCTTAATCTCTTCAAACGCTCGAGTGGCTGCAGGGGTCCACTGAAATTCGCCTTTCTTCAAACAGCTAGTGAACGGGGCCATAATTGAGCTAAAGCCACGAACAAATCGCCTATAGAAGGTAGCTAGCCCATGAAAGCTGCGAGCCTCGTGAAGGGTCGTGGGCAGTGGCCACTCACGGATGGACTTAACCTTCTCAGGGTCGACTGACACTCCTGTGGATGACACGATAAACCCCAAGAACTGTACCGACTCGGCGTAGAACGAGCACTTCTTTAGATTCACAAAAAGCTTCTCCTGACGGAGGGTCTCAAAAAGTAGCCTCAAGTGTGCTAGGTGGTCACCATGGGTCTGACTGTAGATCAGAATATCATCAAAATATACAACGAGGAATTTGCCCATGTAAGGCCGTAAGATCTGTGTCATAAACCTCATGAACGTGCTCGGGGCGTTGGACAGCCCAAACGGCATGACCAACCACTCATACAGGCCATCCTTAGTCTTAAAGGCCGTCTTCCACTCATCGCCCTCCCGTACTCGGATCTGGTGGTACCCACTCCGCAGATCGATCTTGGAAAAGAGTTGGGCACCAGACATAGTATCTAATAGGTCATCCAGACGAGGGATAGGGAACCGATACTTCACCGTAATCTTATTGATGGCACGACTATCGATGCACATGCGCCAGCTACCATCCTTCTTAGGAGTAAGAAGGGCGGGAACGGCACAGGGACTCAGGCTCTCCCGAATGAACTGCTTCCGAAGAAGCTCGTCAACCTGCCGCTTGAGCTCGGTGTGCTCATCCGGATTCATACGATAGTGCGGTAGATTTGGGAGAGAAGCTCCCGGGACTAGGTCGATAGCGTGCTGGATATCTCGCAAAGGTGGGAGTTCATCAGGTAACTCCTCCGGCAAGATGTCGGTGAACTCGTCAAGTAGGGTCTGGATCTCAGGGAGAAGATGCGGGGTCACTATCGGACTCTCAGAAGCCATAGTAGCGGCAACAATGTAAAATATCCCGGCATCCCTGCTCTCCCGCAAGAACTCACTACACCGCAGGAGATGTAGCGGTCGCGACGACATGGTGCTCGGGGGGGGGGCTCAATCGGGCCCTTAGATTTCTCCTTGGGTCGGGTTGGGGACAACGTGATCTTCTTGCCTTTATCGAAGAATGTGTAAGTATTCGACCGACCGTAGCTCGTGACATCACGGTCGTATAACCAAGGTCGACCCAATAACACGTGGGCAACGTCCATAGGAATGACGTCACACCACACGTTATCCTCAAATGTAGCAAGCCGAATAGGAATGAGGCACCGCTGCGTCACCTGGATGGCGGTCTTGTCGACCCAAATGACTCGATACGGGTGGGGGTGGGGCTCCGCCTTCACTTGCATACGCTCTAAACCTTTCTGGGCCACAATATTGACACAACTCCCACTATCAATGGCTAGTTTGCAGGGTCCGCCTGCACTAGGAAAATACGTGTAGAAGATAGTGGTACGGCGCCAATCCTCGTCCGTACGGGGGGTATGTAGGAGACGCCGAACTACTCCCATCTCTAGGGATCTCTCAGCCTCACTCTCCCATCCCTCCTCGATCGTAGCTTCGACCTCCTCGGTAACATCCTCGGACCCTTCTAGGCCTAGCTCTTCCTCTCCCTCGACTAGCAGATTTCGTGTGGGGCAATGTGCCGCCACATGTCCTCTGCCGGCGCACCTAAAGCACTGGATACCCCCGGGCCTCTGACCCTCCGTGGCGATGGCCTTGCCCTTCATGTCAGTGGTGATCCGTGGGGGTGGGGTGGTCGTGGTGGTCTGGAAAGGTGTGGGCCTCTTGAATGTCGAGGAATCAGTGCGCGAGGGGAACTGCCTCGTACTTGACGTACGGAGATACTGCTCGTACTCTAAGGCGAGCTGGAATATCTGATCAACCGTCTCGAGGCGATGGGGGATTAACTCTCTCCGGAGCTCTGAGCGAAGGCCAGCCTTAAATCGCGATGCAGTGGCAATGGGCTCTTTTGAAATATCACTCCTAACGACCAACTCATCGAATCGAGCCATGTACTCCGCTACCGAGAGCGTTCCCTGACGTAGGTTCTGCAGCTGATCCAGCAACTGATCACGGTATGAGGCGGGGAGATATTTATCTTTCAGTCTCTCCTTCATCTCATCCCATCGGGAGATGGGATAATAGCCTTCCCGCTCGACAGCTGGCTCATCTTCGCCTACCCTCTCGACAGCTCTCTCCACGCTAATCCAAAATACTTTGGCTTGCCCAACCAACTTCATCTTCGCGAAACGGACACAACGCTCATCTCTCATGTCGTACCAGTCAAAATAGTGATCCATGTCTAGGATCCAATCACTAAAGGCCTTCGGATCCAAGCGGCCGTCGAACGATGGGGCGTCGAGGCGAATCCGACGGGTGATGTCGAAGGCATGGCCACCTCTCCGGGGGTCGGGGTAGTCCCCTGGATAATCATCGTGGTCGTAGTCAAACCTTCGTCGATCTGGCGGGTAATACTCCTCCCGGTGCTGGTCGCGGCGACCAGGTAGAGGCACCCGGTCCCTAAGGTCCGGTTGCGGCTGACGGGGCACACGATAATCCTCACGTGGCGGCGCGTGCCTATCACGTGCTGGCTCAGGGTTTCGCCTTGCCGGTGGGGCTGGGGCCCGGTAGGGAATGTCACGGCGACGGCGGTCCACTGGTGGTTGGCCCACTCTTGGGTGTTGGTCGGGACGTGGTGAAACATCAAGGTCGTCCTCCAAAGGATCGTCACGATGTGTAGGCGTGTCCCTAGTGTTCTCTAAGTGGTCCAGTCGTATGTTTACCTCGGCAAGGTCCTGTCGCACGTCGTTAAACTGGGCGCCTAATGCGTCAAAACGATCTAAGATAAGGCGCTGGAACTCAGCAAACGCGGTGCCCGAATTTGAGCTTCCCGCACGGTCGTCGGTTACTTGTGGTTCAGCCATGCTAGTCCTAAATGTCCTACCACTACGGAGCATGCAAGTGGCCTAACCTGGCTCTGATACCAATTGATGTAGGGTAGGCTATCTATTATGCAACCTAGGTTGACTCTAGTGAGTGGACACGTGGATGCTATGATGAGATGCACAAAACCCGTTAGGCAATTATTTCAAACAATGATTCACAACCACACATAATTAAATTAGGCAACAATGATTCTTTTAGGGCAATTAAGCAAGGCTTTCCTCCAAGCGGAGGGCCAAATTAAGCGCGCTGCGAATAGTTCCTTCCTGCAATCAACACTTTCACGGGCAAAATTCCACAACAAAATATTTTATGCAAGCACAAACTATCTCAAACAATAATCAAAACTGAGAACTAGAAATCCATACAACAAACAACTCACAAACATAAGGGATGTCCGAGGCGGGAGAGATCCGGCGGTTTCGGGACTAGATCCGGGTTGGTGAATCGAAACGGTGGTTGTCCACGGTGGAAGATGGGTGCGGAGGGTTGGAAACGGGTAGATCCGGTAATATTATGACGGATCCGGGTTACGGAGGGGAAATATGTAAGTGGAGGGTAGATCGGTGAAGGGTAGCGCTAGATCAAAGTAGATCTAGGGTTTTCGGGGCGGTTGGAAGTGGATCCACGAAGGGGAGAAGAAATGAGGGGGCGGGTGAACAGTAACGGCGGGATGAACAGTACCAGCGGATGAACAGTGCGCATGAACAGTTCCGGCGGTGAACAGTACGGGTGAACAGTAATTCCTGGGTTTCTGGACAGCGGTAGGGTTGGGATTTGGGGGCTATAGGGGTTGCGGATGGGGGTTTCGGAGGGGGAAAAAGAAGGTTATGGATGGGTAGTACCTTGGGGATGAAGTTCCACCGCTAGGAGTCAACACCTAGGGCTCCACGGCGTCGGCACCGTGGCGTGATCGCGGAGGTCCGGGAATCTCTTCTCCAAAACCAGCAATGAGTCTCTCCAAGCCTCTAACACTCCTATTTATAATATTCTAACATTAGGGCAACCCGGATTCGACGGCTATGATTGGCCGACGAGTCCTCGTGCCAAACATAAGCAAATGAAAGTAAAAATAACAAAGTTATATATCAAAAAGATTCGCGGCACGCATCCGGACGCATCCGCGGGGTCGGATCGTCCCTCCGCTCAAGTCTTCCGGCGAGAATATACGAAAGTGGGCCCCGCCTTGTTACGGGCCGATGGTCCCCCATCACCGCCCCTCCTCTTAACATTCATTAGCAGGCCGCCACTCCACTTAACATTCATTAGCTGACCACCCCATCCCCTTCACATTTCCTAGCCGGTCACCACCACATCCACTCCATGCCTCCTAGACGGCCACCCATCCGCCACCTTTCTTGACCGGCCCCCTTCCTCCCTACCTACACTAGCTAACCACCACCACCACTACCTCAAACTCCCTCCAAAACCCTCCACCATTTCCTCCCAATTCAATCCACGTTAGTTTTCCAGCAATCACTAGAAAACACATCCAACCACCTCCGTCAAGCCTCCTGAAAGGGTGAACAGTTATGACTTATATCTCTGAGAATTCTTTAGGGGGGGGGGGGGAGGGCGTGAAAAAATATTTAAAGATATTTGCTAAAATTATTCACCAGAATCAAATAATCTCAGATTGACATCCATAGAATCACAGCCAGAGAATAATCACTGAAAAAGTAAAAACATAGAAGTAACACAACAAAGCAAAACACATCACAGAAGATACCAAAAATATAGTGGTTCTCCAAAATCTAGGTACATGCACTCTTCTATGACTTCAGTAAGAATACACTATTACAGTGCCCGAGTTTTTTGATAAGGAGACTCTCAGAACCAGAGATTGAATCTTTAGATAAGGAGACTCTCAGAACCAACTAGATCTTTTGATAAGGAGAACTTGAACCACACAGTTAGATCTTTTGATAAGGAGATCTTGAAGTAGACTTAATCATTTAAAGAGAGATTCTCAAAACTCTTTACTCAATTATAAAAAGAGAAAAAGTAAGAGAGAAGAAGAGGAATAGTGATAAGAACTACTAGGGGAGAGAGGAAAACTAGAGAGAAAGAGGGAAGGGAGGCTAGGTGGTGGAGACCAACCTAGGTCAGGTCGACGAAAAATGCCCGCCGTCGCATTTTCAGTTTATGTTTTATTGCATTTTAATTTTGCAAGTTTTATGTTGTCAATTTTAGTTCGTCGCACGCCTGCGCGCGTAGCCTTGAAGTTATTTTCATTATATATATATATATATCTTAAAGAGGATAAAAATATATATATATATATATATATATATATATATATATAGAGAGAGAGAGAGAGAGAGAATGATTAAACTGTGTGTGTGTGCAAAAAGTCAAGATAAGCTGCCAGGTTCAACCTTCCCGAAGTCAAACTGCTCATCTTTCCGGTTCAGAGTTTTGCTAATGAATAGCCGGTCCAGGCTTGTCTCCGGTTCAGGATAAAATGAGAAGGCTGCTTCCAATTCTCCTCCAGCCCTGTTCATCTTCCCGGCTCGGGAAAATCCCGCAGGAATAGGGCGTGGTCAGTCGCACCCTCCACGAAATGGCGCGTCTCCCCCACGATCCAGCCGCGTGTTCTCTTCCACGAGATCAGCGCTGCTCCAAGAGGAGCCCCAACCGCTACCCACGATGGCCGATCAAGCCACGACAGGAGCTCCAACCGACGGCCCACGTCCTGCTCCGCCAAGCCCGCTCCGCCAAGCTTCTGCCATGGCCGCCCAATCCTGGAACCGCCATGTTCGGTCTTGTGTAGGTTTTATTTTTTTTTTTTTTTTTTCCCCTGTTCAAAACCCTATAAATAGGGATCCTGTAATCGTTTTTTGGGGTTGTTGAAAAATGTGTTGAAGAATGAAATATTGAAATCGATTGTGTGCTTGCCGGATTTTTTTCCGATAGAGTTGCTGTGTGCTTCCCGATAGAACTAGGCGTGATTAAAACTCCGTGTGGGAGTTGTAGGTGTTAGGTGTTAGTGAGCTTGCTGTTTTCCTGTGTGAAAGTGCTGGCCTTTGATTTCCTGTAGGAGTTTAGTTCGGCTGTTCCTGTAAGAAGAAGGTGAACAGTGAAAATTTAGGCAATAGTTGTTGTTGTCGATTATAGATGATGATTAATGTTAGTGAATGATGAGTTTTCCCGGGTATCCTGTAATCAGATGAGAGTTTTTTCAAGAATGCAATTTGTTATTGTTGTTGACTCCCGTTAAAGGGCTGCTATTGTTGATTTCTTCTGCCGTCAAGGGATAGAGCCGATGAACAGTAATTTTTAATATTACTGTATAGTAGTCCGATTACAGTAGGAGATTTAGGGTTGATAATAGACCTTAGTGTGTGAGATTTCGTGAAGCCACCGCAAGTGTTAGAAATTTCGTGGAGCCACCTTAAGTGTTTGAGAATTCGTGGAACCACCTCTAGTGTGAGGAGCGAGTGAATTTTAGGTTTGTTAGATTTGTGGCTTCCTTACTTTGTTGAGTGATTCCGTGAAACCACCTCGTGTGAGGAAGTGACTTAATTCCTTGGTGCCCGTGTGCGATAGCGGCCAACCTCGGAGCGGAGATCGAAGGTGACGAGAAATTTCTCGCGTGATCGCCCTCGACTTCGAATACGGAAGACGCCTCTTCCGTGGGTAATTGTTTCTTTCTTTTTCTTTGTGTGCGCCTCAATATTTTCTCGTAGGATAATAGACTATTTGCCGGGTTTTCGCCTGAGTTTCGTCAGCAAACGCTACGTCGAAAACTCCAAACGGAAACGTATTTGGAGTTCACGATTTCCGTTGTGCTACGACAAAAGGGAACGGAACGAAAGTTGCGAGCTTCCTTCCCGGATCTAAAACTGAACCATTTTTTAAGAAATTTCATTTTCTAACAACATAGTGATTTCGTGCCTACAAAATTATGTTGTTTAATTTCACAACTCCGTGCAACGCCTGCTCATTTTTTTTTAAAAAAACTAAAAAAGTCATATTTCGTTGCATGCATTTAGGGTTTCCTATAAATATAGCCGACAGGTGCGTAAACCCTACGCACCGTCCTGCATCACTAGGGTTAGAGGAAGAGGAAGAAAATACCTTAGGGTTGAGTTGCATGCCTCCAATAGAAGACCTCCCCGGGTATAAATACCCGGGCCAGGGAGGGAGCTGGCCCGCCCCTCCACATAGGGCTGAACCGGTTGGTTCAGCCCTTGGTCGGCCGGTTCTACTGAGTGGGGGCTGAACCAGATGGTTCAGCCCCTTTGCTGCTCGTCGTCTCCTTGCGCCTGCGAGCATAATAACGCCCCGAGAAACGGTCCACGGTCGGGAGCGTAACAAATAGTCTTCTAGGTTGAGTCCTCTTTCAACAAATATTTGAGACCTCTTCAGGCACCAAATGTTCTGAATCTTCTTTATAGATGAATTCTTACTGAGAAGAAGGTGCATGAATTATAAGATCTATGATCCACTATCTTTCAGATTGTTCTCTGTATGTCTTGTTGTAGCAGTGAAGAATAAGAGAAGAACTGCAGTCGACAATCTGATTCATCAATTCTATATTCTCTGTTGTATTCTTTCTGTGTGTATTCTGTATTTTATTTTCTGTGTGATTGATGTCTCTCCTTTTGTTTGAATTCTTGGTATATGAATCTCTGTATCGTTTTGAATTGCTTCTTCAAGAAAATTATCTTCAGAAGGAATACGATAATATTTTTCTATCTTTGTCTTCAATAATCCCGTCGAACTCTTCAAATTTCTTTCATAGATGATTCAAAGATTCTGTTGATAATCTCTTTACTTATATCAGATCTGTATGATTCAAATAGCTTTTATAGTTATTGTCTTTTAATAAATCTGAATGAAAGCCTCTAAAATTTCCATTCTGGATATATGTCGATGTTACTTCGAGTTCTGGTAGAAGGTGCGTCAAAATTTGATTCAAAATGAGACTCTGTCGACTTTACTAAATAGTTGACGTTTTGTCGATATCTTATCGACGCATACGTCGATTTCTGCCTTGGAGAGACGTCGACTTTACTTGAGAAGGTGCATCTACAGCCAATCGGAGTCATGTCGACTTCCAGTAAACATTGCGTCGACTTCTAGTCAACACATTTTTGTCTTGGTTGGTTTCCTTTTCCTTTTCAGTTTGCCTTTCTCATGACCTTAACTTGACTGACTTCCTAGGACTTCTATGACCACTTTTCCCTCTCAATACAATATGAGTAATTATTCTAGTATGTAAAATCACTTACAAATAATTTTTTAAGTTAAATCACAGAGTTTTTCCCAACAATCTCTCCCTATTTAGCTTAACAAATTTTACAAGACTTTATTGTGATTTTAAACATAAAAATAAGAAATAAAATGAGAATAGTTTTAAAGAGACATGATAATATGCAATATAATGTCATGTTCCAAAACTATTAATTTACAATTTGCTGTAGAATTTTGTTCAAAAACAACAAACTATTTTTTGGAAGAAAGAAATTGACTAAAGACAATGTATACCTTCTTGGAGATCTTTTCAACATACTCAAAATGTGCTGATCTTGCTGTTTCTATATTCTTTTGGATTTTATGATAAATTTTGAACACCTTCAGAATCTCTTCAACATTATGAGATGTTGCATTTACTGTAAAGTCAAGACTCCGAATTTTTGCTGAAAGCTCATTTATCAGTTCAAGCATATTCTCGAGTGATTAAGGCCTTTGTGGTTCTTTAGCTGCTGGTTCATTGGCACTGAGCGTTTCAAAGCTAATCAGTGTTTTACCATCAAGTTGATAAGGAATATACTTATCCTGACTGAAACCAAACCTTCTTTTCTGAATTTGACCTACGTGTTCAATGACCTGCGTTTGAGGATGTTTCTCTGTATTGCCTTTGTGGTCAAAGATTACATCTGGTATTTGGACCAGTTTTTTCTTAATGACATCTTCCTTGTCCTTTCCTTTCATGAGGTGATCAAGAAAGATTTTTTTTTTTGTCTGCAAGTTCCTTTTGAGATGCTTCATATTTTGCTCTGTTTCTTTCTCCAATTTCGTCAAGCACATTTTCTAGATCAGGATCCTTGTAATCTTCCATTGTAGTTTTTGAAAGGTTGACTTTAGGGTATCAATTCTTATACAATCTATCCTTTTATTGTTTCCTTTGAGCTTTAGTGTACTGTTTTCATTTTGGCATACTTTGTAACTGATCTTACTGAAGAGAGCAGTTCTGGGACACATGCCTTGGAGATTCATCCCACATCCTGGGTCCTTGCATTCTCCTTTGAAGTTCTTATTCATCTAACTTGAGCTCTCCCCGGCTGGCAGACTCCCCCCAAGAAGTAGGGGTCATTAGTCCAGTTTCTGGCTCAGACACAACTAAGAGTAGATTGGACTCAATAGATGGCTCCCCCTCTGATTCATAAGGAGAGTGAGGAACAACCATGTAGACAGTATCCGTTAGTTTCTCTAGCTCTGGGATATGGTCATCATTGAGAACAATAATTTCTTCCTCTGGTATTTGCCCATCAGCACCTTCAATATTCTTCTCTGACATATTATTAGCAACAACTTCAACTGTCTGTGGAGTGACCACATCAACATCCTGGGGACAATCCCTTGGACTTACTTGACTCTCACCCTTCTTCAGATACTTGAAGAAGGATGAAAAGGCCTCGTCAGGAACATGAGATTGAGTAATTTTATGTTCAAGTTCTTTCAGAGATCCTAATAAGTCGTCAAGTCGATCTTGTAAAGTAGCAACTTTGTTGAAACAATCATCTGAAAAGGTGATGAAACTGGAGAAGTCTGCGGCCACTTTTGTCAAAACTTTGTTAAGAGCCTCAAGAATTTCTGATTCAGATGGCATGTGTGCTATAGATATACCTGCAAAATCACTAAACAAGCATGAGAGGATGAAGACATGAAAGAAGAGAGTGGAGAAGATGAAGAGTTTGAAAGAGTAATAAATATAATAGAGGTCTGGTATAAATAGACGATACATCCAATGTTGTAGATGTCGGCCGACATGTCCGACATGTCGGTCGACATTAAGGTTTTGGGGATAAAACGCCACGACATCGATATTTTAAGCAAAACTGTCGTTTTTGAAAATATGACCCGATATATCCGTGCGGACTAAGAGCTCTTGTCTGCCTTTTTTGAATTCGCCACTCGGGAATTCACACAAAAGAGAACAAAGAATTCTCAACGAGAAAAGTGCTCTCGAGAAGACAAACTCACTCAAGGAAGTAGGGTTAGGGTATGTAAAGGCGTAACAACTAACAACTATAGAGAAAGTACCATCTATCTATAGCTATAGATAAAGAAAGTACCAATATGATGACAAACCATGAAGTGAGAAGAGAAATCCAAAGCAAAGAAAGATGCTAAAGATTCATAAGCAGGAAGGTCTTTCAATGAAAAGTAGTCGATTGACGGCCAAGGTAGGCCAGGAGGGATGAGAATTGCTTGATGGCATATCACTGCTAAGATCGAGGAATGCAACTGCGGGTACTTGTGAAGAAATGATCAAAAGAGCGGTATTTGCCAGAGAATTGGGAGTTCCTATCGTAATGCATGACTACTAGGAAAGAAAGAGAATAAGGTTTCTATCATTCCAAGTACCACTGTCCAATCAGTGAGTCAAGCCTGTCTGCCCTTACAAAGTCAATGAAAATGAAGTCAAATATCCAGAGATTGAAAAGGTTTGCCTCGCTCTAGTATGAGCAACTTAGCGACTAAAGTAGTACGTGCTTTACAACACAATTCTCCTCATCTCTAAGCAAGATCTACCCAAATATCTGTGCCTAGTTCAAGGCGAAAAGT
Source organism: Platanthera guangdongensis (assembly GCA_039583875.1). Classification (NCBI taxonomy): domain Eukaryota; kingdom Viridiplantae; phylum Streptophyta; class Magnoliopsida; order Asparagales; family Orchidaceae; genus Platanthera; species Platanthera guangdongensis. The sequence goes on along the minus strand of CM077156.1, from coordinate 96,707,333 downwards.
GAGGTAGGTTAGGAAGTGAGTCAAAAGCACTTTCATTGAGTTCCAATCTCGAAGTGTCTCACTACCAAGGATATTTAAGATTTTTTGCTCATGAGTTTTTTTAATGCTTCAATGTTGGGATTAGTTACTAGTTCCAACTCGGTGCAAATTTATATTTTTTGGGAACTCGTGGGAATGTGTTCAGGGTTTAGGGAATTGAATCACTACTTAAGAAAAAGAAAGCAGAGATTTTAGTACGCCCTTTCACTTCAACTTCCAGTCTAGATGACTAAAGTGGTCCGTTGATCTGGGGCGTGCACAAGGAAAGTCTATTTACGAGATTGACCGACCAAAAGCACTTGCGGGAATCCCAATGAGATAGCAGCAACAACCAAGCCCTCAAGAAAGCTTCAATCCTTGCTCTTTGTATAGACCCTATTAAGGTTTCCCGAATCAGTCACCCGGGGCCCCGGTCACCGGCTTTCTGCCGCCAGTGCCTTCTTGTGGGTACTAGTGAGCAAGCATTTTTTCTATTGTTCAGCCTTCAGTCCTCATATCCGCCCTTCCAATACCTGATGTAAATCAGCCTGGTACACGCCTTTAGGGCCCACCTCACACTATGAGCAGTCACCCAAAAAAGAATTCCGACCCCTACCACTGGTGCACAAACATGCGAGCACATTAGCGAAAGAACGAAGACTCTGACACCCAATTCCATAGAAAGTTTCATTCTCAGACGAGTGCTTCCTGCCCTAGCTTTGAACCCGAATGGTCTTGAGAAGTGTTTCCTTGTTTGGATCTTCTGGCTCTAAGCAGTCCAAAGTTCGCAAATCTTGTACCGAAACTTCAAGAAATTTCTGTTGGCAAAGCCAATTATTCCATCTTCGGGCATTCTCAGACGCTAGCCTTTACCGCAACGCGCTAGCTCTATCAACGAACGTCGAGACATCATGCTACCGCCGGGCGATAGCTCTGTACCGTACCGAGATAGCTCGAAAAAGTGGAAAAATATTTTATTTGAATATTTTTCCAAATCTGTTGGGCAGGTGTCACACCCACGTGCATCGACCTACCGCCAGGCGCTAGCTCTACCGCTGGCGGTAGCTTATTTTTTCAAGACGTATAAAAGCGCGCCTCTTTTCCTTGAGACAAAGAGAGACATATTCTGATTTTAGGGTTCGTGTGCCGTCTCAGAGCACCGTTCTACCGTCTCCGTCGAAGGAAGAGAAAGCTACCTCCCTCCCGTTCACACATGTTCCTGATTCTTGGATTGGATGTGGAATTGATGCAATTCCGCCGCTAAAATAAATGTTTCCGGTACTGATTTGGACTTTTAGAGGGACTTGCTGTGGTTGGGGAAGCTGGGGGGGGGGGGTTGCAAAGAGAGTGTTAGATTAGTTTGTATGGTGTCTGGAATTAAGTGTGGTTCTTGGCTTGTTGGTTCAGGAGCCCAGACCAGTGCTGGACCTTACTAGAGTGCGGCTGGCAGCAGGCTCACAGAGCAGGGAGGGGGTGTGTGCAGTCGGAAGGATTAATAAACAAGGTACTGGAAGTGTCGTCCAGGGCATGGAAAGAAGTGGGCGTTTGCGCTGGGGCTGGAACGAAGGAAAACAGCCAATTACCTCCTCGGTAATGGGCAGTTACAGTAGTTACGGATGATTTTCAGTGGTGTTACTTGGTAGTTACAAGAAGTTATAGGTAACTTGGGTGATTGACGAGGGAAAGTGGTATCGTGGCTGGCTGGCTGGCCCCTTTGGGGGTGTTTTTTGGCGGATGGAAGGAGGGGAAAGTATGGGAATGGCCAGCCAAATGGGAGAGGAAGTGGTATATGCTTCGACATCTAGATTTCACGGCTTCGGCACTGTAGAAAGATCGCGAGAACTTGAAAATTCTGTCCAAATCCTGCCATGTCCAAAAACTGCATCTAAAATCCTATTTATAGGCTAGGAGCTTACTACGAACGATTATGATTTACCGATACAAAACATACATAGAATATGCCTAAATAAAAAAAATATAAAAATACACAAATATGCATAAAATATCCCATTGTCCTTTTGAATGCTAGCACATGCTCGAACCGTCCACACAATGATCCTAACTCCGCCTCATGCATATGTTAACTCATGCGGGCTCTGGTAAGTGTCCATCCGCCCTCGATCCGTTATCCCCATCACATTTTCCATTATTTCCTCCAAGCATAGGTAATTACCCAGGTTATTCGTTAGATAAGTTTCATAACCATTTAAATCATACCCATGAGGAAAAATTTTGGGCATAGATGTTTGAAATATGTTTAAATAATTTGGTTCTATTAATACTGTATTCTCTTGCAAACCAATTTATTTCCATATTTTCTTCTATTTATTCTCTTGAATAATAAATGCATGCTATGGTATTTAATACGTCCATTGAAATGTGGATCAAAATTCAGCAGTGTCCCAAGCATGCTCTAAAATAAAATTTCTAAGCAATTTATAAAATAAAATAGTTGATTTAATACATCCAACCAAATAGTTGATTTAATCAATTTCACCATCTTCTAAAACAAAATTTCTAAGCAACCAAATGAGTCCCAAGCATGTTTCACTTTCCACTGTTCTGTCACTATATTTTAAGTGCTATTCCTTGGCATATCACCTAATTTTGCCCCTCCCCCAGCACACACACACACACTGATCCGTTATATCATGAGTATAGTTTTTGAAAGTTTTGACATGCATGTTTCACTTTTCTATTGGAAGCTTTTTTACTTCATCACTCTGATTCAACTATTCTCTTTTGCTCATTAAATTATAGATCTAATCAATTTGGCGGGCACCTTTTTAGGCTTCCGGTCTCTTTTTTCGCGGTCAACGCATATGGTTAGCTGCTATTCAAGACCTGATGTCAAAGGGAATGCGAAATGCTAAGCAGGTTTATTTTACGGCTTTTTTGATGCATTTGTTCCACTCTTTCTGCTTGGACACTATTTATGTGTGTTTGTAGGCACTTCTTACCGGTTGTTCGGCGGGTGGTCTCGCGGCCATACAACATTGTGACGAATTTCATGCATTATTTCCAGGAAGCATAAAAATCAAGTGCCTTGCTGATGCTGGAATGTTTCTTGATGCGTATGTCTGCTAGATCTTTCATGCTTGGATGCTTTTTTTTTTTTCATATATTTTGACTCATTGTTTGTGGTTAATCTATGCACTACAGTTTTGATGTGGCTGGTCAACGCACTCTAAGATCATTTTTTAGCGGTGTAGTCAGCCTACAGGTACTTATTGCAGTTTGCAATCCTTCAATTACGTGCTTTGAAACCTCATAGTTATGTGTTTCAAGGAATTGATCAGTAAAATAGAATCATTTTTTAACTGCAACAATGACTTGCCCAGATTGTTTCTTCTCATTATTTTTTAGTTACCTCGTTTGTTTTTTAAAAATTATATTCTCTTAAATAAAAAATGATTGGATAAACAGGGGGTGTCAGTAAACTTGCCAAAGAGCTGTACTTCACGCATGAATCCATTTTTGGTAAGTTTTCCATCTCCAAGGAATGAGTTCTTAAGCAATGCTTGATAGGAATTTGTTTGGTGATATCTTTCTTTTTTCAGTGCTTCTTTCCACAGAATGTCCTGTCCTCTGTTCAGACCCCACTTTTTCTTTTGAATTCTGCATATGATGTATGGCAGGTATAAAGCAACCTATGTAGAAGTAGTGTAATGCATTGTATTGGAAATTCCTTTTATTTCTCTTTTAAATTCAAGAAATACAAATCGCAAGATATTTTCATTTAGTTTCTTGTTGTTGAGCCCCCCATACCTGAGTAAGATGCTATCCTGAATAATTACATGATGGTGATAGCCTGAAATGTTGCCACTCTTTACTTTTTATTCCTGGGTTTCAGCTTCAGGGAAGTCTGGCTACCAAAGCTGCTGATCCTCATGGCTATTGGATGGAATGTAAGATGAATAATGCAAAGTGCAACACAGATCAAATCCAATTTTTACAAGGTATCAATTTTCTGTCCCCCTTTCTACGCTGCAATGTTTATTTTTTACATTACTGTAGTAGCACTTCAACTTTTTCCCTATTGCAGGCTTTAGGAATCAAATTCTTAATTGTGTAAAGAAATTCTCCTTATCAAGCAAAACCGGATTATTTATTAATTCTTGTTTCGCCCATTGCCAAAGTGAGAGACAGGATACCTGGTTCGAAAACAACTCCCCATCTATTAGGAACAAGGTGTGATTTTTATTGAATTTCTCATTTACATGGATACTACTGATCTATTTTACTGGTAGCCTGATACTATCGTTTTTCTTGTCCACATCTCTTCCATTGTTATTGAAATCCTTTCAAGGATATATTTGGTTTATATCTATTTGATGAAAGTTGTTAGCAAGTTAAAACATTACACAAATTCTTTTCATCTGCTCCCCCATCTAACATCCATACCTAGTTTAACATCAATTCATAAGTTTGATAGACACTTCTGATGTGAAGTAAACTAAGCAACAATACAAATATCGGTACATAGCAGGTAGTATCTAAAGTTCGCAGCAGAAAATTTAGAAATTGAAGTTAAGGTTAAAGAAATACCTCAAAATCTGATTCATAGAGCAAACTAGAAATGAAATGAGCAAATAGTCTGAAATACTGAAATCTTAAAAAAAGTCTTATATATGAGTTCATAATTAAATGATACAACAATTTGAAGGAATGAGAAACTCAAGGTAAAAATCCTCGGAAGCTTATACTCAGTGTTATCGCCCGACCTGTAACCCCTGAAAAGAAATGTCTGAAGACGTGGTCAGCCCAACTGGCAACAACAACAACAACACTCAAGACTTTATCCCACTATAGTGGGGTCGGCTATATGGATCCTTTGTCGCCATTGTGCCCTATCTTTTGTCATAATCTCACTAATGCCTAAGTACATCATGTCTTTCTTTATAGTTTCATTCCAAGTCTTTATTGGTCTACCCCTCCCTCGTCTAACATGCATAGTGACTAGATTCTCACAACGCCTAATAGGTGCCTCTAATGGTCTCCTTTGTACGTGTCCAAACCATCTTAGATGAGCTTCTCACATCTTCTCTGAAATTGGTGCTCCTGTCTTATCCCTGATACTTTCATTCATAATTTTATCCAATCCCGTGTGTCCACACATCCACCTAAGCATTCTCATCTCCGCAACTCCCATTTTTTGCTCATGTACATAATTCACTGCCCAACGCTGAGAACCATAGAGTATCGCGGGTCTAATTGCAGTATGGTAAAACTTGCCCTTAGGTTTTAGTGGTACTTTACGATCACATAAGATCCCTAACGCGCCTCTCCACTTCAACCAACCTGCTTGGATTCTATGTGTCACATCTTTATCAATACCTCCATCTTTTTGAACTATCGATCCAAGATATTTAAAACACTCACTACGGGAAATATCTTGATCACCCAACTTAATAACGAAGTCATCTGTCCTTCTTATACTGCTAAATTTTAAGCTCCATATACTTCGTATTTGCCCTGTTCAACCTAAAACCCTTCTTTTCTAAAGTATCTCGCTAAGATTCAAGTTTTGCGTTTACACCCTCGCGCGTCTCATCAAGTAAAATGATATCATCCGCAAACAATAAACACCAAGGTATTGCTTGTTGGATATGTTTGTTGAGCTTATCTAAGATAAGGGTAAAGAGATAAGGGCTTAAAACTGAACATTGATGTAATCCAACAGTGATAGTGAATTTTTGTGTTAATCCTCCAGATGTCCTCACCCTTGTCACTGAATTTGTATACGTATATTTAATTATGTAAATATATTTAATTACTTTTCCTTCTTCTTTTCTTAGTCCCACATCTTGTATAGGATTTCTTCACTCCTTTTACCTCCTATATATTTGTTTTCTCTTTTTGTATTTTGATACACAAGTAATACATACAAGGTTTGAGCTCTTTCTACATTTTATCAGAGAGAATCAGTCTCTCCTTGCGGCTAGCCATCTGCTAACCGTCCGACCTCCTTCTCTCGCGCAGGGCGCGACCTGTTTTTTTTACCGCCTGCGGGTTCCCGGGCGGATAACCCCCCTTTTTAGCCGCGGCTTCCCGCGCGGTTAGCCTCTTTTCTAGCCGCTCCTCCCTCCTCTCTCTCGTGGCTTCCACCTCTTCCCTCCCTCTCGCTCTCTTTTTATAGCTCTCCACCCTCTGTCAGGTGGGCCCAGCCTTCTCTCGCTAGTCGCTCTGTCTTCCCGCGCTAGCCGCTGCCCGGTCTTGCCGCTCGAGTTCTACTCGCGGCCTATTCTTCTCGCAGCTTCTCGTCGCTGTCTTCCCTCGCGGTCTCTCCTTCACCGTTGCGTCCTCTCTTTTTTTGTTCGAGCCGACTTCTCTTGTCGCTCCTTCTCCGCCCGCTAGTGTGCTCACTGTGATCGTGCTGTTTGTTTCTCCGCACTCAGGTCGCGGCCTCCCTTTCTTTCTCTTGCTCTCCGCTGCTCTTGTCGCTTTGACTACCCGCTGCGGCCTCTCGTGTAACTGCGCGGGCTTGTCGTGCAAGAGTGCTCTCCCTCCACGACCTCTTCAACCCGCGGCGATCTCCTCAACCCGCGGCGGTCTCTTCAACCCGCGGTGTTCTCTTCAACCCGTGACGGCCTCTTCAACCCGCAGTGCCCTTTCCTGCTCCTTGCGGCCTCTCCGGTCTCTATGAGCTCCTCTGTTGACTCCATCGGCCAGGCGGCTAACCCCTCTGCAGACCGTCCGGCTCCTCCCCCTGACCTCCGCGATGAGCTGCGGATCACCACTATTTCCTTGTTTGGGAAGAAGAATTTCATCCCATGGGTGCACTCGGTTCGCCGAGTTCTTTAGGCCAAGGGCCTTGTGCTTTATCTCACTCAGGGACCTCCTCCTCTCCGGTATCTTATAAGAATTCTCTTCTCCTAGAATTCCTCAACAGAATGAAGTGACTGAGAGAAAGAATAGAATCCTAATTGAGGCTAGTTGGACAATGCTAAGTGACACTTCATTGCTTGAATATTTTTGGGCTGAAGTAGTTAACACAACTTGTCATGTATTAAATAAAGCCTCTATCTCCAACGATATAAAAAGATTCTCTATGAACTGATGAAAGACACAAAATCAACTTTATCCTATTTTAGAATCTTTGGGAGCAAGTGCTATATCCTGAATAATATGAAATCTTATTTAATTAAGTTTGTTGAGAAAAACTATGAGGGTTTCTTTATTGGATACAACAACCATAGTAGGGCATATAGAGTGTTTAGCAAAAACACCAAAGCTGTAGAAGAGTTAATCCATGTTGTGTTTGATGAGACTAGCCTGATACACATGGGTGACCTAATTCTTCTAATGCTGCAGGTTCAAAATTAAAGATGAAGGAGTTAACAATTGATGATAAAACTAAAGTTAACAAGTCTATCTTACTAGATCTGATTGATGAGGAAGAGAATCAGTCACCAGAAGAAGTACAAGTGTACAACTGTAAAAGAATCTGTAAAAGAAATTCAACAGGCTTAAATTAAAGCTATGGATACTTCAAGAAGGCTACCAACTGCCAGCAGATATCTGAAAGATCACCCAAGCAATCTAATTATTTGAGATGCAAGTCATTGTATCAGAATCAGTAGTAGAGTGCATAATGAAGCTATTTTCCTGAGCTTCTTATCTGAAATAGAACCCACGAATTTTGGGAATCAAATGAAGACCCCTTTTAGATCATAGATATGCAAGAAGAATTAAAGCAGTTCAAGAGATGTAGAGTATAAAAACTGATTCCTAGATCCCAAGGACAAATGTGATTGGAACCAAATGGGTCTTTAGGAATAAAATGGATGAAAATAGTGTAATCATCAAGAACAAAGCTAGACTGGTTGCAAAAATATACAATCAAGAAAAAAAGATTGATTTTGATTAAATCTTTGCATCTGTAGCCAGACTTGAAGCAATCAGACTATTCCTTACATATCCAGCTCATAAGAGATTCAGAGTCTACCAAATAGATGGAAATTATGCATTTCTTAATGATGATCTGAATGAAGAAATCTATGTAGAGCAACTCTCAGGTATTATCAATCCATCCTTCCCTGAACATGTTTATTTTTAAGGAAAACATTATTTGGGTTGAAACAAACATCTATAGCTTGGTTTGATACCCTGTATAGTTTTTTTATTGAAAATAAATTTTCAAGTGGGAAGATAGAAAAAACATTATTCTTAAGATAAATTAAGAGCAAAATATTACTAGTTCAAATATATGTTGATGATATTATATTTGACTCTGCAGATGATAATTTTTGCAAAAAATTTGCTAACTTGATGCAAGAAAATTTTTAGATGAGTAGCATGAGATAGCTAAAGTACTTCTTAGGACTTCAAGTGAAATAATCTGAAGATGAAATTTTCATCTCCTGAACCAAGTTCAATAAGAAGTTGATAAATAAGTTTGGAATGGAGAGTACCTCCACAATATGGATTCCCATGGGGTCAAATGTATCTCTGGAGAAGAATGAGAAAACGAAACCTTTTGATGAAATCATGTACATATGTATTATTGACACTCTGCTCTACTTGACTGCTAGTAGGCCAGATTTAATGAATACAATATGTCTGTGCTATGTATCAGGTGAACCCTTAAGTATCTCACTATTCCTCTGCAAAGAGGATCTTAAGATACCTTAAAGGCACATCTAATCTTGACCTTTGGTACCTTAGGAGTAATGATTTTGAACTGACTGAGTACTCAAATGCAGATTATGCATAATACAAAGACGATAAAAACCGCTTCAGACACATGCCAATTCTTGAGCACGAGACTAATCTTATGAAGCAACAAGAAATAAACCAGTGTATCCATTTCAATTGCTGATTCAGAATATATATCAGTTGGATGCTGTTATGCACAACTATTTTGGATACAACATCAGCTGCAAGATTACAATATCAAGATAAGCAAATAAGCAATATACTGTGACTCATCAAGTGGAAATTCAATTGCTAAGAACCCTGTATAACACAACAAGACTAAGCATATTGAAATCAAATACCATTTCATCAGCGAGCATGATGAAAAGAAAGATATATGTCTTGAGTATGTTCTCACTAGCAGATAAATGCCAGATATCTTTACAAAGCCTCTTGATGAAGCAAAATTTAATTTCTTTAAATTTGAGCTTGACATGCTAAATCTAGAATAAGTGTATGAATGTTCACATGTTTTCAATATTATTACATCATACTTAGATGCTCATATTTATGAAGAATTGTGTATGTGAATGTTAACAATATACTTTCTTGAAGTCAATATGAAACTGCAGGAAAATTTCCAAGTATTATCTCTGACGACGATCATTCAAAACGACATAAAGGTCATGTTAATGGATTGTCAAAACGACGTAAAGGTCTTGTCAATGGATTGTCAAAACGACATACAATCTATACCGTTACGACGTACTTGCGACACACAATTTTTAGCACATATTGGATCCTTCATCACATCCGTTAAATCTTGAATCAATTTCCTAAGTTCACGCACCCAGGTATGCGCCTCTTGACATTTCAAAATAGGATATATAAATAGATCAAATGTTTAAAACTAGGGTACAATCTACATTTGCCCTAAGTCGTCACAACGATGAGTTCATCTTTCTCGAGCGCACACGACGATAAATTTCTGAATTCTCTTTGCTCTCTGAACAATGGCCCCCAAGAAAGGTGAAGATTCTTTCAATATTGGTTGTGAACTTGTAGGGTGAAAGATATGGTACCTAAACACCTAGAGAGGGGGGGGGGGGTGAATAGGTGACCTAATCCTTTTCTAAATTCTTTGTTGGCAGTCAACAGTTTATAACACAGATTTCTGAATAAGTAATCACAGCACACAGCAATTCTCAACACAGTACAATCACAGCACAGAATACACAAGATTTTATAGTGGTTCCCCAATCTTTGGGTACATCCACTTTCCCCCTTCGCCTATCTAGCAGTGTACTAGATTCGGCCAAACTTCTCCACTAACTCAGAACCAAACTAGGTTCCTACCTCAGGCCCAAAGCCTTACACTCAGCCAAAAGGCCTACACTCAGCCACCCAGGCCTACACTCAGCCAATTAAAGGCCTACACTCAGAGTTCTTCAACTCCTACACTCAGGCACCAAGCCCTACCCTCAGCCTTTATAAAATAGGCTTACAATCACTCAGATCCAATGGATCTTACAAGTTTAAAATAGAAATTACAAATGCTAACTCTACAACTCAGAAAGGATGAGAGGAGTTGAGAGTTTCTTGAGGAGTTCTTGGAAGAACTCAGCTTGATCCAAACTGACTTAGCTTTCTTCAAAGCTTCTTGAGTAGAACTGAATTAGTCTGAATCTTCTGCAGTTGATCCTTGATCTCTGCTTCTTGAAATCCAGATGACTCTGAATTGTTCTTCTCAGCCTTAGTTCCACAGACTGAATCCTTGGATGGAGCTCTCTCTCTCCGACTACTTAGATCTGCAGTTGGACTGCCTGATCTTCTTGTGTTGATCCTCTTTGTATCACTTCTTGATTTAATCTGATCAACCACTTCAGTTATTCTCACAACATGTAATGATAATGAACAACCTTCTATATCTCTTTCTGTAAACTATGGGTGCCTATTTATAGGCTTCCTTCATGGTAACCGGCTGATCCGGTTTATAACAGACTTCTGATTTCTCTGACAGTTGATGTAGACCGGCTGGATCGGCAGCTGTCTTGTCAACCAGTCACTTCTTGAAATTCCTCTAACTGTCAGTTAGTGTCGAGACTTTCTGTTCTTAAGTGTCGACACTTATAGACCAAGTGTCGACACATGTTGTGTAAGTGTCGACACAAGTCTACAAGGTGTCGACACAATTCCTTGTATGTCTCGACACAGTTTCTTCTGCATGTGTCGACACTGAAATTGAGTGTCGACACAAGTACTTGTACTTCATCCTTTAACTGTATTCTTCTAAGTGTCGAAACTGTCAAGTGTCGACACAGCTTCTTGGTGTCGACACAAGTCTTCATTCTTGATTCTTCAGCTGAGTGTCGACACATTTCTTTAGTGTCGACACTTATACTTAGAATATTTTACAACTTTTCTGTTCTTTGCTAAGTGTCGACACAGCTCCTTGTGTCGACACTTTCTTCAAGTGTAGAGTCTTCAACTAAGTGTCGACACATTGTGCTGAGTGTCGACACTTTCTTCAAGTGTTGACTCTTCTGGTTGTGTGTCGACACATTGTGCTGAGTGTCGACACATTCTTCAAATACTGAGTCTTTAGCTAAGTGTCGACACATTGTGTTGAGTGTCGACACTTACTTCCAGTGCTGAGTCTTCTGCATAGTGTCGACACACTGTGTTGAGTGTCGACACTTGTACTTAGAATCTGTAGACTTTTGCTGAGTGTCGACACTCACTTCAAGTGTCGACACTTTCTGGTGTAGACACAGCTCTTCTGGGTGTCGACACTTCTGCTAAGTGTCGACACAGCTTTTCTGCATTCTTCTACACTGAGTGTCGACACAGCTCCAAGTGTCGACACTTTCTGACTAGTGTCGACTCTTCTTCCCAGGTGTCGACACAATGACTCCAAGTGTCGACACTGCATGTCTGGGTGTCGACACAAGCTTTCTCAAGTGTCGACACTTTGCCTCTGGGTGTCGACACATGGACTTAGAAATTTTCAGCTTCAGTCCAGTGTATATCTAACCTGCACAAGTAACTCAAACAAACATCAAATACATTCTGATGTATATCATTGAGTTAGGTGAGGCTTCTTCAAATCAGGTACATTTGACCAATGTACCCAACAATCTCCCCCTATTTGGAGAAGTCATAACCCTTAGTCAATGATATACACCACTCATAAGTAAAAATTACAAAATGATGTAAAGCATATAAATGACAACAGGGTAAACTTGAACATGTAATAAAGCACACATGTATACTTATTAAACATTGCAGAACAATTAAGAAACACACATATTTCAGAACATTCATACTATATTTATCATATACTGTCCCAATAATGTTCCTTATACATTTTCAATGAAGTATTACAATGTTTATCACTTAACAGATTACAACAAGCATCAAGTTAATTCCTAATCTAGTGCTGATCAGGTTCTTTAATAACAATGCCTTTTCCAGCTTTGACTTGAGCTTTCACAGCAGCAGCAGCAGCAGGCTCAGCTTCAGCAGTCTTCTTCCCTTTAGAGTCCTTCTTCTTCTGTTCTTCAGCCTTGATCTTTTGTCTTTCAAAATAATGATAGGGCTTAGGAAAGTACTTGCTAGGCTCCACAGCTGTTGGAGGTAGCTTTCCTAACTTAGCCTTCCTTCTAAATTGGACAATTGCTTCCTGCCTACTCTCATGCTTTCTCCATTCAGCCTCTGAGAACCACTTGTTCCTCTCATGGGCATTGTCCTTGGCAGCTTTCCAGGCTGTGAGAATTATGTTCCTAGAAGTAGGGCTCCACTGTTCAAAATCTGGCTTTTGTTCAGCAAGTTCCCTGAACTTCTTCTTTGACAGCCTAGTTTCTTCTTCCTTGTCCAAAGCCTCTTGCATGGCAGCTGTGATAGGTTGAACAACCTTTTCCAGAATAATATTAGGCTTGCCAGCAACTGGACTATACATTGTGCTTATATCTGCATGAATCATTTCAAAGTCTGGAGGTGGATAGATTACATCAGCCACTGCTTGTTGCTCACCTCCAAGATATGCATTTTGAATACCAGATTCAGCCACTTCATTGTCATCACACAGGGGAGGATATCCAAGTGTAGCCCTGATAGAATTTGAAATCCATTTTGCATGCTCAGAACTGGCCTTGACTAACACTCTCTCCCCCTTTATGACTTCTTGGGCCACATGATCTCTCACATCATCTTTCTGGAATCTAATTTGGCTATCCAAATACCTTATGCCTTCTTTAAAGAAAGGTCGAAGCTTTGTAAGCTGTTCTGAAATGACCTTCTGTGAGTCTTTTATTGCAGTCTGTACAGCAGCAATCTCTGCTTGAAATATCTTATCAAAATCAGCTTTGGCAGCAGCAGAGGAAGTTGAAGGTTCATCTGACTTATTCTTGAGTTCGGTGACTATTGCATTGTGAGATGCAGTCAGATTATCATTCATCCTTAACTGATTCTCCAGCACATAGCCTTGCTTGAGTGCTGTATCATCCACTTTCTCTTTAATTGTTTCTTGATGTTTAGCCAGATAGACCACAGCATTAGCACCCTTGGTAAAACAGTCAGTCATTTCCCTTTTATTAAGGTTCATTTCAAACCTTATGGACTTGATTTCCTGGCCCAGATCAGATTGTAGTGCCTTATGCCCTTCATCAACATATGTTTCTAAAGCTTTCCTTTGTTCATCCATCTTGATTTGCATGGCAAGCAGTAGAGCACTGTAATCAGTGGATGGAGCTTGTTGAACTAAGGAATGTTGAGCAACTGTTTGGAGAGCCTTCTTATAGCTCTGGCTTCTTCTTTTGAAAACAAAGAACTTCTTTTTCTGAGCTTGCTCAGCTTCATCATCTTCAGAGTCTGATGTACTGGCTATATCCACCCTATCCTTAGGGCTGGATTGTTTTTCAGTATGCACATCTTGTGCCTGCTCAGTATCTAGCCTTATAGGCTCTTCCACAACTTCAATGTTCTCCCCCTCAGCAGCAGCATTCTTTACTGTATCAGCATCATGCTTTTCCATATCAAAATCTTCTTGATCTAAGTTCAAAAAGAGATCTTCCATTGTATATTCTGCTGGAGACTGTGCAGGAGATGTTCTGGTTTCATCAGCTATAACAGATGTGTCTTGGTGAACAACAACTGGTTCTTGAGTTGCTGACTGATTTTGCTGATGGTCATCAGACAAATCAGAATTTATTATAGAGAAATCTAATGTATTAAGGTCAGTAAGTACCTCTTGAATGAGGAGGGTGGCTTGTTCACTCTCCAGTGTAGATGGTTCTGCTACACCTGGAAGCTCCCCCTGGATGTCAGCTGCCTCCTGAGGAGCAGGTGTCTTCTCTGCAGCCACATCTACTGGACTTTCAGGAGCGAAGACCACATGTTCTTCACTGCCTGAGCTGCTGGAGGACTCTTGAGGCACAGCAGCAGTCTTCCTCTTCTTCCTGGGAGGAGAGTCTCTCTTAGAAGCTTGTTTCTCAGGGGTGGTCAATTCCTTTGACACCAGCACCCTTTCCCATCTAGAGAATATCCTGGAGTCCATTCTCCTCATATGATTGATCTTAGATCCTGCAGCAGTGCTCATTACCTCTGGAATTGATCCAGCCAGGTAGAGACTTAGTATCCTGCCCAGATTGGGCTTCTTCAGGCTTTCTTTTACTTTCTCATAAACCACCATTGACCAATCTGTCTTCAGATTGAAGATGATTCTGGTCATGATTTCAAACATGGAGGCAGACACCCTGTCATGCCCTCCTGGCTTGCTCAGTATAACCTTGCCCACTACTTCAGACAAGAACTTGCCTTGAATATTCATACCTTTCCTGTGAAAGACTGATCCCACATTCATCTTTGAATCCAGTCCACACCAAGTAAGAGCTTCCTTGGTCTTAGAAGCAGTTACTTCCTCTTCAACTTGAACTTTAGGTAGCTGAAGTACCTTTCTCAGTGACTTAGGTGAAATCTTGACCTTGGTGCCATGCACCCTTGACTTAATCCTGAAACCTGAGTCATCTATAGACGCGCCAGAAAGGAATTCAATGACTTCCTTCTTCCAGATTTTCGTTGGTTCTGAAACCAAGAATTCCAATCCAGAATTGGCAATTAGGGTTATCACTGATTTGATTTCTTGGTCGCTGTCGTCAAATGCGCCTCGCACAAGCTCATAGCCTTCGTTTACGTTCTCTTCCAGCTTGGGAGCCATTAGGGTTTTGAGAATTAGTCTTGAGATGAGAGAAATGTCGACACAAGAGTTTAGGTCTCGAAACTTTGAAAGCGTGTCGACAATCAAAGACAGAACCCTATTTATACCTTTCTTGTTTGAAGACGAACAGGCGGGATGAATTTCTAATGATGTGTCGACACTGTCAATAAGTGTCGACACTGACTTATAATGTCTCGACACTCATGTGTCGACACAAATTGAGTCAACAGATTTTATGTGTCGACACTTGGTTAAGTGTCGACACCACTATACTCGACATGTGTCGAGACTTTACTTAGAAAAATTCTGAGTAAAACTTAAGTGTCGACACTTTATTGGATGTGTCGACACCTACTCGACATGTGTCGACACTAACATTCTGAAGTGTCGACACTAACTTCCTAGATGTGTCGACACCATTTTCCTGAAGTGTCGACACTTACTATTCTGTGTCGACATAGACTTGTCTATGTGTCGACACCTTTTTACTTAGCCAATTTTTGTTCTGTATACTTAGTCTAAGTTTATCATACCTAGTTCAATTTTGAACCTATTAAACTTAGCTTCTTCTAAGGGCTTAGTGAACATATCAGCTATCTGATTATCTGTTTTAACATATTCAAGTGCAATATCATTTCTTTCTACATGCTCCCTAAGAAAGTGATATTTAATCTCAATATGTTTAGTTCTACTATGTGATACAGGATTATTAGCTATGGAAATAGCACTAGTAGAATCACAATAAAGTGGAGTTCTACTTACCTGACATCCATAGTCTTCTAGCTGATGTTGAATCCACAGAAGTTGAGCACAGCAACTTCCTGCAGCTACATATTCTGACTCAGCTGTGGAGATGGCCACACTGGTTTGCTTCTTACTACTCCATGAAATGAGTCTTCCACCTAGGAATTGACAGGATCCAGTAGTGCTCTTTCTATCTTCTTTGCATCCTGCAAAGTCTGCATCTGAATAACCTGTTAGATCAAAATCTCCATTCCTAGGGTACCAGAGGCCTAGATAAGATGTGCCCTTTAGATATCTCAAGATTCTCTTGACTGCAGTCAAGTGAGACTCTTTAGGGCAGGCTTGATACCTGGCACAAACACATGTAGCATACATAATGTCAGGTCTACTTGCAGTCAAGTAAAGTAGGGAGCCAACTATCCCTCTATACAAGGTTTCATCCACTGATTTCCCTGCATCATCCTTGCTTAGAGACATACTTGACCCCATAGGAGTCTTCATGGTACTGGAGGAATTCATACCATATTTCCTTATGAGTTCTAGGGTGAACTTAGACTGACATATGGATAATCCACTTTCAGTCTGTTTAACTTGGAGACCCAAGAAAAACTTCAGCTCTCCCATACTACTCATTTCAAATTGACTCTGCATAAGCTTTGCAAACTTTTTGCAAAGGCTACTTTCAGTAGACCCAAATATAATGTCATCTACATATATTTGGACAAGTATTACTTTGCCTCTAAATTCCCTAAGGAATAGAGTCTTATCTATTTTCCCCCTTGTGAACTTGTTCTCAATGAGGAAACTAGATAGGGTTTCATACCAAGCTCTAGGAGCTTGCTTTAACCCATACAATGCTTTCCTAAGTCTATAGACATAATGTGGAAGAGTAGGATCAACAAAACCTGAAGGCTGCTCCACATATACTTCTTCTTTTAAATTACCATTAAGGAATGCTGACTTCACATCCATTTGGTATACTTTGAATCCTTGGTAGGTTGCATAGGCCAAGAACATCCTGATGGCTTCCAGTCTGGCTACTGGAGCAAAGGTTTGATCAAAATCAATACCTTCTTCTTGCCTATATCCTTTTGCAACCAGTCTTGCCTTATTCTTAATGATGACTCCTTGTTCATCTAACTTGTTTCTGTAGATCCACTTTGTTCCTATCACATTGTGATCTTTAGGCTTAGGAACTAAGTCCCAAACCTTGCACCTCTTGAACTGGTTTAGCTCTTCCTGCATAGCTTCAGTCCACTGTGGATCTTGTATTGCTTCTTCAAATTTCTTTGGTTCTATTTGAGACAGAAAACTTGAATATACTGCAGCATTCTGATTTCTGCTCCTTGTCTGAACACCTTGTCTTGGATCTCCAATGATCAGCTCCACTGGATGATCTCTTAGATGCCTGTTGGCTGGAGGCATCCTTACTTCTGGTTGTACTTCTTCAGCATCTTCATCATGCTGAGTTCCTTGTACTTCTTCAGCTTCTGGTACATGTAGTTCTCCCCCTGGACATGAGCCATCTTCTTCTTCTTGCTGTCTTGCAGCAGGTACATCTTCCATGGTTAGCTTGTCCATCTTCTTAGAAAGACCTGAGGGGCTGCACACACTACTAGACAACTCATTGTTAATTAGTTGTGACTCATCAAAAACTACATGCACAGATTCCTCTACAACTTGTGTAGTCAAGTTGTAGACTCTATAAGACTTACTATTACTGCTGTACCCAACAAACACTCCCTCTTGGGATTTGGCAGCAAACTTAGTTAAGTAAGTCTTCCCATTGTTAAGTATGAAGCATTTACAACCAAAAATCCTGAAATAGGATAGATTTGGTTTCCTGCCTTTCACTACTTCATAGGGGGTCTTGTTTAACCTTTTAGTGATGGTAGCCCTATTTATCACATGGCATGCAGTGTTTACTGCTTCAGCCCAGAAGTATTCTGGCAGTGATGAATCACTTAATAGGGTTCTACCAGCCTCTATCAAGGTTCTATTTTTCCTTTCAGCAATGCCATTTTGCTGAGGTGTTCTAGGTGAAGAGAATTCTTGAAATATCCCATAGTCTTCACATAATTTTGTCATGCTTTCAGATTGAAACTCTGTACCATGGTACTACTGAAGGACTACATCCCTATCAAAAATGGTCCAAAGGTGACCTTTGGTGGTTCTGAAAAAGGAATCATCAAAGGGTTTGGTAACATTTCTTCTAACCTTGTTACCATTACTCAAGTGGCTTATGTTAAAGGTTTGAAACATAACCTCATTAGTATAAGTCAATTAAGTGATGTAGGGTATGACATCTCATTTGTTAAAAATGGTTGTCATATCAAGAGGTCAAGTGATCAAAAGATCATTTTGACAGGTTATAGAAGAGAAATGTCTATTGTTTAGACATTATGGTTGAGAACAATAGTTCTCCAGTTTGTCTTGTAGCTGATGAGACAGTCTCTCAATGTGTCAAGTGGCACAAGAGGCTTGCTCATCTTAATTACAAGACTATTGACAAACTCTTTAGTAAAGAGTTAGTGAGGAATGGTCCTCAAGTTAAGTGTGTCAAAGATGGCATTTGCTCAGCTTGTCAAAAGGGCAAGCAGACTAAATCCACCTTTAGAAGCATTGACAACAAGGATGCTGTGAGGTGTTTATACCTCTTGCATATGGATCTATTTGGTCCAATGCCAGTTCACAGCTTAGGTAGGAAGGTCTACACCTTTGTAGTTGTTGATGACTACTCAAGGTTTTCCTGGGTGTTCTTCTTAAAGCAGAAATCTGAAACACCTAGTGTCTTCCACAGTTTTGTTAGGCAAATTCAGAATGAATTGAACTGTACAGTGGTCAAAATTAGAAGTGCCCCTAGTTCCAGTCATGTGTCTGGAACATCCACTATCCAAGTACCATGTAGGGGTATGGCCACTTGGATTCTCCTGCAAAACAAATTAATGAACCTTAGAACCCAAAGTAAACTTGGGTCCTTGGTGATTGTTAGTTTGCAAATTGACATAGCTACCTGCTGTCTTTCCAACAGGTAACTTGCTACTCAACTTGGCACTGGCATTGTGCCAACAATCCAAAGCAAAGTGGCCAACCTTGCCACAGCACCAACATTCAAATTTGTTGTACCTTTGCTTAGGTTCTGACTTAGCTGTCTTAACTACAGCAGTCTTGTTGAATGTTGGGGCTTTGCCCTTGGACTTGGACTGATCCTGAACAGTCTTAGCTGGATTAACAAAACCCAGTCCAGTCTTTCCTTTATGATGAACAAAATCATCAATCAAGGGTAGCACTGATTTAGGTTTTGAATACCTAGCTGCTAGCTCTTTCTCCTTCTGAAGATTAATCTCCAGTTTCTTAATTTGATCATTCTTAAATGTAATAGTACCCATCTGAATCACAGTAATGTGTTTCAGCCTGGCCACTTCATTCAGTTTTTGATCATAATTCTTCTCATAATCTATTGCAGCTGCCTTGAGATCAGCAATTTCCTTGGCCAAATTTTTGGCTAGGGTCTTGCTTTTCTTATAGGCTTGCAATAGTACTTGATATTCATCTAGGAGTTGATGAATATCTCCCTCAGACTCAGATATATTCTCATCACTTGATGAAGAATAATCTGACTCTGAACTAGAACTGGAATCAGAACTTTGAGTTAAACCTTGTACCTGACTGGGTCCTGGCTGCTCCAGGTTTTTGGTATTTTCAGTCAAAGCCATCAGTCCTTGGCTTTGACAGTCTTCTTGCTCATAGATAGATTCCATGATCTGCATAAACTCTTCTTCTTCCTCAGCAAATAGCCCAATATAGGCTTCAGCATCTGTCTCAGTGTCTGAAGAAGACATATCTGAAAGAGTCTTCTCATTCTTTGCAACAAAGGACTTTTCCTTCTTTCCTTTGAAGTGAGTTTTCTTTTTGTCACTGGATTCCTTCCTTCTTTCAGGGCAGTCTGCAATAACATGGCCCTGTCTATTGCAGCAGTAACAAATTATCTTGGATCCAGTTGCCTTACTAGTCTTGGTCCTTTTCTTGTCCTTCTTTGAAGGCTTCTTTTCCTGATACTGACCCTCTTTCCCTTTGGAAGATGAAGGTCTAGACCTCCACTGTTTCTTCTTAAGGAACTTCTGAAAATGTCTGGTGAATGCAGCAAAGTCTTCATCACTTTCACTGCTTGTAGATTTTGTACTTTCTGACTCTTCAGATTCTGATTCAACTACCTCAGGAGGAGGAGTTGATGACTTGGTCTTGCTCTTTCTGGGTACATCTGACTTAAAGGCAACAGTCTTTTCTCTGTATTCAGTCCTTGTTGACTTTTCTTCTTCTTTTCTCACTGACAATTGCATCTCATAAGATAACAACTTGCCAAAAAGTGTGGGAGGAGGAATTTCTCCCAACTTTGCCATTTCTCTGATGGCACAGATCTTGGTGTCCCAGTCTTTGGTGAGGGACCTTAAGAATTTATCATTCAACTCATAGTTTGTGAACTCTCTTCCATATGACATGAGTTCATTTACAATTCTATAAAATTTCTTGTAGCATTCAGTGATGCTATCTCCTCTTCCTTGCCTAAAGCTCTCATATTCTTGATTAAGCAAGGACTTCCTATCTTGCCTTACTTCTTCAGAACCTTCCATATAGACAATGAGGGTGTCCCACATTTCTTTTGCAGTTTTACAGTGAATAAGGTTCTGGAAGGTGGCATCATCAATTGCACTAACTATTATATTCTGTGCTCTTTTGTCCATGGTTGCTAGGACAATCTCATCCTTGGTCATTTCAGAGAAATCCTTTGGAGTCCTCTGATTTGCATCCAATATTGAAATCTTCATGGGCACATATGGCCCTTCTTTGACTGTGATGTATATCCTAGGGTCAGAGGCTTCCATAAAAAGCCTAACCCTCTCTTTCCAGATCCCAAAGATCTCTTTTCTGCATATAGGTAGTTTCATTGAACCCAACTCCTTATGATTCTCTGAAGAACCCATGTTCTTGATTTTCTTGAAACTGTTTCCTGTTTCCTGACTTATACTGAATCTGCCAAACTGGATCTCCTCAGACAGTTAGTCCTGATTTTGAGGAACCTCCCTCTGATACCACTTGAAAGATATGGTACCTAAACACCTAGAGGGGGGGGGGTGAATAGGTGACCTAATCCTTTTCTAAATTCTTTGTTGGCAGTCAACAGTTTATAACACAGATTTCTGAATAAGTAATCACAGCACACAGCAATTCTCAACACAGTACAATCACAGCACAGAATACACAAGATTTTATAGTGGTTCCCCAATCTTTGGGTACATCCACTTTCCCCCTTCGCCTATCTAGCAGTGTACTAGATTCGGCCAAACTTCTCCACTAACTCAGAACCAAACTAGGTTCCTACCTCAGGCCCAAAGCCTTACACTCAGCCAAAAGGCCTACACTCAGCCACCCAGGCCTACACTCAGCCAATTAAAGGCCTACACTCAGAGTTCTTCAACTCCTACACTCAGGCACCAAGCCCTACCCTCAGCCTTTATAAAATAGGCTTACAATCACTCAGATCCAATGGATCTTACAAGTTTAAAATAGAAATTACAAATGCTAACTCTACAACTCAGAAAGGATGAGAGGAGTTGAGAGTTTCTTGAGGAGTTCTTGGAAGAACTCAGCTTGATCCAAACTGACTTAGCTTTCTTCAAAGCTTCTTGAGTAGAACTGAATTAGTCTGAATCTTCTGCAGTTGATCCTTGATCTCTGCTTCTTGAAATCCAGATGACTCTGAATTGTTCTTCTCAGCCTTAGTTCCACAGACTGAATCCTTGGATGGAGCTCTCTCTCTCCAACTACTTAGATCTGCAGTTGGACTGCCTGATCTTCTTGTGTTGATCCTCTTTGTATCACTTCTTGATTTAATCTGATCAACCACTTCAGTTATTCTCACAACATGTAATGATAATGAACAACCTTCTATATCTCTTTCTGTAAACTATGGGTGCCTATTTATAGGCTTCCTTCATGGTAACCGGCTGATCCGGTTTATAACAGACTTCTGATTTCTCTGATAGTTGATGTAGACCGGCTGGATCGGCAGCTGTCTTGTCAACCAGTCACTTCTTGAAATTCCTCTAACTGTCAGTTAGTGTCGAGACTTTCTGTTCTTAAGTGTCGACACTTATAGACCAAGTGTCGACACATGTTGTGTAAGTGTCGACACAAGTCTACAAGGTGTCGACACAATTCCTTGTATGTCTCGACACAGTTTCTTCTGCATGTGTCGACACTGAAATTGAGTGTCGACACAAGTACTTGTACTTCATCCTTTAACTGTATTCTTCTAAGTGTCGAAACTGTCAAGTGTCGACACAGCTTCTTGGTGTCGACACAAGTCTTCATTCTTGATTCTTCAGCTGAGTGTCGACACATTCCTTTAGTGTCGACACTTATACTTAGAATATTTTACAACTTTTCTGTTCTTTGCTAAGTGTCGACACAGCTCCTTGTGTCGACACTTTCTTCAAGTGTAGAGTCTTCAACTAAGTGTCGACACATTGTGCTGAGTGTCGACACTTTCTTCAAGTGTTGACTCTTCTGGTTGTGTGTCGACACATTGTGCTGAGTGTCGACACATTCTTCAAATACTGAGTCTTTAGCTAAGTGTCGACACATTGTGTTGAGTGTCGACACTTACTTCCAGTGCTGAGTCTTCTGCATAGTGTCGACACACTGTGTTGAGTGTCGACACTTGTACTTAGAATCTGTAGACTTTTGCTGAGTGTCGACACTCACTTCAAGTGTCGACACTTTCTGGTGTAGACACAGCTCTTCTGGGTGTCGACACTTCTGCTAAGTGTCGACACAGCTTTTCTGCATTCTTCTACACTGAGTGTCGACACAGCTCCAAGTGTCGACACTTTCTGACTAATGTCGACTCTTCTTCCCAGGTGTCGACACAATGACTCCAAGTGTCGACACTGCATGTCTGGGTGTCGACACAAGCTTTCTCAAGTGTCGACACTTTGCCTCTGGGTGTCGACACATGGACTTAGAAATTTTCAGCTTCAGTCCAGTGTATATCTAACCTGCACAAGTAACTCAAACAAACATCAAATACATTCTGATGTATATCATTGAGTTAGGTGAGGCTTCTTCAAATCAGGTACATTTGACCAATGTACCCAACATAGGGGAAGGATTCAACCATGCAAATGAGAAAATCAAGAAAGTCATTGACTTGCTAGCAACATCAGGATTGGAGTGTATTCTTTCTAAACCGACAGTGATAATGCATAGAGAGGTACTCAAATTTTATTCCAAAGCAAGACCGGGTTCATCAGGAATGACTATCAAAGACAAGATTGCTGAGACTAAGCTGAAGGTCAATACCAAGAGTTTGGCAAAGGCATTGCATATGCATTAGGCTGGCATGATGAGGAAGACGATGGAGTATCTGGTCAGGACTATGGTGATGCACTTAAATGATGTGGTACTTTGAGAAGACCTATGAGTCTCTAAAAGGAGGAAACTTAAATCAGAAAGAGAAACCGTTGGCTGACATAATTGGAAAGGTACTCTTGTGTAAACCAGGATCACATGACCGAATATCAAGGAATATGTTTGAAGTCATGACTCGGGTGATTCTGAGCAAAAAGATTGATTGAGCTCATGTTTTGTTCATGAAAATTTAAGAAAATCTTAAGGTCCTAAACTTTGGAAGGATACTGTCTTTGTATCTATTGAATACTCATCCTGATCAGCTGAATAGGAAATTGGGTGCCCCATTGCATTACATGAAGAAGATAAATATAAAGATACTGGGAAGGTGGGAGAATGTCCTCTCAAGGTTTCCAAATAATCAAAAGGGTAAGAGTTCAAAAAGAGGCAAGAAAGTTGTTGAGTCAGAAGCTAGCTTAGAAGAAAGCTCATCTGAGAATAGTGAGCCTGATGTTGGCCCAAACCCTGCAAACATTGAGGGGGAGGGAATTTATGGAATTGTTTCTGAACAAATATCAAAACCATTGGGAGAGCCCTTGGATTCTGAACTGCCCAAGTCTGATGAACCTACTGCCTTGGATGAGACAAATCCTCAAGAAATTATCAATGAAGTTGTTACAAAAACTACCATTGCTACTGAAAGAGCTGTTTTAGTTGAGGGAGAGACTCTAAGGAAGTTCTCAACACAAGATACTGAGGATTTGAGACAAAATGCTGCTGCTATTGAGGAGTCTCACATTGAGTTCCGTACTCTAAAAGTGGAGAATATAACTACTATCCAAAGGGTTGAGGAAGTAAACCTCATTGGGTTGCCTGTCCAAAAGGACCAAGAGGACATTTATGTAAGAGAAGATGGTGCTAGTCCTGAATCAGTGGAGGAATGTCTCTGCAGAAATATTTTCCTTTATAAAGGCCAAGCTGGTCTTGCAGAGAATATTAATACAATTCATATGCATACATCATATTCTCTAGATTCTATCTATGATATTGAAATGACTGACATGCATGAAAATCTGAAGAGGAAAGAGTCAGTGAGAGAGCCAGAAGCTCCTAACACCTCCAGGGAAAATTTCACAGAGGACTCTTCAAGTTCCATTATAAATCATATGAGGGTTCTGCTGAAAGAGCAGAGGAGGCATTTTGAAAACCATATTTTAAATTCTCTCCTGATAAGGAGATGGTAATATTTAGTCCAACTTACTTGATAATAAATAATAGAAGTAGCTCGAGCTTATAGCGCTGTCCATGGCCCAGGGTCACTATCACCAAAGAGGAGTGCATAAGTTTGTGTGGAATACAATTGGTTAGTCGAAAGAAGACACCTAACGTGAAGTAGGATACTCAAAAAAGAAGAGAACCTTTCATACTTCAACTTCAGCAATACGACAGAACCCCATGGGTGTTTCTGAGCTGCTGGCAAGAAAATAAAGTCAAGCCATACTAGACGTTGGCATCAGTTAGGGTGCCTCTGGTTCGGTACCGTGACTTAATTTACTTCTAGTACATTGAGAATTCTAAGTAAGAAATTCTATGAAATAATCCAATGCAATGGTTAAAGAAAAAGACGATCAAATATACAATCCTATGTTCCCGGAAGATTTGAAGCTATAACTGCTAGCAGTTCTCATCCGGGTTGGGGGTTTGGAGTATTATACTATGAATATATGTTGATTGATCCAGTTTTCAATCGAATCCTATTCTCACCCTCGAGTCAGAAGTTGTTCTGTGAAAGTTGCGGTAGGTGTAGTTGCTGCTTTCAGACCCAGTAAAGGAGAAAGCCAAAAGGTCAGGTTTCACTCTTTCGAGATTGAAGAATAGAACTAGGAACGTCGAGTGAAGTTAAAGTAGGGGAGAAAAGCTAGTTCTCTAACAAAACTAGCTTTGATTGAGCAGTAAGATATATTGTTTGGGTATGTTTACGCGGGGGGGGGGGGGGGGGGGGGGGGGCGAACACACCAGGCTCCCTCAAATACATAGAGAAAGATAGACTTTAGCTCAAAAAAAGCGGCTCGTGTCAAAGTGAGAGTAGTCTTTTTTTTCTTTACTTTAGAGAGGCAAAGAATAAAACTAGTTGGAAAGGTTAAATCAGATACTACACGGAACAAAGAAAAAGAGATCCATGAGAATTTCATATCTTTCCATTCTCATTGCCTTTTCACCTTTGCCTCCAAGCCTGTAATTCGCTCATCCTAGAGGCTGTTTAAGAAAGCTTGATTAGACAAAAAACCTTAGAAAAGAGTCGGTCGGCATCATCATGGCCCCTTTTTGATTCTAGATAGAGGAAGCTCTGATGTGATTAATGGTTGTAATAAAGCAAATATCCTTTGAACTACTGCTTTAGTCAGAAGTTTTTCTCTGGGGATTGGGTTTGGGTCAGGACTGGAGTAGAGGGCAAAATCAATGATTTTTGAATCTTTGATTCAATCACAAAAAAGCCAATCAGTGAGTACTCCCCAGAGCACTTTCGGTTCAAAATCGAGTAGGGGTAGGGTCTCTGATCCAATGTGATTTCCACCGTATAATACATCACAGATAGGGAAAACAAATTATCTACGGTAACGTGCTAACGCACCTTCCTTGAAAGGGATGAAGGCAGGCAAGGCGCGTAGTGAGAAAGAGTCAAAGTCAAGGGCAGACAGGGATGTTCTAACTCGTACGAAAGGTTGAGGGGCGGAGCGATTAGGACTGTTCAAACTAGATATCTGGCACTCCAACTTCATGAAGCTTTCTCCAACTGGCGCTAGGGAGATGTGATGGTCATTTGACTCTTCTGCTTTCACATTCTCTCTACTGATCTGACTATCTTTCAAATTTCTCACTGGCTTTTTCACTGACAGCCAGAAGTAAAAAAGAGAGATTACCTTCCACTGGCACCAGACATCTTCACCACAGTTGGGCAGGATGTAACAGAACTTGCCGGGCTTAGCAGGCAAAGCAACTCCCACAGGAACATCAAACCTGCAGTACTTTCACATAACTAGAAAGACGCTCCGCGCCTCAACCCCTCCTTCCGGCATCTCATTCGAGATGAGATGGCTTATCCGTGAATCTATCAATCCATCCCGCATTACTGCATTAGCGAATGAAAGATGGAAATAAAGACCCGCATTATACCCCAGGGTCATGGAGAAAGACCATAGGGGGAGTAGAGTCTTTCAGTAGCCAGATCAGAGTCTATTTACAGTGGAGCAGGCATCGGCTGGCATTTCTCATTTTCCCTAGGCTGAAGAAAAATCTGAATCGATGGCTAGAACCAGGCTCTCACTTTAGATGCCGATAAGTAAAAAATGACCTGATGGTAGAGATAAAAATCATTAAAGAATACAAACATTAATGATGTCAGTTCTCAGATTACAGGTTGCTTTACAAGAGCTGCTCAGGCAGTTGATTGAATTCAAAGAGTCCTCTATGCTCTTGATAATAATTTGTGTGAAATCTATCAGTCCAATAGATATGATCTGGAATGTGCTATAAATAGCCTATAATACATGTGCCCTACAGAATTACCACATGCACATATGACATATTTCAAGACCAAGAAAATATTAATCAAAATCTTGTAGGCAGAATTAAAAGCAACAAAGTTGATCTTCAACAGACAGTATTTGAAGAAGCCAGAAATGGGGAGAATGTGGGAGCTGATCAAGCTATATGGATTCTTTAGGGGATTCATCTAGCTCTCAATCTTCATTCCCTTGATTAATCAGGAGAGCCAACTGGAGAAGAATTTGCTCAAAGGGAAATGTCAAATTTTGCTGAGGATGTGCAAGAAGTGCAAGCTGTGCTGAGTCAACTAGTCAGAGGAAAAGACAAAGGGGGTTATTGACCCTTGAGGATTGGAGCGGAGTCCGCAGGTTTGGTGGTCTGGAGCGGAGTCCGCAGGTTTGGCGGCCTGGTCGTTCTTGCGGACAAGATCAGTGTCTGCGCTTATTACAGTTTTCTTCAAGCGGCAAACTAACTCTTGTGTCCGCGGATTGTGGTGTTAGCCGACAGGTTGACGGGCAGTTATTCTATCGGTATGGGTGGTGACGACACTCCTCCTCACACCTATAAATAGGAGCCCTCGGCTCGTCATAAATAAGCATTGAACAGTAAGAACGAGCTCGCGCTTGATTTTTACGGTTACAGTTTTCTAACCACTGCGACTAAGGAAGTTGATTCTGTGCAGGCTGTGCAGGTAACATTAGGCGGCTAGGCGACTAGTGGAAGCTTGATGTGGAACAGTTCGCGGATACAGTCAGCATCTAGTCGCAGTCTCATCGACTATATCTCTTCCTCGGAGTTGCGGATAAGCAGAGCAGTTTGCCCGGTCTATCAGCGGGTTCTATTCGTGTTCCTTTAGCATTCAATGATTTTTGAATCTTTGATTCAATCACAAAAAAGCCAATCAGTGAGTACTCCCCAGAGCACTTTCGGTTCAAAACCGAGTAGGGGTAGGGTCTCTGATCCAATGTGATTTCCACCGTATAATACATCGCAGATAGGGAAAACAAATTATCTACGGTAACGTGCTAACACACCTTCCTTGAAAGGGATGAAGGCAGGCAAGGCGCGTAGTGAGAAAGAGTCAAAGTCAAGGGCAGACAGGGATGTTCTAACTCGTACGAAAGGTTGAGGGGCGGAGCGATTAGGACTGTTCAAACTAGATATCTGGCACTCCAACTCCATGAAGCTTTCTCCAACTGGCGCTAGGGAGATGTGATGGTCATTTGACTCTTCTGCTTTCACATTCTCTCTACTGATCTGACTATCTTTCAAATCTCTCACTGGCTTTTTCACTGACAGCCAGAAGTAAAAAAGAGAGATTACCTTCCACTGGCACCAGACATCTTCACCACAGTTGGGCAGGATGTAACAGAACTTGTCGGGCTTAGCAGGCAAAGCAACTCCCACAGGAACATCAAACCTGCAGTACTTTCACATAACTAGAAAGACGCTCCGCGCCTCAACCCCTCCTTCCGACATCTCATTCGAGATGAGATGGCTTATCCGTGAATCTATCAATCCATCCCGCATTACTGCATTAGCGAATGAAAGATGGAAAGAAAGGCCCGCATTATACCACAGGGTCATGGAGAAAGACCATAGGGGGAGTAGAGTCTTTCAGTAGCCAGATCAGAGTATTTACAGTGGAGCAGGCATCAGCTGGCATTTCTCATTTTCCCTAGGCTGAAGAAAAATCTGAATCGATGGCTAGAACCAGACTCTCACTTTAGATGCCGATAAGTAAAAAATGACCTGATGGTAGAGATAAAAATCATTAAAGAATACAAACATTAATGATGTCAGTTCTCAGATTACAGGTTGCTTTACAAGAGCTGCTCAGGCAGTTGATTGAATTCAAAGAGTCCTCTATGCTCTTGATAATAATTTGAGTGAAATCTATCAGTCCAATAGATATGATCTGGAATGTGCTATAAATAGCCTATAATACATGTGCCCTACAGAATTACCACATGCACATATGACATATTTCAAGACCAAGAAAATATTAATCAAAATCTTGTAGGCAGAATTAAAAGCAGCAAAGTTGATCTTCAACAGGCAGTATTTGAAGAAGCCAGAAATGGGGAGAATGTGGGAGCTGATCAAGCTATATGGATTCTTTAGGGGATTCATCTAGCTCTCAATCTTCATTCCCTTGATTAATCAGGAGAGCCAACTGGAGAAGAATTTGCTCAAAGGGAAATGTCAAATTTTGCTGAGGATGTGCAAGAAGTGCAAGCTATGCTGAGTCAACTAGTCAGAGGAAAAGACAAAGGGGGTTATTGACCCTTGAGGATTGGAGCGGAGTCCGCAGGTTTGGTGGTCTGGAGCGGAGTCCGCAGGTTTGGCGGCCTGGTCGTTCTTGCGGACAAGATCAGTGTCTGCGCTTATTACAGTTTTCTTCAAGCGGCAAACTAACTCTTGTGTCCGCGGATTGTGGTGTTAGCCGACAGGTTGACGGGCAGTTATTCTATCGGTATGGGTGGTGACGACACTCCTCACACCTATAAATAGGAGCCCTCGGCTCGTCATAAATAAGCATTGAACAGTAAGAACGAGCTCGCGCTTGATTTTTACGGTTACAGTTTTCTAACCACTGCGACTAAGGAAGTTGATTCTGTGCAGGCTGTGCAGGCTGTGCAGGTAACATTAGGCGGCTAGGCGACTCGTGGAAGCTTGATGTGGAACAGTTCGCGGATACAGTCAGCATCTAGTCGCAGTCTCATCAACTATATCTCTTCCTCGGAGTTGCGGATAAGCAGAGCAGTTTGCCCGGTCTATCAGCGGGTTCTATTCGTGTTCCTTTAGCATTCAATAACAGCAGTCCGCGCGGTATGCCACAGATAGGCGGCTTTGGCGGTCTCGGCGGACTCAGCTGGCGGTTAGGTGACTTGTGCGGTTATAGGATTCTGTACGTGCGGTTTACTTCTTGTGGCAATTTTTTGTTTCCCTTGTTTCTTTGTAATCATGTCTTGCAATGTATAACTCGCCCTGTAAAAGAAGTTAATTTCAATTGAAAACTCTTGTGCTACTGTTGCTGTTTTTTTTACTTGCCTTCGATTGTGGTTGAGTGTTCCTGCGATCTCGGTTTCAGCTTCCTATAAATTTTTACATGGTATCAGGGGTAGTTTAAATAATTTGTGTCCAATTAGATTGTTCATCTTCTTCATTAGTAATTTAGGCTTTATTTGGTTCCGCGGCAGCGGGTGCATCCGGTGGATCGAAATGGAGCTTTGGAACCAGAGGGGGAGAGGCGGGGGTCGAAACGGAGCGGATCGGGGCCGATTCTGCAGAGGGCTAGTGCCTTAGAGCTTGTCTGGATCCTTTCCAATATTCCCAAAGTTGATCCATTTATTCAAGATGATGTTTCTTGATGTGGGGCCAATCAAATCAGTTGATTGTGCCAATCAAATCAGACCTTTATGGAAAAGTAAATTTGACATAAAATACTCCTAGTTTCGACCGTTAAGGGTTGAATCTCATATAAATACTTATAAGATATGTGATGCAAACCCTAATCCTAAGAGTCATACGTCTTCTGAACATTCGAAGTGTCGGCTGCAATTGAACATTGCTCTCTTCAGAAAATCAAAAGGTTGTCGACAAGTTCTTCAAAATCTGAGAATAAGGAGCCAAAGGAGATTTATTCAAGGATCATCCAGTTCTACTAGATTGCTCTAGGTTCTTAATCCTCAATCATTTTAGAGCAAAGAAGTTCTCAGATCTCAAGGTTAGCCCGATCCAGGTTTACTAAAGGAAGAATCAATCAAGAAATTGGCTGAACTAGTGAATGCTATCTGCTTAGAAGCCTAAGAAGACTCAATCCTACAAGAAACACCTTCTTGACTCTATTTGTATTGCTATAAACATAACTGAATTTTCTGTTATAGGATCTTATTGAAATTTGAGTGAGGGTTCTATGTGAGCCTGAGGTAAGATTCAAGGTTGAATATGAGTTGTAGGAGTTGTGTACTTTGAGTTGTAGGATCCTGTATTTGGGATCTGAGGTAGGGAAATTGCTGTTGTTCCTATGGTAGGAGTTGTGTACTCTGAGGTGTAAAATCTTTGGTAGTAGATCTGAGTTTGAAGGACTTTTATTGAGGCTAGTACACTACTAGATAAGCACAGGGGAAAGTGAACGTACCTATCTTGGGGAATCACTATAAATATCTGTGTTCTCTGTATTGTGATTGTGCTGTGTGTATTTTATCTAACAATCTGCTACAAATAACTCAAAAAGGATAAACACCTATTCACCTCTCTCTAGGTGGTATAGATCTTTATTCTTTCAATTGTTATTAGAGGTATGTTGTTCTTTAAAGAGCTTAATGGCTTAAAGAAGATCCTCCCAAGGGAAGTTCAATTTGTCCACCATGACTTTAGGAGAAAACTACAAGAAACTGAGTTCTATGAAGCTACCTATCTGCAAGAAAGAGAATTTTGAAATATGGAAGGAAATAGTCAGATTGTTCATGGAAGCTTCTGACCCAAGAATTTTTATAACTGTTGAAGAAGGACCCTTCATTTCTATGAAAGCCTAAACCATTGATCCAAGTCAGGAAGTTCCAAAGAAGTATGCAGATATGACCGAGGATGAAATCGTTCCATACACCATGGATAAATGGGCCAAGAACATCATTGTCAGTTCGATAGATGATTCCACTTTCCAAAACTTCATTCATTACAAAAAGACACAGAAAATGTGGAATTCTCTAATTGTATACATGGAAGGTTCTAAGAAAGTGAGAGATGATATGAAATTTCTTCTGAACTAAGAATATGAGGCATTCAGGAAAGAGAAAGACTAAATTTCTGAGTGCTATAAGAAGTTCTTTAAGATTGTGAAAGGTCTGAGATCTTATGAAAGAGTTCTCTAATTATGATGTAAATGACAAATTCTTCAGATCCCTCAATAAGGAATGAGATATCAAAATCCGTGCCATTTGAAAAATGATAAATTTGGCAAGAATAGAACCCCAGATTCTCTTTGGTAAGCTGCTGTCCCATAAATTGCAGCTGAATATCAGAAAGGTTGTGGAGGAAACCTCCAGATAAGACTCCAAAGAGAAGTATGTTGCATTTAAGGCTGAAAGCTCTAGAAGGAGTTGAGAAGACTCCAATCAACCAGAAAAACATTATGCGCTTCAAGTGCATACCACAAATTCAAGGCCGGAAGCCACAAATTCTCTTTAGCGCTATTCAAGTGCATACCACAAATCCATTGCCATACAATATTAGAGGAATATATTGTAAAGGCTGTTAGATAGAATGGTAAGAATTCAGTGGTGACAATGATATTCAATATCTTCCTGATTTCTATAAAATGTACATCTAACGTATGTTCTAGTGGTTTTCACACTAGAGGATGAAGACGATTCAAAGGAGGAGGTGACTCCAGTTGCAACACCATCGGAGTTCTCATTTTCTACACTAGAATTGAAGATGATGAAAAGTAGACCTAGGGTATTAAGGCTTCATTTGTTTCGGCGGTGGAGGATCGATCCGGCGGGTGGAAACGGAGTGTTCGAAATGGAGGGGGGAGGTGGATGCTCCAAACGGAGCTTTTTGGGGCGTTTCTCAAGGCGAGCGGGTGGAAACGGAGCAAATGCCGCCGAAGGTTCATTTGTTTACCCGCCTTCCGGCGGCGTTTGCCCAAAACGGAACTCCGAAACGCCCAAACAAATAGAGCCTAAACCAATCTTCTACTTGAGCTTGCCAACAACAAAAATCTTTTCTATTAAATTTTCTAAGTTTGATCCCTTCAGAATCATCTGACCTAAATGTCATTTGTAATTTTTGAAATTTAAAATACATACAATAAAGTGCAGTACCATTGAAAATGAAAATAGACAAAATCATTTTGATTATTTGATTTTATTATCTTGTTATTTTTGGACTTCCCACAAAATACTCCATGACAAGTTCTCACTAGTACTAGGCAGTTTGTAGGATGATAGCCAAACACGGTCTTTTTGCAAGAGATTAATAGATGTGTATTAATAACTTCTTTAGATTGATGGAATATGTCTTACTATATTTATAAAATAATGTGTATTTTTATTCGTTTTGAAAAACTCTTATAATATAATAGCAGAGCTTGATTAAGATTATATAAACAAACTTGTAAACAAAGAGATAAAGAAATCAAAATAATATGTAATTTTGAATTGAGTCTGGGTAAGGTGCGTGATCACTGCCATATATATTGTCCGACAGAAATTCAACTGATGCTCACTTCTCCAAAGTACAACACCTGGATCTCAAAAACTCCGATGTGCGCGGACACCAAAAAAACACATAACAACCGAATTCACACTTAATGAAACAAACGTCAAGAAAGTCGAAGCAAAATGGTAACAACAAGATCGTGTGAGAGAATGAGAGAACAATGGAACAAGAGCGTAAAGAAACGATTTGGGAAAACCTCCTATATAGGAGTCTCATAAAAACCACAAATAATAATCACACAATAAATTCCTAATGGTTATAATTAGTGTGGAAACCACCCGTCACCACACATCTTTCCAAAACCCCGAGGTAATGGTAAGGGGGGACGGGGGTACATAAACACCAAAGACCACCCGCTGCAGGCAATGTGAGACTAATCCAACCACGGGATGGCGGGGATATTCCGCCACACGGGGGGCCCACCGGGGTCAACACCCAGACCTGGAACGCGATGGGGAAGCCCAAATATGCGGTCCCACACACACCCAATCCCGCTGGACCTTGGTCCTCAACACACCCCCGCAGCGGGATGACTCTGATACCATGTGGAAACCACCCGTCACCACACATCTTTCCAAAACCCCGAGGTAATGGTAATGGGGGACGGGGGTACATAAACACCAAAGACCACCCGCTGCAGGCAATGTGGGACTAATCCAACCACGAGATGGCGGGGATATTCCGCCACACGGGGGGCCCACCGGGGTCAACACCCAGACCTGGAACGCGATGGGGAAGCCCAAATATGCGGTCCCACACACACCCAATCCCGCTGGACCTTGGTCCTCAACAATTAGAAAACTCTATCGTGCATGAAAATATTTGTATTTCCAACGTGTGATTAAATATGGCCAAATACGTACAAAAATGTGTACATCATCACAAAAGGGAGAAGGAAGAATTCGATGTAAATCAATTTCTATTCGGCGCATAGAAATCGACGAAAGTCAATTTGTAGGCGAATGAAATTGGCGCACATCGGGAAAGGTCAGAACTCGACGGAACGTCAAAATGTAGCCGTAGAGAAATTGATGCACGTTTATTCATACACGGGAGAATTCGATGCACAATTTGTTTTGAAGAAATCAGCACAGGTCGAATAGTATTTAAAGCACAGACTTGACGTACGCCGAAATGTATTCGACGCATGTCGAATACTACTCAACGCACGTCGAATACTACTCATCACAAGTTGATCCGAGGAGTATGAAATTTCCAAAGTGACAACTATTTTATCAAAAAAATTCAATTCAATTATTCCCCAAATCCGAAATCCGAAATTCGGATCCGGTCTAGAAGTGCACACGCGCGATTCATGTGTTCACCTTATATTTCTTTCAATGAATAAAAATGAGTAGATTTGGTTATATACTCATTATTTTACGTTATATATGCAAGGTGAGGCTAATTCTTTATCATTTTCTATGAATAGGTTTCTCTCCATATTTTGGAGTTCCCTCCATTTAGTTTTGAGATTTTCCCATCAATTGATGTGGAGCCCAAACACCCAACAATGCAAAGACTCTATTAATCATTATGAAATAAATATTTTAATTTATAAATTTCTAGCATGTTCATGTTGCAACAAAAAAAACATCAAAAGAGCTTGCTAATAATCTGCATGAGAGCCTTAACCGCATCTTGCGGTCCCCACAACTCTCCAATCAACCGAGTAGGGTACTCAAAAGTTGCCTTCATATTTTTGGCTCAGAATATCCGTCTACCAATCACCGAATCTAACCACAAGGCGAACACCTCAGAAACATGAAATGAGCACACATTGAGGTACACCACACTATTGCAATTGTTTCTCTCTCTAGCACAACCAAACCCACTAAGTCGTAAGTGTTAGAGTTATTATTATTCTATTGTTGAGTATTAGTCCCACACCGCCTATCGGTGTTGAGTGTCTTGATGTATTTCCTTTATATAGCCCATTTGAGGAAGAATATATTGCACCAACTATTTCCTTCTACATCGTATCAGAGCGAAAGTTCTGAAGACCTAAATAAATTTTTTTTTCCGCTTTCAGCCACTGTTTTCCCCTCTCCCGAGTCCCGACCCGGTGCTTCCATTTCCGCGACCTGCTAGGGCTCATAGGTCGAATCTTTACCCTCGCTCCCGTCCACAGAATCGTCATCTGATTCCAGAGACGGGAGCGGGACATTCTCCCGTCGTCTGTACAGTGGCCCGCTTCCGCCTGTACATCTTCTCTCATCGTGCGCTGCTCCTCTCTTCTTCGTTGCTGCTTGCGCTCACCGACATTGACAGGTGCGGCTCCGATTCCGCTTACCGCTGCCCTTTGCTGCTTCCGCCTGCGACATCGACGGCTTCTCCGGCTTCTGTCTGCGACTTCGTCTTCTCCAGACGACTCTATCTCTCAGGCGACGCCTCTGATTCCTGTAACACCGACTTTTCTTCTCCTCTCCGCCTGCGACATCGACGACGTCCTCGACTTCTTCGATCGACGCCGGCATCGGGCAAGTCTTGCTGCCCAGATCTCCCCTCTTCCAGATCTCCCGTCGGCACTCTTCGACGACTGTTCCGGATGGCTTCTTGCCAGCTGCTCCTCTGTGCGCTGCACCTATCTTCTGCACCCGATCTATGCCTCTTCCAGACCGCTCCATCTACGACACGACTCTTTCACATGCAGTTTGCTGCTCCTGTCTTCTGGCCGAGTCCAGTTGGCCGTCCTCTGCTGATCCCGTTGGGTTGCTGCTACTCTTAGCTTCCGGTGCTGCTGTAGTTTTTATATTTTGAGTTTATTGTTTCTATTAGGTTGCTGCGTTTGTCTCTGTCTGCATCTTTACGATTTCGACCTTCTTCCGCGTGATCTGGGTTTATGTACCTGACGAGGGTCCCACACGTGCACGCGGTCTACGTGTGGGGGAGTGTTCGTCACGGCCTCCAGGCATAGTCTATGCCTTCTTGCACGTATTCCACGTGAGGGGGAGTGTTTGTGATGACGGCTACTCGGATGGCTCTTTCTCGACTCCTGCCTTAGTCACTCATGGTCCCCAGGTCGATTTCATTTGTTGTTTGTGTCTCCTCGTTGTTTTCTCTGGATTTGGTAGGGTTGGTTTGGTCTTTCGTGGTTGACCTTGTTTCCGCTCCGAGTGTATCCAGCGTTGTCATGGTCGGTTTGCGGACCAACGTCGTGTGGCCTTTGCCTGGTTGAAGTATCCCCGGTGACACGCGGTTGGGCCTCGGTGGCTGTTGTTTTATCTCACGTTGCCAACCTTCTTTTACCTTCCATTTTATGTTGTGTTCAAGCTGTAAGGTTCCCCTTCAGCTTGAAGGGGAGTGTTAGAGTTATTATTATTCTATTGTTGAGTATTAGTCCCACACCGTCTATCGGTGTTGGGTGTCTTGATGTATTTCCTTTATATAACCCCTTTGAGGAAGAATATATTGCACCAACTATTTCCTTCTACAGTAAGGATACTAAGCCCACATTTGTCCAGTTCATAAGAACCCCTTGTTATCTCCATCAGCAACACAAATATATGAGCATAGAGGGATGCTAATTATAGCAATTAGTCCACGATTGTATCATTCTTCTCAAGACCTATCTATTACCTTAACCAAACTACTGGAATATCTACAATCCAAATGGATAATCAACGCTAACAGTTCTTGAATCCCATCAAACTTCCTTATCAGGGAGTCAACTCAGCTCCCCCACCTTAGGAACGATGATTATCAAGATAGGCAATCGCAAAATCATGACACTTCAGCCAAAGGTTTATTAGAAAGACAGCCATAAGATAGGATGCTCCACTACCATGTCCCAACAAAAGGATCCATACAACTATATAAATCCACTGAGCTTTCACTAGTACTAAAGTATGCAACAAAAACGTGTTATTATACTACAGAAAAATGACAATATTCTGTCATCCTGAGAGTCATCGGCCCAATGATTTATGATCTCCTTAGTGAGATAGCCAAGACACAACTAGCCCTAAACACTAAAACTCTGTTTGGCCCAGTTGCAACGCTGAGAGAAATAGTGGTGGAAAAATCACCTGTTTTATAAAGTAGTGGAAAAATCACCGAAAACAATGAAAAATTGCGTTTGCAATGTTGTTTGAAAAAATGTGTATATCGACCATTTTATTTATGTTCATAAAACAATAAGTTTATCATTAAATTGTTACAATTCAACTTTATTTTATAAATATTATATTAATAAAATTATATTTAATAATATTAAACCTATTAATTAATAATGTTATTAATATATTGATTTATAAAATTAATCAAAATTGCTAGTAATATAGTCAGAAATAATAATAATAACTAGCATTATTGATATATTAAGTTAATTAATCAATAACATTGGTCACTAATTTATAACAAATATTATTAATTAATCACACACGCCTGCAAGCCACACACACACGCCTGCAAGCCACACACACTCCTGCATGCTCCATGCACACACACCTGCAAGCACCATGCACACACACACCTGCAAGCCAATCCAACACACACCTGCCAGCCAGTCCAGCACACACCTGCAAGCCAGTCCAGCACACACCTGCAAGCCCCTCCAACACACCTGCAAGCCAGTCCAACACACCTGCAAGCCAGTTCAACACACCTGCAAGCCAGTTCTACACACCTGCAAGCCAGTTCAACACACCTGCAAGCCAGTTCTACACACCTGCAAGCCAGTTCAACACACCTGCAAGCCAGTTCTACACACCTGCAAGCCAGTCCAACAAGAACAATGCACACTCACATGCAAGCCAGTCCAACAACACACACACACATGCAGGCAAGTCCAACAACACACACACACATGCAAGCCAGTCCAACAACACCCACACACCCACACACCCACACACCCACACACCCACACATGCAAGCCAGTCCAACAACACACACCACACACACATGCAAGCCAGTACAACAGCACACACACACATGCAAGCCAGTCCAATAACATGCACACACGCTTGTTCGCACGCACGCACGCACGCTTGCACACTCACACACCCGCACAGACGCACACATGCACACGCATGCAAGCCAATCTAACACCCTCCCCCCTCACACACACATGCAAGCCAGTCCAACAACACACACATGCAAGCCAGTCCAACAACACACACATGCAAGCCAGTCAAACAACACAAACACACATGCAAGCCAGTCCAACAACACACACATGCAAGCCAGTCCAACAACACACACTTGCAAGCCAGTCCAACAACACACACCTGCAAGCCTGTCCAACAACACACACACATGCAAGCCAGTCCAACACAAACACACACACACACACACACACACTTGCAAACCAGTCTAACAACAACAACACACACACACACACACACACCTGCAAGCCAGTCCACACACACACACACACACCTGCAAGCCAGTCCACACACACACACACACACACACACACACACCTGCAAGTCAGTCCACACACACCTGCAAGCCAGTCCACACACACACACACCTGCAAGCTAGTCCACACACACACACACCTGCAAGCCAGTCCACGCACACACACACACCTGCAAGCCTGTCCACGCACACACACACACACACACACACACCTGCAAGCCAGTCCACACACACACACACACACACACACACCTACAAGGTAGTCCACACACACACACACCTGCAAGCCAGTCCACACACACACTTGCAAGCCAGTCCACACACACACTTGCAAGCCAGTCTACACACACACACACACACCTGGAAGCCAGTCCACACACACATACGCATACCTGCAAGCCAGTCCACACTGTGCGAACAGATAATGAGAAGCCGGAATTTGAAATAACAGAAATCTTTATTATCCAAAAAAGATGTGTATTACATGGTATAACCTCCATTTTATAGAATGAAGGAGATGTGAGAGATTACAATTAAATAATGTGAGACTAAATAATTACATGCACAAGCGGTTTAACATAAATACAAGACGACCGAGCTGCGCGGTTAGACGAATAGGCAAACCGCCCGGCAACCACCAGAGGGAGAGAACAAGCCACCACGGAAGATTGACAGGTCTCCCGGTCTCCAAGTCGCCAGAGACAGGCCGACAGACCGCCAGGTCACCAACAACAACAGTCCTGCAACCAAACCGCTGGAGAGAAACCGACAGACCACCCAGACTGTAATCCGCCAGGGTCAGACCGCCAGACCGCCCGGTCTCTATTCTGCAACACTCCCCCTCAAGCTGGAGCATATATGTCGATCATGCACAGCTTGTCGCAAATGTGATGAAAAAAGACGGATACCGGCTTGATGGAAATATCAGCCAACTCTTTGTCTGAGGTGACGAACAGAGTACAAATTTGTTCCTTCAGAATCTCTTCCCGAATAAAATGACAGTCGACTTCAATGTGCTTTGTTCTCTCATGGAAGACCGGATTTTTGGAGATGTATAGAGCGGTTTTGTTGTCACAAAACATAGGTAGAGGATGGTTGTAGACTTCTCCTAAGTCAAACATTAGAGCCCGTAACCACTTCAACTCACACGTGGTTGATGTCATACTTCGATATTCTGCTTCTGCACTGGAACTGGAGACGATAGACTATTTCTTGCTTTTCCAGCTCACAAGGTTCCCCCCACAAACGTGCAAAAGCCTGATGTTGACTTGCGGTCTCCTTTGTTATCAGTATAACTCGAATCGGAGTACGCTTCAACCCTCAAATGCCCATTCTTCTGAAAGAGGAGTCCTTTCCCAGGTGCTGATTTAACATACTCCAATATCCTCAGGGCAGACTGTAGATGACACTCCCTAGGAGCTTGCATGAATTGTCTAACCTTGCCTACAACATAGGCAATATCGGGTCTGCTCATCGTGAGATATATAAGTTTACCAACTAGACGTCTGTACCTCATAAAATCTGAAAGAAGAGGAGAGTCATCCGTCCCGGCTTTATCTTCTCCAGTCGCCATGGGGCATCGGGCAGGTTTAGCCCCAGTCAGCCCTGCCTCTTTTAACAAATCAAGAGCATACTTCCGTTGGGAGAGGACAATGGAATTGATCTTCCGAGAAATTTCTATCCCCAGAAAGTATTTTGGAGAGCCCATATCCTTTGTAATCAAGTGTTGTCGAAGATGTTTTTTGTCAAGGTTATCCCAGCTTGGTCATCTCCAGTGAGAAGAATATTATTCATATATACCGCAAGCACCACTAGACCCAGAGAAGTTTTACGAGTAAATAAGGAGTGATCGACAGAACTTCTCGTAAAACCCACGGCCGCCGCAATCCCGCTAAACTTGTCAAACCAAGTCCGAGGACTTTGCTTTAGGCCATAGATAGCCTTCCTGAGCCGACAAACCTGTGTCTCCCCCTGAGCAACATACCCTGGAGGTTGCTCTATGTATACATCCTCCTGAAGATCTCCATATAAAAAGACATTCTTGACATCCAGCTATGAAATGGGCCAATCCCTGTTGACAAGCACAAAGAGGAGGACCCTGATAGTGCTGAGACGAGCAACTGGAGAGAAAGTGTCAAAGTAGTCAACGCCATAAGTCTGGGTAAAGCCCTTCGCAACAAGCCGAGCCTTGTAACGATCCACACTGCCGCCTGGGCGGAATTTCACCACAAAGACCCAGCGACAGTCAACAACATCTGTGCCGAAGGGAGGAGGAACCAGGGTCCAGGTATCCCGTTCAGTGAGAGTAGCAATCTCTTCATTCATGACAGCCTTCCCATGTGGAACAATAAGGGCCTCCTGATAGGAACAAGGGGTGGAAGTGGAAGAGATAGCCAACGCAAACTCCCTGCGAGCAGGGGTTAGACGATCATAGGAAACAACAGCAGCAAGAGGGTGATTGGTACGCGCTCGAACTCCTTTGCGAAGGGCAATGGGAAGGTCCAGGTCAGTAGGTTCCCCAGTATCCGGAGCATCCGTAGTGGAGAGAGCTGGACTGGGAGTAGAGAGCGACGACGACGAAGAGGAGGGAGATAACGGAGGTGAACAGAGAGGAGGAGACGATGGAGACGGTGGAGGGGGAAATACCTCAGTAGGAGTCGATAGGCTAGAGGGAACAGAAGGAGAATCGAAAGCCACAGGGAGAGGAGAAGAGTCGTCAGAGAAATACGGAGCATTCTCGAAAAATATAATGTCCGCGGAGACGAACTGCTTGCGAAGAATGAGGTCAAAACAACAATAACCTTTTTGAGTGGTAGAGTAGCCCAG
The DNA here is from genome assembly GCA_039583875.1 of Platanthera guangdongensis. Taxonomy (NCBI): domain Eukaryota; kingdom Viridiplantae; phylum Streptophyta; class Magnoliopsida; order Asparagales; family Orchidaceae; genus Platanthera; species Platanthera guangdongensis. Next base: position 96,666,349 of record CM077156.1, on the reverse strand, counting down.
AAAGACACATTTGGTGGAGCGAGTGGTGAGTTTGTCGCGGGTGGCGGAGGGAGCGTGCACAAAGGCTGTGCACCCAAAGATACGTAGAGGGAGAGGAAAAGAATCCTTGCCCGGATAGAGAATGGAGAATGAGGTTTGACCGCGAAGAACTGTGGAGGGAATGCGATTGATGAGATAGCAAAAAATGAGAACTGCATATGAAAGTCCACCTAGTGTCAGCTATGTGCACCTATGGGGGGGGGATAGGTGACGTGTAGCGCTTTTGCGGAATTTACGAAAGTACCTGCACAATAAAAACAAAAAGCACAGCACACAGAATACACAGGAAATTTATAGTGGTTCCCCGACTTGGGTACATCCACTTTCCCCCTTCGACCTATCTCCCAACAAGGGACGACTCGGTCACTTCTCCAACGGGATTGAAATCCAATCCCTGCACTAACGGAAGGAGCCCTTCCACACGTGAGAGTCAACACTCCCACAAAACGGGTTGCACCCAACCCTTACAACACGGAACAAAAGTTCCTTTACAACGAAATTAAATATAGAGTGTACACGTGATACAAACTTCTTTTGGAGACTACGATGTTCCTCTTTGTTCGACGACGTGTTCTTGAAGTCGATGAAGAGTCTACAACCTTGGTCTCTCTTGGAGAGGATCTCCCCGGAACCGGCGGCGGCCACACTAGTGGCGGCTAGCTTCGGGATCGGCGGCAACGATGATGAGCGGCTGCTGAACTTGGAGATCCAAACTTCGTAGCGAAGCAAACTAGGTCTACCAACGGTCACTCTAGGATCCGTCGTCTCGATCGATTCGGACGGGGGAGTTTTTCCCGGTCAACAAATCGAGAGACAAGAGATCTCTGGATAGACACGTGAGACTCAAGCTTTGCTAAGCTTCTGTCGCCGGAGATCACGAAGGAATCTCGATTGTTGACGGCGACCAACTTGCCCGAGCGCGACGGCGGCGGCGGAGAGGAATCACGAAATTAGGGTTTCGTCGAGGCTCGGTTTCTTTTCCTTTCTCCGTCATTTTACTGTTCAAAATACTGGAATATATATACTGTAGATACCTCCAATATGACCGTTTGTGGGACCCACACTAGAAATCCCTAAGTCCGGTTCAAACTAGTCTAGAGGCAGAATCCGGTTCAGCAGCAACCTGAGAAAACGCTAAGTGAAAATCGGCGAGAATCGCAGGCGATTCTCGACGAATCGGCGAGAATCACGATGTGATTCTCGACGATTTGTCGAGAATCGTTAGTGATTCTCGCCGAATCACTTATTGATTTTCAACGAATTTCACTTTGTATACATGAGCTGCTTGGCCACTGGTTCGGCGAGAATCACTGGTGATTCTCGCCGAATCTTACTTGACACCGTTTTGAGGTAGCCAGAAGGAGTCGGCGAGAATCACTAGTGATTCTCGTCGATTCGGCGAGAATCACTAGTGATTCTCGCCGAATCGGCGAGAATCACTTGGTGATTCTCGTCGAATTTTCCTTAGACGAATTTTCGTCTTCCACCCAGGAGCTGCTCCTTGATCCATCCATGCTTCTTGTCTTCTCATGCATATGAATGGCCCTGTTCTTGAAAGTAAGTGCACTCCAATAGAGAGAGTACACGTAGGCCAACACACTGATCTGCTCAACGAGGGATTACGTCGTGCAGACCCGTGTATATTGACCTACTGCACCCTGACATTGGTGTGCACTTAGCGTGGAGGAGCTGCAAGTACAACTTAAGATGTTTCATCAAATACATTGTGAATTCATCTTAGCTTGACAGGTGGCTTCCTCAAATCTAGGTAATCGTGGATACAATACCCAACAATCTCCCCCTATTTGACGAAGCCAAAACCCTACTAGCTAAGATGAATAACACCTATCAAATAATAAACATAGCATTCAGAAATTAAACATGCAGCACAAGAGAATATATGCAATCAGATCAGGACTTAAGTCATTCACAAATTCAAATATATATACCAATATAAATATATACACATATAATCCAGAATTGTTTATATGACAATAATAATCATTAAATGTTCTTAAGACACAGTGACAAGCTATAAATTTTTGACTATTTGTCCTTAGCTAAGTCACACTTAAGATTTTGAGCCAAGTACTTCTTGCTTTGCCTCTCCATGTATTCTTTGGGCTTCGGGTAATACCTAGGAGGAGGAACTTTATCTGCATCCTTGTTATTTCTGAAAAAGATGTTGCGTTTCGCTTCAAACGTTTTGTGCGTTTCCCACTCATACTGGATATATACTTCGTTTCGATTGATCTCACCTTTTTCTTGCAGCCAGAAGGTGTCTAAGATGATGTTCCTTGAAACTGGACTCCACCTTTCGTTTCGTACATCCTCCTCACTCATTCGAGTTCTCTTTGCAGCCTGTGTCTCCTTGGAGGTCCCATCCTGAACTTTTCTTTCCCCTGGCTTTTGCTAAGGCCTCTTGGTCAAACATGCTGCTCAGTTTTGCTTTGGAGAGAGCCCTATCATCAGCGTCATTTGTGGGAATATCTGCAGCACTTGCACTTACATCCTCAGCAACACTTACTTCCTCAGCGGCCTTAGATGTCTCAGGGACCTGAATACCGACAGGATTGTCAGGCAGAACGACGCCTAACGTACCTAGCGCCTGTTGGAGCATCCACCAGCAGCTCTCATAGACATATTTGCTTGATTGTGCGAAGTGTGTGCTCATGCTTTCTTGAAGCTCGGCCAACATAGCTATATACTCTTTCTCCCCCTTTTTGGCTTCGATAGCGATGCAGTTGGCATATGAGTGTAGGGAGTCATCAATATGCTTCGTGGTCTTGGAGAATTCAGTGATCAGGGCCTGCTGATTTGCGTTTAGAGTGACCATATTACCATCAAACTTCTGAATGTTGTTGGCTACAACATGTGCATTCTGATTGACGACGGCCAGAGTATCAGTATTCTTTTTCAAGCCGGCCATGAGAAGTGTGACAGCTTGGCCGGCCTCGGTGTACTTTTCTTCAAATTTCTTCTCCATTACGTCCAGTTTATGGTTGATTTCTACCATATTTTTGAGCAAGAGCTTCTCAGATGTCTTAATCCTGTGCAGCAGTTTGTTCTGAGCTTCATCGAAGGAGGCTTTAAGCTCATTCACAATGCCCTGAATGATGTTGACAGTGTGAGAGGCGAGCTCATCACGTAACGGAATAGCCGGAGGCACTTGTGGACCTTGCATTTCAGCAGACGCATCGGTAGAGCTGGAGACAATCACAGGCTCTAAAGGAGGAATGTTGGCGGCCTCTGTAGATTTATCTAACTCCCCCTCCACTGGTGCAGACTTGTCAGATGGAGGTTCAACAGGATCCGGAGTCTCAAGTACTTCATGGCCCTCAGTCTCATCTTCCTCTCCGTCCTCATCCAAGAATTCATCTATATCAGCAGCCTCTTCCAGTTCTTGGTCAGCAGTCTCCAGTACAACGTCACTTTCTTCTAGAATTTCAGCCACAGCATCCCTGGCCACCTGGGCGATTTCAGATACTACATCCGTATGAGGGGGTAGAGTCTCCCCCTCGATTCCTGCAGTCACGGTATCAGGAATTTCACCGGGGGTGACTGCTGGAGATACTTCCTGTTGCTCTTCCACAGCAGGCTGCCCGATACGCCGCTCCCATCGATCAAACACACTTGCATCCATCTTCTTCAAGTAGTGGAGAGGGACGCCTTTGCTCATGTCGAACTTGTCTCCGTTTAGCTGGTTTAGATATAGACTTATGATGCGGCCGAAACTAGGAGTGCCCAGGGTGTCCTTGATCTTCTCGAACAGCAACTTCCCCCAGTTGAACCTCTTGCGGCAGACAACAGCTATGAGGATCTTGAACATATCTCCTGAGATATGGTCATGCGAGCCCGGCTTGCAGATGAGCACTTTTCCAATAATGTCAGATAGGAGCTTCCCTTCTTCATTCATCTCCTTTCTCTTTATTGATCGAGTTCCTCGTGGAAGTCCGCAGAACAAGAGAGTTCTGGTTTTGTCCTCGTCCTCCAGATAGTCCTCCTGCTCCGAACTAGAAAGCTGCAGGTAGCGAGTCAGCTTGCTGGCAGACATCTTTACTTTTGCCCCAGCCACCTTGCTCTTGATTATGGAGTCTCCATCTCGGAGTCTTGCGGTAGCGAAGAACTCCAGCACCTCTTTGTCCAGGATTTTGCAAGGGTGCTCCAAGACGAAGGTTAGCCCAGCCTCTTCCAGCATTAGAATGATGTTGCGGAATTCGTCCGAGGCGTGAGAAAACCCAGTTCGAGCCAGCTCGCAGCCAGAGACCAACCCTGCAGTTGTCCTTGGAGCCATTGTAGATCTAGAGAGAGAAGCCCTACTCTAAGTATTAATGAACATTCAAAAAGAAAGCATCACTAGTGAGCGCGTCCAAGTGCGGGTGAGGAGGAGGTTACCTAAGGGCTTATACGGAAGTGAGTTGATGAGCTTCGGGAAGACCTTCGGTGGATGGAAGAGTATCCTGTGGGGTTCGGCCTTGCTAGAACCTTGCGGTCACAGGGACACTTCGCGATTCGACGAGAGCTCACGGGAAGAAGATGGACACACAGCAGCGATTCGACGAGAACTCACTTTGCGATTCGACGAGAACATCGGAGGGAGAGCTCCTGCGGGTTTCGGCGAATCGGCGGAAGAACTCTTTCGGGAAATTTGCTGCGACGTGAGGCGGGATTCGTGAAGAAGGCGAACCGGCGGAAGAACTCTTTCGGCGGGATTCGTGAAGAAGGCGATTTCTGATGCCGCGGGATACTTAAGGAAGCTGAACGGTCGGCGAGCTCCTTCGGCGGGATTCAGCGGGATTCGGCGGGATTTGTCTAATTTGGTTTCTAATACCATTTGTCTAATTCGGCGAGATATATAATGGGTCGGCGGGATTTGTCTAATTCGAAATTGAGAGGTTTCTTGACTAGGAATTTTCACGTTGAGAGGCTTGCAACATTTTTGAAATTTTCTGATGTCAAGTCAATATAAACATGACAAATACATGTATATTTAAAAGTCAATCTATTTGGATTTGAACGAGGCTTTTCCAAAAACTTCTTGATGTCAATTGTGAGTTGTCGAGATTCACGATGACATATCTTCGTTAACCCTTTATTGATGTGTGAAGGTGTGCATGCATTGAGTTAACCTATCCTTAGAGGTGCACACATCCATGTATAGGCATAAGTATAAATATACACATGGATAGAAGTATATATATATATATATTTTAAATGAGGATGCAGTATGACGCAAGTCTTTGAACTGATCAAAATTACCTGGGATTTTGAGAGTCATCGTCTTAGTCCCACAGGTAGAACACATTAGAGGCTCAAGGTGAGTATGCTCAAACAGACATCACGTCTGTTATTGCAGACGCTTGTTCCAATTTAGTCTTGAGCCACCTACTGTCTAGTTCCCATCATATTCACGGGGACCTAGACTACCCTGCAAGAGAGAATTATTTTACCTTAGGAACCCAAATCATATTGGGTCCTAGGTTCCTGTTAGCATAAACACGCAACTGCCTTCCTTCAGAAAACCTGTCTGGAAGACTACCTCTGTCCCGAGAATGTGGATAAGCCCTTGCCGTGGGCACAGAGGGGTTGTGCCAACAATCGATGGCAAAGTGCCCCACTTTGCCGCAGCACCAACAAGGGTGAATGTTGTATCGACGTTTCCGACCAGAGCTAGTGACTGATGTAGTCACGGTCCTAGGTCTAAACGGGATAGGGCATGATCTTGTCACAAAAATTCTTCTTCCATCGTGACACGTGGAAGGGTGGAAAGAATGCATGTTGTGAGCGTTATGAGGCAGGGAAGGTGGTGCCATTCTTTCAGGCATCTCCCTTACTGAGGCCCCATGGAGCTTGACATCATGACTTCTATCCTCTCTATCCCGTGTGCTCGAGTGGTGAGAAGTCTTCTGTGAGCTGGGACATGCAGATCCACACTGTGTTGAGGCAGTGGCAGTGAATACAAAGGGCTCAGAATGAGCCTTAGGTATTCTCTCGTGGGTGACCATGCCGGCCCTTGCACTCAGGGTGTCTCCACATGAGGACAGATCACCCTTGCAGTGACCACGACTATTCCTGTGATCATACCTGAAGGCATGATGAGTTGCCTTCCTGCTTGGAGTGGGGGGACGGAAAACCGTTTCCCCATTTCTCCACGAATTGATAATCCGGGAGATCCACCCGTTTTCTTGCTTTCTCTTAATAGCATCAACCTTGGAGAAGTTTGATACTATTCTTTTCTCATTCTCAAGACTACTCTCTAGAGCTGAGATCTTACAGTCCTTGGCCTTGTTGGACGCCAATTGGAGAACCAACAAGATCTTCAGTCGAGCAATCTCTCGAGCTTGCTCCTCAGCAAGTAGGTTGCTTTCCTGAAGGGCTCTCTTCAGGGAGTCAGAATTTTCTGAAGGAGGGCAGTTCCTGTCTTCAAATATTTCAGGAGATACGGGGCAGGAGGAAGAAGTTACCTGCTCTTCTGTGTTATGGTCATTAGATCCAGTGACCATTGTTTCATCCACATCAGAGCTGCTTTCCTCACTATCCTCTTCAGTCTCTGACAAGGATACTGGAGCTCTGATGCAATTCGAGGGATCCTTGCCTTCATCTTCAGAAGTGAGGACCCCCACATACGCTTCATCCTCTGATTGGCAGCATATTCCAGCTTTCTCTGACCCCCCCATCAGCTTTGAGATCATCATCCACAGAGATTTAGCCGTTCTGCATTTTTCCAATCTAGAGCGAGAGGCTCCAGACCAGATATCCAAGATAGTTTGACGAATCCTCTGGTCCAATTGAAAAAATGAAAGTTCCATCTCTGACATTTCAGCAACGCACATGGGCACTTGGATCCCAGAGTCGGAGGTCTTCAAGGGAATAAACGGACCCTCTTCCAGGATGAAGGATGCTCGAGGATCGATAGCATCAAGGTGACATGACACTCTCATTCGCCAGATGGGATAATAATCCTTTGTGCAGGCGGGGAGTTTGAGTGGCGGTATCTCATAATCTAGCTCCATGCTTCTGACACTGGTGGCAGGATTCTACTCAAGGTGTTAACCTTTTTGATGAGCAACCTCGCTCTGATACCACTTGAAAGTCCACCTAGTGTCAGCTATGTGCACCTATGGGGGGGGATAGGTGACGTGTAGCGCTTTTGCGGAATTTACGAAAGTACCTGCACAATAAAAACAAAAAGCACAACACACAGAATACACAGGAAATTTATAGTGTTCCCGACTTGGGTACATCCACTTTCCCCCTTCGACCTATCTCCCAACAAGGGACGACTCGGTCACTTCTCCAACGGGATTGAAATCCAATCCCTGCACTAACGGAAGGAGCCCTTCCACACGTGAGAGTTAACACTCCCACAAAACGGGTTGCACCCAACCCTTACAACACGGAACAAAAGTTCCTTTACAACGAAATTAAATATAGAGTGTACACGTGATACAAACTTCTTTTGGAGACTACGATGTTCTCTTTGTTCGACGACGTGTTCTTGAAGTCGATGAAGAGTCTATAACCTTGGTCTCTCTTGGAGAGGATCTCCCGGAACCGGCGGCGGCCACACTAGTGGCGGCTAGCTTCGGGCGGGATCGGCGGCAACGATGATGAGCGGCTGCTGAACTTGGAGATCCAAACTTCGTAGCGAAGCAAACTAGGTCTACCAACGGTCACTCTAGGATCGGTCGTCTCGATCGATTCGGACGGGGGAGTTTTTCCCGGTCAACAAATCGAGAGACAAGAGATCTCTGGATAGACACGTGAGACTCAAGCTTTGCTAAGCTTCTGTCGCCGGAGATCACGAAGAAATCTCGATTGTTGACGGCGACCAACTTGCCCGAGCGCGACGGCGGCGGCGGAGAGGAATCGCGAAATTAGGGTTTCGTCGAGGCTCGGTTTCTTTTCCTTTCTCGTCATTTTACTGTTCAAAATACTGGAATATATACTGTAGATACCTCCAATATGACCGTTGTGGGACCCAACTAGAAATCCGTAAGTCGGTTCAAACTAGTTAGAGGCAGAATCCGTCCAGCAGAACTGAGAAACGCTAAGTGAAAATCGGCGAGAATCGCAGGCGATTCTCGACGAATCGGCGAGAATCACGAAGTGATTCTCGACGATTCGTCGAGAATCGTTAGTGATTCTCGCCGAATCACTTATTGATTCTCAAGAATTTCACTTTGTATACATGAGCTGCCTGGCCACTGGTTCGGCGAGAATCACTGGTGATTCTCGCCGAATCTTACTTGGCACCGTTTTGAGGTAGCCAGAAGGACGTCGGCGGAGAATCACTAGTGATTCTCGTCGATTCGGCGAGAATCACTAGTGATTCTCGCCGAATCGGCGAGAATCACTTGGTGATTTCTCGTCGAATTTTCCTTAGACGAATTTTCGTTCACCCAGGAGCTGCTCCTTGATCCATCCATGCTCCTGTCTTCTCATGCATATGAATGACCCTGGTCTTGAAAGTAAGTGCACTCCAATAGAGAGAGTACACGTAGGCCAACACACTGATCTGCTCAACGAGGGATTACGTCGTGCAGACCCGTGTATATTGACTACTGCACCATGACATTGGTCTTGCACTGCGTGGAGGAGCTGCAAGTACAACTTAAGATGTTTCATCAAATACATTGTGAATTCATCTAGCTGACAGGTGGTTCCTCAAATCTAGGTAATCGTGGATACAATACCCAACAGCATAGCCCCAGTAGGAGCGAGGGACAGATTTGCGTTAGCAGAGTGCGACGCGACATCAAAGAAGGTGAGATTTTACGTTCCGCCGCTCCATTTTGTTGTGAGGAATAAACACAACTTGTGTGATGAACAATCCATGTTGCATACAGAAAAAGATGAAAAAACTGACAAAACGACTCTAAGCTTATGAGAAGAAAGACTTTAATGGAAACACCAAACTGATTTTTAATTAAATGATAAAAAGATGTCCATATAACGAAAAGTTCAGAGCGTTCTCGTAAGAGATACACCTAAGTACATCGAGAGAAGTCATCAATGAAAGTAACAAAATAAGAATTACCCCAACCAACGGTGATGGTAGGAGCATGACCCCAGATGTCGGAGTGAATGAGATCAAACGGACGGGTAGAACCACGATCTTGCTTCGGCGGGAAGGAGGAACGATGATGCTTGCCAAGCTGACAGACGTCGCAGTTGAGAGAAGAACTGTGCGGAGGGAGGTGAGGCAGAAGCTGACGAAGGAGTCGTGGAGGAGGATACCTAAGGCGGAGATGTCATTGTATAAGATCTGTAGAGGAGGAGGAGAAGGCCGACAGAGCGGAAACGTTGTCGAGGAAGTAGAGCCCGCCGCTCTCAGTCCCAGTAGCAATCGTCCGTTGGGAGCTCGGATCCTGAAAAGAACAAGAAGTTGGAGTAAATGTGACAGAACATTGAAGTTGCTTGCACAAAGAAGTAACCGACAATAAATTGAATGGAAACTTGGGCACATAGAGAGTGTCGGCCAGGAGAAGAGACTGAGTGACATGAATCACTCCCGTCCCATGAACCGGGGAGGGAGAGCCGTCTGCAACAAAGCACCGGGGGCAACCGATCATGTGTTTCGAGAAGAGAAAAGCATTGAGGATTGCCCGTCTTGTGATTAGTCGCACCAAAGTCGATGAACCATTTACCTTGAGTAACCACGTGAGCACTACCTGAGGACGTGACCACCGAGGCAGACGACTTTGAAGAGGAGGTGGAAGAGTCACCAGAAGGGCAAAGATGTGGATGTTTCATCCAGCAGCGATCCACAAGATGCCCGGTGCGACCACAGTGAGAGCAGAGGAAGCGCGAAGAGCTACGCCCACCAGAATGGTGGTTACGACTACCAGAGCCACTCCGTTGAGTCTGGTGAGCATAGTTGTCTGGAGGGGGAGAAGACAGAAGCGGACGCTGAAGTAGAGAGGTAACTGCGACAATGCGTGCAGCAGTTGTATCCAAGTTGGGAGAGTCCGCTTCACCCAAGATTTGTTGGCGGATCATGTCGTAGGACTCAGGAAGCCGCAGAAGATAACACACAACAAGAAGTTCTCGGAAGCGCTTGTGCTGTTCGGCTAAAACCGCAGAGAAGAGGCAATGTTGAAGAATCTCAGCCCTGAGAGCCTGGAGCTGTTGATAAGCGGCAGCAGGAGACATGGAAGGACGGACAAAGAGGTCCGCATACAAAGTATAGATGCGGGACGTCTGAGCCCCCTTCGAGTATAGAGCATCAAGATGAAGTCAAGCCTTCTTGGCCGTCTCATCATGGCGGATGACTGGAAGACATTCATCGGAAAGGCTGTTAGACGAGCCAAGTGCGCACAAGTGCGTCGCTAGCATCCTAGTCGTCAAACTCAGCGAAATTGGCGAGAGGAGGAGTCATCGGTGAGGGGGGTGACATTTTGGTTGTGAGCGAAGAAGGAAGGTTGAAGAGAGCCACTCAATCCTGGGTAGCTGGAACGAACAAGTTGGAGTCGGTGCTAAGATTCCCGGAAGGAATATGAGGAGGCGGAGTGGCCACAGGAGTAGCGGTGCTGGTATAAGAGCCGGAAAGAGCCATGGAAGAGAAGTCGCGCGGGTAGAAAGAGGCCGTGCGGGTAGAGAGAAGTCGAACGAACAACAGGTCTCGAAGACAAGACAGAAGGCCACAACGGACACAAGGAAAGGATCTGCAGCGGTCACGGTGTCAAGACACCAGCGGCAAGAAGCGCCACGACCAAGCAACAAAGACAAGAACAAGAGAGACCGCGACGGATAGTACAAGAAACCGCAGCGAACAAGAGAAGAAACCGCGACAGACACAGGGAAAGAAGTTGCGTGGGTAGATAAAAGGCCGCACGAACATGAGACAGAGAAACCGCGTAAACAGGCCGCGAATAGAGAACGCGAGAAGAGGTCCGCGTACACAAAGAACAGCGACAAAGTAGGGAAGGGAGGAGAGGCCGCGCGAACAGACGACAAGAAGGAGATAAAGCCGTGCGGACTGGGGAAGACACCGAATCAGGCGGAAAAGATCGTTCCCTCTAATACCATGTGCGAACAGATAATGAGAAGCCGGAATTTGGAATAACAGAAATTTTTATTATCCAAAAAAGATGTGTATTATATGGTATAGCCTCTCATTTATAGAATGGAGGAGATGAGAGAGATTACAATTAAAAAATGTGGGACTAAATAATTACATGTACAAGCGGTTTAACATAAATACAAGCCGACCAAGCCGCGCGGTTAGACGAATAGGCAAACCGCCCGGCAACCACCAGAGGGAGAGAACAAGCCGCCACGGGAGATCGCTAGGTCGCCCGGTCTCCAAGTCGCCAGAGACAGACCGGCAGACCGCCAGGGCACCAACAACAACAGTCCTGCAACCAAACCGCTGGAGAGAAATAGACAGACCGCCCAGACTGTAATCCACCAGGGTCAGACCGCCCGTCTCTATTCTGCAACACACACGCACACCTGCAATGCAAGCCAGTCCAACACACAACCACACAAACACATTATTATTATTACA